>CAWUFW010010387.1:0-700429 GCA_963921515.1 Calotriton arnoldi
AAAGAAAATAAGCATTTGCATAGCCAATAGGTCTCGCCTTTGGGACCTTATGTGTTTAGCCAGAACTTTTGGCTATGTTGTAGAGCATTGTGGCTGCTGTGCATTATGTTGAAAAGTTATAATAAAAAGTGTTAAGCATTTTTGTTACCTTTTATACAAACGAAGACGACATTATATACAACTGAAAAACCTGATTAAAAAAAGATTTTAACATAAAAAATGTCTTCTAGTTTTTTTGTACTTGCACTGCTGGCAACTTCTTCCTGCTTGTTCTCATGCTTGTTTGTTATAATTTTTTTTGTTATGGGGGAGCGGGACATAAATAACGGGGGAGTGGTGGTTGGAAAACAGTAATTTAATTAGAACACGAGCAGCGGACGGACACTAGGGGAGAATCAGCAGATGCCAGATTCCAAGGGCAGACTGACGTGATGCTTAGGTGGTGCGCTGATGCAAAATGGTGGTGGTGAATGATGTTTGGTGCTCAGGTGGTGACACTATATGGTGTGGATTGGAGGTACGTTGTGGATTGTGGAGTTGAAATATGTTGTTTGGTGTGTAATTATGCGGTGTGTATTGGAAATGTGTGGAGTTGAATTGTGTGGCCTGGAACTGTGGTGTTGAGTGAAATTATGCTTAGTGAAATTGTGTCATGGTGTGGAGTGCATTTATGTTGATTGGGGTATGTGGTATAGTGTGCATTTATGTGGCGTATATTTATGTTGCATTGAGTACAGTGCAATTATGTGGCATGTAATTATGTGGCACTGAGTGGTATTACGGGGAATGTATGTTGTATTCAGTAGAGTGTAATTATGTGGCGTTTAATTATGTGGCACTGAGTGGTATTATTTGGAGTGTATGTTGCATTGAGTGCAGTGTAATTATGTAGAAAATAATTATGTGGCACTGAGTGGTATTGTGTGGCGTGTATGCTGCATTCAGTAGAGTGTAATTATGTGGCATGTAATTATGTGGCACTGAGTGGTATTTGGAGTGTATGTTGCATGGAGTGCAGTGTAATTATGTAGCATATAATTATGTGGCCCTGTGTGGTATTATGTGGAGTGTATTTATGTTGCATTGAGTAGAGTGTAAGTATGTGGCGTGTAATTATATGGCACTGAGTGGTATTATGTGGAGTGTATTTATGTTGCATTGAGTAGAGTGTAATTATGTGGCGTTTAATTATGTGGCACTGAGTGGTATTATGGGGAGTGTATGTTGTATTCAGTAGAGTGTAATTATGTGGCGTCTAATTATGTGGTACTGAGTGGTATTATTTGGAGTGTATGTTGCATTGAGTGCAGTGTAATTATGTAGCATATAATTATGTGGCACTGAGTGGTATTGTGTGGAGTGTATGTTGTATTCTGTAGAGTGTAATTATGTGGCATGTAATTATGTGGCGCTGAGTGGTATTATTTGGAGTGTATGTTTCATTGAATGCAGTGTAATGATGTAGCATATAATTATGTGGCACTGAGTGGTATTGTGTGGAGTGTATGTTGCATTCAGTAGAGTGTAATTATCTGGTGCGTAATTATGTGGCACTGAGTGGTATTTGGAGTGTATGTTGCATTGAGTGCAGTGTAATTATGCAGCATATAATTATGTGGCACTGAGTGGTATTGTGTGGAGTGTATGTTGCATTCAGTAGACTGTAATTATGTGGCGTGTAATTCTGTGGCACTGAGTGGTATTATTTGGAGTGTATGTTGCATTGAGTGCAGTGTAATTATGTAGCATATAATTATGTGGCACTGAGTGGTATTGTGTGGCGTGTATGTTGTATTCAGTAGAGTGTAATTATGTGGCCCTGAGTGGTATTATTTGGAGTGTATGTTGCATTGAGTGCAGTGTAATTATGTAGCATATAATTATGTGGCACTGAGTGGTATTGTGTGGAGTGTATGTTGCATTCAGTAGAGTGTAATTATGTGGCGTGTAATTATGTGGCACTGAGTGGTATTATTTGGAGTGTATGTTGCATTGAGTGCAGTGTAATTATGTAGCATATCAATTTATTTATTTAAGAAATTTGTTAAGCGCACAAATACCCTTGGGTGTCTCGGCGCTATGGACGGCTAGGTAGAGAAGGACTAGAGGTAGGTGATTTATTGATTGAATAGCCAGGTTTTTAGGTGTTTACGGAAGGACAACAGAGTGGGAATGGTCTTAATGTGAAGGGGGAGTGTGTTCCATAGTCTAGCAGTGGCGACAGTAAATCTTCTATCGCCCCAAGAGGTTTTTTTGGTTCTGGGGACAGTTAGCAAGATTGCTGCTGAAGAGCGTAAGGGTCTGGATGGCCTGTAGGAGCATAGAGTTCTCTTGAGGAACTCAGGTCCTGTGTTGTGAATTGCCTTATAGGCAATGCATAGGGCCTTGAACCTGGTTCTGCTCCTGATGGGTAACCAGTGAAGCTGTCGTATCACCTTAGATATTGGTTTGAACTTGGGGGTGCCTGACAGGATCCTCGCCGCTGCGTTTTGCACCATTTGTAATTTGTTTAGCACTCTTTCCTGGGCATTGATGAGTAGACCATTGCAATAGTCTACCTTAGACATGACCAGCGTGCTGATGAGAGTCCTGCCGGCGCTGGGTGGAAGGTAAGGTAAGAGTTTCTTTATCATCCTGATGGTGTGGAAGGATGAGGAGACGACTGTATTAGCGTGGGGGATGAATGAGAGCTTGTCGTCGAACATGACCCCTAAGTTTCTGACTTTTGTGACGGGGGCGGAGGTGGGCCTAACTCTGCTGGTCACCAGGATGGAGACCAGCTAGGAGAGAGATTGCCGAAGATCATCACCTCCGTTTTGTCTGAATTTAGTTTGAGACAATTGTTTGCCATCCAGGTGCTTATCGCAAGCATTCCCTCTTGGAAGTTTGCTGCGACTGTCCCTCCATTGTTATGAATCTCTAGCACCAGCTGTGTATCGTCGGTGTAGGACGTTAATCGCATGTTGTAGGCCTTAATGGTCCTGGCCAAGTCCGACATGTATATGTTGAATAAGGTCGGACTTAGCGAGGATCCCTGTGGGACCCCGCATGGGAGTGCAAAGGATGGGGATTTGAAGTCGCCGAGCGATACCAGTTGGGTGCGGTTAGACAGGAAGGATGTCAGGAGGGCCTTGGCTTTGTCTGTGATGCCTATGGCTGAGACACGGTCGACTAGGGTTGCGTGGTCGGCCGTGTCAAATGCTGCTGAAAGATCTAGCAGCACCAGGACCGCGGCACCTCCCTGGTCAAGTATCATCCTGATTTCGTCGGATGCCTTAATGAGGGCTGTTTCGGTGCCGTGGCCTTTCCTAAAGCCAAATTGGGTGTCATCTAGAAGGTTGTTTTTGTCGATGAAGTGGGCCAGTTGAGTGTTCATCACTTTTTCAAAGATTTTAGCGGGGAAAGGGAGGCAAGCAATAGGTCTATAGTTCTTGGCCTCTGTGGGATCAAGGTTGTGTTTCTTTAGTAGCGGCTTGATGACGTTTTTTTTCCAGATGGAAGGGTATATTCCTGTCGTGAACATTGAGTTGCAGATGTTAGCTAGTTTGGGGCCTGTGATGTCGGGTATAAGTTTTAATGTGATTGGGGGGCATGGGTCATTGGGGGATCCAGATTTGTTGCTGGATATAAGATCAGTGATCTGCTCTGCGGTGACCTGGCTGAATTCTGAGAGAGTTGGGGTGAGGCTATCGTTGGAAGGGCAACGTGCAGAGGGGTTAGGAGAGTGTTTTTCGTCGCTGGAAGTGATGATCAGATTGTTGGTCATGGAGTGGATTGAGAAGTTAGTGTAGATATGGCTGACTTTTTCTTGAAAGAACGTGGCCAGGGAATCACAGAGAGCTTGTGTGGGAGTAATGGGCGGGTTGGTCTCTGGTCCTGATAGCCTAGTTATGTGGCACTGAGTGGTATTGTGTCGCAGTTTGAAATGCTGTTGGAATAGAATATAAAAAATTGAAAGCTTATAACAGGGTGTGCATACCCAAGACGTCTGTAACTCTTCATTATTAGATATTGTATGTGCAGCCATTGCCACCACAAAAACCCCTTTCAAGACAGAAGCATTATAGAGTGAGCAGCGCCTACACAACAATTACTAATCAATCCCCAGTTTGCAGCTCTAGCAAATCAGCCTTGCGCGCACACACTATAGCTTTGCCCAGAAGTATGGTGAATGTGCCACCAACATTTTAAACACAGCTGAAAAATATCATCTAAAGTTTGCCATTTATTGTTAACGTGGGCCCTACATCCTATGTGGCCAGACCTTTAATAATGGGATTTAGGGACGCAGGTTGGTGCAGAGGGATGGGTTACAGGGCTGTCCTTGTGTCAAAACATTTTTATTTAGCAGCCAAGACGTGGGATGTCATCTGAAAAAGATTTTATGTACAAGACACATAAGACAGACAAACAAGATTATTGAGCCAACGGAGAGAGTTGGAATCGGGATACACAATCAAGCATGCCGAGCCCCAGAACCAGCCAGACTGCAGCATTAAACACTCTTCCAACACGTGCAGCATTTTGTCAAGCACACCAGTACAGAGGCTATTTACATGCTCTAACCCAGACTCCAGAAACGCACTGGATGCCATAATACTTCCGCTGAGTATAAGGTGTTTCAGAAGCTTCAAGGGAAGAAACAGTTATTTGGAAGATCATTAATCTGGTGTTAGATTGGCATCCGGCATTATGCCTTTATCTCATGCCACTTGGGCATGTTGTGGGTACATTTCCATAGTGGTCAGCCTATTATAATGGAGCCCTTATTAACACATGGGTTTTGTTGCAGTTCAAAATAAACATTCAATCGAGGAGCTTGTCTGCCATGAACGTCTGTGAAAGGAATGATGCAGTTTACTTGCTGCCTGTGTTGTTGGGGGGGAATTATTAGATCCAAAACTGGCAGGAATGTAACAAATGAAAAACAAATCAAATGAAAAAATGAGCTGCAAGTTCGTAGCTGCGCAGCAGCTGAGGGGGGAGTGGTGGGGGGAGTCAGCGATGAACTGATTAATCTACAGACGACGCCGTCTGAAAGAAATCATGTGTTTTAAACAAAATCACTGCGCAGGATGGGATCCGCGTTCTTTGCTCTCCAACCCTCCTGAAAGTATTTGAGGCAAACCTTCAGTGAAGGTGGAAAAGCATTTTTCAATTCTGTAAAAAAAAAAAGATGTGACAAAAAAAATATCAAAACTAGAAGCATTTTGTATTGTGGAGCGGAATCCTTTTTCAGCGAGCTCGTGGAATTTACAAAAAAAAACAAGATGGAGCGTGAAACTGAAGAGGGAAGGCGGCCTTGTGGACGGCGGGATAGACGAGAGACCTGGGAAAGCAGAGCTATGGAGGAAAGAGAAATTGAATGAGAGGCGTCAAAGTAGGAATCTGCAGGTGGCAAAGCGGCTGTTATTCCAACATGCAGACAAGCCCGGGAGTGGTGCGTGCGTGCGTGCGTGCGCGCGCAGTCTGCTCATTTTCAAGCACTGCACTCGTGCTTGTGGTGCGCCCCTGCTCGCTCCCGCAAGGTGGATTCCGCCACAAGCACGAGTGTGTGCTTGAAAATGACCAGAGCGACGGCTAAAGGCCCTCCTATGAAGCGCATGCGCGCTGCGTAGGCGAGACCTAAACATGCTGTGGCAGCCATATGCTTGAAATACAAATTTTAAATTAAAAAAATAATAACCATTGCATTTCATTTTAATACAGCAGTACAAGTGCTTCCTAGTGGGCAGGCGTGCCAGGTTTTTAGTTGTAATGCACACCACAGGAATATATGATTCATAGTGGTATAAGAAAACATGCTCCTACCTTTGAATTTCTGTAACCCGAAGACATAGTTTAAATACAAAATGGTGACTAAAAAAATAAAAGGATCACATATTAGAAAGAAAAAAACAACAGCAAGGTAACGTATTGGCCCGGCGTCATAGCCAGTGAAGTACACTTCTTTTCAGGTAGATGAGCACATGTGATTAGAAAAATGCCACCGCTCACAGTGCAAGAGAGTCAATAGCTCAAGCACGCTGACCCATTGCCCCATCTTGAATTCAGTGGCTGGTGGGAGCACAATGTGAATGGCAGTGAACGGACCAATGAATGAAAGGGGCTGGCCCCAAACCCCTCTATGTATGTATTAGTAAATATGTATTATTTCTTTCTTTATTTTTTATTACATGAGGCTGGTGAGACAGGCAAAGCTGTCTAAATGCCAGACGGACACCTTCCTGCACAAAAACAATCCTGTGAGGCATTTTCCTCTTTCTATGTGTGCTGCTGAATTGAGCACACATAGAAAGAGGAAGTAACGAGGAGAAATAAAGATATTTCTCCTTGTTCCGCGTCACCTGGTGAGGCGTAGCCTTTTGACACATTCCCAGGTCTACCACAAATGGTAAATCTGGGAATGCGCCAAAATCCATGGAATGATGCGTGGGAACACCCACGCTGCACCCATGCAAAGCCTCCCTGGTGCAGAGTAACGCAACGCAGCAATTGGTGCTGTGTTTCGTTACTCTGGATTTATCAAGCCACTCAGGGCCCCGCAAGAAGGCCTTGCATGACTTGATCAATCCTACTTAGGTTTTGCGTCACCTTTGTTCCTCCTTGCGTGCTGCAAGGGCAACACAAAACCAACATAACTATGCCCCTAAATGTGCAAGGGAAGCTTGTCAAGAAAACAAAGATGAATCCAAATTCTGTTTTATGTATTTACTTAAAGGAATAAGGACTGAATTTTGATTTAAAAAATGCAAAATGATAATGAAAATGTAGACAGTGGAACAGTAAAATACATCTATTTTAATAAGATAAACGGTGAATATTGATTTTGCATGTTGTATTTATTTAAACTTAATAATGATACAGTGTTAATGAGATGAAAGCATGGGAATAAATAGTGAAATTGTACACAATTTCAATTTCGTATGTATTCACTAATAAAAAGCAGAAGAAAGCTGAAATTGTGAATGAATTATACGTGAAATTAGTAGCGTTTTGTCAAATCGTTTTGAAGGTGAATTAAACATTCTTACCAGAGTCCCAGTTAGCAATAATAGCTTTTTTAATATGCCCCCTCCTGTTTGGTCAAGAGATGTTAAAAGAGACGTCGCTATTTTCTGGCTCAGTGGTACTCAAATTGTTGAAAAAAGAATGAATGGCTGATTTGCCAGGGATAAGAATCAAGCTTCTTATAATTGTTACCCACATTAAATATGAAGGCCTTTCCTCCGCCTCTGCCCTCGACTGGCTCAGAATAATGAGGTGGAATATTGGCAAAGCGATGCTGACATTTTGGCTCCAGTGGATATAGTCATGCGTTGTTCTGTTGTGCTTCCCCATTGTGTGCTGGTTAATGTATGCCACATAAAATGCCTGAACAATGAACTAAATCAAATTGACCTCTCGAAAAGTGATGGCTTTGCTCTGAAAAAATGTTGTCAATTGAACTCCTCTGTGTTTGAAAGTGCTTAAGGTTCTTTACTGTTGCATGCTGTTAGTCAGGCGTTTGCTTTCCTGCATTTTATGTGCCTGGTTAACATAATTAAGGGACATATTTACAAGGGCTTATCACCACAGGACCGTCACTTTTTGTGACGTTCCTGTGGTGATAAACCCTTCGACTTATTTACAAGGTGGCGTTAAGCCACTTAACGTGGCTTAACGCCACCTTGTAAATAAGGCCCTCTTTCACGCTACACTTAGCGTGAAAGGGGCGGGCAATGGGTGTTGCGGTAGGTGTTCCGCCGAACACCCATTGATTTTAGACGCTGCCCCCATTTACAAGGGTGGTGTAAATATGGGGCAATGCAAAAATTAAGACCAAAAATAACCTGGTCTTAACATGGTAAAATGAGGAGAAATTATTCATTTCTCATCGTTTTTGCTGTTTCTATGTGTGCTGCATTGTGCAGCATACATAGAAACAGAAAATCACCATGAATGATTGTGTCCCTTCCTGCACATAAACAATCATTAAAAAAATGACAATTTGCGACTTCTATGTGCAGCACACATAGAAGTTACAAATCACCATTAGTGTCCCTTCCTGCACATAAACAATCATTCCCTGAAAACAGGTTAAACAGCTTGAGGTTCTTTTTCTTGTTGGCTGCTTTCTGTGGTACAGTATCCAATTCATCCCAAAATGGTTTTGGGCCAGAAAATGGTAACTTTTGAATTAATTGAAGTAGGGTAGTTCTCCTGGAGGCAATCATAGAGATGCTAAAAATCTGTAAGGTGAACCTGCGTAGCATAGGCCGAGTAGGAATGAGCTTGAATAGCAAACCAGTCGCAAACAATCTTTTAAAAGTTGATTCCACCTTCCTATCGACCACATCAGGCAATGTCACATCCTCTGACGCCAAGGAAGACGTAGAAGCCATGGAGGATAGAACTGTGTTGACATTCGGTGTCAGGGGTAAATTTGTATCAAAATTCTCAAAGCAGTATTGCTTTGAAAGGAAACGAGCTATCTGTATCCTTCCATTCCTTTAGGCGAATCTGTTTAACAACGCCTTGTAAAGGCGAGGTCATCTGACTGGATTGCACAGTATTGAGAATAAAATCCTCTTCCATCTGGGGTTTTACACCAAAACCAAGTGTCTCTTTGAAATGCAGCAGCATACCTCAAAACAGGCTCCCTTGAACATATTTCCCCTCTGATCAGTCTCTTGATCCTCATCTTGGTCGTCGCTCAAGCGCTTTGCCTTAGGCTCTGTCAAGGCTGAGTTAGCTGCCTCTTTTATTAGAGTTTGAAGATCTGCTCTAGACAGTTGCAGAATCTCATCGTCATCCTGTAAAGGCTGATGACATGTTATGTTATCCGCCATTTGTAGCGCGCACGGATACTCGGAAGTGTCCCGGCGCGAAAGCCATTGAGCGTGAGAGCGAGCCGGTCCCTCTTCCTTGCTGGCAAGACGGAAATAACTGCACACAATAAAGTGCTTTGCCACAATGCAGCTGCTGACCAGGATGTGCTAAAGCAGCGCCTCTTTTATAAGGAGAATTCAAAATTTGAAATCTCATCTAAAGCGAGATGTAGCTGGAATAACCCAACCCCCTCATCCTTCCTCCCCACGCCCATCGTGCTCATTGTCACAAGTGTGAGACTGAGACATCAATCACACGATTCTCAAAATGGCTCCGGCTGTCACTGCATGCAAAGCTGTTGGAAGACAGAAAACACAGGAGGTGGGGTGGGAAGAGGCACAGTCTAGTTGTTTGCCCTGAGCTGCACCCTCAGGGCAGAATTTTCTCCCATTCAAATTTACTACTTTTCAACCCTTCCTAAAAATAGTTGGGGAGTTTATAACTTTCCCCAGATATTCCAGGACTAGAGGTAGAGTAGTAAATAAGCCTCCTGGAATATTTTGGGGAAAAGTTGTCGTTTCTAATTAGAATGGGATCATGATCACGGAAGTGTGTTAATGGTCTGGAGGAGGCGGAATGCATCATTATAGTAATGATTGGGATGAGGAGGATGCAGATGAGGGTTTAATGTAAATCAGCCTGCAACTGAGACATTTCGGCTAAAAACTCTCCCAGTGAAATCGAAACATGTTGAGCGGATGAGAGAGGTAGGTATGGTTCCAAAAGAAAGTTGACTGCAAATTCAGAAATATTTGGACAAGCTTCTGGAAAAAAACATGTAAGCACTCATCACCTGGAGCTTGAGCACGCTCACCTAAAAATCACAGTGAGGGTTAGGATTCTTTTCTAAGAGTGGGTGCATGCTGTTATAGTGACAGATGTGGCACATGCAATGGTAGTCAGGGTTAAGATGTGCAATTATGGAGATGCCAGTGTCAGAAAGCACCAGCCTGATTCCAGATTCACCAGCAGCGATAAATAGTTACACTCTTTACTGCATTAACAGCCAAACATACAATATAAATATAAAACTTAGCAGTAAACCCTGGAGGTCAGTAGTGTGGATCGCTCATGGTTTTCCCAAAGAATCTGTTTGCTGAAATCAAAAACTGAAACTAGAAAAAAATAGAAATAGGAGACTATGTTTTCATTTGCAATTTTTTGACACTAGGTCCCAGGCCAAGCTCTCATTCTTGCTGTCAGCCCCCGAACAGCTGAATTCTCGCCCTTGTGCCTCGTCGTTCCTTCATCCAGAATTTTTGCAGTTTTCCTCTGTCTTTTGTGCCTTCCTCACTGCCTGTGTCTATTCTTCCGTCTTTGACTTTGTGTATCTTTATTGTCCTTAAAGCAAGCTCCTTGTTTCCCTTCTTTTCTGCCTTGCAGCACCTTTTTCTTCCATATAGCCTGTGACTCATTTTTCCCTCCTTTTTCTCCCATTTGTTTTGCCGCTGCCCGTTTCTCATCTCCCACTTGCCCCACCAACCACCACCACACAGCACCTCCCTTCTCCCAGGACCTTAATGGAGGCCGCAGTGCGACCGCGCAGCTAGCCCTTTCTGGCGCGTCAAAGGCAACCGCATTTGTGCCTGTCTGCGCCTGGCGAGCACTAGGAACCCTGGTTCTCCTACACCCCACAGCTACACCGTCACAAACTCCTAGCCCTGGACCGCGGACACCACCACAACTGATGCTGCCGCACCTCCCCACAACCCACGGTAGGTCCGTTCTCCTGCATCCACTGCTACTTCTCCTGCACCATCAGATCGCCCACCAACACACCATTCACCACCACGCGAAGCAACCAACACAAAGGACCTACTTCACATCAACTTGCCTACCTCCTCCTCAACGCATACTTGCTTTGCAAACATGCCGCCAAGATCTGGGACCTCATCACCACCCTCACCCCCGCCATTGTGTTCCTCACCGAAACCTGGCTCACCCCCGCATCCGCTCCTGACATTGCCACAGCAACACCCGACGGATACAAGATCACACACCGAGACCGCACCAACAAACCCAGAGGAGGGATTGCCATCATCTACAAAGATAACATCCACTGCACCACCAAGACAGAAGACACCAACCAGACCATGGAACACCTCAACTTCAAACTCCAAACAGATGGAAAAACCACCATCAGAGGCACTATCGCCTACAGATCACGCCCCAGCTTCTGCCCCGTCATCCCTGACTTCATCGCCCTCTCGCCATTGACTCCAAAGACTACATCTTCCTGGGAAATATGAATGTCCACCTTGATGACCTCACCAACATCACCAGCCTCCTCAACAGCATGAATAACATCAGACTCACCCAACTTGTCACCAACTCCACCCACCCCCTCTTCACCTCCAGCAGCAGGGTCAAATACAGCCACGTCACCAAACTCACCTGGACCCATCACTCCATCAGACACTTCAACATGTCCGGCTCCTGCCCCTCCACTGCCGCCCCCCCCCCCACCACAGTTGGAGCAAAGTATCAGAGAACCAATAGGCAACACCCTCAACACATCATACCCCAACGCTGCATCAAACCTGGACCAAGCTGTCAAAAACTTCAACTCCTGGATCACTAATTGTGCCAACATCATTGCTCTCATCAAGACCAGCAGACACAGGAGATCCACCAAGCAGGCAAGATGGTACACCAAGGAACTGAGGACAGCAAAATGTCACTGCTCTGGAAAGAAGATGGTACACAAGCAAGGACACCTCAGACAAAACCACCTTCAAGACCTCCCTCAAACTAAACTACTGGCTACTGAGAGGGAAGCCTTAGCTGACCGCATCAAGTCCAGCTCCAACCACAGCAAAGAGCTCTTCAACATTGTCAGAGAGTTCACCAACCCCACAGCCACAGAAAACATCATCACCCCTCCCAAGAACTATGTGACAGATTCACTGACTTTTTCGATGACAAGATCACCACCATCTATAAGAACTTCGAAACCCAGCCCAAGGCCTCAGACTTTCTTCACCTTCACGCACTCACTGAAACCAACACAGACCACTGACTGACCGCTTGGGACCAGCTCATCCCTAGGACACCATCGCCATCATGAACTCCGTTCACTCAGGAGCCCCCATGGACCCCTGTCCACACCAAATTTGCAACCTCAGAAGCCGCAGGATCAGCAGGGAGCTCACCACCCTCTTCAACTCCTCATTCGCCACAGCCACCTTACCCCAAGGCTGGAAACATGCAGCAGTCAAACCACTCCTCAAGAAACCATCTTCCAACCCGAGTGAACTTAAGAACTACCGGCCCATCTCCTTTCTCCCCTTCCCCGCCAAAGTCCTGGAGCCCTCAACTGACAACTTGTGAAATATATGGAGCAGAACCTTCTCCTAGACACCTCCCAATCTGAATTCCACACCAAACACAGCACCAAGACGGCCTTGATCACGGCCACAGATGACATCATAGCCCTTCTTGACCGGGGAGAAACAGTGGCTCCGATCCTCCTCGACCTCTCAGCAGCCTTCGACACCATATCTCATCACAATCTGATCAGAAAACTACATCATATTGGTATCCAAGGTAATGCCCTCAAATGGATTGCCACCTTCCTCACCCGAAGAACGCAGAAGGACTGCCTACCTCCATTCACCTCCGAACTCAATCATCTGCGGTGTCCCTCAAGGATCCTCCCTCCCCGCCCTCTTCAATACCTACATGACTCCTTTGGCCAACATCGTCAGATTCCACGGACTAAACATAATATCCTATGCAGATGACACTCAGCTCATCCTCTTGCTCTTAGAAGATCCCACCAACACAAGAACCAACTTCCACAGGTCCCTGAAGAGCATTTCCAAATGGATGAAGGACATCTGCCTGAAGCTCAACACGGACAAAACGGAAGTACTGATCTTCGGCAACAACACCACCTTTTGGAACGACTCCTGGTAGCCCTCGGAGCTAGGGCCATCACCCAAACAGACCAACCACGCCAGAAATCTCTGCATAACCCTGGACTGCAAACTAACCATGACGTCCCAGATCAACGTAGTCTCCTCTGCCTGCTTTTTCAAACTTTGCATGCTACGAAAAGTCTTCAGATGGGTCCCCCTGAACACCAGACATACTGTCACTTAGGCCCTAATGACCAGCCAATTAGACTAGGGCAAGAAACTGGGATCACCACACATCTCCCGCAGAGACTCTAGACCATACAGAACTTCGCTGTCAGACTCATCCTCGAGCTTCCCAGATGGACCCACATCACCCCCTACATCAGAGTTCTCCACTTGCTCCCTATACAGAAGAGATGGCCAATTTAAGCTGATGATCCACGTCTTCAAAGCACTGCACAACCAAGGACCAGCCTACACCATTAACCACCTAAACTTCCACCATCCTACTAGATAACTAGGCTCCGCCTTCCTCTTACTTGCCCACACTCCTCGCATTCACCGAAGCAACAGCGGAGGATGCTCCTTCTCCTACCTCACATCGAAAACCTGGAACAAACTCCACCTGCAGCTACGGACCTCCAGCTCTCTGCTGGAATTCCAGAGAGCACTTAGGACCTGGATGTTCGATTGAGTCACCTGAACCATCATGACCCTCAAGCGCATGGATACCCGCTCGGGTGATTAGTCTTGCTATATAAATCCACTGATTGATTGATTGAGTGATGTCCGATTCTTGTAAATTTGCCCTCTCTGCAGGGTCACCCCATATTTTTTTGCCTTTTTGCTGAACCGTATTTTTGATAGCTATAGAATGCTGTGCACTTTGCTCCCGCTAACTAGTGATAAAGTGCTTGTGCTCCTCCTTTCAACATGGTAAAATTGGTATATAATCGATTGCCATATGTTCTTATCTAGAAATTCTTAGTATATGGTACCAAGGTGTACCCAAGGCCTGGAAGTTAAATGTCACTAGTGGACTGCAGCATCCATTGTGTTATTCACTACATTGACAATGTAAACATGACTGCATTCCTGCCATCAGCAGCCTGGCTGTTGTGGGTGCAAAATCGTACCCCAAAATTTGGACAGCCAACATTTTACCTCATCCAGTTCTCCCACAGGTTGAATTGCACGTTAAAGCACCTCCTAAACATCGATTAGCAGAGAAAAACTGTTCAAATAAGTAACAGACCCACTTAATAATTGAGTTCAAGATCAATAAAAAGTTAAAAGGTTTTATTGCAAAATTCAAAAATAAGCGGTAGAGGGTAAATGCCATAAAAGCTCTCAGGTGTTAAGTCATACAGAGTATGCAGAGCCAGAAATCATTCTAAGTCCTATAGGAGCAGCAAAATAAAAGAAGTCAAACAGCATCGGTTGAAGAACAGAAAAGTCTTCTGGCTCACCCTCAAAACCAAGGGGTAATTATACACAATTCTTGCATAACGAATTAGGAAAACTTCGAAATCATCATGGTCTGAGGAAAAGTATAATTTAATTAGCAAAGCAGAACACCATTAAAATTACGTCATTACCTTAACACATAAGCACCATCCCATTTCAAAAACCTATTCAGCACCCTCTATGCTTATACCATCCTGAGATGTTCCAGCAAATGTGAAACCTTTAAACGACGGAACTTTCAGTGAATGAATGAACTAATATGCACAATGGAAGGCAGCTGAAGTGACCTTAAAAATGTTTCACGCCATAGAAAATAGAAAAAAGCAATGGAAAAAAACCATTACACATCAAATTGACCATATTCTGCGAAGTCTGTGGGGAGAAGCAGGAGTGAGGGACACAGAAAAATGTGGCAAACGCAAACACATTAATAAACACACTTGTACATATTATATAACATTTATTTCAACTGTGATCATGTTAATTCAGCCTCTATATGCAGAATTAATTATGAAATTGAATATTAACTGTTTTTGTAAAAAGCACAAAATATAAACCCTGAAAAACAATCTAACACTTTGCAGGTTTCATTGCAGATTTTATTGTTAAACATGTTCTTACATTGACTATCACTTCAAAGCTTTTTTCAGTGTAGCATGGCTGGCTGCTCCATTGGAAATCCCTGGTATTCAATATTAAAAAAATAATAATACGATATCTCGGGATTGGGACTAGTTGGAAAAATAATTAAACAACTATTTGTAATAGTTATTATAAATCCTATTCAATTGTAAAGTTGGATTTTTTCCAAATATTATGGAATGTAACTTTTAGAATGTTACATTTGCCCGGCCTGAAGTCCCTGGTGTCAGACCAGATCCACTCAAATGAAAATCAGGGGTCAGTAGAAACGAAGATTGACCACCAGTCCCCCTCACGACTTCTGCCCAGCCCAATACCTGACTACACCGAAGCTGAGGGAAAGCAGCAAAGTAAAGGGGATGAGAGAGAAAGAAATGATGGTGACTTCAGGAATTAGAACTGGATTTTTTGTGACAGGACCCGGTTTTACGCCACAAGCGTGAACATGGCTCTGGCTCTCAAGTATCTTGGGCTCCTGAGCGAAAGGAAGCACAAAACAATACAATCCCCTTTTAACTAAGGAATTTTCTATGTGCAGTATTTGAGACTATTAGCCTTTAGGTTTCCCACTTGTAATCGCCTGGTTTTCCCTTGTCTATGGCACTCGCTCTATTTTCTGGAATTCAAGAGATTCTAATGGGTTGGACGTTTTTGCCTTGGGAGAGTTTATCTCTCTCAAATAAATAAACAAAACACTTAAACAATCATCAAATTGTCCCTGCTACCACTCCCTCTGACTTATATAATGTTATTCCCTTTTATCTGGGAGTTCTAGAACTTCAGGGATTCTCGGTATCAATACGTGGGACAAAAGATCGCTGCTTGAGTTGCACAAGTTCAAGGCTTCTTCACCTCAACAATATTCTTAATATAAAAAAGGCACAAATTTCCCAAAGGTCACTGTTCACGTTGTTGCAACACAACTTCTAACACAATGTGTTGTTTTGCTTTAGCGCACAAACCTTTGTATCTGTATATCCTCAACTACTGCAATAACGTCGCCTTACCGCACTTGAAGAACAATGTCTCTTTTCTTTCTTGAAGGAGTTCATGTTGGATTCAGGATTTGGACTCTGGACTGCAGCCAACACGGAAGATGAAGACCGCCCACTGGGTGCTCAACCTTCATCAGGGACTGATGTCTTCTTCAAAGGTAAGTACTAGGAGCTTCTTTCTCCCTGGATGCTCTGAAGCCAAGCAGTGCCGCAGGGCAGTGGTACAATATTTATAGTACTGAGCCTAAGATGGCCGCCAGAACATTCCCTGTGTAACTAAGCTAAACGGAGGCCTTTTCTTTCCTGAAAATGGCCCCCAGGAGATAACGGCACTCAAACTAAATGGCCCAAGGGGATAAATATGAAAAACTATAATAATCCCAGGGGATAAAACATGAAAACTATGGACCTCACACTAAGTGGCCCCGGGGGATGGATACCTATCAAATGAGGGCCTATGACCCAAAAGGAAGAGAGCAGACTGCCCAGGCGACACGGGGCATGACACTTGGAAGCTAAATCTGCATTTTGATCTCCCACTTTGGCCAGCCAGTAATTAGCATTTAAATAAGCAGGAATGAGGTGTGAACTTGCTCTCAGGAGCAAACGGGATGCTGACCTGAGTGGGCAGAGGTGACCCATCTGAATCTGACATAATATGCAGGGGTGGCTGAGAAGTTTCCCTTTGACAAAACAGTGTCAAGTCCTGCTTGAATGTCACATGCTGCTTGACAGGTCTGTTGCGGTGTTTCATATGACACTTACAGGACACTTCAAAGAGGCCATCCCTGTCACAGGGAAATGTTAGCTGACACTTGGGCAGGACCTTGTTTTGTTTACCTAGCCAGTCAGGCCCAAATCACAGTGGGCCTCATTTTGATATTAAAGTATCACAGGCTGTTTGGCAGGTCTGTTGGAGTTACATATAACATTTGAGGTGCAGTTCAAAGGGTGAAGGCCAGAGGCCCAAACAGTTCTTGTGTATCCCATGTCTGGTTGCTGAAAACTCAGCTTTGTACTACCAGACTTCGCTGAGGATGATGTGGGAACTGTAAATGCCTAAAACTGGATTTCGGTGTTAGAAGTGGGAGGACACTGGGATTACCATAGCACACCCCCATGCACATTCCCAGCCCTCATAGCCCCAGTTTAGTGTGGCCCAAAACTTTTGCCATCTTGAAAATGCCGAACGCAGGCAGAGTTAGCCCCGAAAACTTGGGTAGGGTTAATTCCAGTGGTTAGAACGGCCCCAGGGGATTATTCTGACTCACTTGTGCATGCCAGGCATATATGTGGTACCTCCAGGACCCGCTTCAGAACACTCCTGGACCGGTGGAAGATCAGAAGCGGTCTGAACCTACTCTCTGAGACCTGAGAAGAGCCTGGGTGTCTGGACCTGCTCTCGCTCTCTCTCTCTCTCGTACCCAGAACAAAGACATGGACTCCAATTGTCATAATGCTGACCTCCTGTCTAAACTACAGGGACACAACACGCTACACAAGACCTTTTCTTGCAACTGCCCAGATGACCATTGGCAACTGGAGTTGGATTGGACCTTGCTTCTTGCCCTCTGTCTCACACACTGTAGTCTTTAAGTGCCTTCTTCTTACTTGAGGTAGGTACTTACCCCCATCAACTAATAACCCAATTATTTCACTAATCCACAAAAATAATTGATCATTAATTCCATCTGGCTCTTCTGGTTGCAGGGATGTATACCTTTTATTGGTTGTCCAAAAACATGCAATAGACAGAGTCATCAACTGAATGCAGCTTACAGTGATTTTCCATTGTGTATCCATCATACTTCAATTCACAGGGTAAAATCTAGTGATTGAGAAGTAATGAAGGAAAAGCTATGTACTTTTTAAATGTGCCCAAGAATATGAGTTTAAGAACAGTGGTTATTTGTACAACTCTGAATGTGGGATTGCCCATAATATCAAAATATCATGCGATTTAGAGAGTGTTATGTCGAAAATGTGATCTTTTGGCACACTGACTTACATTTGGAAGCCAAACATGTGTTATATGATAACAAATGCACTACTATTCTATGTTTTCACTCTTCTCTTAATAAAAACAGTATCCCATTTGTGAGGGTGGGTCTATCAGCAATGGCAAGAAAAGCTCCAAAACGCAACGTGAAGACATCAAGATTTTTTATTGGAATTTCAATATTTTAGGGGATCTGGATAGCCACTTAGGGGTGTCCAGGGTGGTGTTTGTTACATGGATCCCACCACCATTTCCTGCCCAGAATGCCCTGCAAATGGCAATGTTTGGCTATATTAACAGATGTTTCTCTCTGCCATCCCATATGTCAAATCTATGCCCGTAAGAATCTAAATTTCCTTCCACTTGCCATGGGGATAACTGCAGTATTCAGGCTCTAGATCCTGGCAGGTGGGAATGGGGGTGTGGAAAGACAGACAATTTGGGTTGCTGGGGTGGGTGTAGTCGCCTAATTCCTGGACAGACGAACCCCACCTCATTCTTTAAAAAACAATTCTGGGCCTGAGTTACACATCGGACGCACTAGGTGCATCCATAATTATTACAAAATAAAAAACCTGTCGTCAGTGCATGTATAAACCCTGACAGTTCATACCTGTGTCGAGGAGAGCGCATTAATAAAAGACAGCTGTGGATTGAAATGGTGGCTCCGTCTTTCATTGGAGGCAGACCAGCCTCTTTTTGAAGAGTGAGATGCCTGGCGAGTCCCTGAAACCCCCTCCGCCTCTTCCCAAGGAGAGCCCTTGTGATAGGTACTTACTGTGTTGCCTCTGTACCTGCGTATGCAAATGAAGGAATACATCCCTGTGTTTGCCTCAGAGTAACATGTACCTCAACATGATCCATAGAGTAGAAGGGATTGCACAGCATCGTCGTACCTTTCTATAATACCACAGTGCCCTCGGAGGGGTAAAGAGCGGGGCACTTGGGGCCTTATTACGAGTTTGGCGGTCCTCCTGCAGCATCGCCATCGCTTCGCTGGGAGGAGGACCGCCAAGCCCGGGGTGGGCGGTGCTCTGGCAGTCTCACGGTGGGGGCTGTGTTAAGCTCATAGGAGAGCATTAACAGCAGTCCGCCACCGTGACAGCTCCTGCAGCACATTCCTGCATGGTGTGGCATGCACCATGTTGTGCATGCCACACCATGCAGGAATAGGGGTGCAAGTCCAGGGGGCACAAAATGTGTCCCCCACATGCACTCCTAGACCCAGAAGTGGCAGGGGGCCTTAGTTGCATCTCCACCACCTGTTTTGTGGCGGGCTCACTGACATGAAATAGGCATTGGAAATGCAACTTGGAATATGCTCGGCGGTGCCTCATCGGCACCACCAGCATATTCCTACTCCTTTCCACTGCGGAATCCTGGATCCTGGCGGAGGCAGCAATCCTGTGGTGGTCAGACCGCCACACTGGAAATATGGAGGGTGGAACCACAGTGGTGGCGGTGGTCGGACTGTACTTGGAATAAGGGCCTTGGTGTCTAGTCTGGTTTCTGTCTCCTTCTGAGGGTGTAAATCCCTTAATCTATTTCACACAGGGTCGAAAGATGTGAACTCTAGTAGTGGATAGCTGGCCGATGTCAGGAAGGGCCGGCGCCTAACCCACTCTTTTTTTAATTTTAGGAATACTTCTCCCTGATGACTTGTGGACTTTCTGTTCTCCTAGAGGGGGCAAAAGACTGCTGCGTGGGTGGGTGTGGCATGGAGTCAGGATCCATAAGCCACTACCACATTCCTTTACAATGTCTTCAGGAAGGCCACTGCTATTTTCAAAATGCTGTGAGATTTTTGTGCCCTCATGGGGAATGTAGTTCCTGATTTTGTTCTCAAGTGTCCATGCATATTACTTATTCTAGAGAGCTCGAAGGCAATCGCCAAGCAGTGCCAGCACTCTGAGTGCATTGCCAACCTTTCCATCCAAGGAGTAAATGTAACATAAATGTGGCAAGCATAAGCAAGAGAGACACGCAGTTGATGGCAAAACAGGAAAGTGGACGCCTGGACCCGTATTACAGATTGGGCCCACAGTCCTTGTTTGCACCAGAGCGCACCTTAATACAAGTTCACCGGACGCACACATAGACAGTGCGCCCTATTACAATGAATGCGCTTCCCTTAGGGCAGCCATGAACCCATTCCTGCTTTGGGGACAGCTCTTTCCGTGAAATAAGGAGCAGCTGTTTGCAAACTACTTCATGTTTCACAGAACAGGCGGCATTTCACCTTCAATTTAGAGGGGAGATAGATTTGCTAGCAGGCAGGTGCAGTGATTGACTAAAACTACATGCAGGGAGAAATCTGGAGGGGGGGGTTTCATGGGACACCCTTTACTCACTCTAGCGGGCTATCATCAGGGGGTATACTGCCAATGCACCTCCTAAGGTCCTGTTTGCCCCTGAGCCTCTGACCATAATAAAATGTAGACATAGAGGCAAAGTGATTCATTCCCTCATTGGTATGGGGCCACAACCGTATGTAAATAAGGGAATGCCCTTTTAAGATAGGCTAGGGGCTACATGTGCTCCAGCACTATCATTATAACAGAAGGGGCTGCAGAAGCATCTGCAGCCCCTTCTGTAAAAGTCCATGGGGGTGCACAAAGCAGGTGCAAGCCCCTGGGGCACTCTGTGTAATCCAGCCACTGGTATGTAGAGTGAGAACATAGGGCCCATTACAATGAGCATGGGGCCATGCTCTCACTTTGTATTCAGTTCAAGTAATTTTGGCTGCTTGTTGCAGAACTGATTTTGGGATTCCTTAAGCAGTGTCTGGAACCACCAGCAGGTGCAAATGAGCTGCAAGAAATGGAGATAGGCTTCCTGGTATTCGATTCTTCCTCTTCCAAACAAGGGGTATATATGCAGTGGAGGCAGCCTCAGTGAGAAAGGACATACACCTCATTGCCTTTCTGTGGTTAGGGCTAATGATTCAGTGACTGAATATTTGGAAGCCTTGTATGAAGAATTCAGTTGCAATCCAACCACTGTAGCTGCTTAAGTGCAGGTCCGTTGCAAGGGATTTTGGTGCCATGGGTAACATTATTTTGCAGCTCTATCCCCTTTTTTTATACACACTTCTCCAGACCTGCAAAACACTGCATTGCCAAATTTTGGCTGTGCTCATGGTGCTGCCATAGGTTCCCCATAAAGGAATTATCCAGTCTTAAGAAAAAATGACATTTCTCTCAACAAGTACTACCTTGCTAATGATCACTGACAATAGGTATTTGTTGGACTTGGCCCTCTCTGCAGTGGCACCCCCAAACCTTTTTCCTTTGCTCATCCTGTTTTCTGAACTCATTTTGTTGGCTTTTAGGACTCTGTGCATTTTACCACTGCTACCCAGTGATGAAGTACTTGTGCTCTCTCCTTTAACCATGGTGAACCTGGTCTATACCCAAATGGTACATTTAATTTACTTGTAAGTCCCTAGCAAAGTGGTACTACAGGTACCCAGGGCCTGATTGTGCCACCCACTTAAGTTGTCCTTTAAACATATCCCATGACTGTGTGTGCAGTTTTAAACTGCCATTTCAACCTAGCAAAATAAACCTTTTGCCAGGCCTAAACTTCCCTTGTTAATACATGTAAGTTACCCCTAGGGTAGGACCAAAACAGCCCATAGGGTGGTGTGCAGTGTATTTAAAAAGTTGGATTTGTACTTTTAAGTTTTACATGTGAAAAGCTTCTAAATTCGTTTTTCACTACTGTGAGGCCTACCTCTCCCGAAGAATAAGATTGGGGTATCTTATTACAGTTAATAAGTCATAACTTTTGATTGGGAGCAGGTAGGAAAGTCATGTTTGTATTTTAAAACCCTCTTTAACGGTAAAGTCAGATCTTAAGTCACAATTCTGAAAATGCCATTTTTAAAATGTTGGCATTTTTCTGTCCTAACCATTTGATGTCTGCAACCTGCTTCCTGGGTAATTTGTACTTGGTAGTTGACCTTTGTGTATTCCTCTCAGACAGCCTCACAAAGGAGTGTCTGGGTGTTGGCAGGATGGCCATCTCTGACTTGATAAGGGGTGGGGCTGTAACATACCACACTTGCACTTCAAAGGCACTGTCTTAGTGCACACAAAAAGGACTTCACACTAGCCAATTGCGTCCCCAGACAGACTGGTACCAGGGCAAGGATGAAAACAATTCCAGACACATCTGTAGGATGAAACTCCAGAAGCTTCTCCCACTTGAAAGTGGGCACAAGGTATAAAAAAGGACCTCAGACCCACTCTTTAGTATACTTCTGGACCAAAAGAAGGACACCATGCTGCCCTTCTGCGTGAGGCCAGCCCTGCTTGCTGAGAAGGAACACTTGACCTTCTCCCTTCTTCCCAGGTTGAGCGACTCCAAGGGTCAGCTGACTGACCTCCTGTTCTGAGCTACAGGGACACAACAAGATCCAGAGACCTCCCTGAAACTACCCAGCTGAACGACAGCAGTGGACCTGCCTGGACCTGCAACTGGACCTACCTGAGCCCTGCTGGCCTCTGTTGGATTGAGTTCCTGATCCCCAAGTGGTGTCTCCCCAGGTCCTGGGCCATTGGCTGGCATCAGAGAGAGTTCTTCCTGGCCTAAATGAAGGTTCCCCCAAATCCTATGTGAAGGCCAGCAATGACTCGCCACACAGCTGCAAGCTTCATCGGAACCAGTGCCAAGCGACGCAAAGCCCAGCAAAGCCCCGCCGCGCAGCTGCCAGCCTCATCGGAATCAGGAGCGGCGGCCACGCCTTCTCCTATTTGGCAGCAAAGACCTGGAACGGCCTTCCCCTCCTCCCCTGGACAGCCCACACCCTGTAGGAATTCAGAATCAGCCTAAAAACCTGGTTGTTTGACTGATGACCCACTGCAGCAGCACCCCTCCCCCCCAGTGCCTGGATACCCTCACGGGTGATAAGCAGCGCAATTCAAATCCTGATTGATTTATTAATTGATTGATTGACACAGATCAATGCAAATTCCTGCAAAGCCTTGCCGCACAGCTCCCAGCTTCATCGGAACCGATGCAGAGTGATGCAAGGCCCGCCAACTCTCGCAGCACAGTTCATTGGAACTGACACAGAGTGACACAAAGTCTGACAAAGCCTCATAACATAGCTTCATTTGAACCGACGCTGGACGACGTGACGCTTCACAAAGCACCCCCACTCAGACCTCGCATCAAGAACTTGAGGTACAATACTCAGCTGGCCAAACTTGGTGCTGTGCCCGGCCTGTGCTGCATCGTGCGTGGCCTGAACTTGTGACTTTGTCCCTGTCCAGCGTGACCAGGTACCCTCAGTTGGTTCTATACGCCTTTTGGCAGTACTTTTCTCTAAATCTTTTAAATTGCATATCTTCAGTTCTACTGATTGGATTGTTGTTGTTTTGATGCCAAATAATATATTACGTTTTAATCTATTTTTCTAAAATCCTGTGGGATTTTTCTGGCGTTGTGCTTTCACTTTAGTACTGTTTGTGTACTGCATAAATACTTTACACATTACCTCTAAGTTAAGCCTGACTGCTTTTGTGCCAAGCTAACAAACGGTTAAGCACATGTGAATTTAGTGACTTTTGTGGTTCACCCTGACAAGGATTGTGGCTGTTGCTTGAGAAGGCCTCTCACCTCCTCAACTAACAACACAATTTCTCACAGCATTTCACATCGTTCCTTTGTTTGAAGTCAGTTTCTATTTTCAGACATCATTCACTGGAAGGCACCTTTACAAGTGTAAAAACCACACATTTGAAATAGCCATGTCTTACATAGAGTCAAGAAAATAATTCATATGAACATTCTCAGCCTGACAAAATAAAACAAATCGATTTTGGAATACTCTGCTTATGTAGATGACCGTGCCGTCCTGGCAGGACCGGCACCAAACTGCTTCCCTCAGATGTACACTGCTTTTTTAACCTGCTCTTTGGCACATGGGTGTAGAGTGTTATGCGGTTGGTGGATACTATTAGTTCTTTGGTTCTGAAGCAATTTTATGTCAATTATTTACCACATAAAATTATCACCCAAGGTCTTCCCTGGACCCTGATGTACTGTGCGTAAAACCCTACTTTTCCAAAAACTGTGAACATAGCAATGACTTTAGTGGGACGTGTATGATTTATCTACTGCAGTCAGTTTTCACTCTGAACCCTAATTTTACCCAAAATCGAGGAGAATAACCAGACGGTTGATGCTGGTGATTAGGAGGAGAAAGACAAAAAGGAGGGGAGGAAAAGGACCAGGGGGGCATGTTCAAGCCTAGGACTCTGAGGACGCCCACCACCAAGCTCAGAAAGAGAATGACCAGGAGGCTGAGGAGTAGGACCACAACCCGGACCAAGAAAAGGAGGTGTAGGAGGAGGAGTAGAGACCAAGCAGGACCAGAAGATGATAAGAGGACCTGGACCAGGAGTAGGAGGAAGATGAGGTGAAGGACCAGGAGGAAGACCAAAAGAGTGATGAACATGAAGGTGAGGAGGAGGCGTAGAAGTGCCACTAGGGTAAGGAGAGCTAGAACTAGTTGAGGACCAGGAGGAGGACCATGAGACTGAAGGGTAGGGCAAGAACCAGAAGGAGGTAGACAAGAAGGAGGAACAGCAGAGCAGGAGGGTGAGGAGGAGTGCCTGGACCAGACAGAATCAAGCGATCTGGAAGGCCAGGGTCTGGAGGACCAGGCATTTTGGGGATAAGGAACAGGCGTAGGATGACAGGAACAAAAACATGTTCAGGACCTAGAGAAGGAACACAATCAAAAAGGCAGGGACTGAGAAGACTAGGAGAACCAGGATCAAGAAACCTGGAGTATTAAGACTAGAAGCAGGAGGAAGAGCATAATCAGGAGGACCAGATGAGGAGCAGAAGGAGGAAAACAAAGCTAAGGAGTAGAACAAGGCCCAAGAGTTTGATGATCTGGACCAGAAAGAAGAATCAAGACCAGGAAAACCAAGACAAGGATCAAGAAGAAGAACAAGACCAGGAGGAGTACCAGCATGAAAGTCAGGAGCAGGAAAAGAATAGGAGGAAGAGGTGGAAGACGGTACCAGGAGGAAGAGAAGGATCAGGAAGAGAAGGACCTTAAGGGTGATGATGAGGAGGGCCAAGATGGGGGGGATGACCAGGAGGTTAATGTGAAGGATAACCTGAAGAAACAGGAGGAAAACCAGGTGGAGGAAAGGTAGGCCAATGTGATTGCAGGCTACATGTAGCAGGACCCAACCTTAGTTACAGAGGCCACAACTCTTATAAGCAATGCTTGGGTACTCCTTTTAGGACATTACTCCTTTAGAAACCCTATCTTTTTCAGCCCCCTGAATGTACTTCTTAACCAGCAGCGGCGGAAGATAAGGGCGTTGGAGTGGCGCCCTGCCTGTTTCCTGGGTGCCTGGCAAGGTCAACCTAATTCTGGCACAATAAAAAAATTCAATAATTCAATATGTGCGTGCCACCGGGCTATGGCATTCAAGGTCTAATCTCATTCTCACCCTCTCTTCGAGGATCAGGCAACCAGGCACATTCGGGAGGCGAAGGGCGCAGGTGTGAGTCTTCACATATTTACGCTGGGCTTTTTCGTAAACCGCCCTGGGGCTGGGTGCCTCACACATAGGGTAGAGTTCAGGCATAGAGTGGAGCCTGTGATGTCACTGTAGAAGGAAACTTGGGTGCATTAGGATGCAGCCCATTCCGAGGCTGCACCTAAGTCAGTAACTGCGTCTGCAACGTCCTGATGTTGCTCCCACTGGGACTTTTGTCCCAGCTTCAAAAAGAAAACTAGCACAGAGCCTACTTTAAATAACAACAGTCTGCACCTCGTCCTCCTCCCACCTGCCTTCAAATAACAGAACTGTGAGCCCAGCAACCAGGAGCAAAAATCTCGGCAGAAGCACCTTCGAGAACTTTTTCTGTTCTAACTGAAGCCCAGGGGATGGTGTTATATCAAGAATTGCATATGTTGTATTGTTTCCATACATGGTTTGCATACCTTGTAGAATGCCAGTTGTTGGCTGGCAACTTGCTCTTCCTGGTGGCTTGGTGTTCTGGAACATTGAGGAGAGCAGTTGATGAGGGGAGCTGCAGGCATCTTATCAAGGGTCGTTGTATTCTGCTAATAAACCTTCTTTAATCAACCTGCGGGGGTCCTGTCTTCACAAAACTGGCAACGAGGGTGGGATGTGACCCTACTAAGGACCCCAAGTCTCTCCAGAAGATCATACTGTCATTCAGGTGTTTTTACGTGTGAAATACGACCCTTGATTGCCAAAATTGGGACAATTTCACCCAGTCTCTCTGGAGAGGGTAATCTGCTGGAGTGAGGTACGTGCTGTTACTGCCACTAGGTTTTAAAGAATTCCTACCTGTTTTGGGGACAACCGTTGCTGCTCTCGTGCAGTGTCTCTTGCTGTTTTTCTGCGCTCGAGCTCCTGCTCGCGGAAAGACGGAGCGCGCTAATGCCAATACGTGGAAGGATGTATTCTGAGGTCATCGCGTCAATGTGAATACGTGCCGCCATCTTTGGGTCAGGTGGACATGAGCCTGCAACATGATACGTGCTGCCATATTGGAGGAGGAAAACCATTTTTCATAATATCAACAAACGAAAACAACTATGCGGGTAATTGAGTGTGTCATTAGGAGCTGTGATTCATAGTCGGTGACATGCACACCATTTTTCAGTTGCATCCGAGTACAGCGTGCCATCAGGAAGTGTATACAGTGCAGTGCAGTGAGTAGCCCACGTGTGGAAATCCACTAACTGTTAAATCTTTTAAAGACAAATCCATTGGGCTCAGACGAAAACATTGCGTGCACCATATTACTTTAATACATGGTGACACACACACCAGTAAGACTGAGTGGCAAGAAACATGAGATTTTATAACTTTAAGGGATAAGGTACTGGAAAAGATAGTTGTCAATTACATACTGTGGTGTTACACTCTTGGTAATCCTGAGAATCATGACAACACAGTCCATACCTGCACCACCAATGTTTCTACAGAGTCCTGGTCAGCCATGCATGGGTTGGGAGGATTGGAGAGAAACTTTTGAAACTTATCTGGAGGCTATTGGGGGTGATGTGTACGTGGCAAGGAGGAAATTAACTTTCCTCAAACATTGTTTGGGTTTGGAAGGGAGAAATGTATTAAAAACTTTACCGACCATTGAAGGAAGAAATGTAAAGGAACATTCTGATGAGGATGGTGGGGAGAGTGGTGATGGTGGTGATGGTGGCGTGGATGTATATGAAGTTGCGTTGAAGGTTTTAGAAGAGAATTTTGGTAAGAAAGTTAGTGTGGTCATGGAAAGGCATAAGTTTTTTTCACGCGCTAAATTACAGGGTGAGTCTATTGAACAGTATGTAGCAAATTTGAGAAGATTAGCGGTTATTTGCAAATTTAAGGACCTGAGGGATACAATAATTAGGGATCAAATGATTAATAGAATGTCTAACGTTAAGGTGCAAGAAAAGTTGTTAGGCATGAAGGATCCCACTTTGGAAAGAATTATAGATGTAGCTAGAAGAATGGAAAATACCTCTAGGTATGTAAAGGAGTTTGGGTGGTACTGGTTCTAGAAAAGATTGTCAGGATGATACAGTTCACAGTGTAAATAAAGTGAAAAAAGGAGTTAAGAAGGATGATGAAATTAAAGTGAGCAAAAGAAAACAAGAAGTAGTGAAACCCAAATTCAAATCTTGTTTCAGATGTGGTAGTTCAAGGCACACTGCCGATGCAAATCATTGTCCTGCGTTAAAAAGCAGGTATAACAGATGCAAGAAAATGGGGCATTTTGCGAGGGTGTGCAAAGGCAGTCAGTCTTCTGGCTATAAAAAAGCTGTAAACATGATAAAAGAGGATGACATTTGGTGTGAAACTGAAGAAGAGGATGTGGAGTTACTAATGATTGAATCTGCCAAAGTTTGTAATTGTGATGGGAACAAGGATATTTATTGTCCCCCTAAGTGTATTATCAAAATCAAAGGCAAGGAAGCACATGTCTGGGCAAATTCTTGTTCTCCCTTCACTATTATTGACAGAATCACTTGGGAGAGTCTGGTTTGGAAGAATTGCGTGCCACCGATGTCACTCCTGAAGGATATTGTGGAAATAAATTGCCTGTTCTAGGTTATGTCATGACAGAAATGAGTTTCCAAGACAGAAAAACTGTGGCTAAACTTTATGTCATGGAAAAAGGAAAATCTCTACTTGGATGGAGGGAACAACGGGCGTTGGACATCATATTGGATCCAAATCATCCAGAGCAAGTTCTACTGACGTCATCTCCTGACACAAATATTTGGGTCATCAAATTTCCTGAACTTTTAAAGAATACTTTAGGATGTTTAAAAATATTTAGACATCGCATTATCTTGAAGGATAATGCAATACCCAAAGTGCATAAAGTGAGGAATGTTCCTTTTGGTGCTAAGAGACAAATTGAAAGAAGAGTTGCAGAGGTTATGCAAGGAAGGGGTAATTGAGCCTATAGAGGCGTCTGAATGGTATGTCCTATTGTTTTAGTCAAGAAACCCATTGGCAATATCAGGATGTGCATTGATTTGAGGGATTTGAATGATAACATCTGGATTGATCGTCATCCTCTCCCTCGAATTAATGAAATGGTGGCAAGTGTAAAAGGGGGTGCATGTTTTACCACGCTTGATTTGTCCAGCGCATACCATCAGGTGTTATTACATGAAGAGTCCAGACATCTGACTTTATTCATCACTCCGGAAGGAGCATTTCAATTTGTCCGAATGCCGTTTGGACTAGCATCGGTATCAGCCGTTTTCCAAAGAGTGATGCAGAGCGTGTTGGTGGGTTTGGAAAACATCTTGGTGTTTCAGGACGACGTTTTAGTGTGGGGGTGTATAATATTCAACATGACGAAGTTTTGGACAAGGTTTTAAGAAAATTGTTGAATGCTGGTCTCACTATTGGTCTTGAGAAATGTAAGTTCGGGTTGAAAGAAGTAGAATATTTAGGTCACACTCTTACCAGTGAAGGAGTCAAACCCAAGCATAGCTTAGTGGAAGCTATAGAGAACGCGCCAGCTCCGAGTGACAAGGACCAACTTAGGTCGTACCTTGGACTCGTTAATTACTACTCCAAGTTTGTGGATCATTTTACTGACAAGGTGCAAGAGTTGAGGAAACTAATGAAAAAGGGGATGAAATTTGAATGGACGGACGAGTGTCAAAAGACGTTTGATGTAGTAAAGAAAAGTATAACAAGTGCTGTCACCTTAAAATCTTTTGACCCGGAGGATGAGACCATAATTTCTACTGATGCCAGTAATCATGGTCTTGGTGCCGTTCTCATGCAGGTGCATGAGGGCAAAGAAAGGGTGATGGCTTTTGCCTCTCGTACCTTGAATGGAGCTGAGCACACAAACTCTACTGTGGAGAAGGAGGCTTTGGCATGTTCGTGGGGAGTGCAACATTTTCGGATTTTTGTGTGGGGTACCAAGTTTCAGTTACGCACTGATCACAAGCCATTGGTGGATCTGTTCTCTACGAGAGGTGCAGGTAAGGCCACGCCTAGGATTGCCAAGTGGCTTTATCGTCTTCAGGAGTATATATTTGAGGTGAAATATGTGCCAGGAGCTAAAAATGTCAATGCTGACTGTTTATCTAGGTTACCGCTGGATTGGCAACAAAGTTAAGATGAAGATGAATGGATGATGGCGGAAGTGAATGATGTGTGTGGTGCCATTAGTGAAGAAGAGTGGAAATTGGCTATTCTTGAGGATGATATCATCAGTAAGCTCATGAGGCATTGAGCCATAATCAAGGGTGGAAATTACACAAGGATCTAGAGTCCTTTAGACTCATATGGTCTGAGTTGGCAGTCATGAAGGGCATTGTGAGGAGAGGTTGTCGGTTGATGGTACCCACCATGCTGAGGGAAAGGCTGTTGAGTCTCATGCATGAAGGGCATGGCGGAATGTCTGCCATGAAAAGAAGAATCAGAGAAGATTTCTGGTGGCCAGGGATGGTCACTCAAATTGAGAGATATGTGCGGAATTGTAGCTTGTGCAGTCAGCGACAAATCTCATACTACCCAAGAAACAACCATAAATCCTTTACCTTTGCCAAAAGCCCCGTGGGAAAAAATTACCATTGATATTTGTGGGCCGTTTGAGAATCTCAATGTGAATGATAAATATGCTATAGTCATGGTTGATTACTTCTCAATGTGGCCAGAAGTGGCATTTGTAAAGGAGGTTAAATCTAATGTAGTGATTTCCTTTTGTGAAGACATCTTTAGGAGGGAAGGTTGTCCTGCTGAAATTGTAATGGACAATGGTCCTCAATTTGTTTCTGAGGAATTTGAGAGGTTTTTGACTAATTGGGGAATCAAACATACCAAAACCCCTGTTTATCATCTCAGGGGAAATGGTTTAGTTGAACGGTTTAACAGAGTGCTTGTGGAGTGCATTCAACTGGCGTGTATGAGTAACCTATGCTGGAAAAGACAGGTCAAAGACATGTTATGGAACTACAGAACCCCTCCTCATTCGGTTACCAAAGAAACACCTTTCAATTTACTCAAAGGGAGGGTACCATGCACCGTGGCCGTTCCAGCATGGATGAACAGAGCTGGAGGGCAGAGTGTAGATTTGAAGCGTTTACAAGACAGGGCGGAAAAGTACCAAAGAGTGTATGGTCAGAGACACAACAGGAAAATTCTGAAGCCAGGGCTACCTTTCAAAAGGGGCATGTTTGTGAGAGTATTTCATGGTGACAAAGTAAGGAAAGGTTTATCGAAATGGTCATGTCCCAAAGAAGTGGTGATTGTAAAGGGTAACAGTGTAAAGTTGGCTGATGGCAGATGGTGGAACACGAGAAAGGTATCGGTGTGCAATGCTACTGAACAGGCGGAGTGGTTGAGGTTCCAAAACCGTGAGAGCACTCAAAATGAAAATGTAATTGACTCTGCTGTATGTAGTCGAAGTATTTGCACCAAGGTGAAACCAAATGAAAATGTAATTGACTCTGCTGTAAGTAGTCGAAGTATTCGCACCAAGGTGAAACCAAAAAGATTTGATGATTTTGTGTGCACTTGGTTATCTATGTTTTCACTTTATTTTGCTTATTGTTTTTGTTCTTGTTGTTTTTTGTTGAAGGGGGAAGATGTGTTATATCTAGAATTGCATATGTTGTATTGTTTCCTTACATAGTTTGCATACCTTGTGGAATGCCTGTTGTTCCCTGGCAACTTGCTCCTCCTGGTGGCCTGGTGTTCTGGAACATTGAGGAGAGCAGTTGATGAGGGGAGCTGCAGGCCTCTGATCAAGGGTCGTTGTATTCTGCTAATAAACATTCTTTAATCAACCTGCGGGGGTCCTGTCTTCACAAAAGATGGCAACACACACGTACGTGTTACACTTTCAGACACTGACTTTTATAGTATTTTTAAGCAAAGCGGACGCCCGAGACCTGTCTTTGAGCATGCCCCAATTAAAAAATGTCATAGGCACTGTCAACACATTCATCATCGTTCGGTGCTCGTGGTAGCCATTGTTCATTTTCTGTGTAGGGTCATTAATGTTCTGTTGTTTCTGCACTGCCTACAATAACTTGTGAACATGTTCTGCATCACTTCACACTTTTACTATATCTAAATGGCAAGTGTTTCATAATTTTTAAGGGTGCTCACTGAGTCACTGTGTGCACCTTGGAAACATGAAAGGCTGAGTGGGCCATGCTGAGTACGGACTCATGACCAGTAGTTTATAGGCATGTTTCAGCAAAAAACACTTAATTCATTTAGCCACTTTCGTGGGTTCTGTGCAATTAAAATGATACTCCCTTCTCTCATTGTCCCTTCACATTTTCCCTGCAGTGCCAGGATTCAATACTCCATTACCTCTCACTGTATTTTCTTCTTTCTTGCAGTGCAGTGACATTCCCTTCCCTAGTTACCTCTATCTTCAGCTGTACAGGTTCCGGCTGGCCTATTGGACAATCAGGGAGTGCCCAAAGGGCTGCTCCGGCAGGTCAGTCTGTGGGCTTTTGTGGGCCTGTTTTATGGTCTGTTTGAGGGGGGTACTGCAAATTTCCCTGATAAAAGAAAAAAACATTGACTGCAGCAAGTTTGAATTCATGCAGTCTTCCATACCTTGCAAAACACTTATGCCATGTGTCTTCACAAGTTCGCAACTGCCCCAAATTGGAAGCATCGGCCTCTTTTTAGCAATCTAATTCACTAAAGGGGCGGGACACTTTCAATTTGGTGTTCTGGTCTTTTTTCTATCCCAGTCTGATCCTGAATCTGTGCCCAGCTGTATCGGGCATCTTTCCTACTTTCTCTGTTTCCTAAATAAATTGTGGTAGAAAAAGTACCATTGTACCCCATATTTTTAAAAACTTCTTGGGAGGGGGTTTCTAATGGGTAGTCGGCCTTGCTTGCTCATATGCAATACATAGTAATCTAATCTTATGCCTCACCTGTTTCAAAGTTCACCAGCCGCCTCGGTTCTTAATCCATTTACATATCTAATGCCGTCTGGTTTTTTTAGCAATTAAGTAAACCAGAACAGCATTACTAGCACATTATATTTCTGTTGCCTAGTTCCCTAGGGACATTCTTTGTGAAATGTAATGCATAGGCTGACTATGATTGTCCCCACACCTCCTGATGCCACCTCTCAAGGCTCTATCCCTTTTCTGCTGCACTCAAATTGTGGGATCTGAGAGTAAACATTCTCCATTTCCAGTAGTGTCTATGATGGTCAAAATATGAAAAAGCTCATAAGATTCAGCACTTACCTTCAACCAAAGTCTAAGCTTTTCTGCTATTTTGTCTGAAACTCTCTTTCAAGAACATTTCACTAGTGCACATAAAAAAGTCAATAGGGAACACCATTTAGGCTTTCTGTAGCTGGTGTCCTCTGTGTCCCTGTTTTACTTATTATTTTTCCCTCAAGAGAAGAGGTTGATGGAGCGACATATTTTTTGTCATTGTTCTGAAAAACTGAACCTATTTGTGTAAGGTGAGATGCTATTGGTGTATTCCATAATGTGGTGCAGTGTAGTTGTTTTATTGTGAAGGTCATGTTCCCAGGCAACCACCAGACTCTAAAGTATCATACTTTACTTTTCCCTATGTGAAACAATGAGTAGTTTGTACTATCTGCCAACTGGTGCCGTATTTGTTCTTTTGTATGTTTGCTCTGCTGCAGTGACAGGAACTCTGAGTGATAATGAGAATTGGCAGTTTACCAAAATAACTAGGTATTAGATTGCAAATCACAATTGAAGTTAGGGAATGGTTGTGGCATAAGTCACCGCACGCTCAGTCATTCCCAAAAACAGGTGCTCTACTCCCAGGGCTAATAGTCCCAACAACACCACATTTATTACCAAATCTAGCAAACAAGATATGCGAGAAGCACTCTGTATATATCATTCCAAAGATTCTGGAACCATAGCAGAGTATATGAAAAGCACATGAAAAAATCTAATGCAAGGGTCCTACTTATTAATCATAAACTCAACCTGTGCAGAAATCCAATTTGTTGGTCAGGATACCATGGACAACTATATGAGTATATTCAAAACTTGTTCACCTTGTCAAACACGATAAAGACATGGTCACAGCCAACGCGTTTCAATCCATAAACAACTGGACTTCTTCAGGGCCATTAAAAACATATAAAACACCAACCTAAGCAACATATATAACACATACAAATACATCTGTATACATAGCACAAAGTACAAGGCACAATACACTTTAAAAACAGATAAAAAGACATACATCACAGTTCTGATCAGTTTAGGATTTAGAGCAAATTCAATCCCAAACATAGAAAGTCACACGATACATAGTGCTCCAAAATAGATTCATAATTATATATCCAGAATTAGTAATGAATCAAGTAAACGACTCAGTTGTTATCATGAATATCACAAAGCAAAAACTCTCTTTATTTCTCCCTTATATAAGTACCAATTTCTCACTGTGCATTGCCTTGATATACATAAGTGGTTGTATAATTGATAAAATGCTAATAAAAAGATATTTAAAAAAATGAATATCACAAAGCAAATGATCATTAGTATTAAATGGTATCCAGACATTCACTAAAATAACTAAATGTGGTGCAATGTTTTTATTATACATTTTTGATCAGTATATAGCCATATTGACACAAAAGAGCTGGGTACACAGCATCATAGTGCAGAAGTTCACAATAATATCTCATATGAAAGTCTAAGCAGGCACTGATTTTCATAAGTTGGTTCCTCAATGGTGAAGGCCTAACCTTCAAGTGTTTGGTCAAGAGCCTAGATTGAACTCTGACGTGCTGAAGAATGCATTTGCACAAAACTTGTATATAGAGCTGAAAATCAGCAGTATGAACTACGTCAGAGAGCTGGACTAACAGCCTGATTACAAAGGTAAAGATTCATGTGTAGATTTACTTATGTGTAGACTCATTAATACACCTAGGAGTAACTTTAAATGTTTTCCCAGTCACCATTTCTGAGTGTAAAGTTAGTCCTAGGTATAGAATTACATGTCTCCAGCTCCTTGAATCAGGGGGTGGTGCCTAATACCTCATAAATGACGACTGTATAGGTACTACTTGTAGGTTTACAACTGTATTTTATGTTGTTGGACATTCCTGCATTGTTCAGAAGACCTCCACATGCGTGGTGGAGAACTCTGAAATGAATGGTAATAGGTAATAATTCTACATCTGACCACGATCACACACACCCATCACATACTCCTAATGCACATTCACCAAACAACTTTTAAATACAGACCTCACCCTGGGGCTTGTCTTTTTCCTTTTGGATTTTTTCACCCTGCAGCCACCAGGAACCTCACTCTGCCTACGGAATACAGCTAATAAATCTCAAGAGGAATTTCAAAGAAGGGGAGGCAGCCCTTGTAGTTTTAATTGTATTAAATCACTACAATCAACTAAATGGGATGTCTCCGTTCACCCTCAACACCCACACAAAAGAAGCCAGCCATTTAGCAGGAGGCCACTGACTCAGTAAATGCATTGGGGGAGGAGGGCTCTGCCATGGGGGACATCAAGAAGTAATTGGACCATTAGTGGAGGTAGGTGAAAGAAACATTTTCCAGGATTCAACTGGGGCCACACATGGATCCTGTCTCTGTCTCCGCCCCCTTAAGGAGTCTGTTCTCTCCACAGTGCAACCTCAACTGCTCTAATGGCTGCCTTTTGCAGAAACACTTAATGGTATGCCAGAATAGACCTAAACTACAACCAATCATCCAACAATGCCCTTCCCCCATACCCACACTGTTATGCAGACAACACATATATATCCCTGAAACACAGCCTCTTACACACAACTGTTAACTAAATTGATGTTTATATTATTTTATTTTATACTTTCCCACTCATACAGTTAGTATGTCAAGTAAATTGGTTGCTACAGCTGGGGCAGGAATAAATCGTGGCATGGCATGGCAACACAGAGTCTCCAAATGCAACATAAGATACTCAAAGCTATGTCCATGTGCTATCACATTATAAATATGCCATTTTTGTCACTTTCATTGTTCTAACAATATTTGATAATTGATGTTTTATTCTAAATAATAAGCCTGCTCAAATATTATTTTGATATTTGGGTTCCTAAAATATTTTATTGAAAGATTTGTATTTTCTTTCAATTTTAAGGCCCTAAGTTGTTGTCCCATCCATCATTATCATCAACAGCGTCTACGTCTGCTCCTAATGCTGCACCAAAACCTACAATGGTTACACAGAACAGATGGATGGTAGCGACTGGTAAATATAATGCCTTCTCTATTTGGTTGTTTTTAGCCTATACCTCTAATTGTGAATGTATGTATAGTGTACAACATCCCTATATCCGACCATTTCCATAATTGCCCCTTACCTAATGTACCCTTACAATTTACCTTGTAATGGCCACAATATAATATTTATGGTAGGCCTTGTGATAATAGGAATCTGTGTGTGCCATACTTTTAATTAAAAAGATTAACATTTCAATATCATATATGACTTTGGGTGGCTTATTCCTCTTTATAAGTCTCTCTCTCCCCTGTTAGCTATCGTCAGACTACAGCCCCTGGTGTCAACATTGTGACTGCAATTACAGATTACATCAGGAGACATCCTGTGGCAGCTATTTGTGGAGTAGGACAGCTATTTGGCCCTCCACCATCCGTCAGTCGGGTAAGTCTTGGAACATCTGCTCTTTACTTATATATCTCATAATGTTTCCTTCTGAATGTTATATTCAATGCTATTTTTATATTAAATGCCATTCTGTATGTTTATTGCTTATGTTTAATTAATTTGGCTTTATGTTGACCTTATTTGTGCCAAAGACTACTGTTTAATTGTATTTTATAATTTATTAATGAAAAATGTACATTCTTTTCTTTCCAGCTCCTGGATCGTGGAATACACTACTAACTCCAAATTCTAGGACTCTGGTTCAGCAGATGATGTCAAAGGAGTCATCCAGAAAAAAAAATCTGTGGCTGGAGTTTGTGAGTTTACAGTGTATAAATGTTTTAATTGCATGCTAGGGACAACCTTTATGTTTATTCAGATATCACACTAGTAACATAAATAGGAATTTTAATCTCAGAATTTGTATTATAGTAGATTGTAAAAGTATGTTGAATAATTTTTATTTTAGGTTCTTCAGCTATTTTCATCTTCTTCCAGGTACTGGGCACAGTGAACTTGATCATGATGCTGAACAGGTATAAGTAGGAGATCCAAAGCAAAAATCCAATCCTCCTCCAAGCAATTATGGCAGTGGCCAACACTGCACAAGAAGAAGAGCAGGAGGTGGTTGGAGATCAGGAGGCCGGCAGTACCACAGCCTACACCAACACAATCTCACAAATTCCAAATAATCATTTTTTTCAATAACTTTGCTAAGTATCATTTTCTCAAATTCCTATGTGTGAATGTCAGATGTGACAATTGGGTTATTTTAGAGGTTGGATTAAATATTTGTTTTAAATTTTGATGAAGACCAACATTTTGATGTTTTTTTTTTTTTTGTATGAAGTAAATTTTCTTGTTCAAAACTTTATCAAATGTTTATAGAGAGAAAATACATTGTCCTCGGGATTGGATTAAAGGCAAGCTAAACATAGTCTTTCTTCAGTAGGGAATTCTAAAATTGAAAAGGGGTGGAAAATTGTAAAAAAAACTTGTTGGGAAACAGCAGGAATAAAGTCTTTCTAAAATGGGGTAAACGTTTTAGAAAAAAATAAATATAAACAATGTCCAATATCATCTGTCCTTAAAATATATTGAAATGTAGTAAAATGTTATTAAAAAAAACAATGAAAGTCCAACGTGCAATGTCAAAAAAAAGAAACTCAGTCCCAAAAGCCAGAGAGGGGGTCGGAGTCAAGTTTCTGGCTGACGGCAAAAATGTGTGGCCATCTTTCTTATGGCATACTGGACACCCCATAAGAAATACGATTCACAGGGGTTGTTCGAAAACAAGCAGGATGGACAAACTTGGAGATGGGACTACCGGAGGCGGGTGGGTTGGTAAGAAAGGTAGCAAATATCTGCATACTCCACCAAAACTCATCGACATATTCTGTGTACTAAATCTGTTCAACAATACGATACAATAGATGATTATTATTCTAAAACATCATGTCTCCTGTTAAACGACTATAGCAGATTAGTATCATTTGAATAGCCATATGTGTATTGTCTAGTTAGTTTCTTCCTTCTTATCTTTAAAGATTTCTTAAGTTTTATCTTTTTATATATATTTGTTTTGCACTGTATTGTGGGGACACACTTTTATGCTTTGAATTTAAACCAAATTCAGTGTTTTTAATTTACTATATGTCGATAGGATTATCATCTCAATATTTTGTATATTTGATTTGTTAATGTGTACAGTGTTGACAGACAAGTCATTAAAGCTCTGTGCATTTTGATACTAATGTGGTACTGGCATTGATTGTGAATGTTGAGTTGAGCTGCAAGCTTGATGGTTGCTTGTGTAATTGTTTGATGAGTATATGATTGTGGATTATTGGCCTCCCCAAGGGGAGACTTTAATTTGCTGTTGGTAAGAAAAATTACACGTTATGACTGCTATCAAGGAGGTCAAGAAGGTATATAAGGTTACCGACTCTCGAAGTATTCAGACCTTTCCTACTAAGCCCTGAAATGCTGAGAGATCGATACCTGAACCTCTTCAATGGGCCTCAGGACCTCCTCGTTAGAGGTCACAGAGGCATAATCGAGGTGAGGGAGTTTAAGGGAGTGGGAACAGGTGGGGGTTCTGGGATGTCAGGTGCAAAGGTTCCCTTGACTTCTGATCTTGATCTGGGCGGGCACTTGGTGGAGGATATGAAGATTGTGCCGGTGGTGCAGCTGGAGGCAAAAGTGGTATTGGGTCCTCTAGAGTTAATGAGGATGTGGGTGCAGGCTCAGAAGAAGGTGTGACTTGCTCTTGGGACACCCCAGGAAGGTCTTGTTCAATGCCAGGAGGAGTCCAATATCTGTCTCCTCAAGACTGGTGATGTTCATCTCAATAACCTCCACTTGGAGTATTTTGGTAACCAAGCATGTAAGCCTCAGGCGGACATAGTTGAGGATCCTAATGAGTGCATCAGGTCCTGTTTGATAATCCTTGACCAGCTCTGTCCTCTGAAAAGGAATGTGTACACAAGAAAGAAAGATTGAGTACATATGTTCAATACATCCTATGCAATCAAACATTGTTTTAGGGGTATTATTTTCCTAAATCCAAGATAGAATGACATTGTGTAGACTGTCTCTAAAGTTTAGCATGGTAATGTGTTTGTCTAATTTTGTATTTACATATTTTTACTTTATAAAATATTAAGTAACATCAGATTTTGAATGCAGGACAAGGTGTTATTCTTAGAGCCATGAAATGATTACATTAGCATGTCAAACAAGAAACAGAATGTGAAAATATTCGTTTATCCTGCTCTCTTTCTTTGGAAAGAGGAATGTCAAGTGTATTCAGAATGAATATGATTTGGTTAAATCAAAACTTAAAACAAACACTGTTTTTTCAAACTCAAAACATTAGCGGTGTTTAATCAAGTGGATCTGTAATAAAGTTTGAGATGTCTAATGAACTGACCCAATAATAATATTTTTGGGATAAGTAAGTTATAGTTACATAATGTCAAGTTTACAGATAAATACTTTGGCAAAATAGAAATGATACGTATGTAAGATGTAAAACTGTAGTCACTGTAGTCAGAAACATAATCAAAATAGCGAAATGAAAGATACCCACACATTTCCATTATGCCAGCTTTAAATGATTAGATTTATATGTAAGAATTACACTCAGAAATGCATACAATTTTTTGAAACATTCATTCAATTTATGAAACAGCGCAACAAAGGTTACAGACAATATGGATGTTAGATCAAACTTTATACAGGGCATGTAACTGACAAAGCTTTAAAAAAAATCACTCATGTTAATATACAAATATAACACTTACCACCTCTCTCCTGCTCAAACTCTACCTGCTGAGCGTGGATGGCAGGCCAAACTGTTTCTAGGACACCTGTTTTGCAGAGGTGTTCTCAGAGGTGCCAAGTATGTGGCTGGAATGAAACGCCAATAATATCCTAGGCCAAAATTGTGGCTCAGCGATGAAGGTCCTGCCAGGGCCACTGCAGCTTGTGCCGATGTCGCTCCTGATTGGTTTCCATGTTGCTGTGCTCATCTAGGACTCAGGACACTCCTAAAGTTGAGGGTAATTTTGGAGGCCTCATCACCTTCAGCTCTTCATCAGTGAAGCTGGGAACCTTCTCTTTTGATCACTCAGCCATGTTGAGGGTTTGTAAAGTCAAAGGAAAGGCAGGATGAAGGAATGGAAAAGAAGGGTCCAGAATGACGCAAAAAGTGGCTCCTTCCTGTTCATCTACGTAAGTTCCTGTTTTTTGTGGTAAGCAAAAGCATCTGCCCTGAGAACAGAGTCCTCCACCCTGTCTGTAGAGGAGAGCTCCCCCCATGCTGAAACAATTCAAAAGAATATGGCTATACTAGTTAATATACATGGAGTGGTTTGGGACATTAAACTAAAAATATTTTTCAATGCTTTTTTAATATAGTAAAGCATACAATGTTGGCGATTTAACATAAATGTTTAAAGTGAAAAGTGGAAGATTGATTGTGAAAGTGGTGTGAATGTCCTAAGAAATAGAGAATAGCATGTTTGATTGTTATATTTTCTTATTTAAAAAGTGCTGTCTCAGGATGGTGTGTATGGACACAGTAGTAGTTCACAATTCATTGACTAGACACTGTCCAACCGCATAAATGCAGCAACCAATCTGACAGATCATGTGAAACGATAATTTATTACTGTATCCCGCACCTGTATACTTTGACCAATGTTCTCTGTCCCAACCCGGGAAGCCAGATGTGGCTGTATACCATGGTAATGTGTATATATAAGTCCCATTGCAGGGCTATGCTATGCACACACAACAGGCTATTTCTTATTTTAAAAAAGTGCTGTCTCAGGATGGTGTGTATGGACACAGCAGTAGTAGTTCACAATTCATCGACTAGACACTGTCCAACCGCATAAATGCAGCAACCAATCTGCAAGACAGTGGCGTAGCTAGGCACTCTGCGGTCCCTGCCTTTTGAAGAGCGGGGGGGGGTGTGCTGGCGATGATTTTAGCCGGCGCCCCCAAAACTCGTGCCCCCTCCACCCCCCCTTGCTACGCCATTGCTGACAGATCATGTGAAACGATAATTTATTAGTGTATCCCGCACCTGTATACCTTGACCAATGTTCTCTGTCCCAACCCGGGAAGCCAGATGTGGCTGTATACCATGGGTAATGTGTATATGTAAGTCCCATTGCAGGGCTATGCTATGCACACACAACAGGCTATTAAAGTGTTGTAAACAACTTCAAGGGAGTATAGCTGCACTGCCTATTTGGTCAAGGCACCTGTCTCGGGAGGGACCTCATAGCTGAGGGGAATAAGACTGAGGACTTACCTGAACTCCCGCACTGCTCCGCGCTGCTCCCGAACCCTGAAAAACAAGAAAAGGAAACCATCATAAGAGGCGAAAGACACAGACAAGGAGGAATAGAAAGGATCGAAACAAAGAAAGGGTTCTGTTCTTTACAGTAAGGGGAAAGAACAAAGGAAAGAGAGGAAGGACAAGAAGAGGAAGAGTGGGAATTGACGGGAGAGGAGCAAGAGGATGACGACAAGGAGTTGGAAATCCTGTGGTGTTGTGAATGGAGTGGCCAGACGCCAAAACTCCAAATGGCAGGCAAAACCGCAGTGGGGGCAGAGAGGCGAGCAGAACAGGAACCAGTTGCTGCATACGCCAAAGGAACTCCTGGCGGCAGTAACGCCGGAGTGGGCCTCTGTCCTGCCACGCTCCTGGAGGTGCGTGTTAAAATGCAAGGGTGGAGGGCGGTGGCTGAGGAAAAGCGTGGGCCAAAAGAGACTGGGTCTCAAGGAGACCTTTTGCACATATATAGCTCGAGGCAAGGCACCATACTTCAAGAGGAAGATGATTCAAGGAAAAATAGACCATGTGGGGAGAAAGGCGTTTGTGTGTGTTTTTTAACCTCTTCTTTTAATTAATTTTTTTTTTTTTTGAGGCTGACAGACTTTTTTTTTTATTGTAACCACTGTCATTGAGAGGGTAGAGAGACAATCCCTTCCCCGCAGACATACAGAAAGCTGGGGAAAATGTATGTAGCCAAATCCAAAAAGGGGATAGACTCTAATTAAGACCCCATATAGGAAAAAAAGAAGTGATGAAAATAGAAGGGAAAAGCTATAAAGGAAGACAGTTGATAGGACAGGGAAAAGACAAGTGTTTAACATTAAGAATAAAGTACTTACCTGTGCTTTGATTCCTTCCGAGGGCTCCGAATGGGGAGGTCACCTAAACCAATAGAGAAGGCGAAAGAAGAAACTTTACCATCTCGTTAGAGCACTGATGTGGACAACTCTAAAAGAAGAGAAACGCAATAAAGGAAAAGAAACAGATGCTGACAGAGAATATAACAAGTGTTGTGAATATGAAGCAAATAAACCACTAAAGTTGGATACTCATTATAGTGAGTTGTAGTAGTATCTAGCATTGCACGCGACACATGTTTTGTGTGTAAGTACAGTTTACAGCTGCAGTGCTTTATTATCCTATTGTGTTCTATCAAGTCCACTGGTCACTGGACACTGTATGTGTTTGTTTTCCATTGATGTTACATATTCTGAGAGACGTTCCAGTGTCAGTTGCCCTGTCGCTTTCCAGATGGCGGATGCTCCATTAAAGTGCTTTATATCTAAAAGATGATGGAATCGTATTTATTACATTTTGGCAACGAGGATGGGATTAATGTCTAAGAGGACATCCACAAGTCGAACTTACCGCAGAAGCTGTTGGAATTCGTATCTCACCGTTTCGTCCAGCTGGTTAGCCGAGCAGGTCTGGTGAAGGATTTCGACGACGGACGTTGGAGGAGATCTAGTGAGAATCTTAGCGATGTGCGGGTCCGGTGAAGGATTTCGATGGGCTGCAGAGGGGTCTAGTGAGGATTTTAGCGGCGTGGGAGGTTAACCGAGCACCTAATTACCTAAGTGTGGTGAATTCCTTGCAATCTGCTGTGTTATATCCTTGCCGAATGTTTACTGAATTGTCCTCAATTCAAGTCGAGGGAAGTTGTGGTAATTTTTGGCATTTCTGTATCTGGAGGGAGTGATTGCTGGCGCAAGAGGATTGCTTGTACGTTGTGCACTCACGCAGTCTCACGATTTCGCATGCCTCAAGTGTGACGATTGCATGCTTTCATTAGCGTTCATTGTTTCAAGACGCGCATGCAAGGAGCAGTTCTTATGAGCCTTTTTATTGGTTGTTTTCTGATGTTTATGACGTGCTCAGTGGCACACATGGCGTGATACACTGTGACGCGCACACTTGGGTTATCAGTGCAATTCCTTCATGTTCCATCGCGGCAAAGGGCAACGTGCATCCTGTGCTTGTATACAGTGACACACACACTATTTCTACAAATTGGAGTGCACACTATTTGTTCCATTAGGTTTTGCAGTACGGTAACTAATCTTGGGATTTCATAGTTAATTCCCTTGTTTTTGTTTTCTTGTTTAAAAAAAATGAGTAATGTTTGTGGGAACCCACCACCATCATTTTTTCCAAGTTCTAATCAACCTAGCACTAGATGGGAAAAATGGTTTAGACACTTTAATAATGATAATTTAGCCATTGATGGAGTGATTTTTAAGCCAGAAAGGAAAAAAGGATTATTATTAAACTTGATGGGTACACATGCTGAGGATGTTTTTGAACATTTACCTCCATCACCAATTCCATTAAGTATGGAGGCAGGAGATTATGATTGTTTTACAGAGGCCGTAGATAGACTTAAGAAAAGGTTCACAGAACAACCTCATATTGTAATCGAAACATATCAGTTAATACTCAACATGAATTTGTAAATGAGTCAATAGGTGCATATGTATCTTGTATAAGAATTCTAGCTGCAGAGTGCGATTTTGGTGCTCAAGTTGACAACTATATTCAAGATCAATTAATTATTCGTTGTTCTAATAAGAAAATCCAGGAACAGCTTTTAAGACAAAGTAATCCAACTTTACAAGAAGCCATTGAAGTTGCTAAGACTGTAGAACGTTCTATTTCTTCTTTCAATACCTTAAATGTAGATAGTGTATCTGTAGGGGTAGCTGCACTTACAACGAAAAATACCAAAAAGTCAGTCATTTCTAAAGGAAACTTTTGCAAAACCATGGACATCAAATTTCTATCAATAGACAACAAACACATAATGCTTCTTCTAATAAGTTGTTGTGTACCCGTTGTGGTTCTAAGTTACATTCTTTTCAGTTTAAACATTGTCCTGCTAAAGGTAAGGAGTGTTTTAGATGCAAAAAAATAGGACATTTTGGGGTAATGTGTCAAAGCAGCAAAAGAGTTTCTAGTGTGGTAGATGAATGATTTTGACAATGATTTGGGGTCGGAGAATGCTATTCTCTGTGTGAGGGAAGGAGATGCAAGTGGTAAGATGTTAGGTCAAGTGGTATACAATACAACAGTTACAAGTGAAGTAGACAATGAATCATACGTACCCCTGTTTGTATAATTAATATTGATGGTAAGAGTGTTGCAGTAATGGAGGATTCTAGTTCCCCTTATACCATTATTTCTGATTCTTTTTTTAACAAGTTCTGTGAGGGCAAAAGTTTGCAATCAAATGACATTCGGGTGTATGGTTTTGGTGGTAAGGAAATCAAACTGTTGGGATATTTTTTTGCCGACATCTCCTACAAACACTAAACCATTTTTGGAAAAGTGTATATTGCTGTTGATGGTCTGCAAGTTCTTGGATGGAAACATCATGGCAAATTTGATATTACGTTGCATCCCAATGATAAAGTACAGGTATGTATGACAGAAGAGTGGCTGCTTGTGCAGAATGTTCAGCAGGACAATAATAGAGATGTAGAAAATATTTTTAATAAATATAAGAGTGTATTTAGAAAGGAATTGGGAAAAGTCATGGGTTTTTCTCACAAAAGTTTGTTAAAAAAGAACGCTGTGCCTTCTAAGCATAAGGTGAGGAGTGTACCATTATCTGTGAGACACGAGTTGGCAGAAATGATTAAGAAGCTGTGTGATGATGGGGTGATTGAACTAGTTAATGCTTCAGAATGGGTTTCACTCATCACTTTAGTTAAAAAAGGAATGGGGAGCTCAGAATGTGTGTTGACTTGAGGTCTGTGAACAAGCAAATTCTAATGGAGTATCATCCTTAGCCCAAAGTTCAAGAGTTGCTAGCAAAGTTAGAGGGAGCTAAGTTTTTCACGACCATTGATTTAAATGCGGCTTATCATCAAATTGAACTCAAAATATTCTACCATAGAATAGGAGGCACTGGGGTGTTCATTGGAACACTTTAAAAACTACTTGTGAGGCAAATCTTTCAAGCTACTGACAGATCACAAATCTTTGTTTTCATTGTTATCGAACAATGGTGTAAGGAAAGCATCATCAAGACTAGTTCGTCTTCTGGCTAAATTATATGAATATAATTTTGAAGTTGCTTATATTCCAATACACGAGAGCAGACTATTTGTACAGATTATTAACTGAGTCTCAACCTGTAGACAAGGAGTCTCCTCAAGAAGAATGTGTAGTGGCATCCATTGAGGATATGGTGCTTTCTGTAGCACAAGTTGTGTCTAAAGAAGAATGGTTAAAGGCAATGTATGATGATGAGACAAAGAAGAATGGTTAAAGGCTATGTATGATGATGAGACCATGGAAGTTTTAAAGAATTACATTGTTAAAGGTTGGCTGTCAGAAAAACGTTTATCTAAAGAGTTTGCTGTATATTGGAAAGTTAGAGAAGAGTTAACACTTAACAATGAGTTGATCCTGAAGGGCGAATTATTTATACTTCCAGCTGGTATAAGAGGGAAACTTATTTCCATTGCCCATTTAGGACACTTATGCCAATCTAGTACTATTAAGAAAGTGAAGGATCTTTTTTGGTGGCCTTACATGAACAATGATATAATGAATTTTGTAAAAGGGTGTTCGCTTTGTGCTGATTCTGATAAAGTTTTGAAAATGCAGCACGCAAATTCAGTACACGTTTCTATGCCTAACAAACCATGGGAAAAAAATTGCTATTGATATTTTGGTTCCATATGAGGGGATCTCTGTGGGAAAAATTTACGTTTTAGTTGTCTTTGGTTACTTTATCAGGTGGGTAGAAGTTAAATGGGTCTCCCAAGCTGATTCAGCAGCAGTTATTGAATTCCTTCAAGAATTGTTCAGGAAGGAGGGGTTACCTATTAGTATTGTGTCTGTCAGCAGTCCGCAATTCACTTCTCATGTGTTTTGTTCTTTTCTAAAAGATCCAATATTAGTCATATAAAGACTGCATTGTATTCACCAAATATTAACAGATTAGTGGAGAGGTTCAACAAAACTTTGGTTGCAGGCACACAGTTGGCCCTCAATGCTCATGCTTATGTCAAAAAACATGTAGCTGATTTGATCTGGTCTTATCACTGTACTCCACATTGCTCTATGAAATTTACACACTTTCTGTTACTTAAAGGAAGGAAACCCAGACAAGAGTTATCTCTTAGTTGGTCAGGTGCTTTGGAGAAATGTGTTGATGTAGAGAAGGTTTATGAAATGGCAAAACATAATTATGAGGAAATGTAAAGTTTTGTTTCTGATAAACAAACTTCATTGAAGGTGGGTGACAAAGTGAAGATCAAGTTGCCTATACATGTTAAAAAAGGTCAATCTACATTTACGGATGTGTTCTCTATACAAAAACTTGGTAAGACATCTGTCCTTTTAAATAATGGGTCATGTTGGAGTATTTCCAAGATAGCCAAAGCTAATGCTCCTATCCATATTGGATCCTATTGTTCTACTAAACCAGATTTTGCAAGTGTTTCCGTGGAATCAAAGGGAAGAGAGGCTATGGAGACTTCCCAGTTCGCTAATTTCGTTATTCCAGATACCAGCAATAGTTCTCTTAATCCTGTCAATGATTCTTGCAAAAAAAGGATTAGAATGTTGCCAAAAAGATTTGAAGATTTTATACTGTTTTAGCATCTTTTGTTAATCCTTTTTAGCAGCTAAGTATTTAATCTAGTTTACTTTTTTTCATTATAAGGAGGATATGTATTAGTATCTAGCATTGCATGTGCCGCATAGTTTGTGTGTAAGTACAGTTTACAGCTGCAGTGCTTTATTATCCTACTGTGTTCTCTCAAGGCCACTGGTCTGAATGTGCCTGTTTTCCATTGATATCTAGTATAATGGGGTGACCCAGTGCCCCTCAGAACCTGAGTGTATAAGAATGTGGAGAATGTTTGGTTCTTCTCTTTCCTTTTCATTGATTATTACTAAAAGGTTTGAGTATTGTCTTTGATTGATTAGTATTCAGTAAACCAAGAATCAATTCTGTACCCGACAGAACCAACATTCTCCACACATGTTTTCCATTGATGTTCCATATTCTGAGAGACGTTCCAGTGTCAGTTGCACTGTCGCTCTCCAGATGGTGGATGCTCCATTAAAGTGCTTTATATCTAAAAGATGGTGAAATAGTCTTTATTACATGAGTCCATGCTTATTCTTCAAGAAATTCAGGCGACAACACCTTAATCACAACTTAAGGATACCAAAAGTGAATTCGTTAATGGCTTGTGTATATAAGTGTGCCATATTGGACCTTTGTTAAGGTAATCTGGTTGAACATCTGACATGTGTGAGAAAATGGGGAAAGAGTATATGCAGCATGTCCTGCAAAAAGATGAGCAACATTTTCTTAAATGTGCTTCTATTCTAAATATACAGAATCTTGCATACATACATACACTAACTGTAATAGTAATGTATAGTGTTATTATCAGTTCTGAGTATGTTTGAAAAGTTTCCCTCAGATGGACTTGCAACCCCAGTGTGAGATGTTAAAACATACCTATGAACCATTTCACCAAAATCCACAGCAAACAACTGATGTGCAGAGTTGATTGATAAAAGATGTAGCTGTTGAGTGTGCTTCTATGAAATGCAGTGAATATATCAATGAAGTGGCCCATGGCATCACACACAGCTTGCAGGTTAATGGAGTGTCAGCGGTGCCTGTTGTAAAAAAGGTGTTCCATGTGGTGAGATGGATGAAGTGTCATATGGGTGCAACCAATAGTAACTAAAACAGGAGGGGCATAGAATTCCTGTGCCATTCCTTTGCCTTTCCGCCAGTGACTGTGCCATGGCAAAAAACTTGTGCACTCCTCTGTTATTATTATTATTAGTTGCCATTTGTAGAGCGCACGGCTACCCATCGGGTTTCCCGGCGCTAAGCGTAAGCAAGAAGGATCCTGAAGACACCATACTTAGAAGAGCCATGTTTTTAGAAGTTTGCGGAACTGCATTAGAGAGGTGCTGTTTCTTATGAAGTGAGGTAGGGCATTCTAGAGCTTCGGACCTATGTATACAAATAAACGTCCACCGGACCGAGCCCGGCGGATTTGAGGCATGCAGTATAGGTCCTGACTGGCTGATCTCAGTTCCCGGGAGGGTAGATAAGGGGAAACCAGATCTTGTACATGTCTCGGGCCGAGTCCTGCCTTAGCTTTAAACATGAAACAAAGAGCTTTAAATTGTACTCTTTTTTCAATTGGAAGCCAATGCAACTCACGGTATAGGGGAGGCAGGGGTATAGCTCGGAAGCCGAGCAAGAAGTCTAGGAGCAGAATTCTGCATGACCTGAAGACAGTGGATACCAGCCTTGTCAGCTCCCAAATAGAGAACGTTGCCATAGTCCATTCTTGAGAGGATGAGGGCCTGAATCAACTTTCTCTGTCCTGAGTAGGGAATAATCCAGTTAATTTTCCTCACCCATTTCATTACTGCAAAGCAGGTGGATGCAACTTTGGCAGCTTGACGACACATAGACAGTTGATGCATCTCATTACCTGGTACAAGCAGCAAGATTGGCATGCCTGCGAGATGAAAACATTGTTGAAAGTAACCTCTGGAAAGAACCAGCAGCCATAAAATGGAGTGTAGCCAGGATATTCATAGAGGCAAGAATAGCCTGGGAGCAGGCTGTAGGCAAGTCAGCCTCCTGCTACTGGTATACAACAATATCAAAGATCACTTCAGGTGACAAACAGTATCTGGCCATGACTTCTTCACTGGCCATGTCAGAGAAGTTGATTCTTTGCTTGTAAATCCTCTCTCTCCTCCTCAAATAATATTCCTTCAAATTAATTTGCTTCACCTGTAGATGGGTGGAATAGTCCACAGTTCGCACTCCCCCTGCCCGCCTTGCATTACCAGGAGTCTTAAGTGTAGTAATATTTGTTATAAATGAAAAGAAATAAATGAAAAATGTACAATAAACTTTTTTGCAATAACCCTATTGGTATTTTATGCCTCTGTTATGTAATTCAGTACCTGTGAATGGCCATGTGTTATATTTACTCCAAGGCTTAACTGTTGTACATTAACTATAGTTTTATGCCCTTTTTGGCTGCAGTAACTTTAGAAGTGTAGTTTGTGAATAGCGATGGTCTTACTCTTTTGTGTCTGTGTTTTATTTGCATGTCCATCCCTAAAATCCTTCTTACCCCTTCCATTTAGCAGCAAGGAGTCCTCATTTCCAGCCACTCTCCCTGGTTCCTCTCACATTTACTACTAAAACATGCTAATGTGTGCCGAGATGTCCAAACATATGGCAGATGGCTTGGCACCTAAAAGATGAGAGTGGCAGAGGCTGAGGTCTCCCACATAGGATTGTGAATTGCATTTTGTAGTAAGTATGTAGTACTACTGCAGTTTGTGAATTGGGCTCCTCGGTACAGGATGGCTAGCTCCATGCCATCTGTTTCAGATCAATTTGCATACAGTGAAGCTAAATAGTGATCCAGCGCGGCTAAAACAAAACTGTTTCCCCTTACGCCACTGACCCAGAAACACTTACTCCTCCCTAACATAAAAACATGATGTCGGTGGGGCCCATAGCACCGCATACATACAATGACTCAATCCTCTGGATCAGGAGCGCTTAAAGGGACACTAAGCAGCTGGACAAACTGGGTACCTTATTAACTTTGACAGAATTTTAACCTATACATTATATACATTTAACTGTGAATCCTGTCGGTTCTAAGCATCAAGGCACTCCGCTATTTGGTCGATGGACCAACTAGTAGGACTTAGTTGATGGTGATCAAGACCAGCTCAATCTCAATTAAAACCTTTGACATTTTATAAATCACAATTCTATTTTAAAGAACCACAGACTCATTTTAGAGTTAGAATATAATTTTATCTAAATTACTTCAAGCAAATAAGTAAACTTCTTTATTAAATCAAACATTTAGAAAATTCAATAGACATTTAAGGAAATGATTCAAGAAAATTTAGAAATAATCATTACCCTCGGCCTTAGGGCGATGACAAGAATGGTTCACCATGGAGAGATGAACCGCAGATCACAGGATAGGACTGCCAAACTGACTGACTGTCCCGCTAATACCTCCTCGGACGCACCTCCCGGGAAATTCCTGCAACGATCTCGTTCCTTCCCCAGTCAAAGTTCAGAGTCAAAGTGACAGAGTCTCTCGCAGCATCCAGGTAGAAAATAGAAAACAAGCTTTTTTCATAACGTAAAAACAGACTCTCTTATACCCTATTCTCTGGCTCACTACACCCAAAAGTTGCAATCCTTAGGGGCAGAAATCACTCTAATTGGTCCATTTGAGGGGTGGTGATGGTCACCTCATTGCCCTCCTTGTTCTAACCGGTTTGGGGGACAATAGCGCACACATTTAGTCTCATGATCCTTCTATCGAACATAGTTCAATTTGTTTGTCCATTTTGTAACAACTCTGATGGTCACACATTAGTCCATCACTTCTTTCGCATGCTGTTCCCATCCGGTTCCCAGGCATTTATGCTGAACTCTTGGCACAATCCTTGTTACAGGTCAGACTGTCCTTGACATCTCTCACTCCGAACACAGGCCCATACACGTGACTTGTAACTTCCACACTGATTCTGCGCGGAGGCCATCTTTACTCGTCTCACGTGATCTCATCCTTTCCAGCAGCCATTTTCGAAGCATGGCCTAGCAGGCCCGAACGAAACTATCATAAGAACAAACACAACCGAAATTAAAACAAAGAAAATAAGCCTTTCTGTTTACCACCCACCATTCTAAAAACCCGTGTTAGATGTTACCTAGCAGAAGCGACATTTAAAGCCAATTTACTTACCATCCGGATTCTTTGCCACAATACAATTCTATTATGCAACATAATCATGCAATTTATTCTATTTACTACGCAAATTGCAATACTAACATTAAACAACTTCACATCTGTAAGTAAATTAGATTTTTGCACAAATAAGCATATTACCCACGTGTTCTGTTTTAAGAAAAAGGGTGTGTCCTGTTGGTTAATACGTGCATTTCAAACGGTTAGTATCATTATTGGTTATGAGGTCATTAATTTCGAAGGAGTACAAAAATATTTTGTTTCCCCTGCTCCATCAATTCCCCCTTTGGTGATTTTTAATATCACCACTAAAACCTATCCCTACCAAATTACATTTTTCAGGAAATTGTTTCTTGTCCACTTGCATTTGTTAGTTTAGACAACTGTGTTCTTTTCATCTTGTCTTTTAGACCTTTTGTATATGTTCTCTTTAAACTCTTCCAATTCTATTCCTCCCATCTCTCGTTCTCTTTCTTTATTTTTGTTATTTTCTCTTTTTACTCTTTTTTGTCTTTTTCTCCTTTTAATACACACATATACTAATCTTATAATTGATATTATTACTAGTACTAAGACAATTAGTCTTTTCAAAATTAAAGAACTACCTATTTCAGTGAACCATTTCTTTATTGAGGAAAAACTCTTACCAAGTTTCTCCCAAGCACCTTCAACCTCCAGTGGGACAATTTCTTTATGCAAATCAGTAATATTCTTTATATACTTCTGTATATTCTCACTTTTGTCTGGAATGTAAGTGCAACAATGTTGTACCTTCAGCATTCCACAGACTCCACCCTCTTTTGCCAAAAGAATGTCAAGGGCAAGTCGATTTTGCATCACCATAGCTCTCATGGCAACCATTTCGGTATTTACCATCAAGAACCCTCCAGCAGTATTCGTTGATAAACGATCTACTACTGTAGACAATTTCCGAATCTTGTATGCATTCAAAGATATACCCACTCAATCAATCACAGAATTTGTAAAGCGCACTACTTACCCGCGAGGGTCTCAAGGCGCTAGGGAAAAAAAGGGGGGGGGTGCTGCTACTGGTCAAACAACCAGGTCTTGAGTAGCCTCCTGAAGGTCAGCAGGTCTTGGGTCTGTCGTAGGGTTAGTGGAAGGGTGTTCCAGGTTTTGGCGGCGAGGTGGGAGAAGGATCTGCCGCCGGTGGCGGTTCTTCGAATGCGAGGGACGGTGGCGAGGGAGAGGTCGGCGGAGCGGAGTTGGCGGTTGGGGACGTAGAAGAGGAGTCGTCTGTTGAGGTAGGCTGGGCCAGTCTTGTGGAGTGCCTTGTGTGCGTGGATGAGGAGTTTGAAGGAGATTCTCCTGTCGACGGGGAGCCAGTGCAGGTTCCTCAGGTGGGGGTGATGTGGCTGTGGCGTGGTACATCGAGGATCAGGCGTGCGGAGGCGTTTTGTATGCGTTGCAGTCGCTTGATGAGCTTGGCCGGGGCTCCCGCGTAGAGGGCGTTCCCATAGTCAAGTCTGCTACTGACGAGGGCCTGGGTGACTGTTCTTCTTGTGTCTGTCGGGATCCACCTGTAGATCTTGCGAAGCATGGGGAGGGTGTTGAAGCAGGAGGATGAGACTGCATTGACTTGCTTGGCCATGGAGAGCGTTGAGTCGAGGATGACTCCCAGGTTGCGTGCGTGGTCGGTGGGTGTCGGGGCTGCTCCCAGCGTCGTTGGCCACCAGGAGTCGTCCCAGGCTGAGGGGTTGGAGCCGAGGATGAGGACCTCTGTCTTCTCCGTGTTCAGTTTTAGTCGGCTGATCTTCATCCAATCGGCGACGGCCTTCATTCCTTCATGGAGGTTGGATTTGGCGGCGAGGGGGTCCTTGGTGAGGGAGAGGATCAGTTGAGTGTCGTCGGCGTAGGAGATTATGTTGAGGTCGTGCTGTCTGGCGATGCGTGCGAGCGGGGCCATATAGATGTTGAACAGTGTTGGGCTGAGGGACGATCCCTGGGGTACGCCGCAGATGATCTCGGGGGCTTCGGATCGGAATGGTGGGAGGCGGACTCTCTGGGTTCTGCCGGCGAGGAAGGAGGTGGCCCATTCCAGGGCCTTGTCTCGGATCCCTGCGTCGTGGAGGCGTGTGCGTAGAGTGCGGTGGCAGACAGTGTCGAAGGCGGCGGAGAGGTCCAGCAGGATGAGGGCTGCGGTCTCACCGTTGTCCAGCAGGATCCTGATGTCGTCGGTGGCGGCGATGAGGGCAGTCTCAGTGCTGTGGTTGCTGCGGAACCCCGATTGGGATGGGTCCAGGATGCTGTTTTCTTCGAGGTATCGGGTTAGCTGTTTGTTGACGATCTTCTCGATGACCTTGGCTGGGAACGGAAGCAGGGAGATGGGCCGGAAGTTCTTGAGGTCTCTCGGGTCCGCCTTGGGTTTTTTGAGTAGGGCGTTGATCTCTGCGTGTTTCCAGCTCTCTGGGAAGGTCGCGGTCTCGAAGGAGAGATTGATGACGTTGCACAGGTGGGGTGCGATGGAGCTGCTGGCTTTGTTGAAGATGTGGTGCGGGAAAGGGTCTGACGGGGAGCCGGAGTGTATTGTGCTCATGGTCTTGATGGTGTCCTCGATGTTCACGCTGGCCCAGGCTGGCAGGGGGTCGTGGTCGATGGTGTGCGGCGGGTCTGGTGCATCGATCTTAGTTGGGGCTGTCTGGGTGTTGAAGCTGTCGTGGATGTCGGCGATCTTGCGGTGGAAGAAGGTGGCGAGGGAATCGCACAGGGGTTGCGACGGCGGGATGTCGTTGGTGTTGGAGCTGGGGTTGGAGAGTTCCTTCACGATGTTGAAAAGCTCCTTGCTGTTGTGTGCGTTGTTGTCGAGGCGGTCTTTGAAGGAGATTCTCTTGGCGGACTTGATGAGGTGGTGGTGGTTACGGATGGCGTCTTTGTGGGCTGCGTGGCTGTCCGGTGTCTTATCACTGTGCCATTTCTTCTCTAGTTTCCGGCCGGTACGCTTGGAAGCTAGGAGTTCCGAGGTGAACCAGCTGGCTCTTTTGGTGGTGTCACTGTAGGTGAGTTTTTTCAGCGGGGCGAGGGTGTTGGCACAGTCGTCCATCCATCGTCTGAGGTTGCAGGCAGCGTCGTCGGTGTTGGATAGGTCGGAGGGAGGGCTGAGCCCGAAGTTGGTCTTCGGTGACTTTGCTCCAGCAGCGGCGTGGGATCTGTTGGGTGCGGTGGTGTGTGGTGGGTTTCTGGAAGGTGAAATGGATGCAGCGGTGGTCGGTCCAGAGGAGTTCCGTGGTGTGGCTGAAGGAGACGTGGGAGCTTGAGGAGAAGATGGGGTCAAGCGTGTGGCCGGCGGAATGGGTCGGTGTTGTGACGAGCTGGCTCAGACCGAGGTTGGCGAGGTTGTCGATCAGGGTGGTGGAGTTGCTGTCGTTGTTGTTCTCCAGGTGAAAGTTCAGGTCTCCGAGGAGGATGTAGTCGGTAGAGGTTAGGGCGTGCGTGCTGATGAAGTCGGCGATGGAGTCGCTGAACTGGGGTCGGGGCCCAGGGGGTCTGTAGACAAGGGTGCCTCTAAGGGTGGTGTTGGGGTCCGTGTGGATCTGGAAGTGCATGTGTTCGGGCGGTGCTGAGAGTGTCGTCGGTGCTGGTCGAGACCCTGATGGTGTTCTTGTGGACGATGGCGATTCCTCCTCCTACTGCGTTGACGCGGTCTCTGCGGGTGATCTTATAGCCGTCTGGGATGGCTATGGCGATGTCGGGGGCGGAGGAGTCGTTCATCCAGGTCTCTGTCAGGAAGGCGACGTCTGGTGATGATGTGTCGAGCAGGTCCCAGAGCTCGACGGCGTGTTTGCGTGCGGAGCGGGTGTTCAGTAGGATGCATCGGAGGTGGTTGAGGTCCTTTCTTGGAGGGCGCCTCGGTGGCTCTGAGGCTGGTGTAGCTGCAGTTCCGGCAGGTGAAGGGACCATGGGTGCGTTTTGGGGCGGCCTTGAAGCAGTTGTGCGTCCGTCCGGGGTTGAGAGCGTGGAGTGTGGTGGCATCGTATCGGCGTCGGTCCTTGAGGCTGGAGCGGGGGGCGCACGGCCCAGGGGTTCTGGCGCTGGGCGCGGTCCAGGCGCGGACGGGCGCAGACGGGCTTGCCTTAGGCGCGCCTTCGGCCGCCAGTGGCGCGGCCGTGCAGCGGCCGCCATATATGAGGAGGTGGGAGGGAGGAGCAGCTGGGAGGCGGGAGGCAGGGGCAGCGAATGGGCAGTCAGGGGGGCGGGGCCGCAGGGGACGCAGCGGCGGGAGTGGAGAGAGGCAGCGAGGGGTACAGAAGGCAAAATGGACACAAGGGAGATGGGGGCAGCGAGGGAAACAGAGGAAAAAACGGGCACAGTACAATGGGGGCAGCGAGGGAAACAGAAGGCAAAATGGACACAAGGGAGATGGGGGCAGCGAGGAAACAGAGGAAAAAACGGGCACAGTACAATGGGGGCAGCGAGGGAAACAGAAGGCAAAATGGACACAAGGAAGATGGGGGCAGCGAGGGAAACAGAGGAAAAACGGGCACAGTACAATGGGGGCAGCGAGGGAAACAGAAGGCAAAATGGACACAAGGGAGATGGGGGCAGCGAGGGAAACAGAGGAAAAACGGGCACAGTACAATGGGGCAGCGAGGGAAACAGAAGGCAAAATGGACACAAGGGAGATGGGGGCAGCGAGGGAAACAGAGGAAAAAACGGGCACAGTACAATGGGGGCAGCAAGGGAAACAGAAGGCAAAATGGACACAAGGGAGATGGGGGCAGCGAGGGAAACAGAGGAAAAAACGGGCACAGTACAATGGGGGCAGCAAGGGAAACAGAAGGCAAAATGGACACAAGGGAGATGGGGGCAGCGAGGGAAACAGAGGAAAAAACGGGCACAGTACAATGGGGGCAGCGAGGGAAACAGAAGGCAAAATGGACACAAGGGAGATGGGGGCAGCGAGGGAAACAGAAGGCAAAATGGACACAAGGGAGATGGGGGCAGCGAGGGAAACAGAGGAAAAACGGGCACCGAGGCCACAAGCAGAGGGGCGAGCTTACCAGCAGCAGCAGCGGGCAGGACACCACAGGCGGAGCTGTGTGGCGGGGGAGCGACCTACCTGGCAAGGTCAAGGGTCGCTCTCCTCACCGCGCAGCGGCCGCCATATATGGGGAGGTGGGAGGGAGGAGCAGCTGGGAGGCGGGAGGCTGGGGCAGCGAATGGGCAGTCAGGGGGGCGGGGCCGCAGGGGACGCAGCAGCGGGAGTGGAGAGAGGCAGCGAGGGGTACAAAAGGCAAAATGGACACAAGGGAGATGGGGGCAGCGAGGGAAACAGAGGAAAAAACGGGCACAGTACAATGGGGGCAGCGAGGGAAACAGAAGGCAAAATGGACACAAGGGAGTTGGGGCAGCGAGGGAAACAGAGGAAAAAACGGGCACAGTACAATGGGGGCAGCAAGGGAAACAGAAGGCAAAATGGACACAAGGGAGATGGGGGCAGCGAGGGAAACAGAGGGAAAACGGGCACAGTACAATGGGGGCAGCGAGGGAAACAGAAGGCAAAATGGACACAAGGGAGATGGGGGCAGCGAGGGAAACAGAGGAAAAAAACGGGCACAGTACAATGGGGGCAGCGAGGGAAACAGAAGGCAAAATGGACACAAGGGAGATGGGGGCAGCGAGGGAAACAGAAGGCAAAATGGACACAAGGGAGATGGGGGCAGCGAGGGAAACAGAGGAAAAAACGGGCACCGAGGCCACAAGCAGAGGGGCGAGCTTACCAGCAGCAGCAGCGGGCAGGACACCACAGGCGGAGCTGTGTGGCGGGGGAGCGACCTACCTGGCATACCTGCTGGTATCAGTGCTCCAAAAATGTCACCTATTATCTCGGAGAAGCTTTCCCTCCTCCTACGGGTTAATGTTTTACCTATCTCGTGAATTCCTTTCGTTCTTCTCTCCACATGAAAAATCTTTGGAAAGACCAGGCCTAAATAACATGTTCCGTACCAATGGTCCGGCAACCTGTAGTATGCTCTGTTCCCACAAATATAATAGATCCCGGGAAATACTGGATCTTTTCCTCCTTTGAATCCCCATCCACCTAAAATTTTGTATGTGTCTCGACACTCACTGGAACCCACGAAATAGTTATCATACATAGTGTTATCTCTATTAATACACAATTTTCCCTGTTGGGGCCAATCTAAACTCATGGCTGCATTTGTTTCACTCTTATCATAACTTCCCTCCTCAAACGCCCAAGGTGGTGTTTTTGCCTTTTCTCCTGTTGCTTTTCTTTGAAACTTTACCCTTCTGTCTTCTACCATGTCTAAGAAAACCTTTTCTTCCTTCCTTAACCTACAAGTGAGATTGTGTCTAAATGCATAGTCTAATGTTAGTTCTTTCATTTCTAAGAAAAATTCTCCAAAAATCTCTGCATGTTTCACCTTATTTAGTTCAGGGACTATGGGAACTTTGGCAAAAACAGCATCTATGTCAGTATAATAATATTCTAATTTACCTGTTCTATAAAATAAACTAGCTAAAACACTACATGTTATTCCATACGTCAAAGGAAGGTGATGATATGTTACACCTTCTGTCACAGACGCAGGTAACTGCATACATACATAACAATCTCGGACATCCATGGTTTCTACATATTCATATAAAAGTTTTGTGAAGACATTCTTTGAAAAATCATTTATTGACTTGTCTCTGTGAAAATCAGTACTATCTATCATGGTTGCAGTGTTCTCTATGTTAGATTTCTTGTCACTATTTGTGTCATTTGTAATTTTCGGTGTATCTTCTCCAATTAATCTAAGTGGAATTACTATTGTTAAAATAAACCAAATCAACATCAGAAAATCTGTACAATAAAAACACATTCTACACCATCTACGGACAAATTCACATCTAACTCCTCTACTCTCAGTGTCTACCATGTTTAAAATATAATCTAACTATATATGTACAGAAAATGCGTTTCTACACCTCAGAATGACTTTTCAGCCGCTCTACCCTTTAATCAGTCTCTTTTGGTGCTCTTTTCAGTTCTTTTCAGAACGTTTTCTTGTCTTTTCCAGTTCATGTGTCCAGTCCGGTTTTCTTTTCACCTCTTCAAGATGGGCACAGTTCACTCTCACCCACTTGTTCACAGTCTTGGTCTGGGTTTTCGTGACTACTATCCACTTCGTTAATATCGGACAGTGCTATGTATACCCATTCAGGTGACTTGTATTTCAAGTTAGGTCTCTTCACCCTTTTTGGTCTCTGCAACAGTCTTTTATTTGTTTCCTTTTGTCTTTTCTGACTTGTTATCTCATTTACCTGTTCTGCATTATCTTGGTTCAAATTTATTATCTTATATTTCAGTCTTTTGATTTCGTTGGGCCAATTGTCTCCTTTTCTTGGCCTTTTCAGTTCACTTTCTTTTTCTTCTCATTCTGCTCTCCAAGTTCTCTTTCTTGGTCCGATCCTTTGCTTTCTTTCCTCTTCACTTTCTTCAGATTCTGTTTCAGATCTCACTTCACTTTCTCTAACTTTGAATTTTATGATCTCAGTTTCTTTGTCTGAATCCGAATCTTCTTGTGATTCTTCTGTTTGAAAATTTGATTCTAACCCTCCTCGTGTTTCTTCTGCAATTTCCCCAATCTCTCTATCTGAATCTAAATTTTCTTCAGTTACCTCTACAATTTCTGGAGGAATTTTCCCAAAGCTTGTACTTGGCTGTTCACTGTCGCTGTTTCTTGGTTCGGTTTCTGCATTTTCAATATCAGTTCTTTTGTTTCCTGATTTTTCCTTTTGTCTTTCACTGGATTCAGGTTGGTCTGTTTCAGATGCCGAACTGGTATCCGATATCTCCAGATGTCGACTTACAGGTCGAGCTTCAAGATCTGGAACTCTGATTGTTTCAGTTTCTTCCTCAGTTGTCAAACTGGTACCTGGTTCTTCCAGATGTCGACTTACAGGTCGAGCTTCAATATCTGGAACTTCAATGGCTTCAGCCTCTGCTTCAGACGCTGAACTGGTATCTGATATTTCCAGATGTCGACTTACAGGTCGAGCTTCAGGATCTGGAACTCTGATGGTATGACTGGCATGAACCCAATTTTTCACACCTGCACTCTTTACAGCAGTTGTTGTCACCAGGATCACTTGACGTGGCTTATCCCAGCGAGGAAAAAAGCAGCTTCTTCTTCTGTGGACTTTAATGCGGACCCAGTCTCCTGGACTCAAATCATGAGCTGGTTTTCTTTCAAGAGTGGTCGCATCCGGTCCAACCTGATGAAACACAGAATGCACCACATCAGCCAATCCTTTGCAATAGTCCAATACGAGATCATCAGTTATAGTCATCAGTTTGTTGACAGGTACATGAGCTTGTCTCATTGCTCGTCCCATGATTATTTCATGAGGACTCAGACCTGTTTTCCTGTCAGGAATGCTTCTTATGGTCATTAACACCAATGGTAGGGCATCGGGCCATTTGAGTCCTGTGGCTTGACACATTTTCCCTAACCTATTCTTTATGGTGCCATTTACTTGCTCTACCACTCCAGAAGCCTCTGGTCTGTAGGCACAATGCAGCTTTTGTTGAATGTCTAGTGCTTCACATATTAACTGAATGATTTCATTCTGAAAATGCGTTCCTCTATCTGTTTCAATCGTTACCGGAAAACCATACCTAGGAATGAACTCTCTCAGTAGGAGCTCGGCTACAGTAACTCCATCATTCCTTCTTGTCGGATAGGCTTCCACCCAACGAGAAAACAAACAGACAACCACCAAAACATACCTCAATCTGTTACTCGGGGGCATTTCTATAAAATCCAGTTGCATTCTAGTAAAAGGACCTCCTTCACGTCCTTTAGTTCCCAAACTCACTACTGTTTTCCTCCCAGGATTTATCTGTTGGCATATAAGACATCTTTGGCAAAGACTTTCAGCTATAGCCCTAAACTTTGGGTTGTACCAGGTTTGTCTGAAAAGTCTGATCATGGCATCCCTACCAATGTGTGCCTGTCCATGGTACATCCGTGCCATGTTAGAAATCATGCTATCAGGCATAACTGGTCTTTCATCCCTGTAAACCCACACTTCGTCTTCCTCTCTTTGTCTGCAACCTGCTTTTATCCAACCTTCTTTTTCTTCATTGTCTGCCTCTTCCTGCAATTGTTTTACTTCATCCCATGTTTCAATTGTGTTAGTAAACAGCAAGGGACATGAAACAACTTCTTTTTCCCTTCTCCGATTCATTAAAGTCATATTTCTAGCACAGTATTGAGCCAATTCATCGGCAAATTTGTTACCTACCGAAATGTAGTCAGTTCCATTTTTGTGAGCAGTGCATTTTACCACCGCAATCTGTTTAGGCAGCTGTATCACCTCAAGCAACTTTCTCACAAACTCACCATTTCTAATAGGAGACCCCGAAGAAGTCAGGAATCCCCTTTGGGACCAGATTTGTCCAAAATCATGGACCACTCCGAAGCCATACTGGCTATCCGTGATCACAGTGATTCGGATATTCTTTCCCAATTTGCACGCTCAAATCAAAGCAATCAGCTCAGCTACTTGGGCTGAACGTATTCCTTTCAAACAGGACGCTTCCATTATGGTAGCCACCATACACTCAGCAGACGCAGCACTTAAAACTCCTTCATCTGTTCTCAAGCATGATCCGTCCACAAACATCACATAATCTGACTCTTCTAACGGCTCATCCCTGATATCAGGGCGAGGCTTTGTACAAAATTCAAGCACATCCAAACACTTATGATCAACATCATCCTTGACTTCTGCATTTATTTCATCTGGCAGTGAAGTGGAAGGATTCACACTTGTGCATCTTACAATGGTTACATTGTCTGCACCCAAGATCACCTTTTCATACCTAGTCAGCCGACTATGTGTCATGAATTGGGTTTTCGTTCTTGTTAAGAGAATCTCAACAGAATGTGGAACATATACACTTAAAGGATATCCCATTACAATGCCCTCACTCTGTTCCAGACTCACACAAGTAGCAGCTACTGCTTTCAAACATCCTGGCAACGCTTTTGCTACCGGGTCTAAAACAGCTGAAAAATAGGCTATTGGTCGTCTCATTTTTCCATGCCTCTGTACCAATACAGAAAGTGCACATCCGTCTCTCTCACTACAATACAGCTCAAATTCTTTTTCATAATCAGGCATTCCCAATGCTGGTGCCTCACACAAACTTGTTCTGAGTTGCTCAAAAGCTTTCATTTCTTCCTCATTCAAATCAATGGGATCTTTGACATCACTCTTGGTCAGTCGCTGTAAAGGTTTTGCAATCAGCGAAAATCCACTTATCCACTGTCGGCAATAACCAACCATTCCAAGGAACATTCTCACTTCTCTTTGTGTCATTGGGGCTCTCATTCCTTTGATAATTCTTATCCTTTCTGTTGTCACTTTTCTCATCCCTTTCTCAATCTTATGACCTAGGTACTGTACTTCTTGTTGACAAAATTGCAGCTTTGATGGGGTCACTTTATGTCCTCCTTCTGCCAAATGATTCAGCAAAGCATGTGTTCGTAATACATGCTTCTTTGGTCCTTGATGCCACCAGTAGGTCATCAATATATTGGACCATCACAGATTTTTCAGACATTTTCAAACTTTCTAAGGACTTTTTCAGAATTTGATTAAATATAAAAGGACTTTCAGTATACCCTTGAGGAATACGACACCATGCTAAAATACGCTGTCCGAACCGGAACGCAAATAATGGCTGGCTGTCAGGGTGCAATGGAATAGAAAAGAATGCATGGCACAAATCAATAACAGTGTACCGTTCTGCATCATGAGGAATCTGATATAGTATTACAGCAGGGTTTGGCACAATTGGGCAGCAAGGTATAACAATTTTGTTCACCTTTCTCAGATCTTGTACTATTCTAAATGTTCCATTTGGCTTTTTCAATCCCATAATAGGAGAATTACATGGACTGCTCATTATTTCTCTCAAAATTCCCTGTTCAATCATCTTATTAATTACTGGTGTTATACCCTCAATAATTTCTGGCGTCAATTTATACTGCGGGGTATTTGGGTAATTTGTTCCTTCTTTTACAGTGATCTTTACAGGATCAACTTCTCTCATTAGTCCAATGTCTTCACCCGTAAAATCCCATACCTCAGACCGGACTGTTTCTTTCAATTCAATAGGGATTTTCTCTGCATCGAACACAGGAAACATTTCATTCATTCCTGGTTCCAGTTCTGCCATTGTCATTTTATACAGAACATCCTCATCTGGTGTCTGAAAAGCAATACCATCCGGAGTACAATAGATGGTACAATTCATTTTACAAAGCAGATCGCGTCCCAATAAATTTACCGGACTACAATCACACACCACAAAGCGATGCATATCTTTAAATGGACCAATTTCCACTTCTATTGGTTTCGTAAGAGGGGTTTTAATTTGCCTGTTTGAAACACCTACCACTTGGATATGTTCTCCGGAGAGAGGAAGTTTTGGAATTTCCACTGATCTAACAGTAGAACGGGTAGCACCAGTGTCCACTAAGAATGTAACATTTACACCATCCACCTTTCCATCCACAAATGGACCTGACTGATCTACCTCTAGAGTTGCGCCAAGCACGCACTCCTCTTCCTCTCCTAGGCACCGTCATAAACTCTCATCTGATTCATTTCCATCCTGCCGTAGCCAATACTGAGAAACAGCAGCTGCGCGCGGCAATTTTGTTACCTGCTCTCCTCCGTAGAATCCTGCCTCTGCACTGTATCTCTGAGGATTTACACTCTTTGGAAGAGGTGGTTGCGGCACCTGACACTGTTGAGTAACTACCTGCGGTTGTTGCGGATGTTGGTAACTCACCTCATTCTGCACCTGTGGATTCAATGGTTGATTGTCTGTATTAACTTTCGGAGGAAATTTACACTCGTTTCTCCAGTGCCCTAATTTTCCGCAATTATGACATGGCCATTTCTTTTTAGCCTCTTCTATACTCATTTGACCTTTTCCCTTACCAATATTCGGTTTAGACTTAGTCTGCCCCGCATCACTAGGCTGATTATCCAATTGAGCTTCTTTCTTTTCTGCAACCTTTACTTGTGCCCACATTGCCTTTTCTTTGAGTTTACGCTGTCTACATTCAATATCATCACTGCAATATTTTGCATACCGTAATACCTCATCCACAGTACTATTCTGCCAACATAACATATGCTGCTTAATCATTTCACTTATCTCAGGTCTCAATCCATACACGTATCTATACACAAAATGACTCATGTCTTTTTCACTCAAATTTTCATATCCACTATACTGCTTAAAGACCAACAACAGTCTTTCATAGTATGCGTGTACAGATTCCTTACTTTCCTGAGTCGTTCTATCAATTTTTACCCAGTCCGTTTCTTTTGGGGGAATCTTATTTTTCAGAAATATGATTGCCTGTTCATATTTTCTCATTACTTCTGGACCTGGCGCTCCTGTTTTTGCATCTCTAGGATACTCTTCCTTCGGCCAATCAATCGTAATTTTACATTCCGTCAATAAATCTGCAGGAACAACAATTTCAAACAAACCATCCAAATCTTCCCATAATACTTTTGAAACCTTTACAAATCTTTCTACCTGTCTGTACCATTCTACAGGCTTTTCTCTCAACCTTGGAAAGTCATTTCTAAATGACAATATATCTTGTCTGGACCATGGGACATGTACATAACTCCCTCCTGGAGTTTCTCTCATCAGACACTCTATTACTGTCGGTTCTTTCTCTTTTACTGGAAAAGCCAATGATGCTTTATCAATTGTTCCTTCTTTTCTCCTTATCCACCTACTTCTCCACTTATCTACATCTCCCCATTTTCTCAATAACACAATCAATTCCTTTATCTGAGTTAGTCGTCCTGAAGTGTTCAAATTTTCTATGTATTTTTCACTGAAATCTACTCTATACGGTTTCTGCAATCCTCTAATCTTTCCAAATTCTACTCCTAGTTCATTCGCTGTCTCTTCCAATTTTTCATGCAAGTTCCTAGCTCTCCAAGTGATGCTTTTACACATAAACATTAATTCTTCATCCTGATAGGACTTCAATCGATCTGTACCAATAGTCCCTAGAATCAACTCCTCCATGTCTATTTTTAATCTGATTACATCCAAAGGTTGTGGTTCAGCATCTTTCTTCTGCAAGTTCCTCACCCAATCATTTAATTCTTCTGCAGTCGGACCCACAGGGGTTTTATTTACTTCTGCCCAGTTCGCACTTCTCTCTGGAGTTTCAGTTGCTGACTCAGCTCTCATAGGAATCTTATTTATCTGACTCTCATTAACTGTCAAATTTATAGGTGGACTTGACCTAAATGAACCAGCAGAATCTCTTGCCTCTCTGTTTTCTGAAATTATCCCTTCTCTTACTTGTTGCATACTAGAGTTTAATGGAACTGTCAGGGAATGCTCATCTATCCTTTGATTTTCAAATACCCCGATTACTGGCCCTATCGTCACTGGCACAGTCACAGCTTCCATATTCTTTGTTAGTTCTCTTATCTTTTCAGTCAACTCTCTTGTGGTTCTAGCTAACTCACCTGTATTATCATTATCATGCTTCACAGTCTTCGGTGTTTCTAATCTATTAATTGACCTATTTATTTCAAAATTTCGTTCAGGGCTTTGATTTCTAACAGTTTCCATTGGCGGTGCATTTGGAGTCACCACCGCAGAATTCTGTTGATACGGAGGGGGTCTTTTATTCAAAATGTCCTCCAGCAACTCATCCTCTGTGTCGCTAACTCCATATCCATATCTCTCTGATACCACATGCTTCTTTTTCTCTGCACATTTTCCCCCTGTAATTTCTTCACCTGTTCTGGCCGGAAACATACCATCCGTCATGTTAGCATAACGCCATTGTCTCATCCTATCGTCATCATTCAATCCCCATACTCTTCCATGAACCAAACTATAATTCTTTGCACCTCTGTGTCTTTCCCTTTCATACATTTCGTCTTCCCATTCACCTAAAGCTTCGACCTGTGTCGGTCTAGGTTTCGGTTCAAGTCTCATCATTGTCTCTCTCAAATTTCGAATTACAGCCGTGCTAAACAAACCATTTTCTGGAAAAGCCAATACTCCATCGTTTTTGGTATATTTCGCCCAATTTTCCAACCAAATGCAAGTATGATAGCCATATTTTAACATCATATAAGATGCTGGTGTTTTCGGTGGAGGAAGTACTTCTCCTTCTCTCGGCACAACTTTCTTATCTTTCTTAAAAAGATTTTTAAGTTTCCCAAACCATGAAGGTTTCTTTCTATCACATTCATCGTAAAAATAAGCCATTTTTCACTGTTCTTTTTCCCAAATAAAATCACACACTTCTTCACTACTTGGTTCTTTCTGCTGTTCGGCTATTTCAGCCTATCCCAGCGCGTCTCACACCAACGCACCAATCAGAAAGCTCTACGTCACTCTCACATTAACCTATCTCAGCGCGTCTCACACCAACGCACCAACCAGAAAACTCTTCGTTCTCCCACAACTGGCCAATACCAGCGCGGTTTTGTTGACGTCAGTTCTACTCCTGCTTCTACTGACCCCTCCTTTACAAAAATTATCGGCACTTTTCTTAACCTTTCCTTTACAACGAAATTGATTAGTTACAACATAAAACACATTTCCATTGTCTGTTTCTCTAAACAAAAGGATAGTTTATTTCAACCTCACAAGAAATACTATTTCGTTCGATAAGTGTAGCACTTCCCTCTACCTTACCCTTCTCTCAAGCAAGAAGTAAACCCGTTTCTCTGGGGATAAAACACATGTGGAGACTATAATGCTCCTGAGAATTATGGCCAAAGTTTCAACCTGTTGCTATATCACTCATATGCAATTCGTACATGAAATTTCCCTAACATAACACAGTCCTGTGTTATCACCAATTTGAAATCAGACAATGCACAGTTTCGTGTGACTTCTCTTGCCACAACGTGTCCACTTCCTACTTCCCGGAAGCTTCAAAATTTTCGACTACACAATAACATTATACAAACTCAACATAGAGTATTAGACATATAAATCAATAATCAATTTATACATAAATCACCAAACTAATCTATAGTAACCATATCTCTACTACCAAGAAATCTGATCCAGCGCGGCTAAAACAAAACTGTTTCCCCTTACGCCACTGACCCAGAAACACTTACTCCTCCCTAACATAAAAACCTGATGTCGGTGGGGCCCATAGCACCGCATACATACAATGACTCAATCCTCTGGATCAGGAGCGCTTAAAGGGACACTAAGCAGCTGGACAAACGGGGTACCTTATTAACTTTGACAGAATTTTAACCTATACATTATATACATTTAACTGTGAATCCTGTCGGTTCTAAACATCAAGGCACTCCGCTATTTGGTCGATGGATCAACTAGTAGGACTTAGTTGATGGTGATCAAGACCAGCTCAATCTCAATTAAAACCTTTGACATTTTATAAATCACAATTCTATTTTAAAGAACCACAGACTCATTTTAGAGTTAGAATATAATTTTATCTAAATTACTTCAAGCAAATAAGTAAACTTCTTTATTAAATCAAACATTTAGAAAATTCAATAGACATTTAAGGAAAGGATTCAGAAAATTTAGAAATAATCATTACCCTCGGCCTTAGGGCGATGACAAGAATGGTTCACCATGGAGAGATGAACCGCAGATCACAGGATAGGACTCCCAAACTGACTGACTGTCCCGCTAATACCTCCTCGGACGCACCTCCCGGGAAATTCCCGCAACGATCTCGTTCCTTCCCCAGTCAAGGTTCAGAGTCAAAGTGACAGAGTCTCTCGCAGCATCCAGGTAGAAAATAGAAAACAAGCTTTATTCATAACGTAAAAACAGACTCTCTTATACCCTATTCTCTGGCTCACTACACCCAAAAGTTGTGATCCTTAGGGGCAGAAATCACGCTAATTGGTCCATTTGAGGGGTGGTGATGGTCACCTCATCGCCCTCCTTGTTCTAACCGGTTTGGGGGACAATAGCGCACACATTTAGTCTCATGATCCTTCTATCGAACATAGTTCAATTTGTTTGTCCATTTTGTAACAACTCTGATGGTCACACATTAGTCCATCCCTTCTTTCGCACGCTGTTCCCATCTGGTTTCCAGGCATTTATGCTGAACTCTTGGCACAATCCTTGTTACAGGTCAGACTGTCCTTGACATCTCTCACTCCGAACACAGGCCGCATACACGTGACTTGTAACTTCCACACTGATTCTGCGCGGAGGCCATCTTTACTCGTCTCACGTGATCTCATCCTTTCCAGCAGCCATTTTCGAAGCATGGCCTAGCAGGCCCGAACGAAACTATCATAAGAACAAACACAACCGAAATTAAAACAAAGAAAATAAGCCTTTCTGTTTACCACCCACCATTCTAAAAACCCGTGTTAGATGTTACCTAGCAGAAGCGACATTTAAAGCCAATTTACTTACCATCCGGATTCTTTGCCACAATACAATTCTATTATGCAACATACTCATGCAATTTATTCTATTTACTACGCAAATTGCAATACTAACATTAAACAACTTCACATCTGTAAGTAAATTAGATTTTTGCACAAATAAGCACATTACCCACGTGTTCTGTTTTAAGAAAAAGGGTGTGTCCTGTTGGTTAATACATGCATTTCAAACGGTTAGTATCATTATTGGTTATGAGGTCATTAATTTCGAAGGGGTACAAAAATATTTTGTTTCCCCTGCTCCATCAATAGACAAAATGCACTAAGTGGTTATTCTGAAAATTTGGCATGGATACAGCCCTCCTGCACCTATTCAATACAAAATACAAATGTATTATTGGCATGACAACCCAGACAAGTGTTTCCCAAGTATTCATGTAAAATACACTAAATACTACAATCTGTTCAATGGAGGTCAGTTCAGTTTCCATGATTTAGAAGTTAATGTTACTCCTTGAGTTAAGCAAAGGACTGTGAATAGGTTTGTTCTAAAGAAACTCTTAAATCACATGAATACACATACTATAGCTAGAGGGTTAGTCAAAGTGTGCAAAAGATGAGACACTGAGGCCCTTTTTACGAGGGGCTAGTATCCTATTTGATCCGAAATGAGATTACAAATTGTGTGGCGTTACTACACCGCATAATGCTGAGTGTGGTAATTCTGCATGGAATTCAAGTATGCATCCACCCTCTGAAAACGGGTAGAATGTATGCCCACAAATATGTCTGCTATCACAGGTTTTTATTCAGAAACCTGTCCATTGCACAGATTTCACAGAGTTCAGCATATCGTTCCCACTTCCACATGGCCATGAAGAGGATGAACCAATGCTCCCTATGGTAATCCCAAAACCAACGGGCATATTTACAACAAAGTGGCGAAGCGTGTCGTTAAACCAAGAAGGCTAACGACATGCTCCCTCACTTTAGAAACGCAGGGCTGCACCATATTCACAAGAATATGGTGCAGCCCTGCGTTTCCCCCTGCTTTGGCATTAATATTAGCTGCCTAACGCCAACGCAGACAACCTTGTACCATAGTGCAAGGGTGTCTGCGTTGGGGGGAAGATTATTTATGTGCAGGAAGGTCTCCCTTCCTGCACATAAACAATCTTTAAATGGCGTTTTGTAACTTTTATGTGTGCTGCTTAATGCAGCACACATAGAAGTTACAAAATGTAATTTATTTTTAATGATTGTTTATGTGTAGGAATGGAGACCTTCCTGCTCATAAACAATCATTGGCATTTTGCTGTTTTCATGTGTGCTGCACAAAGCAGCACACATGGAAACACCAAAAACGAGAAGAAATAAAGCATTTATCCTCATTTTGCCTGTTTAAGAGCAGGTTTTCCCTGCTCTTTATTTTGGCGCTGCCTCCTATTTACACCACCCATGTAAATAGGGGGCAGACTTACTTCAGACTTACTTCATGCTAGCATCTGTCTGTTGTATATTGTAGTCACCATGTTGTTCTGTCCATAGACACACGAAATCTGGGTTTTGTTATTAAAAATGTGAAGAAAAACTGAATTTAAAGACTACAAAATGGACTTTCGGTCTGTTTACTATTCTTGCCCCTTTTTCTTCTTATTTATAGAGCGGGCCTCATATCCCTGAGCCATCGCCAGGTGAGGTGAGGTTGTTTCCTTGTGAATTACGGGTAAGCACATCAAAGTACATGTCATGTAGTTGTATACTATTCAGATACTTGCAATGCTGGTCATTGTTGTACCACACTTTACATTGATATATAACAAAAGTTTTTGACCTTTTTTCCTGTTTCTTATACATCACTTTTTTTCCCAGCAGGTGCCATCAGCATTCTGTAAATTCCACGGAGGACCTACTTATCAGGTCATAAGGTTGTATCTGTTCCAACCTTGGGTTTTCAGTTTTCACATTTTCAGTTATTTATCACGCAGTAGCAATATTATATTGAGGTCCTGAGGAAGGCCTGGATCATATATAATCTGCATGGCCGAAACATGTAGACCTTGTTCATACACCTTTGCAGTTATTATGTTAAAACTGCATTTGCACTGTTTTTAATTTGGTTTTCAAGAGGTAACTAATAAACCTTTTTTTCTCTTGCCACCCAATTTTAATTTCACTTCACACACTTATGCACTGCGCCCATCACTCACATTTATCACAAATATTCACATCTGTCGGTTCTTAGGGAATCCTAGAAATACTAAATTCTTTTGAAAACATCTGCGAGCTCCCTCCTCTTATAGAGGAGGTTGTAGCCCTTGATTGCACTAGGTTGCAACCAGGAGGAGATCCCAGATGATGAAGCATGTCACTTCGGTGAGTGATGGGAATCCGTCCTTTTTTAAGGATTTTCCTTTTTAAGCTCACAGGTTAAAAGGTCTCTGCTTTTGTGTAGGGTTTGTTTAGGCTCACTAGACCCATGGATATTTTGTTGTTTTGAGAGTCATGTTGCCACATTCCCAGATGAACTGCAATGGATGTGCATTGTTATTGCACACTGCCCCAGAAGAAAGCAGCCCTACTACTCTCCATCGTCCTTAGTGCTCCAAACATTGCAGTGCCGGTCACCGTTGAGAGAGCAACTGCTTGATGCGTGTGACATCAGCAGGGCTGGTTCACCATGACATGGCACCTCTGTGGATTCCTACTTTTAAGATGACCTCTATGTCCAAACTTAAGGATGTGGTGGGATATGGAGTGGGATAATTGGCAAAGCGTGCCTCAGTAAACAAACAAACAGCTGAGATGCTGTGGTGTGCTTTCTGCCTCTCCAGCTGGGGGTGATCATGCTGTGTATTGCTTTATGGGTAATGGCAGTTTTGAGTGGAGTCTACGTTGCTGGATATCTAGTTCACACGCATTAGTACATGCTTTTCCACACATAAACAGTATAGTGAGCCTGCCTGTTTGAAAACAAGCTCCTCTTGTCAAGCTCACTATAGTGCACCTTGCTGCATTAGTGCACTATATTGGGCTGAACTGGGACTGGTGCCAGCAATGGAGAACAGTTGCTTGAAACTGCTGAGGAGCTGTTTATTTGAGGCTTGAGGCAGAGTCCAGCAGCAAAGGGACGGAGTTTGCAAGCACTAAGGATTCTGTGTGGAAGAGTACTTTGACTTTCACTGGAATACCTGGTGTTTGGTGATACCAGCAAACAAAACTGGTTGGTATGGGGGTACATAGTATTGAGGGAATACAGGAAATTAATAGTGCACTCCATTAATAGGCCACGCAATATGACTTAGTCAGTGGCGTAACAAAACTTGAGGGGCCCCCCCTGTGAAGTACATAGAGGGGGCCCCCCCGGCGGCCCGGCCCACCACCTACCACTTAGCACCACAGCCCAAAAATCTGATCTATTTTGATTTGAAACCTCCAACATTTAATGAAATGCTTCTATATTGTCTTGTTCAAAGTTCTAATAAGAAAGTGGGAAACACTCTTAACATATAAAATACCCCATTTGTAACATTGCCAAGAGTAGATTATTTAACTGAGACAGCAATCAGAGCAATGCCAAGGAGCGATCCTATTGTCTCAGGAACTGCCTATTGCTAAAGAACAAAGAACAAACATGAAGGGTCTGAGTTAGAATTTATATTGATGGACAAAACTTGAAACTTTGAAAGTCTAACCTAAACCTGCAATTTCACAGACTCGACTGACAATATACATGAGTACACAAGCTATAAAACAGTATCCTGCCAACTCCAAGAGAAATAAACGCAAATTATCTGCATGCCACACACTTGTGACTGTCAAGCGTTGTGCATGATAACAACGTCAACTGAGGAAGCAATTTCAATTTCTACCATCATGTCTTTATGAGTAAGCAGGACAAAAACAGGCAAGCAAGAGGCTGAGGATAAAAACTGCTTGGATGTTTCAGAACATTGATGCAGGTGTTTTTCAGTTTGAAGTTATTATTTCTATTGTAAGCAATGCTAATTACAAGATTTAAGGTCTACGTATTACAAGCAAGTGCAATCAACACCATAAATAGCACAGAATGTAGAATAAAAACAAAACATATCAGCAAGTACCTAATTACAGAATCTATACAAACTGCAGTTGGTAAAGCAAAGGAAAAAGTGCAAATACTTTCAAAGTGCATAATAAAGCAATCACAGTCCAGCAATATACAAAAAAATCAAGCATGTTTTGTAAAAAATCCCCCTTTCTTCTTGCATCAAGGTGACCCAGGGTCTTCCCTTGTCTGTATCTCCAGTGTTTTCCCATGTTTGTGTCAATCCATGAATCCTAGTGCAGGTGTCTCCCAGTGTCTGTTTATGTCTCCCAGTGTCTATGTCTTCCAGTGTCTTCCCTTGTCTGTATCTCCTAGTCTTCATGTCTCCCAGTGTCTCTTCGAGTCTCCCAGCGTCTGTGTCTTCCAGTGCTTGTGTCTCCCAGTGTTTTCACAGGTTTGTGTCTATCCAGGAATCCCAGTGTAGGTATCTCCCAGTGGCTGTGTATTGCAGTATTCATGTCTCTAAGGGTCTTCCTCTTTCTATGTCTTCCAGTGTTTGTGTCTTCCAGTGTCTTCCTTTGTCTGTGTCTCTCAGTGTTCGTGTCTCCCAGTGTCTTCCTCTGTCTGTAAATCCCAGTCTTCGTGTCTCCCAGTGTATGTGTCTTCCAGTGTTTGTGTCTCCCAGGGTCTTTCCTTCTCTGTGTCTCCCAGTGTTTTCCCATGTTTGTGTCTATCCATGAATCCTAGTATAGGTATCTCCCTGTGTCTTTCAGTATTCACGTCTCTTAGTGTCTTCCCTTGTCTGTGTCTCCTGGTGCCTGTATCTCCCAGTCCCTCAGTGTTCGTGTCTCCCAGGGTCTTCCCTTGTCGGTATCTCCCAGTCTTCATGTCTCCCAGTGTCTGTGTCTCCCAGTGTCTGTGTCTCCCAGTGTCTGTGTCTTCCAGTGTCTGTGTCTTCCAGTGTCTGTGTCTCCCAGGGTCTTCCCTTCTCTGTGTCTCCCAGTGTCTTCCAGTGTTTGTGTCTCCCAGTGCCTGCCCTTATCTGGGTCTCTCAGTGTTCATGTCTTCCAGTGTCTTCCCTTATCTGTGTCTCACAGTGTTCGTGCCTCTCAGGGTCTTCCCTTGTCTGTGTCTCCCAGTGTTTTGCCATATTTGTGTCTATCCATGAATCCTAGGGTAGGTGTCTCCCAGTGTCTGTTTGTGTCTCTCAGGGTCTTCCCTTCTCTGTGTCTCCCAGTGTTTGTGTCTCCCAGGGTCTTCCCTTCTCTGTGTCTCCCAGTGTCTTCCAGTGTTTGTGTCTCCCAGTGTCTGCCCTTATCTGGGTCTCTCAGTGTTCATGTCTCCCAGTGTCTTCCCTTATCTGTGTCTCTCAGTGTTCGTGCCTCTCAGGGTCTTCCCTTGTCTGTGTCTCCCAGTGTTTTCTCATGTTTGTGTCTATCCATGAATCCTAGTGCAGGTGTCTCTCAGTGTTCGTGTCTCCCAGTGTATGTGTCTTCCAGTGGTTGTGTCGCCCTAGGTCTTCCCCTGTCTGTGTCTCCCAGTGTTTTCCCCATGTTTGTGTCTATCCATGAATCCTAGTGCAGATGTCTCACAGTGTCTGTTTGTGTCTCCCAGAGTCTTCCCTTATCTGTGTCTCTCAATGTTCGTGTCTCCCAGGGTCTTCCCTTGTCTGTGTCTATCCATGAATCCTAGGGTAGGTGTTTCCCAGTGTCTGTTAGTGTCTCTCAGGTTCTTCCCTTGTCTGTGTCTCCCAGTGTTTGTGTCTCCCAGTGTTTGTGTCTCCCAGTGTTTTCTCATGTTTGTGTCTATCCATGAATCCTAGTATTGGTGTCTCCCAGTATCTTCCTCCAAACAGAATTCACAAATATTCGCTGGAGTGGAGGGGCATAGCTTTCATTGGGCGCAGCAGGTGCAGTGACACCGGGGCCCAAAGGTCTGAAGGGCCCACTGAACCTGGATTATTGCTATATTTCACAATTAAACAGTCGCCAGGGGACCCATTTTTCCATTGTACCGGGCCTTGACACACTGACTACGGCAGTACTTGAGTGCATGGTGAAGCTGTTCCGCAGTCTCCAGATCTGCATAAATGCACATCTCTGTGACTGTGCTGTGTGATGTGTTATGTATCTTTGAGATGCTCACAGGCATTGCCTGATTGTCTACAACGAAGGGTGGGGGTCATGACCTCTAGGGGATATGGGCACTTCTCTTGATAGTTACAGGAAGGCATTTTTTGAGTATTTGGATCCGAAGTCCCCTCTCCTCTCTCACTATTGCCTGATTTTCGACAGGGGTATTCTGAAAAGATGTGTGACGCTGCAGCTAGTTCAATCCAATTAGCAAACAGAGCGGGTAGTTTTGTGTTTCCTGTCACACACCTGGGCATACCTCTCCCTACATGCAAAGTGTTGTCTTGCACTGATTGACGGTGTCTCAGATGGAGCGGGCCGCTTGGCAGTCATGACATTATATTTCTAAGAGGTGTCTGTCCCTGGGTGAACTCGCCCTCCAGGTGATTGAAATCATGAAATCTACAAGCCTCAGTGCTGAAAACAGAATTAAGCATAAGCCTTAATCTGTGAGATCCAATGCACACGCTGAGCACTTACTGTTCAGAGGTTTCGAGCACTTTCTTCCCACTCATCATTTACACCCCTAGATCTGACCTCACGCTGTGTGTATCGGGGCACAAAGATCTGGAGAACAATGTGAAATTGTCTCATTCTGGGACCTTGTGGCCCAATGCTGTATAGGCTAATTGCCTACATTGGATAACATCTCTCTTTCTAGTTCTACCTCGGAACAGGTAGACACAATACATAGAGAGGGAATTTTGGGAGGCAAAAGTACATGTGCACAAGGTCACCCAAGGGGCATCTTGGCACCGAATAAAATGTGTTTGTTGGTACCTGACTCAGTGGTGCTCGTTTTAGTGACACTGGAAGGATGAAAGGATGAGTAGACCCATCGGTATTCGAACCTGCGTCCATGAGGTCAAATACAGATTCCTGGCATGAATTCACTGAGCTCCAGACCCAGCACATGTAGGCCATGTCTAACAGACACACACATAGATAGGCCACAGGGATGGTGCTGGCCTGATGGAAAGAACACAGTCAAGACATTCCATTCTGGCTGCCTCACTTCCAGCCCTTACTTCATTCTGGGGTCTGGAGCACAAACCGACCCCAAATCCATTTGTTTACTGAATCTTGCTACCGAGGACGATCCCTGTAGAAATCACTATGCATTTTATCCTGAAATTGTGTTTTTTCTTTGCTGAGAAAAAAACATGCGCTGGCAGAAGTAAAGCAGTTTGCTGACACTGACGTAATTCTGCAAGTCAGAGGTCCCTGGAGTGAATGAAATATTTTGCACAAACCAAAACGCGCTGAGTCCTGGCAGTCAGTCAGAGCCTGCGGGAGGGCAAGATACATTCAAACTACATTGGAGGTTTCATAAAATGAGAGCGAGAAAGATGTAACGTACGCTGGTAGAAGCAAAGTAGTTTGCTGACGTTTACCTGATTTTGCAACTTGGCCCCTTAATTTATTGAAACATTGCGAAAATGCCATCACGCTCTACACTGTAGCGGTTCTTCTGCGCCAGAGCAGGTCACATTGAAAAGGGACAGGGCACTTCTAGAGATGACAGGGAGACGGAGAGAAAGAGGGGGTCGCGCGAGAGGGATCCCATTCCACGTGCAGCTGGCAGGGGCGGATTGGCACTGCGGGAACTCAGGCATGGGCCGAAGGGCCGGTGTCTCAGTGCACTCTGTGGGCCGTTTTTTCCCCCCTTTCCCATTCCACAGAGAGCACTGACAGGGAGAGGAAAGCAGCTTCGCTGGGCGGCCGTTCAGCGATTATCAGCTGTGGCCTGTCCTTGACCCCCTGCCCTGCCAAGCAATCATGCTGATGGTGGGCTGGGGAGGGGTGATTGTGTGCCAGAATCGGCCTCCCTGGGGGCCAGGTGTTGCTCAGGCCTTTGAGCCATTTTCACCTCGGCCCCCTAGGGCCCACACAGCCCAGAAACAGTGTTTGCATTAACACCTCGCCCATAGCCCTTCTCATTCAGGGCATAGTGGGCGAGGAAGAATGGGTCTCGCTGTGGGGGCCAGGCGATGTTGGGAACTGGCACCATCTTCACCTTAGCCTCCCCCCACTCCCATGGATGGCCCAGCAGCTGTGTTTTTTGCTTTATACCCTCTCCTGCCAGGCCATTGCCCTGAGGCAGTGAAGGGCTGGGGAGGGCTGAGTAATTTACAAATAGCTGGGGCCTCGCTGTTTTTCAGGTGCTCCTGCGCTGGAGGGCTGGGGAATAATTTTGTAATAGAAAGGGGCCTCACTGTTTTCAGGTGCTCCTGCGCTGGAGGGCTGGGGAATCATTTTTTAAGAGAAAGGGGCCTCACTGTTTTTCAGGTGCTCCTGCGCTGGAGGGCTGGGGAATAATTTTTTAATAGAAAGGGGCCTCACTGCTTTTCAGGTGCTTCTGCCCTGGAGGGCTGGGGAATAATATTTTAATAGAAAGGGGCCTCGCTGTTTTTCAGGTGCTCCTGCGCTGGAGGGCTGGGGAATAATTTTGTAATAGAAAGGGGCCTCACTGTTTTTCAGGTGCTCCTGCGCTGGAGGGCTGGGGAATAATTTTGTAATAGAAAGGGGCCTTGCTGTTTTTCAGTTGCTCAGCTTGTAGGACATTGTCACCTTGGCCCTGTGTCCTTCCCAAAAACAATATCCTCCCACTTACATTCCTTGTCTGTTTCATTAAAGGGCACGCCCGCGAATGTGGGCCACGCCCCGCGAATGTGGGCCACTTTTTTGGTCAGTGCCCGGGCCAAATTGTGATCCCAATCCGACCCTGGCAGCTGGTGTGGGAGGGCGCGCAGGACAGGCTATACTGATGGATTATGTAAGTTAACCAAGACACGAGCATTCATAAACACACAAAGGAAATCCATTTTTTAAGATCATAAGAAATTCAATCACGTTAACTCACAAGACCACATTGAAGCCATGCCAAGTGTTTCCCATGTTATCTGGAGAGGTACTGGAGCGAGGACAGACAGTTAAGAGCATTCACCCATCTCACACCAAAGAGTCCAAGGCACCTCTGAACTTTGTGTCTGCAGCTGCTCCCGCACCCCCCCCCCCGCCCTAACGCCCCCCATGCGGAAGTTAGCCTGGAAGAGCCTTGTAACTAGGAATGCAATTTTAATTATGGCCTCACTCACCATCTGATTTATTTCATTGGACTGGAGTGCGCGGCGGCGTAACATTTAAACTACGTCTATGTCCCTGCTCTCAATGACTACTGGTGGTACAATCTACTGCATGATTTCGAGTTTCAGTCAGTTTAAAAAACGTTCTTTTACTTAACAAATGCTGTTTGAGTACAGTCAAACCAATGCAGCGACTACTGTGTGCTGAGGGGGCCCCTCGAGCTCGGGGCCGCCCCGCAACGCGGGGGCTGCTGGGGCCTTTGTTACGCCCCTGGACTTAGTGTCTACACCCATGATTATTATTCAAATGTTGGATCTTGTCTATTGTCCTGTCGGCTTGGTCCTGTGGAGGTATCATTCCTCAATTTCTGAGCATACACATTTTGCACCTCTCTTGATTATATTGTTGTTTGTTTTCCTGTTTCTTCCTTCCGATCATCTGTAAAGCGCTCTGATACCCTCACAGGTCATGTTTGTGCTATATAAAACGTTGTCAATAAAAATATTTTAAAAAAGCTACCAGAAATATTGGTCTGTTTCCCAGATCGAAATCTAATAAGATGAGTAGTTTAAGCAACCTTGCATTGATATTGTGACAAATAACATTACCATGTTTAAGAAAGATTTGATGTGACCCAGGATCCAACTCTAGAAGAGGTAACTCCCAAAATGGTAAAAGTGGATCTCTATGCAAGGAGGTATAAAGATGACTTAGACAAAGGGACACAGCCCGAGCATGGGACTCAATAATCGCAGCAATGGGGATGACCAGAACAACCCATAGAATAAGTTCACACCACCCACGCCTCAGCGGGCCATGGTGATGTAAACCCTCCCCTACCTGAGAAGTGGGGATTGATGTGGGCTGCTCTTTGTACCAGCTCCTCCCCTTTCTCCATACTGTTCCCCCACCCTGATTTTTTTGCATTCCATCCTATTCCTTTTCCAGGCTTACCCTTGTCTAAATTTCAATTCCCTGTTGGAGTCTCCCACCTGTTTACTGACGGAATCCTAGAGGAGATTACTAGTTTGTATTTTTGTTTTGTTGTTTATCATTGATTTTCAGTTTTGTTCCATGATGCTTGATACTTCTGCTCGCCAATAAGGCAGCAAGTGGTAGCTATTACACCATTTGGCTGAGGCAGGGTTCTGACTGCACACTATTGCAGATGTAATTAATGTGGACCTGCTTTAGGCTTTGAATGATATGCTTGCTGGTGAAAATCCATGTTGTCCTATATTATGGTATGCCATTGTTTATGAAACCAAAAAATATATATTTTAAAAAACAGCAAATTAAACCATTTGCACATGATGCCAGCGTCAGTGATCTCCCACTAGTATTCTTGGGGAGTCTTTTTAGGAAACGCAGGCCATCAAGGCTCACAGACAAGTGTAAGACTTGCCGGTCATTAAATAAGCACACAGCGTGCCTTCAATCTTAGCCTCAATTAAAACACAAAGAAAACTGTAAATGTACAAATGAAGGAAAAGCAAAACACCATAAATATAGACAGCACTTTAACACACTACCAGAAGCACTCTCACACCCCACACATACTAGCAGTTTCACACTACCAACAGCAGTGTAACACCATCAGGGTAGCAGTCACACACTATCATAAGCGCTCTCCCACCCATCAAAGAGTAGTAGTCACATTCTACTACAGCACTCACACCCCTCATAGATTAACAGTCTGATACTAACAGCACTGTCACTCCCCTCAAACACCAGCAGTCTCACTCTTACTACGCTCACATGCCTACTGACTAGCAGCAACATACTACAGAGAGCACTCTCACGCCTTATAAAAACTACAAGTCAGACACTACCATACACGCTCTCACACCCCTCACAAACCAAGAACAAAGCCAATAGGCCTGGCGATAACTGAAAGTGTCTCTTCATCTACTGATGAATTTGTGCGATGAGTTGTGGAGGAATGTGTGGGTGAATTCAAGAACTAAACAATGGGTGGATGAACAGGTGCATAGTGCAAGGATGAGTGACTGAGTACATGGATGATAAGTGACTGAGTGCATGGACGATTAGATGAGTGTCTGCATGGATGGGTGCATCCAAGAACTTTCAGTTCTAAGCCAGACCAATTGGCTTTACAAATGCTTATTTTTTGCTTTCACAAAGTGCCACTTGATCCAAACTAGGATAAAACTAAAGCACTGGTGATGAGGGAGTGGGCTTGGGGAATTTATACATTCTCTGCTTAACATTCTTGTGCTAAATCCATATAATTTACTGTGATGCATTTGATGTAGGTGAGGGCATGGTTAGTGCACTGATCCTCCTACGTGCTGTTTGAAGTTGCCTTCCTTTGATTGGAAGAAAAATCCAGATGGAGGGTTTTGGGAGCACAGTTTTGTCTGCAACTATTCCTGGACTGAGGTGGAAGAGGTAGTATCAGAACATGGAGGAAGAAGAGTGCAGCAGCCGAATGGAGTAGCGCTGCCCTCCATTCGCCCCAGTGACCCATTGCTTGACCCATTGCTCTCCTCAATCACCCCTTCACACGTTATTGTGGTTTAGCTTGCTATTGGTTATAGATTCCTCTAGAGTTTCTTTGGTTTGGGGTTGAATTAATATTTTTGGGCATTTAGTGGATGGGAAGTTACACGTATTACTACGTTGTTTAATTAATGGTTAGTGGTGGTTGTGCTGTTTAATCAGTTATTTAAAGTCAAGAATGACTCCAACTTAACTTGTGTATATAGCTGGTCTGATGTTCCCTCTGTGCAAGGGACTGGTGACAAGTTTTTAATTATCTTCTTAATGTCAAGTGTAATTTCTCCACTTTTGGTGGTGTTGAGGAGAGTTTTAACCATCCACCTTTAATCTGTTCCAGGCATCCTGGAATTTGGAAACTGTTCTGTGAGCTGGGTATGTTTAGGTAAATTTGTTGCTGTGTATGGTGAAACAATTTTAAAATGTATGCAGTCATCGTGAGACCATTGTTTCTGTTGTGGAAAGTAGAAGTAAATCAGCTCTGGGCTGATTTGAAATTAGGAGGTAGAGTACATGGTTCACCTGAACCATACCTGCCTACACACAGTGCCACCGTGTGTCACAGACTATCAGCTTGCTTCACATGGTCACTTGTGAAGAACCCATATCACAAAGTAGAACACCAGGGACTGTATTACAAGGGGCGCAACGGGCGATGCGCCTGCTTCGTATGCCTCCGTGGCACTATGGTATTATAGAAGGGACCACAGACACTCATGCAGCCCCTTCTGTAATACTGATAGATCTGGTGCACATATACGCTCCCATGCAAATGAGAGAATTACTCTGCATCCGTGCCCCATTATGGATGCCTCTGCAATGGTAAACAGGCCCGTAAATGGTAAACAGGCCCTTAGGTGGTGCGCTAACAATGTGTCATATATTTGAGGCACACTATCAGTGCACCTCCATAAGGCAGCTTTCTGGAAGTGGGGTCCATGGACCCCCCCCCAAACATCACCTTGCTGATGAGTGCAGTCACTCCCCTCTTTAAAGTGCAGGTGGCTGCCGCCTGCACTGTGGAACATGGAACGGCTTGTCAGCAGCTGCTCCGTATTTCACTGAATGCACTGCCCCCAAGGCAGCCCGAGATCGCGGCTGTCCTGAGGGCATCAGAATTAATTGTAATAGGGCACAGTGTCCCTGTTTGTGCCTGGCGCACCAAATTAAATAGGGTCAGTGCACCCTGTCTATTAAACCGTTCCAGGTGAACTGGAAACACCTGCGTAAAGCGAGTTTCCAGCTCGAGTTTGGAGGATCTGCACAGCTGATGTTCATTAACAGCTTTTAAATCTCCTCGGAACATCAGTGACAGAATGAGAAGCTTTTTTTAAAATCATTTTTGAATTGGGAGTTGGAGGAGGGTAGAAGAACCTCACAGGCAGTGCTCAGCACAAATCCCTGCCCTCTCTAAGACCACCCCCTCCTCATACATTAAAAAACAAACTAGGAATTGGCAGGTCTGCTGAACCTTGGGTGGGGCTTTTACCGGAATCTGGGGAAAAATCGGGGAGTCATATACAGGGTTTTCCTTTGGAACTGATACTAGTCTTTGAGCTCCAGAATACCAGAGCATCTGAAGGTTATGTGTTTGCTCAGCTTTGCTCTTTATGTAGGAAAAAACAGAACAGCAGTAAGTGGTTGGCCACATGGTGAAAATAGGTTGTGCAGGAAAGTGAAAGGGTTGAAGTCTCTTATGTTTCTAAAATTTGAACTGCAAATTTGATGAAGAAAGTAGTAATGACAGCAGGAAACTAGGGCCAGAAAGTCGCACACTGTCGTTGCACTGTGACATTAAACAGAAGCTCTGGCACCTCTGCTTAAGGAGAAAGCTATGATAGAACTGTGGGGAAGTGTGATGGTTAATACAAAGTGAGTCCGAGGTGACCAAAGTTTCTCTAGTCACCTACTACTGCCACAGAGTGAGATTAACAGAGACTCCAAACTGTTTGTTGTTCTTAATCCACTCTATAAATTAAATATATGATGCTAAATGCTTGTGAGGTGAGCACGGTGGAGTGTAACTCATACCATACACAGATCATTTTGTAATGTTAGTGTTTCATTTTCCTCTACTAAACCTTGTTGTAAAATTGTTTACTGTGTTTATTATAGCCTTTTTACTTTAGCTTTTTGGTATAATCGCCTGCTGCTGTTTGTGAGAAGTCTGCAAGCCATTAGTCATGTATTTCTGGTGGCCTCTCCATTTTTTAGATAATCCCTTGTCATGTAGTTCCTACTAATCCGTAGGATCTGCGCATTGTTTGGACAACATAAACTAGGGGCTTGGTGTCCAGACTGATTTCGGACACCCCGCAGGATATATTGGCCTATAGACCAGCTAGCTCACAGTGCACCGTAAGCCCCCTTAATCTTACCAGGGAGCGAATGGTTTTATGGCAACCACTGAACATGACAACCCTGACCCCTCAGGGATCGTGGAAACAATACAGAACCTTTCACTCAGTCACTTGTGCTTTCTTATCCTCAGAGAAATATACAGAAAATACACAGTGGGACGTTTTCAATAATATTTATTGAACCAAAGTTATCCATGCATTAAATACATGTGCTGCAATGATTAGTAGACAGAAGCAGATAAACGTGATTACATGCACCAAAAGTGAAAATAGTAGATATAGATCTATCATGGTGCTGAAAAAATGTATATGTGTAGGCATATAAAACACGGCAGTAATCTAGCGTACTCCTACGTATGCGAACCCTACTCTAAGTGTACCTAGAGTGTGTGTAGGTGTAGAGTCAAGAATCCCCCCAAGGGATGATCCAACCCCATTACCTGATGGGATGGAGTGAAGGACCCTGTCTTGATCACGAACAGGACACCCTCACGAGATGCCAGACTGCTGCAGGGTGATTTCTCAGCATGCAAGGACCCTCGGTGTCAGAGGAAGTGCCTCCTCTGCTAATCTATCGGCATGCTCATCTTTTATATTAGAAAGCAGCCTTGCGATGTGCGTATAGATTAGTGATGTTATGGATATGTAGATAACCCTGTCATCCCGTGGATGAAGATAGTGATGACATTGGTACTTAGTGCGAAACAAGATCTTGTACATGATGTTCAGGGTGTTGTGATAATGTTGTTCGAAGCTAGATGTGAAAACAAGTTTAGTTGCAGAGAAACTAATCCAACATTGTTGTACATGCAAATATGTGCAAAAGGTCACAGCTGAAAATGTTATTTGTGAGAACAATATAAGAAATAAGCTGCTTTGCCACATGGGCCTAACTCGTGAATATAACACACTTCTTCGGTAGCACTGCCAGTTTCAAGTATTTCTAGTGCAAATCCACCTTCTTCGCCGCTGTGTACAAATGGTCATTGTAGGCAGACTTGAGACATCAAACAGCCCCCACACTTTGGGCATCATGGACGTCAAGATAAATATACGACCCCTTTCTAATTTTCCATTACTTCGCAATAAAAACATTTTGGATTTCGGATTACACTGCACACTGGTTAGTTTGTAATAGCACACAGAATCTAGGCGCCTGGCCCAGCTTGCGTACACTCAGTGCAGGGAGAGAGCGCCCTTCCAGGCTGGGTTTACACTTCCTATGAGAAGTTTATTGTATCATTTTGGGAGAAGCACTGTTGTGACATTGTACCAGCTGATTAAGCACGGCATTTATCGTGTCACTGTGTCATTCAGTCACTATCAGTGTAGGGGTTTGTTGGAAATGGCCCTTTTGCAGGGTTATCCCCAAACTTTTTGCTTTTTCCTCCTATTTTTCCCTGACCTGTTTGTGTTGGTTTTAGGACTCTGGGCACTTTACCACTGCTAATCAGTGCTAAAGTGCATATGCTCTCCGTGTAAATTGTGTTATAGATTGGTGTTTCCATGATTGGATATTTGATTTACCTGTTAGCCCCTAGTAAAGTGCACTGCGTGTGCCAGGGCCGGTGAATCAAATGCTACCCGGGGGCCTGCAGCACTGGTTGTGCCACCCCGTGAGTAGCCCTGAAAACGGTAACTCAGACCTGCCATTGCAGAGTCTGCGCGCAGTTTGTAACTGCCATGTCGACTTGGCCAGTGCACACACTGGCCTGTCCCTAACCTTCCCTTTTCTTACATGTCAGACATCCCTCAGGTAGGCCCAAGGTACCCCTGTGGGCAGGGTGCAGTGTATGTGAAAGGTAGGACATGCCCTGGTGTGTGTGGCATGTCCTAATAGTGAATTACAGCCAATTTCGTTTTTCACTATTGCAAGGCTACCAGTTCCCCATAGGATAGAATGGGAGGTTTGTTTATAACATCTTATAAACATAACTGGCCCCGGGAATTCGGTAAGAAAATAGAATTTAGTATGCCTGAACTCAGAATCTAAAGATGCATCTTTTAGTGAAGGTGATTTTTACATTCTGTGTTTGAAAATACCACTTTTAGAAAGTGGGTATTTTCTTGCTCAGTCATCCCGTGTGCCTCTGCTGGAATGTGGATTGCCTGTCTGGGTTTTGGATGACAGAAGGCTGGGGGGCCGGAGGGGCTCCAGATGGTCTAGGTAGGTCAGGAAAGGGCTAAATAGACCTGGGCTGCCAAGAAGAAGAGCCGGAGAAGCTGCAAAAAGGAACGACTGCTTTGCTGGGTGCTTTGCTGGGCTGACCTGCAGTGGCTGCTTCTGTCTTGGGCAGTGAAAGGCCTGGACTGGACTTTCTGCAACCTAATTTGTGAGTCTCTCCAAGGGTTTGAGGTAGAGCTTGCCCCCTGTTCACGAAGTCTCAGGAACAGCAAAGACTTCAAGTTCTTCAACCCGCAGCACTGGGGACTGTGTGTTTTGTGCTGCAACCCGAAGAACACCAACCCAATGACGTCTACGACGCCACTGCCGACTCCGTGTCCTGAAGGCACCGCCGCAACGCCGCACCGCAACCCTGGTCTCACCGACGACGCCTGTTGACGCCACCACCGAGCCGCTGCTTGCACCGCGACCTGTGGGCACCGCACTCCGCACCGCCTCGCGCCAAAGCTTTGGCGCCACAGAGGGCACCGCCGCACCGCAACCCTGGTCTCACCGACGCCGCCTGTTGATGCCACCACCGAGCCGCTGCTTGCACCGTGACCTGTGGGCACCGCACTCCGCACTGCCTCGCTTCACGCCGAAGCTTTGGCACCGCAGAGAGCACCGCCGCAGAGCCGCACCGCGACCCTGGTCTCACTGACGACGCCTGTTGACGCCGCCACTGAGCCGCTGCTCGCACCGCGACCTGTGGGCACCGCACTCTGCACCACCTTGCTTCATGAGGACGCCTTGGCCTTCCTGACTCCGCCACTTCCCGCCGAGATCGACGCCGCTGCTTACACCGTGGTTCGGGGGCACCGCTCGTAAGTTACACGACACACCGCCCTCATCCCGCACCGCAGCCTTGGCCTACCGATGCCGGCGCCATCGACTCTGCTCGTCAGCCAACGACAGCGCTTCAGCAACGACGCCGCCGCTGCTTGCACCGCGACCTGCTAGCACCGTGACGAGCACCGCCTTCATCTCGCACCGCGACCCTGGTCTCACCGACGACGCCATCTGACGCCGCCACCAAGCCGCTGCTCGCACCGCGACCTGGGGGCACCGCACACCGCACTGCTGCGCTTCGCACCGCAGCACCCGACGCCTGTTGGCGCCAGCGCTCCTAATCCCATCAGAAAGGGGCTCGACCTGCAACGCGAGTGACTTCAAGGGCCCCATCGCCGTGCATTTCTGAAGGGTACTGTTTGCGGGTCTTCCCGACACCGCAGCTGGCCTGCGACCACGCGGTCAGCCATGACTGTTTTGGATTTGTGTGTTCACGACGCCGTGATAGCCCGGACGGAGCTATCCACACAAGGAACTCTTTTTAATCAACGTATTTTTGAACCGTGAACTTTTAAGTATAGTATTGTGGATTTTCATCGTTTTTGGTCTTGTTTTAATTATATAAAAATATTGGATATTTTTCTAAACTGGTGTGGTGTCCTTTTGTAGTGCTAACACTGTATTACTGTTGGTTATGTGCAAATGCTTTACACACTGCCTCTAAGATAAGCCTGGCTGCTCGTGCCAAGCTACCAAGGGGGTGAGCAGGGGTTATTTTAGACGTGTAACTCCCTTATCCTGACTAGAGTGGTGGTTTTTGCCTGACTTTGGCCTACGCCTTAGCCTACCAAAAATCCCATTTCTAACATTGGTTGTCAGCGGTGAGGATAGGACTTGCGCTTGCACTTGACTTACAGTGATTGGTGTGCACTACTACCATATCGCAGACCATTACGTACCACATACTGTTTTTATTTTGGGTCTATGTTTGCCTTTCCATTGGTTTTGAACTTGAACTTTCCAGTGCAACATGCCTGAATCAATTGCATCATCTGTTGCATCCTTGGAAGTGGCCTTTGAGGAGGAGAGGTTAGAAACCTACAATGTGAAGGAATTGAAGGCGATCTGCAAAAACCTCAAAATCCAAATCAGGAACCTCACCAGAAGAGAGGAGCTACAAAAGGCGCTGAGGGCATGGGTAGCGGCCAGACATGCTAGTGAGCTGTCTGGGGATCTTGGCATGGAGGCAGAGGAGCCTATGCCAAGGGTGGATGTGCTTTTGGGAGGGGGGGCACCCTCTAAACCAGGCAGCAGCAGGTTGTCCCCAGAGGAGCTGGAGGACAGGCGGGAAGCAAGGAGAATTGCTGTGGAACTGGAGAAGCTTAAGTTAGCCATGGAGGAGAAAAGGATGATGTTAGACCATGAGTTTAAAATGAGAGAGCTGGACTGGGAAGCCAGTATGGCTAGGCCCAGCTCAGATGGTGGCAGCGAAAGTGTTAGGTCCAGTACTGAGGAGGAGGTACACACACACACAGATTTGGGGCCCTGCTTCAAGGAGGGGGTTGACATACACCAGGGGGTTCAGGATTGTGAGGTTACTCCAGTGGTGCACAGTGTCCCTGAGGTGGATGGGGGAACTGGCACAGAGGGTCATTTTCCTGGTAGTGGGAGGGACACTCTACTGACTCTAGATGAGAGGTGCAGGGAGAGGGGTTCCCCCATGATAGAAGCCCTAGTAAGTGGTTATGGAGACCAGCCAGAAGAGTATGGGTTAAGAGACAGCAACAGTCAGACACTGTCTCGCCAGTTTTGTGAGAATGATGTGGGGTACTTTTCTGAGGCACTGGATGGTTGGGTGAAGGGTAGTTTGGTTAACACCTGTGTGGGGCTGTGTGATTCAATTGTTGGAGAGCATATTTTAAGTCCCTGTTTTCCAGAGCTATGCCAACACCCAGTGGATTGTGAGTTCTCTGACCCCAGGGAGCTTGCACTGGAGGCAGACCTTTTGGTGGATTCCAGAGGGTCTGGAGAAGCATCTGGCGGTGACCCGGAAGGAAGTGGCTTAGGTATTTCCCAACCAAGGGTGGTGGGAAAGGTTCGTGGTAGCCCAGATAGGTCCCGGTGTCGTGGTAAGGTTGTAGGGACTCACGTCCTGTCTCCGCGGAGAAGGAGTGGGAATGGGCTGCGGCCCAAGGTGCCCGAAACCCGGACCCAGAGCCTGGGTGGTTCCAGGAGGGAACATCCGGTGGGGAGCCTAGGCTGTACTGGTAGGCCGTCTGTCGAGGGGGATCTCCTAGTGGCAGGAGACCGTGGAGTGTCTGTAAACAGAGCTCCAGCGGTTCAGGGGTCTGGCGGTGCCACTCCTAAGTGGAGGGTGCAGAAGTCCAGACTGAGGGGTGAGAGGGGGATGCGTTCCCCAGTGGGAGAACCAGTGGGTCAGGGGCCAGCCAGAAGGGCTGAGCCTCCTAGGAGTGACCATGGTGACACCACTTCTGTCCTGGGGGATCTTTGCACACTGTCAGGAGGACAGAGGTCGGGAGATCTGCGCCAGGCAGACTGTCACACAACCCATGAATCATGGGTTACCCTTAGGGGGGGCATGCGTGCTCCCAAGGAAGTACTGGTGCGCCAAGCAGGTGCTCAGCCGCAGGGGTTAGTCCCTGGGTTGGGAAACCAGGTTCAGGTCCTGCCTGACCTGGAGGGAAGGACGACTATAAGCAGTGTCCTGACCGGTTTATCTTCTAGGGGTAGCACTCCAGGTGGGAGGGTGCAGAACTCTGGAAGGGGGTGCAGAGGGAGGGAGTCCTCGCCTCTGGCCCTGGTTCAACCTGAGGGTTTTGATCCGAGGGTGGTGGATCAGTTGCAGGGTCGAGGCCCCGAGCTGGTGGAAGAGTTGTGTAGAAGGTCCGGTTTCAGCATCCTGACAGTTTTTGGTTCTGGGGGTGCTTCTCCGGGGAGGAGAATGCAGGACCCCAGAAGGAGAGGTGAGGGGAGGAGAGCCTTGGCCGAGACCTCTGGTCAGCCTGAGGGTACAGACCTTGGGTTGGAGGACCAGGTTCAGGGTGTCCCCCTGACCTGGGGGAAGGGGAAACTGCTAACCGTGCCCCTACCAGTGTGTCTTCCGGGGGTGCCACTCCAGGTGGGAGGGTACAGAGCCCCAGGAGGGAGGACCGGGTGTGGGAGAGCCCACCCCAGTCCTTGGTCCAGCCCCAGGGTACAGACCCTGGGCTGGTGTACTAGTTGCAGGATAGCACCTCTGAACTGGTGGGCGAATTGTGCAGGACACCTACCACAGGTGCCCTGACAATTCTGGAAGGGGGTACCGCTCCAGGTGGGAGGGTACAGAACCCCTGGGAGAAGGAGAGGGTGTGGGAGAGCCCACCCCAGTCTCCTGTCCAGCCACAGGGTACAGACCGTGGGCTGGTGGGCCAGTGTCAGGAGGCCGTACCTGACTTGGCGGGGGAGAGGGTGGAGAAAGGGTGCCAGGCACCTGGGGCTACCGCCCTCCACTCTCTGACGCCACAGCGGTTGGAGTGGCCTGAAGGGCATACGGCCCGGCTCTCATCACTGACATTTGTCAGTGGACACTGTGGCTGGCTGTCCTGGTGGACAGAGTTGCCCCTGGGAGGGGGACAGGAGTCACACCCCGGGGGTGGGCTGGGCCACACCATTGTGTTGGCCATGTGGGTACTGTCCGCCTGTTGGGACACATCTGTGAGCAAAGTAAGTTTAGGTGCTGCACAGATGGAGTCCACAGGTGAGGAGAAGGGTTCCCCATGGGTCAGCTTAGTAGGCCCTGAGAGTATGGATAGAGGGATCCAACTAGGTTCAGGAAGGCGTAGAACGGGAAGAAAACCCTGCTGTTGCGGGCCAGGTTCCATGTTCTATCGCCCCAAGCAGGGAAACCCATCGAGGTATGGATTGGTCTACCCTGGCTTTAGGCTAGAAGGGGGTTGTGTTGGAAATGGCCCTTTTTGCAGGGTTATCCCCAAACTTTTTGCTTTTTCCTCCTATTTTTCCCTGACCTGTTTGTGTTGGTTTTAGGACTCTGGGCACTTTACCACTGCTAATCAGTGCTAAAGTGCATATGCTCTCCGTGTAAATTGTGTTATAGATTGGTGTTTCCATGATTGGATATTTGATTTACCTGTTAGCCCCTAGTAAAGTGCACTGCGTGTGCCAGGGCCGGTGAATCAAATGCTACCCAGGGGCCTGCAGCACTGGTTGTGCCACCCCCGTGAGTAGCCCTGAAAACGGTAACTCAGACCTGCCATTGCAGAGTCTGCTCGCAGTTTGTAACTGCCATGTCGACTTGGCCAGTACACACACTGGCCTGTCCCTAACCTTCCCTTTTCTTACATGTCAGACATCCTCAGGTAGGCCCAAGGTACCCCTGTGGGCAGGGTGCAGTGTATGTGAAAGGTAGGACATGCCCTGGTGTGTGTGGCATGTCCTAATAGTGAATTATAGCCAATTTCGTTTTTCACTATTGCAAGACTACCAGTTCCCCATAGGATAGAATGGGAGGTTTGTTTATAACATCTTATAAACATAACTGGCCCCGGGAATTCGGTAAGAAAATAGAATTTAGTATGCCTGAACTCAGAATCTAAAGATGCATCTTTTAGTGAAGGTGATTTTTACATTCTGTGTTTGAAAATACCACTTTTAGAAAGTGGGTATTTTCTTGCTCAGTCATCCCGTGTGCCTCTGCTGGAATGTGGATTGCCTGTCTGGGTTTTGGATGACAGAAGGCTGGGGGCCGGAGGGGCTCCAGATGGTCTAGGTAGGTCAGGAAAGGGCTAAATAGACCTGGGCTGCGATGGGGGAAGGGGGAGGATATTTCCTTGCACCTCAAAGGGCCTGGTCTGCCTCTGACAAAGCCGTCTCCACCTCCTGCCAGGAATTCACACCAGAGAAGGCCGAACTGGTTCTGGCCGGGCACAGACACCTTCTGCCTGGAAGATCAAAGGATTTTTGTGTACAAATACTGGGGCACAGACCCCTGAACTTTAGAACTCATCTGGAACAAGAAGACTGCCAAGAAGAAGAGCCAGAGAAGCTGCAAAAAGGAACGACTGCTTTGCTGGGTGCTTTGCTGGGCTGACCTGCAGTGGCTGCTTCTGTCTTGGGCAGTGAAAGGCCTGGACTGGACTTTCTGCAACCTAATTTGTGAGTCTCTCCAAGGGCTTGAGGTAGAGCTTGCCCCCTGTTCACGAAGTCTCAGGAACAGCAAAGACTTCAAGTTCTTCGACCTGCAGCACTGGGGACTGTGTGTTTTGTGCTGCAACCCGAAGAACACCAACCCAACGACGTCTACGACGCCACTGCCGACTCCGTGTCCTGAAGGCACCGCAGAGGGCACCGCCGCAACGCCGCACCGCAACCCTGGTCTCACCGACGCCGCCTGTTGACGCCACGACCGAGCCGCTGCTTGCACCGCGACCTGTGGGCACCGCACTCCGCACCGCCTCGCTTCACGCCGAAGCTTTGGCGCCGCAGAGGGCACCGCCGCAATGCCGCACCGCAACCCTGGTCTCACTGACGACGCCTGTTGACGCCGCCACTGAGCCGCTGCTTGCACCGCGACCTGTGGGCACCACACTCTGCACCGCCTCGCTTCACGCCGAAGCTTTGGCACCGTAGAGAGCACCGCCGCAACGCCGCACCGTGACCCTGGTCTCACCGACGATGCCTGTTGACGCCGCCACCGAGCCGCTGCTCACACCGTGACCTGTGGGCACCGCACTCCGCACCGCCTTGCTTCACGAGGACGCCTTGGCCTTCCTGACGCCGCCACTTCCCGCCGAGATCGACGCCGCTGCTTGCACCGTGGTTTGGGGGCACCGCTCATAAGTTACATGACGCACCGCATCTCATCCCGCACCGCAGCCTTTGCCTACCAACGCCGGCGCCATCGACTCCGCTCGTGAGCCGACGACAGCGCTTCAGCAACGACGATGCCGCTGCTTGCACCGCGACCTGCTAGCACCATGACGAGCACCGCCTTCATCTCGCACCGTGACTCTGGTCTCACCGATGCCATCTGACGCCGCCACCGAGCCGCTGCTCGCACCGCGACCTGGGGGCACCGCACGCTGCACCGCTGCGCTCGCACCGCAGCACCCGACGCCTGTTGGCGCCAGCGCTCCTGATCCCATCAGAAAGGGGCTCGACCTGCAACGCGAGTGACTTCAAGGGCCCCATCGCCCTGCATTTCTGAAGGGTACTGTTTGCGGGTCTTCCCGACACCGTAGCTGGCCTGCGACCACGCGGTCAGCCAGAACTGTTTTGGATTTGTGTGTTCACGACGCCGTGATAGCCCGGACGGAGCTATCCACACAAGGAACTCTTTTTAATCAACGTATTTTTGAACTGTGAACTTTTAAGTATAGTATTGTGGATTTTCATCGTTTTTGGTCTTGTTTTAATTCTATAAAAATATTGGATATTTTTCTAAACTGGTGTGGTGTCCTTTTGTAGTGCTAACACTGTATTACTGTTGGTTATGTGCAAATGCTTTACACACTGCCTCTAAGATAAGCCTGGCTGCTCGTGCGAAGCTACCAAGGGGGTGAGCAGGGGTTATTTTAGACGTGTAACTCCCTTATCCTGATTAGAGTGGTGGTTTTTGCCTGACTTTGGCCCATGCCCTAACCTACCAAAAATCCCATTTCTAACAGGGTTACATTCATATTTCAACGTTTAGTGTCGTCCTGACTTTTTCTTGGAACAACACCTTGTGAGTCGCAAGCTCACTTCCAGCCACGCTCGCACATAAACCAGCTGCTTTTCGGAGGTGCAGATTGGAATCATAGCAAGAAATAATTGCACAACAATCAACACTATGGCAAGAACTCATGCAATACAAAGCGTGCAAATGTTGGATTAAGAAAGCTGTGGGTACCAACTCCTTATGTTACCACTCACTGGTAATCTTCATTACATCGAGTCCTGCTCAGCCAGATTACAGCATCAGTAGTATAAGATGCATCAGAGAGTTCACGAGGCCAGAAGACAACAAGCAACAGTAGCATCACAGGTGTGACAAGCACTGGCAAAGCCAATAGGTCTTGCCTTTTGGCTGGCAATGCCGATCTATTGGCAATGACAATGCTTTTTGCCCATTGTGTGTAGCATCAGCAAAAAAGCGTGATGACGTATTTGCACATGCATCATCATGTATGCAGGCGTATGTGTCATAATGTTACAGCAACCCAGAGCAATGTTGTATTTGTGTGCTTGTGGCACTACGCACGCATGCATACAGCTTATGCGGCCTCCATTGTTTTTTAACATTTTTAATTTTTTTTATTTACTGTTCAAGATGGTGGACGCTAAGACGAATGGATGGGGGATAAGGCAATGCAGGGATATGGAGGAAGAGAAGTGTGGGGAAAAAGGAGGAGCTTAAAGTTGGAAGATGATAAAAAAATTAAACTTAGAAAACAGCCAGGCCGGAGTGTGTATGTGTGCGTGGTGGGTGCGGGGGTGGAGGAAAGCAACGGGCGAGCCACAGAGTGGGAGAAGGGAGCAGATTGTGGAGAGTGGTATATGTAGGGTGACCAACTGTCCGTAAATTTCACGGCCCGTCCGTAATTTGGACCTCACGTTCGTTGTCTGTGATGATCCCTTTAACGGACGCCTATTGTCCGTAATTTTGGGCCTTGCAGGGAGCAGAGCTGTTCCCCTGCGAGAAGCCTCAGGTCCCTGATGGGGCCGCCTCGCAGTCATCCTCGGAGCACTAGAGCAGCCCCACCCTGCCCATTGTCATTCTGTATGCGGCTGTTTGTCACATACAGAATGACAATGGGCTGTTAAAGCATGTGGTGGGCCTCCTCCTGCCTTGGTCTAGGGTTGGGCATTCTGTTAGATGGAAGTAATGTTCAAAAACAAATGTACAAAAACGCCCATGCTGCTATGTGCCAGTTCATAAAAAGAAGCCGGGGAAAGAAGTTAAAAAGAAGAGGTTATAGTTCTTTCACAGTCTCATCATTTCAGAGCTGACGCATTTTTAATATTATATACAACAAAGCCATAGTTGCTGCTTTTTTATTTATTTTATGCAAATAACACCCATTGACAAAGCCAATAGTCATGTCTTGTTGTAGGTCTAATGTTACTGGATGCAATGATAGAAACAGCAAAATACCAGTCAGGCGGCACATTATGCTCAGCACATATTTTTAGCTTAGGTGTTTTAAGCCACGCCCTTAATTATATCAGACATGCCCCTTGGAGAGACCCCCAGTTTTTCATCCCACTTAAAGCCCTGGAAACAACCCCATGTCACAGTCCCCTCACGTCCTGACACTGTGCATCATGCATGTCTCATGACTTCCAAGTTTTCAATTGACTAAGTGCAGGGGCATAGTGAACCCTCCCCACCCCACCCCACCCTTGCTTTAGGAACTACAACGGGGTTGAAGTTCTTGATGGGCCTCTTCTGTCTGGAACTCAATAGACAAAGGCTCAGCTCATAATTAATGTGAAAAGTGGGTGAGTGAGTAAATAAAGGAATGGGTAAATGGAGCCCGTTTGAGCAGCGCAAAGGAGGGGGCAGCCAGACATCAAGCCCCAGGAGCCTATGCCCTTGCGGCAGTTACTGCCGTCATCAGCCCGCGCCCGGTGGCGCTTATAGCTCACGTACGGGCCCCGCAGCGCGGAGCCCATTTGAGCAGCGCGAAGGAGGGGCAGCTAGACATCAAGCCCCAGGAGCCTATTCCCTTGCGGCCGTTGCCACCGTCATCAGCCCACGCCCGGTGGCGCTTATAGCCCACGTACGGGCCCCGCAGCTGAGCAGTGCGAAGGAGGAGGCAGCCAGACATCAAGCCCCAGGAGCCTTCGCCCTTGCGGCCGTTGCCACCATCATCAGCCCGCGCCCGGAGGCGCTTCTGGCCCAGGTACGGGCCCCGCAGCGCGGGAGCCCGTTTGAGCAGCGCGAAGGAGGGGGCAGCCAGACATCAAGCCACAGGAGCCTTTGCCTTTGTAGCTGTTGCTGCCGTCATCAGCCCATGCCCGGAGGTGCTTATAGCCCACGTACGGCCCCGCAGAGGGGACGCGCCCGGGCAAAGCCCAGGCCAAGGGCAGGTCCATCTGTGCCCGTCAGCGACGGGCAGAGGCTGGGCTGGGCCATCCCTCTTTCGTCCCCTCTCCAGCCACTACCATGGGTAAGCGCAAACAACTCTGTAGTCTTGACTTGGGGAAATCCAAAGCTAAAGTACCCCGGAACTCTGCCTCAATTATTTCATATTTAACTTCCGCAGTGGGGGCATTAACGCAAGAAATTCAAAATGCTGAGGACCAGCTGGGTTTGAGAGTTGATCACCTTGGGTTGAGTGTCTCCCCAGTTGCCCCCCTTGAACGTAACCCCTAACGAGAACCCAGCCATCCCCACAAAGCAGGGTGTTCTGAGGGAGGGTCCGTTGGTTCCTCACAGGCGGTCCCAGTCTGCGGAGGTAGGGACTTTGGGAAAGGAAGCGCCATCGCATCAGAAACTGCCCATACCCTCAGTTAAAAAAAAGGGGAAAAAGAGAGGCACTAAACCTGCCATGGCACCAGCGGAACCCAACCCAAGTCACGAGGGTGGATTAGACCGAGGCCTCGACTATACCATCTATCCAGCGGTTAGACAATCCATGGAGGAACCTATTTAAAATGTGCCTGGAGCCACTCTTCTCTACTGTTATGGAAGACATCTCTAAACTTTGGTAAATGGGGTAAAGGGGAAACTAGAGCGTTTAGAGACTCAACTGATGGACATGAACAATAGAGGTGTGATGATTAATAGGTCTGGTATATCGGCTGCACGAAATACGGCCTCAAGCCAAAAGGGGGAGGGGGCATCAAGGCCGGGAAATCAGACCTCGCCACAGACTGACATAGGTTCTCATGTTAACGCCAAGACAGGGGTGAGCTCGGGGCGCAGGGATGCGGACAAGCCCTGCAAATATGGGGGGGAGCAAATCCCTGTTGCTAATCAACAACTAGTAGGACAGGGTAAGACCCCCGCAAATAGGCCTGATAATAGGGTTTTAAATAGTTGCAGACTTAACTTGCCACCAGATGCAACTCCACTAGTAGCCATTCTTATAGGTGCTCCCCCGCTTAAAGAGAACTGTACAGAATCTACCCAGGAACTTATACGCAAAACTAAGTTCTGGTGTAAACAGTATTCAGGCAATGGCGCGCTGGCTTCCACCCACATTATAATGGCAAGACGAGTTGGCTGGGTGGGTTTCAGACCAAAACAGGTAGAGGGAGATTGTATTGTTATTAATTTTGATCAGGCAGGAATAGCAGGGAAGCTATTCCAGGTTGGTCTAAATGAGGGCCCGGGGGCATTAGGGTCCTGCTGCTGGATTTTACCCACCACCCGATGGGCAACAGGTTCCCAGCCTTAGTGAGCGGGGAATTTTGTGCCGGCCCAAGTGAGGGCGTGTCCATTGTCCAGACCAAGTTCTAGGGACGGCCAGCTTTTTAAGCTGAACCCCCCTATTACCCTGACACCACTTACATTGCTAAAAGAGTTCCCAGGGGAGGAAGGAAGGGAGAGTAGTCTAGTGTTTACAAACAGATTCCTCCCAATAAGTCAATTGGACAATAACGATTGACTGGCGTCTCCCACCCAACAGCGGAATCATAGTACGGATAGATTAAGGGGTGCCGGGACAAGTGAGGGAAATAATTTAAACATTAGGATTCTTAGCTGGAATATAGAAGGGCTAAGAAATAAAAAGATGACCCTATGTGGCTTGATTTCTTAAGAGAGTACGACATAGTGTGCTTACAAGAGATGTGGGATAGGGAAAATAACTTTTAGTTGGATGGGTATAAGTCCTATGGTGAGCCCGCACGGCCCTCTCCAGCAGGTAGAGCAAAGAGGGGTCTTTTAACACTAATTTCACTAAAATTGTTGGGTACACATTGCACTTTGGACTCTCGATCATGTAACTGCCTAGCGATAGAAATTACTCCTACCCACACAACAAAATTACTTATTGTTCATTTTTATAATTCTTTTGATAGTAATTTTACAAATGAACATTTATGTAATTTAAAATGTTTTTAGAGGACTATAGAGTGAAGCAAACCACTTTTTACTCGATTATAATCTTGGGCGATTTTAATATTCATTTATGTGCTATGAATTGTCATGTTGCAGATTTTCTGGGGCCGGTTAATTCCCTCAATTTGCATTTTGAGCACACACAGCAAGGGGAGTGTTTGGAGGATCTTCTGCCACACTAAAAAAGTAATATAAGCGTGCTTTGGAATTGCGCAAAAATGAAATTAAAGATGAAGCCTGGAATAACCTACTTGCTGTGGATGTCCTTAAGGACAGTGCCAGATTTTGGGCAATAGTAAATAAACCTTTTTTTTTCTGGCAATAACAATTCTCCTCTGGAATGCAATATCACGGAGGATCACTGGTTCTCTCATTTTAAACTCATATATGAGGTCCTGGTAGAGTTAGGATCCCCCGCTCCCTTAGATCAAGATACGGGTCCTTCTGTTTTGGTTTTTAATGAAGGAGAAGTAGAGCTAGCAATTATGCAAATGACTAGTAATAAGGCTCCAGGCCCGGATGGTGTCCCGGCTGATTTGTACAAACTGAATCCAACTCTCTGGGCAAAAATTTTAACTAAAGTTTTTAATGTGGCCAGTCAGCAGGATTTCCGAGGTCTTGGTCCCACTCCACCATTATTCCGGTTTTTAAAAAGGGCCAGAGAGGTGACCCACGCTGCCATAGGCCTACATCCCTGATTGATTCTGCTGTAAAAGTGGTAGGGAGAGTGATTCTTAGCAAACTTTCAGAATGGCTGGATGACAGTGGTGTACTGTCAATTCTCCAATATGGTTTTAGAAAAGGAAGGAGTACACTAGACCAGTGTCTAAATCTGCACTTTTTAGCTGGGAAATATACAGTGGCCAAGGCTGGGACATTACAGTTGGCCTTTATGGACCTGTCCTCGGCGTTCGATCTAGTTAATAGATCGTAACTATGGGCTTTATTGATTGATATGGAACTGGATCACTGCATAGTCAACTTCCTAGCTGACCTACACAGGGATCTCTTTGCGAGGGTGAGAGTCGACCAAGATGGCAAATGCACCAAGCACTTTCATATTGGTAAAGTGTCAGACAGGGTTGCATTTTAGCTCCCCTTCTTTTTACTTTATATATAAACAACCTTGACACCTCCCTGTGTTCTGCCAGCCAAGATATTTCCCGCTTAGGGTTCAGGCTATCCCGGCCCTCCTATACGCGGAAGACGCAGTATTGCTAGCACGCACAGCAGTAGGGCTCCAGAGGCTTTTGGACTCTTTTGGGGCCTTTATGCGATCTCTGGATCTAATTGTTAATACAGCCAAATCGCATACGATGATCATGGGCCAGAGACCGAAAAAGCTTAAAACATTTTATTGTGAAGGTGCAGAACTGTCTAGGGTGACCTCTTTTACTTATCTGGGAGTACTGTTTGATGAGAGGGGTTCATGGGTACCTCAACAGAAAGCTAAAAAACATGCCATGGCAAGATCTATAGCAGCCGTTTATGGTTTTGCACAGTGACTTGGGGCCAAGCCAATCAAAGCTATGCTTAATATCTACAGATCCAAATGTATTGCCATCGCGAAGTGTGGGTCTGCAATTTGGGGTTACAAGCCGGTAGCAGGTTTACAAATAATTGAAAATAAGTTTCTAAGGAACCTGCTATCGGTCCCTCAATCCACCCCCACGTACATTACACATCAAGAATTAGGCACTGGCTTTGTTTCTGACTTGATAGGTCTGGCCCCAGTTGTATGCTGGCTAACGATCTGGACTAATCCAGAATTGGTGCTGAACCGAGAGATTGCCCAGGATTGTGTTTTCATGGAGAGAGCAAGCTGTATTCTGTGGCTACGATATGTAAAAACCATCTTAAAGAAATTAGGGTGCCCCGAACTCTTCGATTCTCCAGAAAATACCAGGAAAGAGGATCTGGCGTGGGTTAAAAAACACTTTTTAAACATGATGGGGCTTATTTACAAGGGCCTTACGCCACTTTTGCGTCATTTTTAACATGGGAAAAGTGACGCAAAAGTGGCGCAAGGGGCTTGTAAATCTGCCCCGATGTTTTTAGAGAGAGAGGCGAGTGAGATATCGAAACCCACACTGAGAGCATACCTCTTGTTAAAAACTTCACCACTGACAGAATCCTATCTGAAAATTGTCACTAAGCCTTACCATCGCTTTCTTTTAATGAGATTTCGTTTTAACCTAATGCATTGTCTTCTAGCAGATCCGCAGGGTTGGAGAAGGGTGAACGGCCTAGGTCCATGTACATGTGATAATTTCTCTACCCAGGACACTATGCACTTTACAATGTTTTGTGATAATTTTAGCGATATCCGTAGAAAGTTTTTAATACCTATTTTAAAGGGAAAAGGCTTTACTCAGGTCAGACCTGCACTATTATATCTGCAGATGCTGAATGACCCCTGGGAGACTTTTAATATTAAAAGAAAAACCGCACCTAATGTTAAGTACTCTGGTTGCTTCTGTTTGACTAAATTAATTTTGTTTTAATGTTTGCCTTTCTACCTGAGAAGTTTCGCTGTTTAATATGTAATCCGGTTCGTTTGCCTTCTCCTGAGATCTTATAGAGAAATTTATATTCAGACTTTCCCTTGTAATGTTATTTAGCGGTAGCTCATTTTATCTGCCTCTCTATGAATTTGGTGATGAAATGTTTTATGGTGCCCAAGATTATTTATGAAATTTTTAATCTTATTGTTATGGTATATGTTGTACACTGTGTACTTTTATGGTTTTTACTAACCGAATAAAGTGGTTTTGACTGACTGGGTAAATGGCTGGATGGATTAGTGAAAGGATGAATGGATGAGTGAAAGGGTGAATGGATGGATAATGAGAGAAAGGATGGATGGATGAGTGAGTGGAAGGATGGATGAGGGTAAATAGATGGATTCATGGATGGAAGGGTAGATGGATGGGTAAAAGTGTGGATGGATCAGTGAAAGGATGGATGGATGAGTGAAAGGGTGGATGATGGGCGAGTGAATGGGTGGATGGATGAGAAAAATGATGGATGGATTGATGAATTGATAAGTGAAAGGGTGAATGGATGGATGAGTGAAAGGGTGGTTGTAAGGATGGACGAGTGAGTGAAAGGGAGGGTAGATGGACAAAAGGATGGATAGATGAGTGAAACGGTGGATAGATGAGAGAAAGGATGGATGGATGAGTGAAAGGATGGATGAGTGATAGGGTCAATGGATGGATTCATGAGTGGATGAGTAAATGGATGCGTGGGTGGATGGGTGAAGGGTGGATGGAAGGACGGATGGCTAAGTGAAAGGGGAATGGAGAGAGAGAAAGGGAGGATGGATGGATGAGTGAAAGCATGGATGAATGATTGGAAGAATGGATGGGCGAATGGGTGCATGGATGAGTGAAAAGAAGAATATAAAGATGGATGAGTGAAAGAATGCATACATGAGTGAAAGGGAGGGTGGAGAGTTGGAAGAATGGATGGATGGATGAGCGAAAGGGTGAATGGGTGGAAGGATGAGTGACTGGGTGGATGGATAAGTAAGTGAAAGGATGGCTGGATGGGTGAAAGGGCAAATGGTTGGATGGATGAGTGAATGGATGGATGGGTGGAAGAGTGGATGGATGAGTGAAAGGATGGATTGGGTGAAAGGGTGGATGAGTGAAAGGATGGATTGGGTGAAAGGGTGGATGGATGGATGAGTGAAAGGGTGGATGGGGTGATGGATGAGTGAAATGATGGATGGAAGGATAGATGATGGATAGGTTTGCAAATGGTTGAAAAGGTTTGGATATGGATGGGCACACAGATGGAAGGACAGAATGAATGACCTTGACACATGAATGGCCTCCTTTATGAATTTGATTTACTGTCTCTCATGTCTTTATCTGACCCTTGTAGCAAGACTGTTATTCCATCTTTCAAAGGTAGGGGTGATGGATCATTCATAGATTATATTTTGGTATCTTTGCCTTTATTTGATTTATCCTCAGGATTTGCGATACAAACGAGTGTCCATAGTGATCATAATCCCCTGTGTGTTCACTTCCATGGGCCTTTAATGCTGCATAGAGGGGGGGCTGGCCAGAGTGGGGAGGTGAGACCAACAGATGGTGGGAGGCGGTTAAAATGGACCCAGTTATCCCCAGACGCATTTTATAAGTACATGTCAGTCTCGTGTGCTAATGAGTTAGCTAGGTGCACCACATTAACCTCAGCGCGGGGAGGTCCTTAGCGCTTTTAACATCATCACAGGTAAAATAAGTGACTTCGTAAGCGCCCCGGCCCGGCGTTCTGTTATTCAGTCCCCTAGATGGTTCGATTCCCTCTGTTCCCAGGCGGCTAGGAACCTGTGTAAAGCACTAAATAGGTGCCCAAGGGACCCCATATTGGTGAGATCCCACCGAAAAGAGTATAAATTAGAACTGGCAAGACGTAAATCCGCTCTAAAGGATGAAGCATGGAGGGAACTAATTGAGTCGAGCACACTGAGGGACAGCGCCAGATTCTGGTGCTTAATTAATAGTCCCTTTCTAAACCCTGAAGAAGGGAGAGTGATAGGTGCCCACATCACAGGGGAGGAGTGGGTTCTCCATTTTGAAGCTATGTTTGAGTGCCCCCTGAGTTAAACTGTTCTTTTCCCCGGGTGGACGGTACACCTGACCTGGTTTTTAGTTCTTCTGAGGTTAAGGATGGTATTATTGGATTAACTAGTAACAAAGCCCCGGGACCTGACGGTATTCCAGCTGATCTCTTTAAATCAGATCCAACCCTTTGGGCGCCGGTTCTTGCCGCAGTTTTGAATGCAGCGGCAAGGTCCGGCTGTCCTGAGTCTTGGGCGACATCAACCATAGTGGCAGTTTTTAAAAAGGGCAATCGAGACAGCACCCATTGTTATAGACCAATTTCCTTGCTGGACTCGGTGGTCAAGGTGGTGGGTCGAGTGCTTTTAGACAGACTGACAACCTGGACAGATGAACATGCCATTCTATCAGATATCCAGTATGGGTTCCATCCTGGGAGGTCAACAATGGCCCAGTGCCTTAATCTGTTCATGATCCTGAACAAATATACGGTTGCCCGCCCCGGTACGGTCTACTTAGCATTCATGGATCTGTCTTCCGTGTTCGATCACGTGAATAGGGGCAAACTATGGCAGTCCATGCTGGATATCGGGGTAGATGTTAATATTGTCCTTTTTTGGGAAAATCTCCACCAAGCAACCAAGGCGCAGGTCAGATTTTTACAAGACTTAAGAGTCTCCCGCACTTTGGCCATAAAGCGAGGTGTACGACAGGGCTATATTTTGGCCCCCTTTTTGTTTAATTTGTATATTAATGATCAAGTCAAAGTACTACAAGCCACAAGGGCTGACTATCCGCAGGTAGGCCGTTGCGGTCTGCCGGTTTTATTATACGCGGACGACGCGGTCCTTATATCCAGGACCGCCAGGGGGTTACAAATTCTGCTTGACTCCTTTTCTGCTTTCATGAGGGATCGGGATCTATCTATAAATGACTTGAAATCCTTTGTGATGCAGGTGGGCCCTCGTAAAAAAAAAGCCCTTCCAGTTCAGGGTAGGCTCCGCACAGGTTCCCCGTACTGATGTTTTCTCGTACTTGGGAGTTACATTGGATGAACAGCTGAACTGGGGCCCACTAAAACAGAGAAAGAGGGGTGACTTAGTGCGGGCAAATACGGCCATTTTTAATTTCGCTACTAAACTAGGCAAGAGACTGATAGCGGCACTATTAAAGATATATCAGGCCAAGTGTCTTGCGATGGCCTCTTATGGCAGTGAAATATGGGGGCATGTATCCATGGAAGAATTGCAAGTGGTTGAGAATACGTTCCTGAAGCGTCTACTGGGTGTGCCCATCGGAACCTCGAATATGGTGGTGCACGAAGAACTGGGGGTCCCGTATTTGAGTGATACCTTGGCTCTCCGCCCTCTAACCTCCTGACTGAAAATGTGGCGGAATGATGAACTGTTGTTTACCCAATCGATATTGAAAGAGTGCATGGCTCTTGATCACTCGCGCCGCAGACCTTGGCTTAGTTATATAAAGACTAGCTTTGAAAGACTGGGCAGAGCAGAATTATATACTAACCCCGAAATGGTATGCAAAAAGGACCTGGGTTGGGTTAGGGAGTCCTTTTATAGTTTAAGGAAACTGGAGAGGGAAGAGCTGGAACTGAGGAAACCTACCGTCCATAAATATTTAATATTGAAAACAACATTATTTACTGAGCCTTATCTCTTGGGATTTTTTAGTATATACGATCGTTTTTTGCTGACCAGGTTTCGCGGGGTTTTTTTCACCACCTGCTGGCTTTGCCTAGGGGAGCATCAGAGGACAGATCTTAGAAGCCTGTGGCTGCGACAGCGTGTCTCCACAGGATTTGCTTCATTTTTGATTATTTTGTAGGTTTTATGTGATCCCCAGAAAAATTTTATTGTCCCGATTTTAAGGAGGATGAAATTCAGGCAGGCCCGGCCAGCTCTCATGTATCTACAGTTGTTGCACGAAGATTCCGTTTTGTTTGTTCTTAATTTCCTTAAATCTGCAGTAAAATGTAGGGCCCACTTAGAATAGATGGTAACATTTTTTGGGTCATCTAATAACTTAGCCCTCTGAATGAGATTTAATTACTAGAAAGAATCTTGGGCGCTATTTATTTTTTGGTTTATTTGAATCTTTGACCTCAGGGGACAAAGTATCTTGCACTGCACTTTATGAATCGGTTTCTGTATGTAATGAATTGGGTAATGGTTTTATGAAATTTTATTAATTACTGTTTTTATATATGGTGAACATCTATGGTTTTCAGATGTAAAACCATAGATGTTCAATAATAAAGTTATTCGATAAAAAGTTAAAGAATGGTGAAAGACTGAATGATGGGTGAAAGAATTAATAGATGACAGAATGTAAATTTGAAATGGTAAATATATCAGGGGTTTGATGGAAGGATAAATGGCTGGATCCTTGGACAAGAGAGCTCTTCTGGGGACGGTTGTGATGACTTACTTTGCTTTCTTGGTACCATAAGAGCTTTAGTTCAAAGTGGGAGGTATTTTAATTTTCTGGCTACTCCCATGCCTATGTGTTACTATTCTGTATTTGCTGTGTGCTTATGTGTGGGATCTATACATCATGCATAAGACATTTTGAGTGACACCCAACTGCGCTTGAATGTTACACTAGTAATTGTAAATGTTTGCATGTTTTTTTAGGTGTAAGGTTTTAGGGAGAGCCTCATAGTGCCATGAGCTGTGCTTGAGATGTATCTTGTGTTTGTAGCAATAGGCAAGGCGTCAAAAATAAACTATGTATAGTGTATCGACAGTGCCTTCTTTAAGAAAGCTGCAGGGAAAAGCACCTTTGTGACTTCCGTCAGCTAGTGCAACTCTCTGCAACGCCCCCATAAGCAAAGTCAGATTCCATATTTTAAGTTCGACTTGCTGAAACATCCATAATGCGTTCCCTATGGTGGGTTCATCACAGCAATCCTCCCTTTAGCTCTCCTCCCTTTTGCGGCCAAAGTCACCGAAAAGATCGTCAACGTTCAACTAACAAATTTATCGAAGAGAACTCCATCCTAGACCCCTCCCAATCCAGATTCCACAGCAACCACAGCACTGACACCGCCCTGCTCGCCGCCACAGACGATATCCGCACCCTCCTTGACCTAGGCCACACCGCAGCCCTGATCCTACTCGACCTCTCTGCAGCCTTCGACACTGTCTCCCACCGCACTCTCACCGCCAGACTCCACGACTTCGGCAAACAGGGAACCGCCCTCGTCTGGCCCCGCTCCTTCCTTACCAACAGAACCCTAAGAATCAGACTCCCGCCCTTCCTCTCCGAACCCACAGAGATCAACAGCGGAGTACCCCATGGATCATCGCTCAGCCCCACGCTCTTAAACATCTACATGGCCCCCTCGCCACCATAGTCAGACAGCACAGACTCAGCATAGTATCCTACGCTGACGACACCCAGCTCATCTTCTCCCTCACCAAGGACCCCCTCACCACCAGACTCAGCTTCCAGGAAGGAATGAAGGATGTCGCATCCTGGTTGAGCAGCAGCTGCCTGAAGCTTAACTCGGAGAAGACAGAAGTCCTCATCCTCAGAACCTCCCCATCTGCATGGGACAAAACCTGGTGGCCCAACGCCCTCGGCAGCACCCCCACCCCCACGGACCACGTCCGGAACCTCGGCATCATACTCGACTCCTCTCTCACCATGACCCGACAGATCAACGCCGTCGCCTCCACCTGCTTCAACACCCTCCGCATCCTTCGCAAAACCTTCAAATGGATCCCCCTGAATCAAGAAAGACCGTCACCCACGCACTCATAACCAGCAGGCTGGATTACGGAAATGCCCTCTACGCCGGGATCAACAAATCTGTGCTCCGCAAGCTCCAGACCATACAGAACACCGCAGCCAGACTCATCCTCTGCATTCCTCGACACGAACACATCACCCAACAGCTGCGAGACCTCCACTGGCTCCCCGTCGAGAAGAGAGTAACCTTCAAGATACTCACCCAAGCCTGCAAATGCCTCCACAACACCGGACCCCAATATCTCAATGAAAGAATCTCCTTCCACGTACCCAAGAGAAACCTCCAATCCGCCGACCTCGCCCTCGCCGAAACCCCACGCATCCGCAGAGCCAGAACAGGTGGAAGACCCTTCTCCCACATCGCAGCAAAAACCTGGAATGAGCTCCCGATCAACATCAGACATGCCCCAACTCTTCACATCTTCAGGAGGACCCTCAATACCTGGCTCTTTGACTGACCGGAGCTGCCCCCCCACCCCCAGCGCCTTGAGACCCTTACGGGTGAGTAGCGCACTTCACAATTCCATGATTGATTGACTGATTGACCTATGCGTGTCGCTTTACATCTAACAATGGCACTCAGATATGAGAAGACGGAAGGGAAGGCGAGTGGGGGAAGGGACGGCGAGTGCCCGGTTACCGCTTGTGCTCTCAGAGCGTTTTTTAATCTTTTTAAAAAAACTTGCTCTTATTGATTTGCTGCTTTGCTCTTTTGCACTGTTTGCGGCTTTGTTCATTTGCACTATACTTGTTCCTCTGCTCCGGTCCACCGCGGCTGGTGCCGTTTGTGTGGAGGGCGGGGCGCATTGCGCCAATCAAGCTGAACAGGGCGGAGCTAACCTCACGCTCGCCCATATCAGCTGATGTGCAAGCGGACGCGCAGCGAAAGGAAGGGACGGCGAGTGCCCGGTTACCGCTTGTGCTCTCAGAGCTTTTTTAAAGTGTACGAGTGTGTGAACGTTTTTAATCTTTTTAAAAACTTGCTCTTACCGATTTGCTGCTTTGCTCTTTTGCACTGTTTGCTGCTTTGTTCATTTGCACTATACTTGCTCCCCTGCCCCGGTCCACAGCGGCTGGTGCCGTTTGTGTGGAGGGCGGGGCGCATTGCGCCAATCAAGCTGAACAGGGCGGAGCTAACCTCACGCTCGCCCATATCAGCTGATGTGCCAGCGGACGCGCTGAAGGCGCGCCTAAGGCAAGCCCGTCTGCGCCCGTCCGCGTCCGGCCCGCGTCCAGCGCCAGCCACGCTGCCCGCATGCCATCAATTACTAGATCATTATGGTCCAGGGAACAAATCCTTGAGCTAAGAGTAAATGGTTGTGCGAGGCCTACCTGCCTGGACTTTGATACTCTGGACCAGGCTATATCCAGCCAGGCGCCGCATTGTACTTCCTGTTCCTTTAGCCTTGATAAAGAGCTTCTGGGTAAAAGGTGTAAAGCTTTAGATAGGGACACACCTTCCAGACAACACACTGCTGATACTAGGCCAACTATCAAAGCATGCCTAATTAATTGCAGATCCCTTGCTAAGCATGCAGATGATGTGTGGTTATTGCTAGAAGATAGATCTTGGGATCTCATCTTCCTTACTGAAACCTGGTTGAAAGAGAGCTCTAACCCTGACATAATGCTGGCCGTTCCTGAGGGCTACAAAATTGTCACGGTAAATCGAGGTGGAAACAGAGTAGGAGGTGGACTTGCCATTATTATAAGAAATGAGTGGGAGATATCTCACAAAAAAATCAACAACACTCACGTTTTGGAAGCAATGTCCTTTAATGTAAAAAATTCCCCGTCCTCTTCGGTGGCGGGAATGCTGATTTACAGACCTCCTGACTCCACACCCTCTGAATTATGGGAGATATGCGATCAAATTGCCGATCTCTCATTAAGATATACAAACTTCATGGTCCTGGGCGACTTCAATGTCCATATGGACAATGACCATTCCCCCTTGGCCGCCCAATTGGCCGATACAATGAAAGGTCTAAATTTAATTCAAAAAGTATCTCTGCCTACACATGCAGCCGGGCACATATTAGATCTTATTTTTACTAACATTCCTTCCTTAATAACAGAAGACCCCATCCCCCTTATATGGTCAGACCATAGCCTCATACCATTCAATCTTAGCACCATCATTAGTCATGTCCCCAGCAAATCTGAGCCTGAGAAGAGAAGAATTTGGAGAAAAGTTACTCCTGAAGTAATGGGCCCTGCTTTACTAAACACCCCTTTGGTATTTACTGGCGAACCCAACAGGGATGCAGCAACTTTCAACCACTGGGTTACGTCCGCTCTAGACAAAATTGCCCCTATGAAAGCCCAGAAACCAGCCAGAAACAAACCCTCTGCCCCTTGGTTTACGCCAGAACTCCGCCAGGAAAAAGCCTCTGTAAGAAGCTGGAGCGGACTTGGCGGAAAACCTATAATCCTGAAGCCAAAATTGCCTACAGAACTGCTTTGAAACAATTTCACAGGTTTAAACGAAGGTGCATAAAGGACCACATTACTAACCAAATTAGTTCTTCAGATAACTCCTCCAAAGAAATTTTTAAAATCATTCAAGGATTTATCAAACCAGAGGCATTGAAAAGTAGGATAACTCCTTCGGCCTCGCTCTGTGAAGACCTCTCGGTCTTCTATCAGGAAAAGATTCAAATCATTTATTCCTCATTCCCCGGATGTGACTCTCCCAATATGATGTCACCTTCCCCTTCACCTGTTAACACTTGGTCAGAATTCGACCCTTTTAGGCCAGAAATTTCCCTCTCACAATTAGAAAAAATAAAATCTGGCTCTCCTATGGATCCATGCCCAGCCAGGTTCTTCAGCTTACTTGCTCCATTACTAAACCCCTCCTTAAATCTACTCTGGAACACCTCACTGAAATTAGGCATATACCCCTCAATTTGGAAAACTGCACTAGTCCAGCCTATCTTGAAGAAAGAGGATGCTGATCCCGCGGAACTGAAGAATTTTAGACCCATTTCTCTCTTGCCGGCACCAGCCAAGATCCTGGAAAAAGAAGTACAGAAACAACTATCCAACTTCTTAGAGTCCAATAAATTACTCCATGACTCTCAGTCAGGTTTCAGATCAGGATATAGCACCGAGACCGCACTGCTTGAAGTAGCAGAAACGGTCCGTGAAACTCTGGATAATGGTGGATGTGCTATGCTGGTGCTGCTCGACTTGTCCGCGGCATTCGACACGGTGTCCCACAAGATCCTCTTAGACAGGCTTAGGCAACTGGGAGTGATAGGGACCACCTTAGCTTGGTTCAGCTCCTTTTTAGAAGGTAGAACCCAGAGAACACGGCTTCATCCTTATACCTCATCCCCTTGTCCCTTGATCTGTGGAGTCCCTCAGGGTTCGGCTCTTAGCCCGACTCTTTTCAATGTCTATCTGGCCTCTCTTGCCCCACTTATAGAGCAACTTGGGGTAAGTGTCATCTCATACGCTGATGATACTCAGCTTGTGTTCTCCTTTAAAGACCACTCAGAGGAGGCTTTCACAAGATTCAAACATTGCATGAGGGAAATATCAACTTGGATGACCGAGAATTGCTTGCGATTAAATACGGATAAAACTGAAGTTTTATTTTTCAATCAACCATCAGCCCCACCATCTGCCCTATGGTGGCCTGCTGAAGCTCAACCCTCCGCCTATTCCTGTACAATCGGCCAGGAATCTTGGGTTTAAATTCGATGATACCCTCTCATGGAAGACCCAAATAAACCATGTATCATCGTCCTGCTTCTGGAAAATGAAGGCCTTGTGGAAAATCCTCAATTTTCTACCTTTAGACTGTAGGAAAACAATAGTCCATGCACTGATTACGTCACAATTGGACTATGCAAATAGCCTGTACTTAAGTCTGCCAGCTTATTTAATAAGAAAACTGCAGATGATACAAAATGCAGCAGCCAGGCTTATCAGAAATGTCCCGTTGCGTCATCACATATCTCCTCATTTACGGAGCCTTCACTGGCTTCCAGTGAAAAGAAGGACAGAATTCAAGGCATTAACATTGGCCTACAGAGCAGTTAGAAACATTGGCCCTCAGTATCTAAGGAAGAGACTTCGTAAATATCACCAGTCCAGGAACTTGAGGTCCAATCACCATGAACTTCTTGCTATACCCCGCTTTGTTAGGGCCAGAATAGGAGGACGGTCCTTCGCCCTTAGAGCAGCAACCTTATGGAACTCCATGCCAGAACATATTAGGAAAGCCAACTCAGAACTCACATTCCGTAAATCTTTGAAGACCTGGCTCTTTGGTCTCCCATAGCATCCTGAGGTCGCCCGCACTTTGCCCTTCTCTTCTCTGCTACCAGCGCCGGGACACCCCCGTTGGGGGTAGCTGCGCGCTTTATAAACTACAATAACAATGTCTATCCGAGCAGATCTTCCCGACTGCTTCTCTCACCAAACATGCCTGCTCAGGACCATGAGTTGTAAACAAAATATCAGACTGGAAAACACAGTGCAGTAACCATATAAATAGATTATTGTCATATGAAATACCACAAAAAGACCTGCACAGTTGCTCAAAGCTGCACACATACCGAAAAACCATGAAGTGCACAATTTCCTCAACCTAATATAAACTTATTTTGACTTGTACTTAAGTGGTTGTCTATTTACTTACTTATATACTTTCGCGCAACTTCCTCTGAGGTGTCTGGAAAACTTGCCTTTTGTCCCGAAGTTTTGTCCTGAATTTTGACCTTCTGTCCTGAATTTTTGTCCTGAATTGTGCCCCTTTGTCCTGAATTTTTACACTTACTGTCCTGAATTTGCACCCATTCCAGTTGGTCACCCTAGGTATATGAGCTGGAAAGCAGCATATGAGGCGAGAGAAAGAGAGCACATGAACTCGCATGGAGTGCTGAAAGAAAAAGAAAAACAGTAGTTCCATGAATGCAAGTAGTGCAATGACATGCGATCCATTCAGAGCACAGAAATTAAGAAATGCTTCAGTGGAAGAACAAACAAAGAACAGGGAGGAAAGTCATAGAGAAGCAGGGAAATGAGATAGACAAGAAAGATATCCAATCAAGAGGAAGTAAGTGCATATTTTAATGCATTAGTGGCAATGGGTCTTTGAGAGCAGACAGCTACATTTGCCAATAGGCCGGACCTAATAACCAACATAACAACATACAACCATTTACTATCGAGGACGAACACTGTTATGCAGCCAATGACCTGATATCAGTCTAATGGTCATTTGCAGATAACAGAACAAATGGAGGCAAAAAAACAACTATGCTTCACCTACAAGAAAATCAACATTATACCACACGCACAAAAGGTACCTCAACGAGAGAATCAAAGAGGCCACAGCACCCAGTACATCAAGACCACATCCCCAATAACAGCACTGCACTCCCAGAAAGAGAAACATTGTTGAAACAGACTCTAACAGCTCAAATGAGTGGGGTAAAAGGGATATGGGCTGAATGGCAGATCCCCCTGGGGCCCATAGAAGTGTAGGGGGAGCCAGAGAGAAATAAGATGGCCTGTCAAGCAATGCCTCGACTTCTGAATTCACCATGATGTATGTATGTATTTATATTTGCATTGGTATTTACATGGCACAAACCTTACGAGGAAGCAAAGGAGCGTTGTACATTATGTGGGATTCTGGAAGACAAACTACACCATCATGTATTTCAAGTGAGGATTACACAAATACATTTCACAGATTACATTTTAATCAACTACTCTGTTAATTATAAAGACATGACCTCTCAGTGCTAATATTCAGTATATCACCAACAGTCACATCCCCCAAATGGGCATGAGAGCTCGCCTTCATTGAGAGACCATGCCAACCTAATGTGGTCATGGATGAGTGACTACACCTCTTCTCACAGTCCCTGCACCTGTACAGGTTTCCCCTGTACGTGTTCCCTGATGGATAAACAGGGTGAAAGATTTAATAAAGCATGTTCCGTGTGCATAAAAACATTTCTTTTTGAAAACCTGAAAGAAAAATAATAAAGAAAGCACCTCCAATCTTTCCACTTTTAGCACATAGAACGGGCTTATAATAGAAGTAGTAACGTCAGCGAGGCCCCTGTGCAGCGCGCTCAGCAAGGCCATGGTCCCTGAAACCAGGGCGGCTCCTGCTGTGCAGCGCGCTCAGCAAGGCCATGGTCCCTGAAACCAGGGCGGCTCCTGGCCAGTGGCAACCCCTGCGCCACACTCCTGCAATGGAAATAATCATATGACACATATATGTAATGTATGGCTTAAAAACTGAAAGCGAACTAAAAATAAGAGGAAAGCTACCACGTGACAGGAGGTGCCTTGCAGCTTTTTGAGAAAGGCCCAGACCTCTCAGGCCAAGTGAATTCCCTCCACATCGTTACCAGCTCAGGTACATCCTGGCCAATTGAATATGTACAAAGAATAGCCAAAGACAAAAACGGCTCCTGCTTTAGCATACAGAAGAAAAGAAAGCAACTTATGTTGGACAAGCAGTCTGTTACAGCCTGACTGACTACTAGCAAGACCACTGCTGCCAACAATCACGAGAATGCCCATCCGTACAGTCCTGGGATGCGAATCAAGTTCTTGAACCCTTGAGATTGCCAGTTCAGTAATGCACAAGACATTTTTCAAATGGACTCTTAAAAAGAAACTGGTAACAAAAGCGGGACCCAAACGCACAGTACTACTTTTCTGAAAGTGAACACCACAAACCAGTCGCTTGTCTCAGACAAACCGGAACAGAATCATCCTTCTACAGTGACGTACCATGCAGCCTACTCGGCAAGATGTAGGGGCATATTTACAATAAGATGTCGGAGCGCGGAGCTGCGCTAAATTTGGCAGTGCCGTGCTCTGACATTTTGAAAACACAGAGATGCGCCGTATTCATAAGAATATAGTACACCCCTGTGTTTTCCCTAGCGTTGGTGCAAAAAAAGCTGCCTAGCACCAGCACAGGCACCCTGCCGCCATGTTGCAAGGGTGCCTGCGCTGCAGGGACAATTGTTTATAATGGGACACCTTACTGCACATAAACAATCAATAATGGCGATTTGCACATTCTATATGAGCTGCAGAATGCATCACACATGGAAAGAGCAAAAATTAGGAGAAATCAATAATTTCTCCTCGTATCGCTATTCTAATGCCTTCTATTCCATGGCGTTCGCTTTTGGCACTGTCTCAACCATGTAAATCTGAGGCAGCGTCAAAAAGCAATGGGTGCTGCGCCCTAACTCCCACAGCAACACCCATTGCATGCCCCTTTCATGCAGAGGACTGCGGAGGAAAGGGTCATATTTACAGGGTGGCGTTAAGCCACGCAAAGTGGAAAATGGTGCTGTGCCACCGGAGCGTCAAAAAAGTGACGCTCCAGTGGCAGTAAGATCTTGTCTCTCGACACAGTCCTCTGACATAGGAGCAGGGCTTTGGAATCTGAAACGGAGCTGCCATTCCTGCCTGTTCTCTCAGACCAACGGGCATTGATTCTAATGAAAACCAGAAAATGAACTGATTTCAAAACATAGGAAACAAAAGACAAGGGGAAACAAAACCCCTTAAAGTAGATAACTGAAAACTGAAACAGCAGCGTTCAAGATACCGTCATGAGCCATTGCACCTCCTCAGAAACACTGTAGGCCCTGAAATCACAAACTGTTCTTCCAGTCATGCAGAGTGTATCCCCAGCCTTGGAATCCTGATGCAGGAGCTGCCACTTCGCTTGGGCAGACAGACCATGGCCCTTTATTTCCTCTAGGATCCTGAGTGGATGTGGACTTCCAAACATAATTTTAATGACAAATAGAAGAATTTTTGGAGGTGCTAAATAGAAAAAAGTAATAACTTACTTATCAATAGTGATAATATGTTTTAGCTTATTATAGGAAGTGTTTTTTAAATAATAATCAATCACAAGCATTTGCTATGCAATAAGTCTCACATTTACAAGAATTTGAGCTATTGGCATTGTAAATGACACAAGCTTAAATTCTCGCAAATGCAAGACCTAATGCATTGCAAATATTTTTGTTTACAAGCGCCCCATGCTGCGCTTTCACGTTAATAGAGGCAGCACCCCTTTGTTTAGATGAGCCTCGTCTAAAGAAAGGCGCGACCGCCATTAAAGTGAAAGCTCGGTGTGAGGCACTTTTACCAAAAAAAGCATTTGTTTGTCTAGTTGGCAACCACATGCTTTTTTTTGTTAAAGCGCCTCATGCTGCGGTTTTAGTTTATTAGTGGCTGTGGACCTTTCTTTAGACACGGCTCATCTAAAGAAATGGGCGAGGCCTCCATTAACTTGAAAGCGCAGCATGGGGCGCATGAAAACAACAAAAACAAGTAATGCACGTACGCAGTATGTAAACAGGATATGCATGTACGCAACCATGTCAACATGTAGACTCTCGGAGACTGGTTGGCCTGAGTTTGAAACAATTGGATAATGTTTTCTTCCCCCAGGTGATCTAAGGTGTACTGTAGGGAAATGTTCGTTGGTTCGTCCAGTGGGGGATCAGGGAGGGACGGAGTGTATTTAAAATTGATAGCGCAAACCTCCTGTTAAAAAAAAAGATAAAGGCACACGAAGGCCATAGATGGGGGAAGGAGGAAATGTCCAAGCAGATTTACGTGCAGGGAGCGTGCTTAAAAGGAATACAAATGTGAAGAAGCAGCCGCCATTACTGAAGCTGGAGTCCAGTGCATGCTGTGTACATTAATTAAGTAAATAGTTCTCGGAACTGCTAATGAAAGCTCCCGAGTAAAGACACATGTAAATGGGCCAATCCTCATGGTAACAACAGAAGACAGGGAGGTACTAAGGAGGGACTAATAAGCTTATTAACAAATTTGAAGCCAACATTTACAAAGGAAAATGACACAAGCCAATGAAAAATATGGGTGGAGAGTGGGCGGAGCTTCAAGTCCATACCTCAATACAGCATGTCTCGAAGAGACAGCGCAAGCGCTGCCTAGGCGAGACCAAAAAAACAACAACCATATAAAAAGTGTCATTGTCTCACTCTCCTAGTTTCAGCTTACATGTTTCATAGCTCGCCTGCACTTTGTCATACTACGTTTTCCAAAGTTATCACAATCATTTTGAGTTATGAAATTCCTCCTTCTGGCAGGATCTTTGTCACTATCAGGAACTATCTTCTATCAACAAATTCAACAATAAGACAAAGCCTTTTTTCCAATCCAAGCAAGTCAGCAAGAGAGAGTGAACTAACATCTCCTCACCGCAGCTCTTGCACTCGGGCCTGTAGTCTTTGGAAAGGTAGCAAAAACCAGCATCCAAGCAAGAGGTGGAGGAGGCCAAGGTTATCGCTTAGTTACTTCAAGATCAATAACCTGCAGATGCAGATCAAGGAGGGGCCCCAACTACATTGCTTCTGATCCAGATTCCATATACCTTTCTCTCTCAGTCCCCCTCAGCCAGTGGTGTGACAAAGGACTCTTAAAGCCCAATGCAAGGAAAGAAAATGGGTCCTTGAACCCCTGTTTTGGTAGTGAAAACAACTACATTTAGGTTCCAGTGGGCCATGCACACCTCTGGGCTTTGGTGCCACTGCACCTGCTTCATTATTGATAGCTATGCTTCTACCCTGATCTCAAACCAGCGCAAGAAGGAGCTAAATGCCCTGAACCTCAAAGCCGTCACAGCGAGCACCGGAGCTGACAGACATGCCACCTCACAGAAGACTCCCGAGAAATGATCGGAGCCGCGACTGCAAGGAAAAAGAAAAGAATTATTGTGAAGGCACCAATCCCTCAACACCCTCCACGGACAGTTCACGTTCCGAGTTGGGTACCGAACACTCTTTAGGAGAAATAAAGACACATGACTGTGTCCTACAAGAATATAACTAGCCCTGGGGAAGACCTTCCATCAAAAGTATATCCAGGCCCAATCACGAAGGTCGAAACGCGTCGGCACACCTTCAATTGAGCCAAGAGCTACTATGATCAATCACTGGAAAGAAGTATCAAACGTCTAAGCATAATTAAGATGGCTTAGCCAAGAATTACCATATTCGAACTCTGACCTCTATCGGACCCCCCATTACCGCTCTAATGGTTGAGGACACAAGGACAACAGGTCCCGTAGGGCATACAAGGTTTAACACATGGGATAAGATACATGTTTCACAATGCCTATGCTTGAGGTAGAAAATATTGGTAAGCACTGTTCAATAGATATATGTAAAGTCTATTATGTATATTTGTAAAATGTATTTATATTTTTTTCAATTTCATTTGTGTATTGTTTCCAGTAACGTACTTTCATTGTCCTAAGTGTAAATATGTATGTTATTGTTTCCTTTTATTGTTACCTTCAAAGATAAATATTTGGAATAGGTAACCTACCTGGCACACGAGAACTTATTTGATACAACCTCCTGGGTTGTACACTCTAAATAGTAATAGGGAAACGTAAGCATTATCTAAAAAGATTAAAACAAAGTAAGCAGTGTTCAATAATTGAACAGAAGTAGAAGACCCTCTGAGCTCTCCACCGATGAAATAACTCTGGATTTATGGTCTGGCAGGCATTGTTTTGCAGTGACTGAACCCAAACAACAGCATAACAGATCTTAGTTTCAGCACAACAAGCAGCGGTCAACAAATGTAGGCCACGCTGCTAAGGCTTCAGTTACTGAGGCTAGTGGTAACCCCTCGACCAGCATCACATCTGCATAATCACTCTGCACCTGAAGAACATAACACCGAAGCTGCCAAGAAAAAGCCATCGGTCAGCAGCGTACGGCAGGCTGATCTGCAGCTGGAAAACACTAGGCTGATCCTTTTTTGTGGTTGTATCTCTGGTTGTATCTGTACTGTCATCCTGTTCATTGGACTTTGATCTTGTCCTACCTACTGGCCATAAACAGCAGCCTCTCAAGGATGGCTAAGTAGAAGATGATACCTCCCCTGGTGTTGATCAAATGCAAAACAATCCGTGTTGAAAGTTAACACGATTGAGAACTTTAGCAGAAAGCAGTTGGAGCTATACATGAAAAAATGCTGAGCCCTAAGTTGTGGGCTGCTTTCAGAAACCCCACAGCAGGCCAGGGAGGCATGGTATATGATTTATTCCCAATCACAACAATGTATACACATACAATCTTTCTGTAAAATGTAGCCAGGAACCACTATTGTCTCATAGGGCTAGAAAGAGAAATGTCCTGTGGTCTTTGTGGAGAAATAGAGTAGAGTAAGCCTCGCATGTAGAATACATCCTGCAACCTGCCCTGCTATAATGAGTCTGTCCTCAAGTAGAGACCGGTGGCCCAATTCCTCCATGACTGGACCTAAGCCAACATCTGATAGGGTAGAGGTATGTCTGACATGCTCCATCATTGATGTGGCCATTTCTGATTGGTTCCTGGTCTAGTTAAGCTCCACGCTGCTTTAAAGGCCAGATCCCTCCCTTTTCTGTGGCTTTCTGTTAACTCACTGCTGCAAGGCTGCAGGTTTGGAGAGAGGAGCGCTGAATGCTGGGATCCCAAAATGGATTGCTGGGAGTTCCTGTACTCATTTTCTCAAAGAGGAAACCATTTCCCTGGGTCGTGGATATGAGGAAAGGATTTGGCAAGGGAACAGGGAGAAAAACAAACTAAAGGCTGGCGACCCACCAGGATTAATGCCACACCGGGAAGCTGTGGCCCACTTTAGATGAGACAGTTCATCCCACATTCACCTGAAAGGTCCATATAGACATCTCTAGACTGGTTTACCTTTTCACAGCTGCAATCTTATCCCTAATGAGGGGACACAGCTAAATTGGACAACTAAAATGGAGCAAACACCTCTTGAGAACGATTATAGGGGCATATTAGCAAGACCGGCGATAAAATTATCGCCGCTTTAGCGGCAGGAAACTGCCGCTAAACAGCGATAATGGGCTTGCTAATATGCGTTATAGAATTCCAATAGAAGCCCAGGTTAGATGTGCAGGACATCTAACCTGGGCTTCTATTGGAATTCTATAACGCATATTAGCAAGCCCATTATCGCCGCTTTAGCGGCAGTTTCCTGCCGCTAAAACAGCGATAATTTTAACGTGGGTCTTGCTAATATGCCCCATAGTCCTTATTTATTTAGCTCAGATGAAGAATGTGAAAGTAATGCCAATTGTGTCTATCATGTTGTCACTGGATTTGACTTTGTTAACTTCCTTTTTCTTTAAAAAAACATACCCATTGAACTAAGACTAAGCTGAATGCAATTTTGAAAATACTGGAGAATGTTAATGTCAATTTTTGTAAAGCACGAGAATGCACAAAGGCGTCTTGGCGCTCAGTCTTGCCTGAATTTAAATCCAGACAGTTTTGTTTCATCCATCTTTCTATCTCTATCACACATTTGTGAAATCTGGCTGCTGTTTCAAGCATATCATTGGAAATTGAGATGATGATTTGTGTGTCATCGGCGTATGACACCAGGAAAAAACCAAATAATCTGATCAAATTTGCAAGAGGTGTGACGTAAATGTTAAAAAGCGTTGGGCTCAAGGATGATCCCTGTGGTACACCGCAAGGGAGGGAGAAAGGGGTGGAGATGAAACCATTAAAGGAAACGGATGTCAGAGAGGAATGATCTGAGAAAGCAGACTGTTGATACAGGTGATGATACATTCAGAGTTTTAAAGAACCTAATACATCTCTAGAACTTTAACAACAAGAGGTTGTCCCAAGTGCCAGATTAATGATTGGTTTACTCTAGTGTGCTCCAAGGCTAGGTATGAGTTTATTCAAGCCTTAATATGTTCTCTGTTGGTCAAGCAAAGGTAGTGGAGAAGTGCCTAGAGTACAAGGAGGCAAATATATGTCAATAGAGAGGTCTGGGAGGAACTGGTGGCTACATGCTATTCCAATGACTCACTACCTTTTTGAAGGCTGAGGTTGGAAAGAGGGGAGACAAGGGGGTACAGATGTGGTTTGGCTATGGTCATATCAGAGAAGAAAAAGGCTTAGTATTTCTCAATGTTATTCATCTCTAGCATCACTACTGCTACTAATTACTATTCCAACAAACTCGAAAGGATCACTGGAGGGGTATACATTAATCCGAGGAAGTTAATCTGGCAATAACAAAGAGCCTCGCTGATAAAAGATATGATCCAGATTGGATTTCCATAAACCCATATATGGGTTATTTGGAGATTTGGGCCTCATACCTGATGAGGGTCCTCATTGCTTTCTGCAATATATTAATCTTTCCAGAAACCTAGCACCTTTTGCTGATTGTTTATCTTTTTGAAATCAGAAGTTATACAGATCCATGCTGCTAGATGGCCATTTTCATCCTTAATTTTTTGCTAAAACTACTGCAAATATTTCTGCTACAAAAATTGAGGGGGTCATGGAAGGCAACTTTATCTCTAAGATCCATTATGGATTTTGAGAGGGCCTGATCTACAGGAAGAGAGGGTGAATTTCTTGTTGCTTATTATTAAATATGTCAATCTGAAATTTGGGCATTCATCTGGTGTTTCGGGGCCTGTCCTTGGCCTTTGGCAAGGGGGACAGTTCAAAACTATGGTGCATTATGTTCTTGATAGGGGTACACCCGAAGTTGGTACATACGCTAGGTTGAATGCAGGAAAGCCTCTATTCTTCTGTGGGCAAAAGAGCAAGTGCTGCACATTGTTTATCTCATACAGACGAGTACACAGGTATGTGTTTTAGCACCTTTTCTGTTTAACTTGTACATTAATGGTTTGAATAAGGGTTTGGCCTCACTGTCTTCAAGTCCCCCTATAGTAGATAGAAGATTCTTGCAGGTTTTATTGTATGCAGATGATGCAGTTTTAATTTCACATGCTGCCATTGAGTTGCTGAGGTTGGTCTACAGGTTTGTGGAATTCATGAACAATCTTGGCCATACAACCAATCTTTTCAAAGCAAAGTTTATGTCTTTGGAGCCAGAAAATACAAAAATGAAGACTATTGAGGCAGACAATATTTTATGAGAGAGGGTAAAATCTTTCTCTTACCTCGGCATCACCTTTGATAAAAATTTACCCCGGAATCCATTAATTGCATCTTTGTCCACTAAATCGACTAAGATAAATGGGTGTATTTTCACTTTTACTAGCAGGCATGGTGGTGTTCCTGTCTCCTCCAAGATAAAGATTTATTATATAAAAGTATGCCCACTGCCTTCAATGGGACGGGGTTGTGGGGTATCTGGGCACCCACGGCTTTGCTAGTGCAGGAAAACAATTTTGTTAAATTACTCTTTAGCCTACCAAACTAAATGTTGAGTTTAATTTTACATGAAGAGATAGCACTTTCTTACTTATCATATAAGATTAAATTGTTACCATTGATCTGTGGACCTCAGTATGGTCTAATGCATTTGCTACAATCACATGACAATGCTTACAGATGTGTTGAAGAGGAAATCATTTCTAATATACCTTTGATGAATTGTGTACATACCACAGCTATTAAACTGGTGTGTGAGGAGGCCCTTTGTGATATTCCAGTTAGATGGTACATCTTTATTAGGTTAGGTTTTAGTTGGGTCTTTATTGGACAGAAAGCACTAACACGTTGTATTTTGGATACTTTCAGATCAGAAGAGGAGCCAATTGAATTATAAAATCCTTCTTTCAAAGCCTATGTTTCAATGAAACAGCTCTTACAATTGAATCTTATCGTAGCTGGGTTCAGGTATATGTGATAAATATGTTCTGGAGAGATGTAGACTGGCCTTGTGGCTGGTCTCTTAAGCTTTCCAAAAATAAAAGGGCCAGTTCCTCAGAACACTCTTTGCCTTTGCATTGAAAAGTATGTCTAGACCTGAATGTGCTTCTTTTTTCTGCAAGTTTTAAAGGGCTAAAACAAGAAGAAATGTAAGATCTCTGCTAAATTCCCTGTGTCACAATACTTTCAGAACAGCTTTTGTAATCCTACTGATGTTGAAAACTATACCTTTATGTTTTGCTGGTAAACGTAGCTCTGCTCATAAGAAAGTCATTAGGAGATGATGATGCTCCATTGCGATGAAATGCCTCTAATAATGTAGAACACGTGTAGCTTGAGTTTTACCTTATAGACTGATCCCTGTCCTTTCAGTTCCTTTTGCTAAGCACAAGTCACCTTATGTGTAACTCTTGTACTTTTATAGTCTTGTTGTTGATTTTTATCATATGATGTGTTTTTGTATTTTATGATTTTAAAAATGATAATATTGGAATAAAATATTTTGAAGCTGTTGATGATTATTTAAACAAAACTCCAAAGAATAAAATACATAAGATAATCAGTCCGGATAAATACCCAAGTAAAGAAGTAATAACTCCCAAAGCCCTAATGTTTCCAATTAAAAAATCACACCCAAGTGGTAAATGGTGTACCACTTTGGAGAGTACTTTTAACACGGATAATTGTAATTGCATTTATATAGCGCTTACTACTCCTGAAGAGGCATCAAATCACTTTTCGGTGAGTAGCAGGGTTAGTGGTAAATTAGTATAGGGAAATATGAAATGAATTTGAGCGGTGGACATGTGAGTCTGTTAGCTGGATTGAAAAGGATAGTGGAGGGATAGAAGAGGGCAGGGTCTAGAAAGTGTTTATTTGGAGATTATAGCAGTAGGAGGAGGTTTGGGATGAGTAAAGGAGAGATGGAGGAGGGAAGAGTCTCTAGAAGTGGATAAAGGAGAGTGATGAGGTATTGGATGAGTCTAGGAGGGATACATGAGAAAGGGTTTAGAAAGGCTTGTTTTGGAGATCTGATTAGTAAAAGAGGTTTGAGATGATGCAAGGAGCAATAAAGGAGGGAAGAGTCTAGAAAGGGTTATTTTGGGGGTCATAATAGGAGAATGGGGTTTGGGATGAGTCAGAGAGTGGAGGTAGAGGATATATTAAGAGAGGCATAGGGTGAGAAATAGGGTGGTTCATTGGAGAGAGTAATAGAATGAGGTTTGAGATGAGTCAGAGCATGGAGGTAGAGGATATATTGAGATAGGTATAGGGTAAGATATAGGGTAGTGCATTGGAGATGCTGAATTAGGGCTAAAGAAATAAATATAAAGTTACATAAGTACATGGATGGTATATATTTAGAAGATATATTGAGAGAGGTATTGGGTGAGATATAGGGTAGTGCATTGGAGATTCTGAATTAGGAGTAAAGTAATAAATATAAAGATACATAAGTACATGAAAATTATATCTGTATAAGGAAAGTAATATATCTAGATTTAAGTTGTATTTAATAAACTCATACTTTCAAGTGTTGTTACACTTTGAGCTAATTTATTTGTTTTTATAATTTGTTTTCTTTTTTTCCTTTTAATAATTCAATAGTGATGTTCTAGAGGTTTGAACCCCTACCTCCAAAAGAATGATTCCCAACTTTGAGTCTTATTACATTTTTTGAAGAATATGTTGATAAATTATTGTCAAAGGTATCCTGGGAAAAGACAGCATTTTGTTCTAGAAAATGGTTGTTATATAACAGCACAATAGTTATGGGCGTTGTTCAAGAAGCACATATGTTGTGAATACTGTTTATTGAGCTAAACGTTAATATTCATAACGCTTTGCCTATCCTTGGAGCTCGGTAACTTTAGGTCACCTTGTTGGCACTGTGGAGATTTACGAGTGAGCTGAAACTTCTCTACAGGTATTTTGTTGAAGAGAAGAACAGAATGAGTCACTTTATACATCTCGAATAAAGGAGAATCCAGTCATGTTGTGCTAATAGTCCTTTACTTAATTGTGAAGCACACAGTCAGGCAGTCACCCGTTGATCTGCCGGACACACATGAAAATGCACACAGATGCCAATCAGCTGAGACAAGGAGACTGAAAGCAAAACAAACAGCAATGAAAGAATTCCCTGCAACGACTCAACTGCTGCAAATCAACCGCAAACCCAGGTTAACTGGTCATGGGGCTCTTTCAAGTGCTCATCTGGATATGACCAGTGTCAACTCCTTCGTTTCCCAACTAGAGCAAGGGAGAGACAAACAAACAGTAGCAACGACAGAAGAAATGGGAGACAAACAAATGCTACCTTACAAGGGAGACTGCTGCTGGAAAACGTATGCACTTTCATGGAGTTCTTCATGAGAAAGAAGAAATGAGTTCCCAGAAAGAAAGCACTTGTGCAGGAATAGAAGAAGCCTATCAGAGACGTGGGACAAGCTATGCTCCACAGGAGGGACAAAAACATGCTGGAGGGGCTGAAACAAATAAAGCCAGCTAACAGACAGCAAATAACTGTGAGTGGCAAAACACAAAGCCAATGGTAAGCAATGGGCAGACTGCATTCGTAGGCAGCTTGTTGCATGTACCCAATAGGTCTTAGGAACCAGACAGCTGTGCTTTCTGGTAGACTTCGACCTAAAAAAGGGCTTAGCATTCTAAGGGGAAAAGTCTTAGCAGTGAAAGAGTTAACCAGCGCAGGGCTAATTGTTGATCCTTGAGGCACACTGCACTTTGAGGTGCCATAAGCAGATTTAAAGCAATCAGAGCCTTGACACCGCCGCCATCTAAAAATAAATGTACGCTGCCAGCATGATAGTCACAGTACCTATAGCTAGATAAAACCTCATTTTGACTGACTCAACAAGTGAAGTTTCTGAAAGACTAGGAGGTTCTAAATGTATTTCTTTTCCAGACTTTTGGCTGCAGTTTGTAAAAGCAAGAAGAGATCAATAGCTAGGCATGTCTTTGGGGTCATCCGTAGGTTTATAAAGATATATGGAAAGCCACAATAGAAGAGATTGTTTAAGCTCAGTAGCTGGACAGAGATCAAATGGTGAGCCAGTCCAAATGCTACATAAATTAAAAATAACAGCTTTCACAATACGAGGTAAGAAAGAATCAACTAATGTGTTAGAATCTGAAAAGTGGCTGTTTGAAGGTGGAACAATTAAATTTCCGGGGCAGATGAATCTGAAAAAGATGTTCTAAAGTCATTAATATTTTAAGGAAAAAATGCAAGAGATCTTTTCAGAGCTCCAGAAAAGGCAGAAAAGATACCCTTCTGCAAACAGAAGCCCTCTGATAAATTAAGAACAGTTTTAAAAGGGCCTAATTACAAGTGGTCCCTTATGCTGAAATCACTGTGCAAACATCTATTTTACACAAAGATCCCAATTGTAAGTGGTGAAAACTTTATTATAGCAGAGAATTATTGTGTGCAATCAATTTTGGCAGGTCAAACTTGCCAGAATTTTACAGTTGAAATGACTAGTTTTTACAAGGACAGGAGGATTATGGTGTGGTAAATATAGATGTGTGTGTGTCTGTGGGTGTCTGTGTGTGTGTGTACATACACACACAAAGATGAGATATGTCACAAAATGTTACAGGAAGCTAGACAGTAGGTCACATTAGATAAGACCTAGATATGAGGTACCAATCACAGTGCTTCAAGGACAATGTAACTAGTAAGCTTTCCCTTTTTGCCTTTTATCTTATGATCCATTACTTTTGTGTTGTACTGTAATTGCATTTATATAGCGCTTACTACCCCTAACGAGGCTTTGAAGCGCTTGTTGGTGAGCAGTACACTACTCCAGAACCCAAAGGATTAGTGGTGGATATATAAATATAAGTTGTTAATTTGAGCTGAGGACATGTGAGTCTGTTAGTTTTATTGAATACGATAAAGGAGAGATAGAGAAGGGAAGAGTCAAGATAGTGTTATTTGGGAGATCATATTAGTTAGATGAGGTTTGTGATGAATCAATGGAAATAGAGGAGGGAACAGTCTAGAAAAGATTATTAGGGGCATCATTGTAGTAAAATGAGATTTAGGAAGAGTCAAAGGAGGAATACAGGAGGAAAGAGTCTAAGAAGTGTTATTTTGGAGTTCACAGTAGTATAATAAGGTCTGGGGTGGGTCAAAGAGGGATAGGGACGAGTCTAGAAAGGGTTACATGGGAGATTGTAGTAGAAGACTGTGGTTTGGGGTAAATGAAGGAGGGATAGAGAAGGAAAGAGGCAAGAAAGGATCTTAGGGAGTTCAAAGTAGTAGAATGAGGTTTGGGATTAGTCAGAGTGGAGGTCGGATGAGACATACAGTGGTGCATTGGAGGACGTTCAATGATCTTTTCTTCTTTCATTCTTTCTACAGTAGGAGTAAAGTAAAAAAATATATAGATACAGAACTACATAGAAAGGTTACACATGTATAAAGGAAAATAATAAAGAGATATACAATTGTATTGCATAAAGTTCCATATGTGCAAGTATGGATAGTTAGAAATTCACACTTTCAGGTGTTGCTGTACGTAAAAGCTTACTTGTGTGTGTGTATATTTATATATAATTTTTTTACTCAATATTTCAATAGAAAAGCACTTATAGATACAATTGTTAAGATCTTATTTTCATATTGTGATAGATAAATAAAATAAACAGAGGCCCATAAGCATCTAATCAAATAATTTATGAAATGCAGGAAACTATACAGAAAACTGTTGGCAGGATACCATAGTGTTTGCTCATATAACCTGTGCATGACTTTGGTAATGTTATCCAACTTATTAAAGTGGTCGCTGTGAGCCCCATACCATCATCTGGCTTCAGATTGGAAATGAGACAATAACTCCTGGCTTTTACATTTTTAATTTATGTTCAACGTAACACCCTATTCCCTGGGGCTAATAGATTATTTTTGGGAGAGGGCGTGCCGCTTCCCTCCCCAACCTGCATGATTCTGCATCGACCACGTGGTCCACATCCCCCAGGGCCAGTAACTGTAAAATCGGAAGGGATTGTAACCTTGAGAATGGTGGAAAAATCCGAAGATTCACCCCAGACTCTGAGGCTTGGAATGTGGAGGTGTGGCTGAGAGGGCAGGGGAGATGCACAGCCCTTCATAGAAGGGTCGTAAACATGCCATCCAGTGTAGAGAAAAACAGTTCTTTTTGCTCGATCCTGCTTCCCTCCATGGAGAGGGCGATACATTTCTGGGCATCAGCTTGGCATTGCTCCTTGTCGTCTTTGGCACAGTTTGAGGAGCTAGAACTGACATGTCTCCCTCATCTGGGCAGTGGCGGAGCAAGGATGCTGTGGGCCCATCGGCCAGCAAAGAAAATAGCATCCCACCCCAGTCGCGGTCCGTGTAGGAGTGCCGGCCGGGCGGTGACGTGGGGCGGGGAGGGGCAGGGTGGGGGGTAGCAAAGTACGGATTACGGACCAATACAGGTAAGTAAACATTTAAATCAATAAAACGAATTTCGTTGCGCGCACTGCATCGCCAAATGCGATGCAGTGCGCTGCCGAAATTGTTTCATTGATTTAAATGTTTACTACCTGCTAGTCCGATCCGTACTGCTACTCCCCACCCTGCCCCTCCCCGCCCCACGTCACCGCCCAGCTGGCACTCCTACACGGACCGCGACTGTCCCACCCCCTGGTGTGGTAGTGAAAAATATCCATAACTGAGGTATAATAAAGAAGCCACAAATGTCTCGGAATTAGACCACGAGAGCCCCCAGGAGAATAGACTGTTCTCAGAGCATCACTGGTAGAACCAAAATCAAATCGAACTTAATTCGATCTATAGGGCATGCTGCCAATTTCTTTGGTTTTAGAGTTTGTAAAAATAATTCATAGTCTACTATTAAACAGCTCCTCATACCCAATTTCTGTGTTATCGTCCCAAAACATTTCTCAGCTGTTTCATAGTGTGTGGTTTACGAACTACAGCCCACTACACTGGCAAGTGAATGTTTGAAAAAGTGGAATTTGGCAAACACCGCAGAACACTGGGATAGAGGGGGCTGGGAGGGACTAGGGCCCATTGCCAGCCGCCGACCTTTGTTTCATAGCTCTGTTTCTCAGCTCTCTGCTCGTCTTGCTGGTATTTTCCTCTACTGTGCCTGAACTCTTACAGTTCAGTGGACTAATGGCAGTCATTGGCTGCAAAAAGCTTTCTGTCAGGAAACTAAGGGGCCTATTTATGACATGGTTTGCGTAGCGTTTGTACCTAGCAACGAGGTACATGCATGACGCAAACCTTAAGTAAGATTTATTAAGGCAATGCAGCATAAATCGCTGTGTTGCCTTACTGTGCCTGGGAAGGCGTTCCATGGGAGTCGTGTGGGTGTTGCCAGGCAACTTCCATGGTTTATGATGCATTCCCTGATTTACTAGAACTGGTAGACCTGGGAATGTGCCAAAAAGATACGTGTCCCAAGAGAGGAGAGAAATATCTTTATATCTCCTCGTTATTTCCTCTTTCTGGGTTTGCTGTATTCTGCAGCACACATAGAAAGAGGAAAATACCTCTCAGGATTATTTTTGTTCATAAAGATGTCCCTTCCTGCACAAAAACAATCCTGCTTACAACGCAGGCACCCTTTGCCCCATGGTGTTGGCACTAGGCTGCCAAAAGAGCACTAGCGCAGGGGAAAAGGCAGGAATGCGCTGTGTTGCCTTAAATACGGTGCATTCCTGCTCTTTCCCTGTCACGCAGCGCAGCAAGGTGACTTGCTGCGTTGCTCTGCGCTACACTGCACTGCGCTACACTGCACTGCGCGTCACCTATGTAAATAGGCCCCTAATTATACAGCTGTAAGCAAACAAAACGAGATAGCTAAAGACATCAGGGTGGCCGGGCTGTTATGGAACACAATTCAAATTACAAATGGGCTGCTGTTCTATCTTGTTTAGTGAGTTGAGCTCTAGCACAAAGTTCTAAAGGTCACAGCTTCAAGCTCTTGTAGGGGAGACTCACCCTTTCAGCATCCCGGAGCTGGTAAAACAAGATCCAGTGAGATGGGTAATCAGAACTATGGGCCAGAAAAGCACGCATCTGTGTGAAGTTTTGTAAACATGCTTTTGCTGATAAAAATATGTTTCACTTTCAACTGAATATGTCTGTAAAATGGCAACTCACTAGGAGTTACCATTTTGCAAGACAATTTTCCTGCAAGGAGAGATTTTGCGGGACAAAAGAATATGGGCTACCTATCCACCCATAATAATGCCAACAAAAGTTAATTTCGCAGTGTGCAGTTTATATGCCCAGTAATAGCTATTTAATCCCCTTTTTCATGTTAGTGTGGTCTTTTCACTGTTGATGGGAAACAGGATTTATTTTCTCCAAATGCCTGAAAATGGCTAACCTTTAAAAGTTTTTTAATTAAATTGAAATTTGGCAGACAAATAAACTATAATTGTTCCCAGTCATGCATATGCACACCTGAGCTTCATGCATTAGACTGTAGCAAATACGTACATTTTGTTGCTGAACCCAGAATGTTCCTATGCCTTATTTAAATGTAAAGGCTTATACACTAGGGGTAATTCTCACTGATATTTACATTGACCAACTGGAGCAAAAATTGCATCTGTGCACCAGACGGTCGGTGCAAATATAATTTTTTTAGGTATTTGCACTTCATGTCGGAAACATGCGGTGTCTTTCAGGAAATGGCCTACTTACTGGGCAATAGCTGGTGAACTGATTCCATACTCCTTCAATCCCATCAGATATCCTTACATTGCTAAAGAAAAGAAGCATTTCTGTTGCAACGCTTGGACGGTAAAGTGTACATTCTCGGAAAAGCTGATGGGGTTATACCTGCAGCAGCAGCCGAATGGTGCCTCCTGCAGCGTTATACACAAACACTAACGTGCTCATTTATGATTTGTGATGCAGTGCAGCAAGTCACCTTGCTGCACTGCATGACCGGGAAAGGGCAGGAATGCGCTGCATTTACGGCAAAACGGCTCATTCCTGTCCTTTCCCTTGTGCTGGCACCCTTTTGGCAGCCTAACGCCAATGCAGGCACCCTTGCACCATGGTGCAAGGGTGCCTGTGTTGAAGGCAAGAATGTTTTTGTGCAGGAAGGGGCACCTTCCTGCACACAAACAATCCTGGGAGGCATATTCCTCTTTCTATTTCTGCTGCATAATGCAGCAAATATAGAAATAGGAAGAAACGTGGAGAAGTAGAGATATTTCTCCTCATTACGCCTCCCCTAGGAAGGTGTAAGATGTTGGTGCATTCCCAGGTTTACAAGGTCTTGTAAATCTGGGGATGCTTCAAAGTCCATGGAGTTGTGAGGGAACATCCATGCAATGCAAACACAGGGAGATGATGGACGGAGCGCTGAAACTTTTCAGACACTCACCCCCAGTCACAGATCTGGGTTGAATCCATCATTGTTCTTTAGCTCACTTCGCCACCCCAGTTCAGACACAGCTATATGCAAATCAGTCTTGACCCTGTGCCTCATGGGAACAGTCCAGCCGGAACTGCCAAGCCATGTCTTCTCTGGACCGGAAACAAGCATCCTGGGACTGGTTTCGGGCTAACAGCCCTCATCAGCCAGAATAGCTTGAATCCAGTGGCAAAGTGAGCAAGGGACCCACGTCTGGGCATACCCTGCCAACTTAAGACGAACAAAGCAAATAGAAGGATATGATGGACGGAGCGCTGAAACTTTTCAGACGTTCACCCCCAGTCACAGATCTGGGTTGAATCCATCATTGTTCTTTAGCTCACTTCGCCACCCCAGTTCAGACACAGCTATATGCAAATCAGTCTTGACCCTGTGCCTCATGGGAACAGTCCAGCCTGAACTGCCAAGCCATGTCTTCTCTGGACCGGAAACAAGCATCCAGGGACCGGTTTCGGGCTAACAGCCCTCATCAGCCAGGCTAGCTTGAATCCAGTGGCACGGTGAGCAAGGGACCCATGTCTGGGCATACCCTGCCAACTTAGGGGAAACAAAGCAAACACAAGGAGATGATGGACAGAGCGCTGAAACTTTTCAGACACTCACCCCCAGTCACAGATTTGGGTTGAATCCATCATCGTTCTGTAGCTCACTTCGCCACCCCAGTTCAGACACAGCTATATGCAAATCAGTCTTGACCCTGTGCCTCATGGGAACAGTCCAGCCTGAACTGCCAAGCCATGTCTTCTCTGGACCGGAAACAAGCATCCAGGGACTGGTTTTGGGCAAACAGCCCTCATCAGCCAGGCTAGCTTGAATCCAGTGGCAAAGTGAGCAAGGGACCCACGTCTGGGCATACCCTGCCAACTTAGGGCGAACAAAGCAAACACAAGGAGATGATGGACGGAGCGCTAAAGTTTTTCAGACACTCACCCCCAGTTACAGATCTGGGTTGAATCAATCATCGTTCTTTAGCTCAATTCGCCACCCCAGTTCAGACACAGCTATATGCAAATCAGTCTTGACCCTGTGCCTCATGGGAACAGTCCAGCCTGAACTGCCAAGCCATGTCTTCTCTGGACCGGAAACAAGCATCCAGGGACCGGTTTCGGGCAAACAGCCCTCATCAGCCAGGCTAGCTTGAATACAGTGGCAAAGTGAGCAAGGGACCCACGTCTGGGCATACCCTGCCAACTTAGGGTGAACAAAGCAAACACAAGGAGATGATGGACGGAGCGCTGAATTTTTTCAGACACTCACCCCCAGTTACAGATCTGGGTTGAATCCATCATCGTTCTTTAGCTCACTTCGCTACCCCAGTTCAGACACAGCTATATGCAAATCAGTCTTGACCCTGTGCCTCATGGGAACAGTCCAGCCTGAACTGCCAAGCCATGTCTTCTCTGGACCGGAAATATGCATCCTGAGACCGGTTTCGGGCTAGCAGCCCTCATCAGCCAGGCTAGCTTGAATCCAGTGGCAAATTGAGCAAGGGACCCACGTCTGGGCATACCCTGCCAACTTAGGGCGAACAAAGCAAACACAAGGATATGATGGACGGAGCGCTGAAACTTTTCAGACACTCACCCGCAGTCACAGATCTGGGTTGAATCCATCATCGTTCTTTAGCTCACTTCGCCACCCCAGTTCAGACACAGCTATATGCAAATCAGTCTTGACCCTGTGCCTCATGGGAACAGTCCAGCCTGAACTTCCAAGCCATGTCTTCTCTGGACCGGGAACAAGCATCCAGGGACCGGCTTTGGGCCAACAGCCCTCATCCGCCAGGCTAGCTTGAATCCAGTGGCAAAGTGAGCAAGGGACCCACGTCTGGGCATACCCTGCCAACTTAGGACGAACAAAGCAAACACAAGGAGATGATGGACGGAGCGCTGAAACTTTTCAGACACTTACCCCCAGTCACAGATCTGGGTTGAATCCATCATCGTTCTTTAGCTCACTTCGCCACCCCAGTTCAGACACAGCTATATGCAAATCAGTCTTGACCCTGTGCCTCATGGGAACAGTCCAGCCTGAACTGCCAAGCCATGTCTTCTCTGGACCAGAAACAAGCATCCTGGGACCGGTTTCGGGCAAACAGCCCTCATCAGCCAGGCTAGCTTGAATCCAGTGGCAAAGTGAGCAAGGGACTGATGGAGCAAGGTAAATAAAAAATGTTTTGAACCCCCTAATATTCATGCTAATAAATTAATGTTATTAATTGTTTCACTGACTAATCAACATTTTACGTCTCTTATAGACATTATACATAAGTGGTAACTGGCAATTTATGTGCAAAGTTAACCTATTTACATTTGTCAACGTGAAATAACACTAATATAAAGGTTTGCGTACTAATTAGAGTGATATTGCATGATTTGTGCTATGTAGTAAATTGTATTGTGGCAAATGAATGCGGATGGTAAGTAAACATGGCTTTACATGTCGCTTTTGCTAGGTAACACCTAATTGGGGTACTTAGAATGACGGGTGGGAAACGAAAAGGCTTATTTTCTCTATTTTAATTATGATTGTGTTTGTTTTCATGATAGTTCGTTCGGGTCTGTTAGGCCGTGCTGTAAAAATGGCTGCCGAGGCAAATGGGCTCAATGCGCAGATGCAAAGATGGCTTCCAAGCGGAAGAAAGCCGCAGCGACATATCACGTGGCTACAAGTCGAGCCCAGAGTGAGAAGTGTCAAGGTCGGCCTGACCTGACACCAAGCAAATGCCAAGAAGGACTCAGCGTGAATCTGTGAGAACAGGGGACAAGCAACTGTGAATTAACAATGGACTGTTTAAAATAAAGTTACAAAGAAGAAGACACATTTGATGAAATGTCAATCGGATTGCTATTACCCTAAAGCCGTGAGAAAGGACAAAATTATAAACAATTTCAGAACCGGTTTGAGCAAGGAGGGCAATGAGGTGATGCTTGCCACCCCTCCAATGGACCAATTAGCGTGATTCTCGCCCCCAAAGATTTGCAACTTTTCTGTTTAGTAAGCTAGTAGTAGGGTATAAGAGGACCTACTCTTAAGTAGGAGGAGCGCTATTCATACATAATTTTTGAGCACTGGACGTTGACGCTGAAGAACTGCTGCTATTTTCTATAGGCCATTTTCTTAATAGAATTATTCATTTTTAGCTTAAACTTGACTGGGAAGGAACGAGATCGATGCGGGAAACCTGTATAGGAGGTCCGTCGAGGAGGCCTGTTTAGCGGGACAGACAGTCAGTTTTGGGAATTCTATGCTGTGATCTGCAATTTATCCGCCTTGGCGAACTTTTATTCTGCATCTAAAAGGGGTATGCATAAATTCTTTTTAAAGTTATTTCTTATAATAATATTGAAACGTATTAAACTGATTAATAAAATTGAATCTTATTCATGCATTTGAAGAAAGTAGATAAACTTTATTATAATTAAAACTACGAGTCTGTGGTTCTTTAGATCAATAATAAGTGTAATGTTTTAATAGGTTTTAATGTGATTGAGCTGGTCTTAATCACCATCAACTTATTCTAATAGTTGGTCCATCGACCAAAGAGCGGAATACCTTGATGTCTTAGAACCGACAGGATTAAAACTGATTATGTATTACGTTTAAGAAAATATCTTGTCAACTTTAAAAAGGTATCCCGTTCCTCCAGCAGTTTTTAAATTCTTTCTCCTAGGTGAATGTGGATGGGATCCAGGGAATATTTGGGTGAGTGAATGTTTAGGCGGTGTTATGGGCCCCACCGTCATATGGTATAGTTGTTAAAAGAGTGTTTCAACCTGGAGGTCATGTCCAAAGGAGAAGGAATTATATTAGTCGCGCTGGATCAGATTTCTTGGTAGCAGAGTTATGGTTACTATAGATTAGTTTGGTGATTATTGATTATTGATTATTTTCATGTCTAACACTACATGTCGAATTGTACTATGTTATATGTAAGTCGGAAATTTTGAAGCTTCCGGGAAGTAGGAAGTGGACACATGTGGCAAGAGAAGTCACATGGAATAGTGCATTGTCTGATTTTCAAATTGGTGATAACACAGGTTGTGTTATGATAGGGACATTTTCTGTATAAAACGTGTATGAGTGAAATAGCAACTGGTTTTCTTGTGAAACTCTGGCCTTAATTCTCAGGAGCAGTGTAGTCTCCACATGTGTTTTATCCCCAGAGAAACGGGTTTACCCCTTGCTTGAAAGAAGGGTAAGGTAGAGGGAAGTGCTACACTTATCGAACGAAACGGTATTCTTGTAAGATAGAGTAAACTATCACTTTTGTTTAGCGAAAACAGACAATGGAAATGTGTTTTATGTTGTAACTAATAAGATTTAGTCAAGAAAAAGAACTGCCGATAATTTTGTAAAGGAGGGGTCAGGAGTAGAACTGACGATGACAAAAGCCGCGCTGGGATTGGCCAGTGCTTAGAAAAACGAAGAACGACCTGATTGGTGCGTTGGTGTGAGACGCGCTGGGATAGGTCTGAAGAACAGTGACGTAGAGACTTCGGATTGGTGCGTTGGTGTGAGACGCGCTGGGATAGGGCCGAATAGCGTATAGTAAACAGAACCGAGTTGTAAGTTTGTCAGAAGAGAAGAATCGTGAAATATGGCTTATTATGAGTATTGCAGAGAGAAACCGTCATGGATGGCGAAAATTAAGAACTTCTTTAAGAAAGACAAAAAGGTAGTGACTAGAGAGGGACAGGTAATTCCTCCGCCGAAAACGCCAGCTTCTCATATGATGCTGAAATATGGTTATCATACTTGCATATGGTTAGAAAATTGGACAAAATATACTCAGAATGATGGAGTATTGGCTTTTCCAGAGAATGGTTCATTTAGCATAGCTGTACTTTGAAATTTGAGAGAGAAAATGATGAAGCTTGAGCCAAAACCTAGACCGACACAGTTTGAAGCGTTAGGTGAGTGGGAAGATGAGATGTATGAACGAGAAAGATACAGAGGTGCAAAGAATCATAGTTTAGTTCCTGGAAGGTTATGGGGAGTGAATCATGAGGACAGGATGAAGCGTTGGAGATATGCTAACATGACAGAGGGTTTGTTTCCAGCCTTTACAGTTGAAGAGGGTACAGGAAGAAAGTGTACAGAGAAAAAGAAACATACTGTTACAGAGAGGTACGGGTATGGAGGTAGCGAAATGGAGGATGAATTGCTGGAAGATATTTTAAACAGGAACCCACCTCCATATCAACAGAATTCTGCGGTGGTGACACCCAATGCACCGCCAATGGAAACTGGGAGGAATAAAAGTCCAGAACGAAGATACGATATAAATAGGTCAAATGAACAGCTAGAAACTCCACGAAGTGAAAAATCTGACAGTGGCAATGCAGCTGAGTTAGCAAAAACCACAAGAGAATTAACTGAGAAAATAAGAGAGTTAACAATGAACATGGAAGCTGTGACTGTGCCAGTGACAATAGGACCAGTAATACCAGTTTTTGAGAACCAGAAAATAGATGAGCATTCCTTAGTCATCCCGATGAACTCCAATATGCAAAGAATGAGAGAAGGGATAAATACAGAAACTGGAGAGGCAAGAGATTTGGTCAGCTCATATAGACCGAGTCCGCCTACTAACCTGACAGTAAATGAGAGTGAGATAAAAAGGATTCCAATGGGAACCGAGTCTGCATCTGAAACGCCAGAGAGGAATAGAAACTGGATAGAAATAAATAGTACACCTGTAGGTCCAACTCCAGAAGAATTAAGTGAATGGATGAGAAATTTGCAAAATAAAGAGACAGAACCGAAACCATTGGATGTAATCAGGCTAAAGATAGATATGGAAGAGTTGATTTTAGGGACTATTGGTACAGAAAAATTGAAAACATACCAGGACGATGAGATAATGTTCCTGTGTAAAAGTATTACTTGGAGAGCTAGAAATTTACATGACAAATTGGAAGAGACAGCGAATGAACTAGGAGTGGAATTTGTAAAAGTCAGGAGTTTGCAGAAACCATATAGAGTAGATTTTTGTGAGAAAGATATAGAGAATTTGAATACATCAGGACGTTTAACCCAGATAAAAGAATTGATCGTTTTGTTAAGAAAATGGGGTGATGTGGACAGATGGAGAAGCAGGTGGACTAAAAGAAATGAGAGAACAACCGACAAAGCGTCTTTGGCTTTTGCAGTGACAGATAAGGAAGCAGTCGTACGGGAGTATCCGATGAGAGAAACTCCAGGAGGTAGTTATGTACATGTCCCATGGTCCAGACAAGATATACTGTCATTTACAAATGACTTTCCAAAATTGAGAGAAAAACCTGTAGAATGGTACAGACAAGTGGAAAGGTTTGTCAAAGTTTCGAAAGTGTTGTGGGTAGATTTGGATGGATTGTTTGATATTGTAGTACCAGCCGATTTATGGACAGAATGTAAAATTACCATTGATTGGCCGACAGTAGAATACCCAAGAGACGCAAAAACAGGAGCGCCAGGACCAGAAGTAATGAGGAAGTATGATCAGGTTATTACCTTTTTGAAAAACAAAATTCCACCCAAAGAAACTGATTGGGTAAAGATTGACAGAACTACACAAGAGAGTAAGGAGTCTGTACATGCCTACTATGAAAGGCTACTTTTGGTTTTCAAACAGTATAGCGGTTATGAGACTCTGAATGAAAAGGACATGAGTCATTTTGTATACAGATTTGTTTATGGGTTGAAACCAGAAATAAGCGAAATGATTAAACAGCACATGATATGTTGGCAAAACAGCACAGTGGACGAGGTGTTGAGGTATGCCAAGTATTGTAGTGATGACATTGAATGTAGACAGCGTAAATTAAAAGAGAAAGCGATGTGGGCACAAGTGAAAGTTGCAGAAAAACAAGAAGCTCAATTGAATAATCAGGTTAATGAGACAGGACAAACTAAATCCAAACCGAATATAGGTAAAGGCAAAGGTCAGATGAGTATAGAAGAGGCAAAGAAGAAGTGGCCATGCCACAACTGCGGAAAGTTAGGGCATTGGAGAAACGAGTGTAAATTTCCTCCAAAAGCTAATACGGAAAATCAATCATTAAATCCACAGGTGCAGAGTGAGGTGAGTTACCAACAACTGCAGCAACCGCAGGTAGTTACTCAACAAAGTCAGGTGCCACAACCACCACTTCCCAAGAGTGTAAATCCTCAGAGATACAGTGCAGAGACAGGATTCTACGGAGGAGAGCAGGTAACACAATTGCCGCGCGCAGCTGCGATATCGCAGTATTGGTTACGACAGGATGGGAATGAATCGGATGAAAGTTTATGACGGTGCCTAGGAGAGGAGGAAGAGTGCGTACTTGGCGCAACTCTAGAGGTAGATCAGACGGGTCCATTTGTGGATGGAGAAGTGAATGGTGCAAATGTGACATTCCTTGTGGACACTGGAGCTACCCGTTCTACTGTTAGATCAGTGGAAATTCCAAACCTTCCTCTCTCAGCTGAATATATCCAAGTCGTTGGTGTTTCAAACCAGCAGATTAAGGCGCCTCTTACCAAATTAGTAGAGGTAAAAGTTGGACCATTCAGAGAAATGCACCGATTTGTGGTGTGTGATTGTAGTCCTGTAAATTTACTTGGACGCGATCTACTTTGCAAAATGAATTGCACCATTTATTGTACCCCGGATGGGATTGCATTTCAGACACCAGATGAAGATGTACTATATAAAATGACAATGGCAGAATTAGAGCCCGGAGTGAATGACATGTTTCCTGTGTTTGATGTAGAGAAAATCCCAATTGAGTTAAAAGAAACAGTCAGACAGGAGGTATGGGATTTTACTGGCGAAGACATAGGGTTAATGAGAGGAGTAGACCCTGTTAAAATTTCTGTTAGAGAAGGAACAAATTACCCAAATACTCCACAATATAAATTGACGCCAGAAATTATTGAAGGAATAACACCTGTAATCAATAAAATGATTGAGCAGGGAATATTGAAAGAAATAATGAGCAGTCCATGTAATTCACCTATTATGGGACTGAAAAAGCCAAATGGAACATATAGGATAGTGCAAGATTTGCGAAAGGTTAATAAAATCGTTGTTCCTTGTTGTCCAATTGTACCAAACCCTGCTGTAATACTGTATCAGATTCCACGTGATGCAGAATGGTACACAGTCATTGATTTGTGCCATGCATTTTTCTCTATTCCGTTACACCCAGATAGCCAGCCATTATTTGCGTTCCGGTTCGGAGAGCGTATTTTGGCATGGTGCCGAATTCCTCAGGGGTATACAGAAAGTCCCTCAATCTTTAATCAGATCCTAAAGAAATCGTTGGAAGATTTAAAAATGCCTGAAAAATCTGTGATGGTTCAGTACATTGATGACCTATTAGTGGCATCAAAAACCAAAGAAGCATGTGTTACTGACACAATTGCTTTACTGAACCATTTAGCCGAAGGAGGACATAAAGTGTCCCCGTCTAAATTACAGTTTTGTCAACAAGAAGTTCAATACCTAGGTCACAAGATTGAAAAGGGAGTGCGAAAGGTAACGACCGAGAGAATAAAGATTATCCGAGGAATGAGAGCTCCAATGACACAAAGAGAAGTGAGAATGTTCCTTGGAATGGTTGGGTATTGTAGACAGTGGATAAGTGGATTTTCATTAATTGCAAAACCTTTACAGCGATTGACGAAAAAGGATGTTAAAGATCCGTTTGAATTGAATGACGAAGAAATGAAAGCATTCAAAGAACTAAAAACGAGACTGTGTGAAGCACCGGCACTGGGAATGCCAGACTATGAAAAAGAATTTGAGCTGTATTGTAGTGAGAGAGATGGGTGTGCACTTTCAGTCTTAGTGCAAAGACATGGAAATATGAAAAGACCTATTGCATATTTTTCAGCTGTTTTAGACCCGGTAGCAAAAGCGTTGCCTGGATGTCTGAAAGCAGTAGCTGCTACTTGTGTGAGTCTGGAACAAAGTGAAGGCATTGTGATGGGATATCCACTGAGAGTATATGTTCCACACTCAGTCGAAATTCTCTTGACAAGAACCAAAACTCAATACATGACACATAGTCGGCTGACTAGGTATGAGAAAGTGATTTTGAGTGCAGCCAATGTAACCATTGACAGATGCACAAGCGTGAATCCTTCGACATCATTGCCGGATGAAGGGAGTGTGGCAGACAAAGATGAAGTTGATCATAATTGCTTGGATGTACTTGAATATTGTACGAAACCAAGGCCAGACATCAAGGATGAGCCTTTAAAAGAATCAGATTATGTGATGTTTGTGGATGGTTCATGCCTGAGGACGAGTGAAGGAGTTTTGAGTGCGGCGTATGCTGTGTGTACAGTAGCTGCAATAATGGAAGCATCTTGTTTGAGAGGGATACGTTCCGCCCAAGTGGCTGAATTGATTGCTCTGATTCAAGCGTGCAAATTGGGAAAGAATGTCCGAATTACGGTGATCACAGATAGCCAGTATGGCTTCGGAGTGGTCCACGACTTTGGACAGATCTGGTCCCAGAGAGGTTTCTTGACGTCTGCAGGAACTCCAATTAGAAATGGTGAGTTTGTGAAGAAATTGCTTGAGGCGATACAGCTGCCTAAACAGATTGCAGTGGTGAAGTGTGCTGCGCACAAAAATGGGGAAGATTTCATAACCGTGGGCAATAAATATGCCGACGAGATAGCTCAATATTGTGCTAAAAATGCAGTTTCATTGAATCGAAGAAGAGAAAGAGAGCATGTTCCATGTCCCTTGCTGTTTACTAACATTGTTGAAACATGGGCTGAAGTAAGACAATTACAGGAAGCAGCAAATGATGAGGAAAAAGATAGTTGGATAAAAGCAGGATGCAGGAAAAGGGAGGAAGATGACGTTTGGGTTTATAGAGATGAAAGACCAGTTATGCCTGATAGCATGATTTCTAACATGGCACGGATGTACCATGGACAAGCTCATATTGGAAGGGACGCCATGATCCGACTTTTCAGACAAACCTGGTATAACCCAAAATTCAGAGCAATAGCTGAAAGTCTCTGTCAAAGATGTCTTATTTGCCAACAGATAAATCCAGGAAGGAAAACAGTAGTGAGTCTAGGAACAATAGGGCGAGAGGGAGGTCCTTTCACTAGAATGCAACTGGATTTCATAGAAATGCCCCCAAGCAATAGACTGAAGTACGTTCTTGTGGTCGTTTGTTTGTTTTCTCGTTGGGTGGAAGCCTATCCGACCAGAAGGAATGATGGAATTACAGTAGCTAAACTCTTGCTGAGAGAATTCATTCCAAGGTACGGTTTTCCAGTAACGATTGAAACAGATAGAGGAACACATTTTCAAAATGAGCTAATCCAACTGATATGTGAAGCTCTTGGCATTCAACAGAAATTGCACTTTGCATACAGACCAGAGGCTTCTGGAGTAGTAGAACAAGTGAATGGAACAATAAAGAATAGGTTAGGGAAGATGTGTCAAGCCACAGGACTCAAATGGCCTGATGCCCTACCATTGGTACTAATGACTATCAGAAGCATACCTGATAGAAAAACAGGTCTGAGTCCCCACGAAATAATCATGGGACGAGCAATGAGACAAGCACATGTACCTGTCAACAAACTGCTGACTATAACTGATGATCTCGTGTTGGATTATTGCAAAGGATTGGCTGATGTGGTACATTCTGTGTTTCATCAGGTTGGACCGGATGCGACCACTCTCGAAAGAAAACCAGCTCATGATTTGAGTCCAGGAGACTGGGTTCGCATAAAAGTCCACAGAAGAAGAAACTGTTTGGTTCCTCGCTGGGACCAACCACGACAAGTGATCCTGGTGACAACAACTGCAGTCAAATGTGCAGGAGTGAAAAACTGGGTACATGCCAGCCATACTATCAGAGTTCCAGATCCTGAAGCTCGACCTATAAGTCGACATCTGGAGATATCTGATACCAGTTCAGCATCCGATGCAGAAGACGAAACTAACAGGGTTCCAGAACTTGAAGATCGACCTGTAAGTCGACATCTGGAAGACCCAAGTACAAATTTGACGACAGGAGAAGAATTTGAAATAGCAAAGGTTCCAGAACTTGAAGATCGACCCGTAAGTCGACATCTGGAAATATCAGATACAAGTTCAGCCTCTGAAACAGACCAATCACATTGTGATGAAAAGCTAAAGAATAAATGGAAAACTGACATCATAAACGAAGAAACTGAACCAAGAGACAGTGACATTGATCAGCCAAGCACAAGCTATGGTAAAAATCCTTCAAAAATTGTCGAATTAAACGAGGGAGGGATAGATTCAGATAGAGAGATAGAAGAATCGGTAGAAACCCGAGGAGCAATAGGGACAGACCAACAAACAAAAGAACAGGGAAATTTAGAAACAGACAGAGAAACCAACGAGAATTCGGAAGAACCTCGAGGAGGGATAGAAGCAAGTGGCCAAACAGAAAAGACACAGGAAGGTTCAGATCCAGACAAAGAAGGTGAAATCATAAAGTTCAAAATAAGAGGAAGTGAAGTAAGGTCTGAAACAGAATCAGAAGAAAGTGAAGAAGAGAGGAAGCAGAGATTAGGACCAAGAAAGAGAACTTGGAGAGCTGAACGAGAGGAAAAGGAAAGTGAACCAAAAAGGCCGAGAAAAGGAGATAATTGGCCCCACGAAGTAAAAAGACTGAGATACAAAATTATAAATTTAAATAGAAATAATGCAGAACAAGTAAATGAGATAACAAGTCAAAGGGAGCAAGGAAAACAAAGTGGAAAACAACTGCAGAAAACGAAAAGAGTGAAGAAAGCTAATTTGAAATATAAATCACCTGAGTGGCTATACATCGCATTGACTGACATCAAAGAAGAAGAAAACACTCACGAGAACCCAGAAGAAAGTTGCAGACCAATGGGTGAAAGTGAAGTGCAACAAGTTTGAAGAGATTAAAAAGAAAAACCCGGACTGGACACTCAAAACCTGAATAAGACAAGAAAGAGTTCTGAGAAGAACTAAAGAGAGTACCAAACGAGACAAAGTGAGAAAGTAGAGTGGCTGAAACATCATTCTGAGGTGTTGACACATTTTTATATATATATATATATATATATATATATATATATATATATATATATATATATATATATATATATATATATATATATATATATATATATGATAGATAATAGAACAAGATGGTAGACACAGAGAATAGAAGACCTAGATGTGAGTTTTTACGTAGATGGTGTAGAATGTGTTTCTTTTGTACAGGTTTATTAATGTTTGTTTGGCTTATTTTAGCAATCACCATTCCAATTAGATTTGCGGTAGAAGAAACGTCCATATTAGGGAACAACACAAAGAAGGATAAGGAAGTTAACATACAGAACACAGCAACATTAATAGATAGTGCCGAGTTACATAAGGATAGATCCATAACTGATTTTCAAAGAACGTTTTCACAAAGTTGTTATATGAATATGTAGAAACAATGGATGTGAGAGATTGCTATGTTTGTATGCAATTACCTACGTCTGTCACAGAAGGTGTGACCTATCATCACCTTCCTTTGACATATGGAATAACCTGTAGTGTTTTAGCTAGTTTATTTTATAAAACAGGTAGGTTAGAATATTATTATACTGATATAAATAAGGTTTTCGTAAAAATTCCTATAATTCCTGAATTGAACAAAGTGAAAGAAGCAAAAATGTTTGGTGAATTTTTCCTAGAAAATAAAGATTTGACATTAGAAAATATAGTTAAACACAACCTTACCTGTGAGTTAAAGAAAGAAGAAAAGGTATTTTTAGAAATGGTAGAAAGCAGAAGAGTTAAATTCCAAAGAAAGGTAATAGAAGAAGAGACAAAAACACCCCTTTGGGCGTTTGAAGGAGAAAATAATGATAAGAGAAAAACAAATGCAGCTATGACTTTAGATTGGCCCCAACAGGGAAAGTTGTGCATCAGTAGAAATAGAACCAGATATGATAACTATTTCGTGGGTTCCAGTGAATGTCGAGACAATTACAAGATTTTAGGAGGATGGGGATTTAAAGGAGGAAAAGATCCAATATTTCCAGGGATCTATTATATTTGTGGAAACAGAGCTTATTACAGGTTGCCGGACCATTGGTATGGGTCATGCTATTTAGGCCTGGTCTTTCCAAAAAATTCATGTGGAGAGAGAAGAAAAAGGAACACACGAAATGGGTGAAACATTCACACGTAGAAAAAGGGAAAGTTTTTCAGAAATAGTTGGTGACATTTTTGGAGCAATGATACCAGCAGTGGGTATATCTTTGAATGCATTTAAAATTCGGAAATTGTTCACAGTAGTAGATCGTTTATCAACGAATACTGCTGGAGGGTTCTTGATGGTAAACACCGAGATGGTTGCCATGAGAGCTTTGGTGATGCAAAATCGACTTGCCCTTGACACTCTTTTGGCAAAAGAGGGTGGAGTCTGTGGAATGCTGAAAGTCCAACATTGTTGCACTTACATTCCAGATAAAAGTGAAAATATACAGAAGTATATAAAGAATATTACTAATTTGCACAAAGAACTTGTTCCACTGGAGGTTGAAAATGCCTGGGAGAAACTTGGTAAGAGTTTTCCTCAATACCAAAATGGTTCACTGAAATAGGTAGTTCTATTGTAGGGAAAGTTTTGATATCAGCAACAGTAGTAATATTAGTGGTGTTATTAGTGAAATTTGTTATTATATGTATTAAAAGGAGAAAAAGACAAAACAAAATAAAAGAGAAAATAAGATAAATAAAGAAAGAGAACGAGAATTGGGTGAAATAGAACTTGAAGAACTAAAAGAAAACATGTATGAGAGAACAAAAGACAAGATGAAAGGGATACTGACGTGTAAAACTAATAAAAAGCAAGTGGACAAGAAACATTCTATCTGAGAAAATTGTGTAACATGGGTTTTTGTGGTGATATTAAAAATCACCAAAGGGGGAGTTGATGGAGCAAGGTAAATAAAAAAATTTTGAACCCCCTAATATTCATGCTAATAAATTAATGTTATTAATTGTTTGACTGACTAATCAACATTTTACGTCTCTTATAGACATTATACATAAGTGGTAACTGGCAATTTATGTGCAAAGTTAACCTATTTACATTTGTCAACGTGAAATAACACTAATATAAAGGTTTGCGTACTAATTAGAATGATATTGCATGATTTGTGCTATGTAGTAAATTGTATTGTGGCAAATGAATGCGGATGATAAGTAAACATGGCTTTACATGTCGCTTTTGCTAGGTAACACCTAATTGGGGTACTTAGAATGACGGGTGGGAAACGAAAAGGCTTATTTTCTCTATTTTAATTATGATTGTGTTTGTTTTCATGATAGTTCGTTCGGGCCTGTTAGGCCGTGCTGTAAAAATGGCTGCCGAGGCAAATGGGCTCAATGCGCAGATGCAAAGATGGCTTCCAAGCAGAAGAAAGCCGCAGAGACATATCACGTGGCTACAAGTCGAGCCCAGAGTGAGAAGTGTCAAGGTCGGCCTGACCTGACACCAAGCAAGTGCCAAGAAGGACTCAGCGTGAATCTGTGAGAACAGGGGACAAGCAACTGTGAATTAACAATGGACTGTTTAAAATAAAGGGGCATATTAGCAAGGGCACTATCGCCGCTTTAGCGGCACTTTTTGCCGCTAAAGCGGCGATATTTATATCGCCCTATCAGCAAACTGTCTCTAACAGCAGTTAGCGACAGTTTGCGGGCATTAGCGCCCGTTTTTTACCGCTTTGCATGTCAGCGATATTTATCGCTAATGACATGCAAAGTGGGCGTTCCCGACGAACAAACCTAGGAAACACTCGCTAACAGGCCTATCGCCTATTAGCAAGGTGGCCATGGCCCCAGTTAGCGACGTGAAAGTCGCGCTAACCAGGGTCATCGCCATTTATTTAACACCTGCAATTAGCAGGTGTTAGCCATACCTAACATGGGGGGTGGATTATGCTGATACGACCACAGGGTCGTATCAGCAAGGTGTTCTCCCTTCTCCATGCAACATCGCTGGTTTTTCAGCGATGTTGGCCCATTTCCCCCGCTATCGCTGGAATATTCATCGCTATAGCGCTAATCGTTGCTAATACAGCGTTAGCGTGGCGATATATTCCAGCGATAGCCGGCGATAAAAAAAATCACGCTAAGGGGCCGATTCCGATCTCGGCCGGTAGGGCTCCGAATCGGATTCGGCTTTACCGGATCCGATTCGGAGCCCTGTTTCCCGACCGAACCGTACGCGGGTCCGGCCGGCGAGTACGATGCGAAATCGCCGACCGACTCGTCCGCTCCGACCGACTCGCTCCGGCTCGAACCGCTCCGACCGACTCGCTCGGACTCGGCTCGCACCGCGCAATGGAGACGTTTCCCGGCCGGGTAAGTACGATGCGCGCCGCGAGCAGTCCGACCGAGCCGCGCACTCCGGCTCGTAAGAGCTGTCGGAGCCGTACTTTGGGGGTCCGTGTCGGACCCCCTGTGCGCGTAGCCGCGCGAGTCGCACACAGGGGGACCCATGGGTCCCCCTACCTGTGCGTGTACGGCGCGGAATCGCTCGCCGCGTACCCGCTGTAGGGGCGCCCTTGTCCGACTCGCACCCATTGAGTCAATGGGAGCCAGCGTACGCGTTAGTACGACCGGCTCCCATTGACTTCAATGGGAGTCCGACCGACTCGAGTCCGATAACATACGGACGCATCGTACTCGTTCGGTCGGACTGCACGGGTCCGATTCGGTCGGAAATCTCTCCGGGTCCGGCTCGGTCGGAGAAATTTCCGGCCCGAATCGGAATCGACCCCTAAGCAGGGTTAGCGATGATTATCGCCTCTTCTTGCTAATATGCCCCTAAGTTACAAAGAAAAAGACACATTTGATGAAATGTCAATCGGATTGCTATTACCCTAAAGCCGTGAGAAAGGACAAAATTATAAACAATTTCAGAACCGGTTTGAGCAAGGAGGGCAATGAGGTGATGCTTGCCACCCCTCCAATGGACCAATTAGCGTGATTCTCGCCCCCAAAGATTTGCAACTTTTCTGTTTAGTAAGCTAGTAGTAGGGTATAAGAGGACCTACTCTTAAGTAGGAGGAGCGCCATTCATACATCATTTTTGAGCACTGGACGTTGACGCTGAAGAACTGCTGCTATTTTCTATAGGCCATTTTCTTAATAGAATTATTCATTTTTAGCTTAAACTTGACTGGGAAGGAACGAGATCGATGCGGGAAACCTGTATAGGAGGTCCATCGAGGAGGCCTGTTTAGCGGGACAGACAGTCAGTTTTGGGAATTCTATGCTGTGATCTGCAATTTATCCGCCTTGGCGAACTTTTATTCTGCATCTAAAAGGGGTATGCATAAATTCTTTTTAAAGTATTTCTTATAATAATATTGAAACGTATTAAACTGATTAATAAAATTGAATCTTATTCATGCATTTGAAGAAAGTAGATAAACTTTATTATAATTAAAACTACGAGTATGTGGTTCTTTAGATCAATAATAAGTGTAATGTTTTAATAGGTTTTAATGTGATTGAGCTGGTCTTAATCACCATCAACTTATTCTAATAGTTGGTCCATCGACCAAAGAGAGGAATACCTTGATGTCTTAGAACCGACAGGATTAAAACTGATTATGTATTACGTTTAGAAAATATCTTGTCAACTTTAAAAAGGTATCCCGTTCCTCCAGCAGTTTTTAAATTCTTTCTCCTAGGTGAATGTGGATGGGATCCAGGGAATATTTGGGTGAGTGAATGTTTAGGCGGTGTTATGGGCCCCACCGTCATATGGTATAGTTGTTAAAAGAGTGTTTCAACCTGGATGTCATGTCCAAAGGAGAAGGAACTATATGAGTCGCGCTGGATCAGGACCCACGTCTGGGCATACCCTGCCAACTTAAGACGAACAAAGCAAACAGAAGGAGATGATGGACGGAGCGCTGAAACTTTTCAGACACTCACCCCCAGTCACAGATCTAGGTTGAATCCATCATCGTTCTTTAGCTCACTTTGCCACCCAGTTCAGACACAGCTGTATGCAAATCAGTCCTGACCCTGTGCCTCATGGGAACAGTCCAGCCTGAACTGCCAAGCCATGTCTTCTCTGGACCGGAAACAAGCATCCTGGGACCGGTTTCGGGCTAACAGCCCTCATCAGCCAGGCTAGCTTGAATCCAGTGCAAAGTGAGCAAGGGACCCACGTCTGGGCATACCCTGCCAACTTAGGGCGAACAAAGCAAACACAAGGAGATGATGGACGGAGCACTGAAACTTTTCAGACACTCACCCCCAGTCAGAGAACTGGGTTGAATCCATCATCGTTCTTTAGCTCACTTCGCCACCCCAGTTCAGACACAGCTATATGCAAATCAGTCTTGACCCTGTGCCTCATGGGAACAGTCCAGCCTGAACTGACAAGCCATGTCTTCTCTGGACCGGAAACAAGCATCCTGGGACCGGTTTCGGGCTAACAGCCCTGATCAGCCAGGCTAGCTTGAATCCAGTGGCAATATGAGCAAGGGACCCATGTCTGGGCATACCCTGCTAACTTGCAATGCCCATGGAATGCCTTCCCATGTCTGAATAATGCAACGCAGCGATTTGCGCTGCGTTGCCTTACTCCAGATTTTTTAAGCTGCTCAGAGGCTTGCGAAGTTGCTTTGTGTGGCTTCAAAAATATGACTTGGAGCTTTGCGTCGTGCATGTACCATGTTGTGTGGTGCAAACGTGATGCAACCGTCTCCAAATTATGCCCCTACGATTCTGAAGTAGAGGATAATTGTGATTGTCTCTTCTCTGCCAACCTTCTTGCCTGCATCCTGGTCTACCCCATAGTACCTCACACTGCTCAGTCAACCTGTTTGACTTGCATAGGTCCCTTGAGAAAAACGGATTAGTAGAACAGAAGTAAAGCACGGTTCTAGTGTTTTTCTGCAACAGTCTGATTTTTAACAGTGGGAAAGATTCTACGGCAGGACCGGAGGTTTCCGATTATGCATATCATTTATTCAAATAGCAGCTATGTTGAATCATTAAACACAAACAAATGCAAAATAACTACAAAACCCATAGTTCTTAGATGGAAAAAACAACTACTATTAAGATGGGAGCTCATCCACCAGTCATGGTCCAGTGTAACATATAAACCATCTTGACAACTGTAGTAGCGCCTCTTTCCTGCAGCTTGGAGCAGCGATGATAAGTAGACTTCATCCTTTTACTATTATGATTGATTTTAAAAGTATTGTTTATTATTCAAGTTAGTTATTTGAGGTTTGTGCTGTGGCAACAAGATGCTTGTTTCCGGTCCAGGGAGTACCTGGCTTGGCAGTTCGGGCTGGACTGTTCCCATTGGGCGCAGGGTCAAGACTGATTTGCATATGGCTGGGTTTAAACTGGAATGGCATGGGGAGCAAAAAAGTGATGGATTTAGGCCCAGATCTCTGTACTGGGGTGAATGTTTGACATTGTTCAGCATTCTGTCTATCAATTGTTCTTTTTGCAGTTATTTGAGGATTGACACCTCACAGATCTATCTTGGCGATGCTGTTCCTCCAATTTGATTGTCCTCAGGCCAGGAGACCTCATGCACTTTACTCTTTTTCTGATCTCCCTCCACCACCCCCGTAACCTCGGGTTGTGAGCACCAATTTGTTGGCAGATGCACGCTCTGACCTGTCTGCCCGCTCCTCACGACTAGCCTTGTGGCATTGGAAAACATCCTATTTGGACTCCCTCAGACGACGATCCAGGTTCACCCCAGCTTGCGTTGATCCTCCCATTCTGGCTGATCGGTCCCCTAGCTTTTCCTCTTACCGCCCAAGACACTGCATATTGCTACTTCAGCAACCTTTCTCACTCCTCTATAATCAGGCCAGCCCAAAAGGTGGTACGCAGGCGATGCCTTCTCTGGGCTCTTCTATCAACCCTTTCCAGGAACAAACTGATACCCAGTTCTATAGAAAAACAATACCCCCACCATTGACCTCCCTTCAGAAGTAGCTGAATGATATATGTTCAACACATACAGGTCAATTATTGACAAATCATTTCAGAATTATGTAAATAAATATACCAAGGCTTCTCCTTGGGGAAGAAGGTTATTCTTAGTCAAAGAAATCTTCTAAGGCGGCTGCCTTAGACAGCTTAAATAACGCTTATCTTGATTCTTTGCTCAATATTGACTTACAAGATGAGGATGTGGCATGCTCAGATGAGTCAGAGATGTAGGACCTGAATGAAAAAGACTCTGAAGGTCTCCAAAGGAGACCTGAAACCCCATGACGACCACTGCCAAAACGTATTAGACTATAGGAATAGGTCCCTCTAACATACCCCCTCATTCCTCCAATATCTTGCTCAACACTTTTACCCCGAGGAAATTATTCATCTACGTTCCTCAGATTGACTTCCCCCTACAACAACTACGGCTTAATTGCAATTAGGGCTCAGAAACATTATATTTACCTCATTAGATAAAGCACAAGCAGCCTTCAAAAAGGTCTTGAATCAGAATCTTTTTAACAAGGTCGGCAGGGGTGCTTCACTGGCCGAGCATCTTTCCAGCCTCCCATTCTGAGGAGACGAGGCCCCTGGGGTGGCTTTCAGCAGGGAGAAGTATTCTTCCGTTCAAGATCCAGACCATACAGGGAGCGTGTATACCTCGCACATGACAGAGGAGAATCTTCAACTTCCTTAATTGTAATTATGTATATATATGTGGGAGATATCAATTTGTCCTGAAGAAGGTGGTCAAATCTTCTGTTACCCCCCGAAATGCGTCGACGTACAATTTGGACTAAATCTGATGAACTTTGGAATGCAATAGATGACAATCATTAGAGAAAATCATATGTCTCAAATCATGATTCCAACAGATTAGTAGTGGGCAAAGACATATGTGGTTGTCTTATGTGTCTCTCCCTTTGCATGTTTTGAACTATTTGTTTTCTCTTTTACATTACTTGCTTGCTTTTTTTAAATATATTTTGTTACTATTTGTGCCATGTTTGTTTATTAATGTTAGAAAAAACTGTCCGATTCATCAAGTGACAGCTAGATGAGCTATGTTATCTAACTTCCTATTTATATAAAGAATTAGATGTGTTCTTGGTATTTGTGGTATTAAAGCTCTTCACAATCTGATACTTTTGTGGTATGAAATTGTGTTTAAATTGGGGGTATAAATAATTGTTGGATAAATGTAACAGGGGTGAATGATTGAGTGCTCCTTTGTGCTTATGATTGTGAAACATTGAGTTGCCAAAGGGAAGTTTTTTGACTTGATAGTCTTGCAAGGTGCCCTGTCCCATTGGTTGAGGGTGCCCTCTCTACTTACTTCAACTGTGTGTGAACATCAACATTTCAGTTCTGGCAGTTCACCATCCTGGCATGAATAGCCAGATTGCAGGCTGGAACTCCTGATTCTTCTGTGATTCCAGCGAGTGGAAACTCCATCCACCTTTGTTCTTGACCTTGATGGACAAGTGGGGACCATGCAAGATTAATCATTTTGCTTCCAGATTGACTATCAGATTCCATTTTTTAATTCCTAGAGACCGGACTCTCTTGCCCTGGCACCAGATGCATTTCTTCATGACTGGTCAGGAAGCAATTACTTGTTCCTCCCCTTCACAGTTATTCTCAGAGTGTCCTGTCATATCAGCAGATATGCAGCATAGGTCATGCTAATAGAACCCTCCATGGAGAACCCAACTATGTTTCCCAATTCTCGAGTTATCGTGCAAACCTCCATTTCTGAAACTTCTTCTGGACCCTTTAAGGCAAGGCACCCTTTGGTACTTCTGAACCAATTCCATCTACTGGCATGGAATCTTTTGGGGCTCACTGGCAAGGACTTTCGAACTAAGTTCTCTTCTTCATGCATAAAACCTAATCAGACTCCCCCCACAAGGGTTATCAATCAGCATAGGCTAGGTGGATATGCTTCTGCTCTGAAGGGGATCTTGAACCTCTGGGGGAAGATGTGATCCCTGCAGTCAATACTATTTGGCAATTCTGGCAGCTGAGGGCCTTTCCTACAGAACAGTCAATTCCTACAAGTTGGTTATCTGAACAGGGAATACTATGGAGGCAGACCATTCAGTAGGGGTACATCCTATGGTTTCGAAACTCCTCAGGAGGATTAGATCTGTTTCTCCTCCTAAGCCTAAATAGTCAGTCCTTTGGGGTGCTTCAATCATTCTTTGCTTTCTTCACCGTGGCCTGATAACAATCTATTATCCACGAAACAATTGTCAGACCAACTCGCCATGTTATTGTGCATGGAATCAGATCAAAAAGTATCTGAAGTTAAAGCATTCATTCTAGAAGATAGGTCGTTGAGTCTGAAAGGAGTCACTTTTACCATCTCCAGAAGAACGAAACCTGTTTCAAAACAGATCACGTATGAGTCTTTATCCACAGATCCCAAATTGTGTGTTGTGAATTATCTATGTTTTTATGAAAATGGCACAAGAGACCTCAGATCATCACCTTCTGCCCAACTCTTTATTTCCATTACCCAGCCTTACAGTCCAGTTTTGATGCCCATGCTAGTCAGGTAGGATTGTTGGATTTTGTCACAGGCTGGCATCGATGTGCCTGTTTGTGGAGGCCAATCAGTCAGGTGTGCTATGGCCTCCAAATCCTTTACATTCGGCACAGACCTACAAGATGTTATGCTTGTGGCTGATTGGCCAACAGAATCCACCTTTAAAAATTCTACTATAAACCAGTAATTAATCCCTTTTTAGATATTATTGATCAGCTTTAGACTTGCATATCCTGAAGCCATCAGTCCTGCAATAGAATCAAACGTTTTCTAGCATTCATGAACAACACTTTTCAATTCCATTATGGAGACGGAGGCAAGGATTATCCCACCTTGTGATGTATTATATATATTGGTATGATTCATATTCCGCATCGTGTTTGATTATTATTCATGATCCTTCCGTTGTTTCAATGGGACAACTTAATTGATTGTTTTTTTCTTTAGCTGCAGATCAGAAGCAAGAATGAAGGTCTTACGGGATACAGCAGGATGTCCTCTCAGCAGCAAAGAGGTGGTGAAACAGTTGTCAAAATGGTTTACATGTTACACTAGACTATGATTGGTGGATGAGCTCCCATCTTGGGGCTAGTATTTTATTTCTCTAAGAATTATGGGTTTTGTAGTTCTTTTTCTGTGTTTATTGTTTAAACATAGCTGCTGTTTGAATAATACAGGATGGAGAATGCTTAATCTTCGCCTCCGTGTCCTCAATAGGATTGAAAATTCTTGTTCAAGAATGGTAGAAAATTTTCAATTCGTCTTCCAACACGACTACCTTGCAGTCAGACAAGACTGCGAGCTGACATATCTATGTATGTATAGATCTACTTATGTGAGCTTAATCCCTTGTCAGTTTCTTTGATTACTCTCAGGCTTCGATATGCATGTCGCACCATTCTGAGGACAAGCCTTCGAATCCATCAAAATTCTTTCTAAAATGTCATTTTCTAGTGGACTGCATAAGGTATTATGCACTCCTTAAGTGAAACTCAATAAAATGAATGCCTTGTTGAGTTGAGAATAGCAAGTCAACTACCAAAGTGAAATACAAAAAGGCAATAAATGTTGCCTATTTATAAATCAAAATTGCAATTTTCAGTCACTAATGGAGAACCTACTCATATAGCAAATATTAAAACATTTGAAAAATTCTCCAGACCGAGTCTTCATACATAGAGTGCATAGACATATCTAAGATATTAAGCCATCTTCCACTTGTTAAAGTTGCCTACTTGTGCTGACGCTGCCACAGTCCATTTTATCTGGAGTCAGCAACAGACTTAACAGATATCCCATCCATCTTATTACAAGTGCAGTAGGATACAATGCACTTGTAATAAGGCGGACTGGATATTCGTCACGTTTGTGACAGAGTACTTGTCGCCAAACTATACATCATGCCCTAAGTTACATCCTGTTCTAGTAATTGTGCTGCCCCAAAAGTTCCAAAAACGTTGCAGTGTTTTTACATAAGCAATAAAAAAACAATACTGCTAACTTCAGTTCCATAACCAGAGTGAGATTGCAACACATCAAGCTAATTCCTCACAAGGTGTTCCTGAATTCCAAAACAACAAAACAAACATAACTGTAAATCATCCGAAAACACATGAATTTCAATTCAAAAGCTAACATTTCGACCACTGAAACAATCTGAAGTGTAAAACGTTTCACTCATGCTGTGAAAGCATACTAACGTGAATGCTGCCAAACATAGCAGGGTGTTACATTCCAAAGGTATTCCGTACCAGAAACTAATTCCAGTTGGTAAACTTATATTAAAGCGAAAATAAACCTCCATCACTTTGGATGCTACTTACAAGCATTCGATCTCAAATATACACTAAGCACATTACAAGAAGTTCAGATGATTCCCTATGCATCCACTCCTGTTGGGGCCAAGGCTTGTAGCTTGTTGATGCATCTTGTCTCCCTTTGTGTCACTATTCCTCCTTGTTCCCTGCGCAATATGTACAATTGAGGAATCACTTCTAAAACCTCAAAGCAAATTTGGCAGATATTATTTTGCACCTCCTTATAATGCCTTACAGCTGGTGATCTCATGTCGTTGAAGTGAATGTTGATGTGTGCTTACTCCATCTGATTTTGGCTTTCCATGTAGTCTTACTGATATCATATATTTCTCAAGAGCACTGTATATTGTAAATAACATAGGAATTGTCACGTTTTGCACGGTGTTTTAAGCTTATACTTTTCCTGTGGAGACAGGAGACACTGTATTGCATTTTATAATATATATTACTGTTAATTATAATAATAATAAATTAATATGTAGAGCGCATAGCTACTTCCACCGATGCATCCAGCACCAGGATTCTGCACAATCTGAGAAAGGCTGCATCATACTTATAACCAGAAATTCATCATTGGTTAAATAGCCAAGGGGCAGATTTACAAGGAACTGATGCATCTGCAAAGATGCGTCAGTTTTCTTGCGCCAGCGCCAAATGTTCTTGCGCCACCATGGATGCGCTGTATTTACAATACAGTGCTCCATGGCGCAAGGATTAACATATGCGTCAGAAATACTGACGCATCTGTTGGCACAAAAGTGAAGCATCGCTGGATTGCTCATGAAAGTGACGCAACTCCAGCAATGTGCCACAACAGATAGGTGAGTCCCATACAAAAAGCCCTGTGTCATTCCTTACGCCTGGTCTGAGCAGGCGTAGGGATTTTGACGCAGTGAAGGCATAAGTGACGCAGTTAAATGTAAATTTCACTGCATCAGTTCTACATGGCTTTTTGCGTGGGAATGTCTAGCCTGCATACATTATACCTGGCGCAGGTACAATGTGACGCAGGGCTTTACAACGTGACGCATCTCCCTAGATGTGTCATGTTGTAAATTGGCCGCATTGTTTGCACCGCCGTTGCGTCACAAAAAAGTGACGCAACGGCGATGCAAGGAGGTGCATGGGGCTTGTAAATCTGCCCCCAAGTCTTTAATTGCTTCCTAAAAAGTGCTTCAGAGGAACTTCGGCAAACTGGTCCAGATTTTAGGGGCAAGAAATTTGATGGAGCTACCCCCTATTCTGGTTTTATGTAACGTGGGAACCTGCGCTAACCTGGCTCCACTGGATCTCAGATTTCTTGCAGGGGTGAAAGGCTGAATCAGAGTTTGAAGATAAAATAGGCCCGAATTCAACAGTGCTTTATAGCAATAGCACAAGGGTTTGAATTGGACTCTCCTCTCCATTAGTAACCAGCGCAGCCTTCTCAGGCCAGCCCTGATAGAGGCATGCCTAGGAATGTTGAACAGCAGATGTGCTTCTGAATTTTGAATTCTCTCTAGCTTGTTTAGTCTTGACTGTGAGAGACCTAACTAGAGAACGTTGCTGTAATCTGGACGTGAGATGACCAGAGCCTGAATAACAGTTTTCTGAGCCAGGGTGGGCAAAAACCATAGTATTTTCCCAAGAACTCTTAGGATGCCAAAACATTTTTCTGCTAAGGCGTTTACTTGGTCTTCAAATGTCAATTTTTGACCTAGCCAGGCCCCTAGATTTTTGACTTTAGGTTTTGAATGAGGAAAAGGACACAAATATGCAGGCCATCAAGCGGGAGACCAGATATTAGTTTGGTTGCCAAGTAGCAATACCTCTGTCTTTTCCTCATTCACTTTTAAGCAGTTATCGTCCATCCATTTCACAACCTCCAAAAGACATAGGGGGATATTCTCAAGAATGTGTGATAATTATCGCAAAATTAGCTTAACACAACTTTGCACATCGCAGTCTATCAAGGGAAAATAACACTGTGTTAACGTTGTATTCTCAACACGGCGGCACCATGCGATAGTCTCACGCTAACGCGTCAAATGACTGCAATAAAATTACCATGACGGCAAAAAAACGCGAAACACAAACGCGAAAAAAGTGGCGATGTTGCCAACCGCGATAAAAAAATCAGCGATAACCAGCGACAGGCCTGCAATTCCTACGCGTCATGCTTGAAAATGCACTATCAAAGCACCGAAAAACACAAACAAAATCATTCAAACTGCGCAGCACCATGGAGGAAGCCGGAGCAAGTACAGAGGACGACCAGAACCCCACAAGCCCCCAGGAGGACCAGCCTGGGACCTCGGGGTCACGGAAGGGCAAGGAGAAGAAGACGAGGAAGACGAGGTTCAGTCCGCAGGAAAACAGGATCATCATCACGGAGGTAATAGAACACCACCAACAACTGTTCGTCACCTCCAACGTGTCATTGGCAAATAAAAATGCAATATGGCAGTCCATCCTGGACAAGGTGAATGCAGTCGGAGTGAGGAGGAGGACAATTGGAGAGGTCAAGAGGCGCTGGAATGATGCGAAGCGCAAAACCAAAGAAACTCGCTGACAACCATCAGGCAGCAATGCAGACTGGAGGTGGCAGTCCAGCGGAACACCAGGAGCTGGATGAGATGGAGGAAATGGTGGCCACAGTCATCAGTGGGGAGACGGTGGCAGGAGTTGGGGGTCCGGACACTGCTCGACATGACCTGACACAACAGCACCAGGGTGAGTACCGAACAGGGACTGGTGGGACGGGGGGAGATGGGCACAATGGCACACATGCACAATTAAGTAGAGCACACTGCACACCCACAGTGTCCCCTTGGCACACTGCAGCACACATACAAACAGCAAGTAGGCCCCTGTCCACCATGGGCACAAAGGGGTCCCTCCCCACACAGCACCAATCTCACAACCAACCCATGCACACGTGTCAAAACCAGCAAAGCTGCGTGTCTGTGAGCCACACTGACAATGCAAGTGACACTGCATGACGAACAGCATGGCTGCAGTCCAATTATCATGACATGGTGCACGCCACGACACTGAGGTGGCTGAGTGTGGAACACATCCGTAAAGGAGCAGGTCACACTCTGACACATCCACGTGCACAAACAACCCCTGACGTCAACAACACATCTGCGGATAAACCATGCCCAAGTGTCCAAAATCCGAACTAGAGCCAAATTAGCCAAGTCTGCAACATCTCAGCACTGTAGAAGAACAGAGGTCAAAGGCACACCGCCTCAAAGGGATAAGGGGCAGCAGAATCACAGCAGCAGGGGCGACTCTCCCACAATGCAGCACACACATATAGCTCTCACCACAGAACAGAGGACACAACTGGTTCGCTTGTGCGTAGAAACTGGCCAATCACATCTGGCATAGCAGGAAACTGTGAGATGATAATGTACGTGTACCACCTCACATCCGTGATGTAGTTCAAATGTCCACTGTCCCGCATCAAATAGTCAGCTCCTCCCAAACAGTCACAATGTACAATGTCATGCAGTCTGTATGTAAACTTGAACAATGCGTCAACATACATGTCAACACAATGTTAAAATGAATCTCCCCTTCACATTGCAGAGGGACAATCAACACCTCCTGCAGAGAAGACCAGACAACTTATCAGTGATGATGAAGAGAACCTCCACACCTTCGACACCGACGCCCTACAACAGCTCATGGACAGCTACGGCAACCCACCTCCAGGAGCAGGGCAGCCCAGCTGCATCGAGGAGACCCCACCCCCTGCACAGACCACACAGCAGGAAGCACCCACCACCACGGCTGGCTCCCAGCACCTCACCGAAGAACACATCACATTCCAAGGCCATGTGTTAGACTGCCAGAACGAGGTGGCTGAACAGGTGCGGGTGGGGTTCGACCTCATGGCAGCCAAACTAGATGACATACGTGGGTGTCTAAGTCCCATCAGGGACCACTTACACTCCCTAACGGACACCCACAGTTCGCTCCATGATGTCCAACAATCCATGCCCGACATCGCTGGAGTCATGACTCTGAGAGGAGAACAACTGTCCAGTCAGAGTGGCCTCAGCGATGTCAGCCGAGAGTTGGCACAGATGCTGAGGATAATGGAGAACATGGAGCGGATGCATGCAGAAAGAATGGCTGCCACGGATGCACACCAGCGAAAAGTTGTTGGGATCTTCCATGCCCTGCAGATCCTCATCATCGCATTGCTGCCACTAAGGAGGTTGCTGATGAATGCTGCTGGTACTTCTACACACACATCTCCGGCCCCTGATGTGTCAGTGGCACACAGTGCTGCAGACCAAACATCAGCACCCACATGTCAGACAGATGACATAGAGGACGAAGATGCGGGTGATTCCACCTTTGTAGTAAGAAGGAGCCAGTAGCATTCTTCTCTGCCATATGCCCTCTTTCAGCTTGGTTCTGCCCTCTGCATCATGCCCTGTAACAACACCTCCCACTGTCCCCCGAAACACTCTGCGACACTCACCTTGGACCTCGACATGGACTGCCATATTTTGTTTGCTTACCAATGACACAGCAATCAGACTGCGGATTGTACTCTTCCTCTTCCGATGTACTTGTCAATCCCTAAATGACTCTGGCTGGCCCTCCCCTGGGCTACAATGTAATGTGGGGTTTGCATGGCCATGTACTGCTCCAGCTCTGACACTCCACCGAATGTGAATAAATCATTTAAATTCCCACAGATGTGTCATGTCCATAATCGATCAAGTAAGGACATTGATTGCCCAAAAAGGTACACCCTGGGAAATGAAAGCAATGCGCATGTTTGACCGTGACACACATAGGAAGTGAGATGACTGGGAATGTGTGCACTAGCTGTGGCCTCATTGCTCTGAAACAACAATTGCGCAATTCCTCAACTTTGCCCCACACAATGTTAGAAATAGGGCTGGGTATGAAATGTCAAAGTAGTTGGCAGGCCTAAATTAGTGTCCCCCATCACATTTGACATCAGAACATCTCTTCGCATACCTACTCACACTCAACTGGGTGGACACAGCCTGTAGTGATGGACCACATTGATCCACATGGCAAGAATATGGACACCATACTCACATTGCTGAAGACACGTAAGAGCACAGGTCTATCAGCAACTATCCCAACCACTATGTCTGGCTCACAGAGGTGGAGCTGGCAATAGGGACTCAACCCTAAGTGAAATGCGTCAGTCAGTCCCTCCCTGTGTACGGACAATGCTCATTGAGGCACACGATTTGTCATTCTAATCAACACTCATCACAGTTGAACACTAGTGAAGTTGCGTAGACTTTATTGCCATGTGCGTGTCAGTACGGGCAAGACAAGGGCCACAACATGCAGACCAATGCATCAGACACTAACAGGCACCATTCGGTCACGGTACAGTTCCACGTGACAGGCGTTGTGCATGCGCCCGGGATGTTCTGCCATTGCGTTGGTGGCTCTCGTAGAACCGGCACTCTTCTGACCTGCGGCAGTTATGTGGATGATATGCCACAGCTCGGAGCAATGAGTTGTATGTGTGTGCAACGTTTGGACGTATGGGTTGTTGTGTACGTAAGTGTCAAGGGCATTCCATGCAAGAGTACCTCGAGCAAGGACTTCTGTGTGTGGGGTGTGGATACGTTGGTCTATCATTAGCGCTGTGCGTAGTGTGGGAGTCGTCATCATCTGCTATGGTATCTCTCTCAGGGGGTGCCTGCCGCACGCAAGACCAAGGTCGGTGGTGCAGATGTCCTTCCGCCTTATGTATTGAGACAAAGGAGCTTTCATCCCTAATGTTAGTCTGACTACTGCTTGCATTCTGGAAATGTGATGTGGCTTTCGTGCTGCAATTGAGGCTAGGCCTTAGGCTTATGGTGCACCAATAGCGATACACACACAACAGTTGGCATGCATGAGCCAAAAGCCCGAGCGGCCTTGCGCTCCTTGTACAATCCCTTCGTGCGCGGCCGCCCTCCGGGTGCATGCAACATTGTCGATTGCGGGCCGTGTGGCGCAGACACTGCAACAGAGACACATGCATCAGTTGGTTTCCTGTCCAGCCCAGAAATGAACCACGCCCAGGGATAATTATTCACACCCCAACGCTGGCCTGGAGTACGCCGACCCAGCCCACTCGGCGTACGTATAAAGGGTGGGACGCTACGTGTCCCAGTTCTTCCCCACTGCCGGAGGTGACATGGCTGCGATCGCCTGGCATATCACGAGACTCAATCAGAAAGGGTCCATGACTTGCGTTGCACAGAGTTGGTGGCACCGGAAACACTGCGGCCGGCACAGGCCTACCGCCACGGGACGGTGACTTTCGGTGCACTGAGGTAGGGGCACCTTAGGTGCTGAGCGGGTGTGCAGCCTGCGATGATGCGCCGTCCTGGCGGTCCGGACTGGTAAGGGTTTGTGTGAGCCCTGCTGGACCGCAGTGTAGGCCTGAGCCAGCGGGCAGCGCGGGCCTACCGCCACATGGCGTTGCCTCGCGGTTCACAGAGTTAGTGGCACCTATAGAGCTGAGCGGGTGTGCAGCCTGCGATGATGCCGTGTGCACTGATATGATCTCTGCCATTGCGAAATCCAGACCCAGAATCACGTGTGTGACCTGGTGGCCCGTGGGGCGGGGCTGCATGGTTTTGAGGCGGTCAAACATGAAGGTAAACCTCGGCACTCTAATCAATTCAATGTTAATTCATCAATAGTTTTCTTGTTTCTACGCGAATCAATTTAGACAGAAAACAGTGTTTAGCTTGCTTGTACAATTTAATACATATCTGGAACACACAAATTTGACAATAGGTTTGGAAGCAGAGAATTACAATAACATCATTTTTCAAAGATGGAAAACATAATGCAGTGATCGTCCTGTAGGGCGTTGGACCGGCAGCCGACACGTGTTTCGTTACAAAGTAACTTTTTCAAGGCTTAAATAAATAATGGATAGGGCTCATGTGTATTCTGTAGACGTTCACGATCTTCCAGTAAAGACGATCAATTTCTATTCAGTTACTACGTGTATTTAGCCCGGAACGATAATAGCACCATAAGTTACAGTAAATCCAATACTTGTCTTCTGAGCATATCTTATTACATCATGGTTCAACATAAATCCATATTGATAAACGTAGGCGTAGGGCTATGATATGCCCCAGTCAATGAGAGTTCCGCCGTGTATAGAGTCCGTCCCGAGTAGATGTGGAGGCTGCCAAGGTCGCGGGCCCCGGGCTTGGAGCTTGCACCGGCACGTGGTGGGCCCTCTTGGAGACACGCTGGTGGCGGAAGGTGAGCAGTGAGGCCTGGGTGCGCAGGGGCGGGCAAACACCGCTGGGCGGCGGGAGGGGCTGGGGTGCAGCAGCCTGTGTGCGCAGGGGCGGCCAAGCGATGATGGCGTGTGCACTGATATGAACTCTGCCATTCATAAATCTGGACTCTGTTTCAGATAAGGGACCTGGTGGGCTGCAGTGTATACCGGCACGTGGTTGGAGACACACCGGTGGCAGCAGGTGAGCAGTGAGGCCTGGGTCCGCAGTGTCGGCACGCTCTCTCCCTCTCCATCTCTTCCTTTCACTGTCTCTCTCTCTTACTCTGTTACTCTCTCTCTCCTTCTCCCTCTCTTCCTTTCACTGTCTCTCTCTCTTCCTCTGTTTCTCTCTCTCTCTCCTTCTCCCTCTCTCCCCCTTTCTCTCTCTTTCTCTCTCTCTCCCTCTCTTTCACTCTCTCTCTCTCTCCCTTTCTTTCTCTCTCTCTTTCTCTCTCTCTCTGTCCTTTGATGAGCGCATGACACACCTTCTTATCTTGAATTTTGTCTTGCAGGCTCTGTCTTACAGATTGTCCAGGGAAGACCCGCCATGACTCTTCCGAATAGTTGTTTTGGGCTACATTTGAATAAAATAATTTGTTTGGAAATTCAAAGATGAATCAATGATTCTCCTTTTTCTGACCACACATGAATGTTAATTGTTGTACTTGTGCGACATCAGGCGAATTGTTTTGTTCATGATTTCGTAAAGTTGATGTAAAATAATTTGTCCGGGGTAGGGCCCCGGGGGGCAGAGGGAGGTGGCGGTGGGTGTTGTGGCCCTTTTGGGTGTCCGGCTGCATGATCAGTAGCTCCATGGCATCTGTTGTTCTTCTGGTGTGGCTGTGGGCTGGGCTCCCATTTCTGGTGCAGGTTATCGTCCGACTTAATACCAGGAAAGAGCAGGTGTTAATTCCCTGCTGCTAACGCGCCTTATCGCATGTTTTGTGATCTTATCGCCGATCTGGCTGGTCGTTGAGAATGTTGCGAAGTGGTGTTGTCGCGGGTTTTTTGCACGGGAACGCCTACTCTGCATCTCATTAGCGTTAGTTGCCGGTGTCATCCGTGGCGATGTTTTTTGCGGCTGCTATCGCAGGTATACTGGCGATATCGGCTGTTAGCTCCAGCTTGTGAATAGGGCGATAAATCTATCGCCACTTTGGCTGCGATAAAGTGCCGCTAACTCGGCGATAAGTCCTTGAGAATATGCCCCATAGATTCAGCTGGGGAGCAGTTGCACTTAGCATTTATGGTGGGAGGATGGCTGCTTGATGTTGCTTGTTTTATGCTTTGATGGTAGGAAAGAAAGGTGGACGTTTTTGCATCTTATGCTCTGTTTCGTGACTATCGTGTTTATTGCTTTCATGCTTAACCTACATTGAGATGTTAGGTGTCTAGTCTGTTAATTTTAGTTTGAAAATGTGTGTGATATTGCACACACCTTTGTGAGGGTTAACAGTTACATCCTATGTTTCGTATGGTGTGCTTGGCGCACAAGAGTAGCACCATAACTTGAACATTTTTCTAAAGAGTCATGTATTTATTAACCCTGGACAGTGACTGTCACTCTCCCTACATTTTCGGAAACTCTTGAGCCCTACCATGATGAATCGGTATTTTGTTAAGAGCTTTCACCTATTTTGCTCCGTGATTCACACCTGGTTGCAGGTACAAATACTCAAGTGTCCTCAAATCCGTTTTTTTTGTCCTTCCGACAACCTTGCAAGTGACGAATAGGTTGAAACATTTTCGACACTCTAACAAACAGACTAGGTTCTCACCCATTATCTAAGAGACTGCACTGTGGATTCACAATATTAAACCAACGATCCCTATTCAATCCCCTATCATTTGCTTTGTTTGCTGTTGTTTGTTTGTTTATATATGCACACGCCACCACTCAAAAAACTATTTTCTCACTGTGTGATCACTTGGGGGCACTGAACTCTGCACTTGTAGTCCTCTTTAGAAATATTTCTAATGTTTTTGATTCAAAATGTTTTCCTAGCTAGCTTTTCTTACTGCATTTATTGCATTGACAATTATGTTTTCAAACATTGAATAAATATTTGCTAAAGTATGGGTCCTTAGAGAAAAAACATTGTTTTAAACAAATGTATTTATTAAGTATACTTTGTTTACACTATTACTTACCTAAGTTTGTTCTGAACAATTATTTGTCTTGAAAAAGGATGACATGTTAGTGATATAAAAGTATTTTTAGGAATAGCAGTATTGAAATATTTAAGGCTTTTCTTATTTGCTCTTCATCCCTATATCTTGTAGCAAAATATACTATATGATGGTTTCATTTGATAAAATTGTATGGGCATAGTTAAGAAAAAGATAAACTTCAAAGTAAATGTTTGTCAGAAAACACAAATAGTACTATATATTTCTACAAATTGAAGAAATCAGTTATTTAGATTTATTAAATTTTAGAATTTACTGTAGTATACCACATAAACTCTGTTATATCTGTTTGGTTGTTGCACTTCATTAATGACATCCTGCAATATTTCCTTTTACATTTGTTTGTACTCTTGGTACATGTGTACATATTGGAGAGTATATGAATTTAAGTTTTTTTCATTTCAATATTCCTAGTTTATATAATTTTTTAAAATGGAAATGTTTTTTATTTTACTTCATTTTGATGTAGTTTCATTTTATGTATTTATAAATTTGTACTAAATTGATTCCATGTCAGATATTTTGTTACTATCTGTAGGTATGTGTTTAGAGAAGATTAAAAATATATGTATTTTTCAATCTCTTTGGAAATTTCTTCTTCATTATTGTTAGACACTACAAGTTTATGATTTATGTATTTCCATTTTGTATATCTGCAGATATGTACTAAATTGATTCCATGTCAGACATTGTTTACTATCTGTAGGTATGTTTTTACAGAGGATTAAATGTATATTATTTTTCAATCTCTTTTTCTTAATTTTTGTTAGACTCTTCAGGTTTATGATTTATGGAAACTTTCATTTTTAGTTGCAGCAGGGAAACATGTTTGTTCATTATTTCATTGTTATTTACTTCATGCCATGAAAATTGTCTTCTGAAATATGCAGTATAATGTCAACAATTTGTTTGCTGTCCACTATGACATATGATTCATTTGTGGTGGATGTGTGTAGTGTTATTTGTTAGTGGTTGTTCAAAGGTAATTTGCTAGTACACAATGCTGACTGTGGTTTACTGTTGTTGTAAAGTGACGTGTGAATAGATGAATTATCGTATATGTTTCTTTCTGGGTATGTAATTTTGTAATGTAATGTTTATTATTTTGGTTGCGTACAAGTATGAAGGTGGGTGTGATGCTTCTCTGGATGGAGAACATCAGGTATGTTGGCTGAAATGTGTGAAACCACCTCTCTGTTTAATATATACTGTAGTACTTGGCCCTTTCTGCAGGATCATCCCCAAACATTTTGCCTTCACTCCTCCTATTTTTTGCTGAATTCGTTTTTGTTGGGCTTAGTACTCTACACATTTTACCACTGCTAATCAGTGCTAAAGTGCTTGTGCTCTCGTCTTAAAACATGGTAACATTGGCTTCTACCCAATTAGCATATTTAATTTACTTATAAGTCCCAAGTAAAGTGGTATTACATATACCCAGGGCCTGTAAATTAAATGCTACTAGTGGGCGTGAAGCACTAATTGTGCCACACACTTAAGCAGCCCTTTAATCATGTCTCAGGCCTGCCATTGCAGAGCCTGGGTGTGCAGTTTTAAACTGTAATTTTGACTTGGCAAAATAAACTTTTTGCCAGGCCCAAACCCTCCTTTTTAATACATATAGGCCACCTCTAGGACAGCCCAGAGGGCAGGGTGCAATGTTTTTAAAAAGTTGGACATTTACTTTTACGTTTAATATGTCCTGGTAGTGAAAAACTCTTAAATTAGTTTTTCACTACTGCAAGAACTATCACTGCCATAGGATAACATTAGAGTTGCTTTATTACATATATAAGTGTAATTTCCAAATGGGAAGAGATAACCATTTCACGTTTGGTGTCTCTTGAGTCACAATTTAAAATCCTAACTTATGGTGCAGTTGGATTTTAAAATGAAATTCTGAAAATGCCACTTTTAAAACGTTAACATTTTCTTACCGGAGCCATTTAGTTCCTGTAGCCTGTCTCCCGTCACATGACTAGGTGTAGCTGACAATTGTGCTTTGTGTATTCCTCCTAAACAGCCACACACAATAGGGAGCTTAGATGTGTCTGGATGGGCCATCAATGGCATGATTGGAGGGAGTAGCTAGCCCAGCCCCACTTAAACATGAATAGGCTGTGTCCTGCCTGCACACAAAGGGCTTCATACTCCCTGTAGTTAGTCTGGAGCCAGGACAGGGAAGGCAGGAAAAACTCTAGAAGCTTCTCTCCCACTTCAAAGGCACAACTGGATATAAATACTGGACCTCAGACACCAACTCTTCAGTACACTTCTGGACCTGTGGATACTCTGCCAGGAACAAGGGCTGCTGTGCTGCTGAAGGACTGCCGCTCTGCTGGACTCCTGCTTTGCTGTGCTGACCTGATGCCTGCTGCCATCTTGCCTGTGTAAGAAGGACTGGACCTGAATCCCTTGAACTCATAACCCTGAGTGACTCCAAGGGCTAGTTGGCTACTGTGCTGATCTGAAGTCTCAGGGACATAACAGGCTTCCAACAACCTTGCATCTGCATCACTCCGGCTGCGTGACGCATCTTAGATGTTGATCCACACAACACTCTGCAAACCAGCATTTAAGGTACTCTGTTCAGCAGGCCTAACTGGGTTCTTGTAGCTGGTCCGTGCTCGAACATGGTCGGCCTGAACTTGTGACTTTGTTCTGGTCCGGTGTGACCAGTTTTCCACAGTTGGCACTTTACGCCTTTTGGTGCTATTTTCTCTAAAAACTTTAGAATTCAATATCTCCGGTTCTACTAATTGGATTTTTGTCATTTTGGTCTTGTTTTATTTATTAAAAACCTCTATTTTTCTAACTCTGTTGTGGGATCCTTTTGTGGTGCGCTGTCACTGTGTTACTGTTTGAAGTGTTGCACAAATACTGTACACATTGCCTCTGAGTTAAGCCTGACTGCTCTGTGCCAAGCTACCAAGGGGGTTGAGGACAGGTTATTTTGGGGTTTGCTTGTGCCTTACCCTGACAAGGAGTGTGGTTGCTGCTTGACCAGGGCTCAAAAACGCAGTCAACCAGTAACACAATTTCTTACATATACATATTTGGGACTTTCAGTTTCAGTTTTGATCTCTCAACATTGGACATATGGGCATTAATAGAGCAAGACAGCAACGCATATTTGTCAGGGGCTGTTATACATGTTATACTTAAATTGATATTTGACAAGCAGAAATTCCTGTTCAGTGTGAAAGATTGCAGAAACGGGCTGTTTCTGCACTCTTTCACACTGAACAGGAATTTCTGCTTGTCAAATATCAATTTAAGTATAACATGTATAACAACCCCTGACAAATATGCGTTGCTGTCTTGCTCTATTAATCAAGTCTACCACAGACCAGTCAAGTCTAGCGATAATGCTGCCTAGAAGAGCAGAAGCCAGTGAATTTAACAGGATACAGCAGAACATTATTCAATGTCATTATAATGGAGATCTGCTTCAAAGTGCAATTTCATAAGCAAAAAGCATGTGGTCTAGTGTCTACAGTGTTGACTTTGCAACCTTGTGAGCTAGGTTCTTATCCCAGCTTTGCTTTTCTTCAGTGTGATAAAATTACTCAGCTGTCTGATGCAGATTTCGGGTTCTGTTCACGAAGGTACATTTGGGACAGAATTTGACATTTTCACACCTACCAAGAATTCACCAGGGGAATCTTGACAGGGGCATGCCCATTTCTGTGTGTGGAGGTCTCTGCAAAGTTGGGAAAATTGATATTCCAAGGCATGGTAAGCCTTGAAAGTTTGTGGACACCCACAAACCTTTATGTTTGTGGGTATTCACAAACTCCTTTCATTCTTTTTTTCTACCCTGGAAACTGCAGGGTTTTTACTCTATCAAAGTGCTTGTATATATACCTTTCCAGGATGGGAAGAGGGAATGAACCACCCCAGATTTGGTGGGGGTGTAGGGAAAGGGCTTCCTCGATGGGGAAAAATGTTTTGCACATTTAAAATAGGAAACAAAAAAGAAAAAACGTGCATTTTCACAGGGGATCCAAATTCTCCTGTATGGAGTCCTTCTCTATGGAGAACCTCACACAGTGGGAATAAGATCCCACTGAGACTGTCACATGACCTTCCCAGGAATGCACATGGAAAAATCTGCACATGGTACAGCTTTCCATGTATATTCCTTGGAATGTTTGTGAATCCCAAAAAACGGCAAATCTACACTTGCACGTAGGTTTAATTCTATGAGTATAGATCTATTACTGTGTTTTTTTTAACGCAAGATATTTTTTCTGTGAATCAGGCACATTGTTTTGACCTGTACGCAACCTGAAAGTCAAAGGTTCAAAGCCTAGTGATTCCACATAGTCTAGCATCTTATAATAAGTACTCCTGGATAATTTGATTTTTTCTTTTTAGAAAAATATAAAATAAGAAGCTGTGTAATATAAACCGACAAGTTTGTTAAAGGATGTGCAATCATCAATCTTTTTAAAAATGATAAAAATTGTGCCTTTTTAATAGATACTTCTTATCTACTAACTGAATATCAGAAACTTTCGCATGACCTAAATATAAATGATCAAGTTACAGAATTCAGCATTTTTAATATCCTTTTTGTAAGTTTCCACTGGTAGCTAGGTGGAAAGGCATTATTCTGCAGAAAGCAATGTACTATATTCGTAGCAGTGGGCCAGGCAGGAAATTCATAGCGATAGCCAAGCCAGAGCAGAACCTGAGAACTGGCTTGGTTCTAAGAGCCAAAGCAGGAGCCGAGCTGTCAAAAACCTCAGCATTTTGATAATACAGAAATGTTGTATAATATTATGATAAAGACTGTTAAAGATAGGTTATTCCTTGATTGTCTATTTCACTTAAACACATTAGATTACATCGGTTAAAAGTAATAGTTTTTAAACATGAATATTTCTCCACCTTCAATGCCTTGAAAACATGTCAGGAGTAATCCAAGACATGTCAGTTTGTCCTGTGCCATGTATACATGGCCAATATTATTGTTGAGTGTGGAGCAAAGTTATTGTTTATTAACCGCTTAAGTGCGACTGTTGGCACGTTGCATCTCGAGCTATTATTTTTGTGGGTGTAACATGAGCGCGCACAACGTGCTGACATCATAGCAAAATGAGGAGAGAGTAGACCTTGCTAATGGCACGGCCCACTTTCACTTTTGTTCTGTGTTGGTGCAAATATCTCTGCCCCTTGAACACCGATCTCTGTGGGAGAGGCAGCGCTGGAAAGGGAATACTGTCCTTGTTCCAGTACTGCCTCTCCCTACTGGATTCCAGCTTGGATATCACATGTAGAGGGCAATCCCCGGCAGGAATCCTTCTCTCTAGGAGCCAAGAAGTTATTTTTTGTAGGGGTAGTGGGCCCTTCAGCAAGGGCCAGGGCACCCCACCACAATCAGGGCAATGCAGTCTTGAGGATTTGCTCCCAATCTGCCACTCTGGGGATTGGGGATTGAAAGCCCGTCAGACACCAAGGATTTCTACATGGGGGAAAACAAAAGGGATGGGTCACCGTGGCATTGGACCATGCCCTCACCTCATAAGTCTTTCTGCTCCCCCCAACCCTGGAGGGGCATATCGGTGAGTTTACTCCTAATCCCCCCCCCCCTGGGAAAGGGGTAGAAAGTTCACATGGCACAGAATTTTTTGTTGGGGGTGAAAGTGACCCATTGGGCAAGGAAGGGCCAGGGCTCCCCATCCCCACCCAGGACAATTCAGTTTTTTTTTAACATCTTTATTTATCATTTTTGAAATGAACATTACAAGTAAAAGAACGCAGCATCAAAATAATAAAAGACACTTGTTATAGACCACAGCCACCAGGACCAATATCAGTACATAATTGTAGTACAAGATGACACAAATGGAAATAACATTTACGCCTATCCATTCCCCAACTCTTCATATCCCACTTAGTAGGCCTATCAGTCCAATTATACCATGTTGCCTCATCCACCAACTTAACTCTCCCCAGTGCGCTCATCCATTTCTGACAAACTACCAGTAAGCTCCACAGGGGGTGTGTATTGAGTGTCTGGCATCACTGTCATGAAGGTGACCATTTCGGCCTACTGCATCAAATTTCTCTCCGCATTCTCATTCGTTCTAATATCACACAGGTGTCTCTCCTCCGTTATAGTTCATTCAGTTAAGTCAGCAGTCCAAACCTGAAGACTAGGAGGGCTTGAAGAGAGAGCTAATATATGGCTATATGTTGCTTAGCGAGAAGTTGCCCCAATGCCGCTAACTTATGTCTCATTTTTCTGCTCCTCCTGGGCTTGGGTATTAATCCGAATAGACAATGTTTAATTATGGCACATAATTTAAGGACGGTCACCCGACTTAGTTCAGTAACTACCATCTGCCACCTCTCTATAGGTCTAGGTCATATGTATGAAAGTTACCACACCTAGGGCATGTCGCAGAGCATGTCAGATAAATCCTGTTTAGTTGCTGTGGCGTAAGATATGTGTGATGCAGATATAAAAGTGTGTAAGCTTAAACCTGGCATTACTGGTGATTTTTAGACCAGGGTTCTCCAATGTCAGTCCTGGAGGGCCGGATCTATGCCAGATTTTTAAGATACCTACATTTATCTAAATATGGATATGCAAAAAATCTGGCATGAATCCAGCCCTCCAGGACCGACATTGGAGAACCCTGTTTTCGACTAAGGCACATGCCCTGCTCCACTCCACTTGATTCAGCGGCTCCTGCAGGTCCGTCTCCAATAGCCCTTTAGGCCTCAATACACCTTTATTCCGGTCCTGGTTATGAGCTTTATAAAGACTTGAGATCATACCCCTACTTGAACCTACCTGTATGCATTAATAACTCCAATGTATGGGACACTGGCAGTGCAGCAAGGAAAATCAATCCAGATTTCCCTGGTGGTTCTCAACACCTTTGAGTAATGAATCATGCGTCCAGAGAGCAGCTCAAATGCCTCCTGCGCTTTCTAAAAAGTGAGAAATGCATCATATGGTATAAGTCACCAAATTCTCTGCAGCCCCTATCCAACCGCTGCATTATATACATATCTTGTTGTAGTTTGACGAAATGCCTGTAGCCACCAAATATTCCACTATCTAACAAAGGGTGGAAGCCGAAGGACATGGGGCTCTGCAGTGTTCCAACCTGTGGCCACCTGTTGCTCAACAAACAGGCCATCTACAGGCACATTTAATTAGCTCATAAGGAGCACTGAGAGCTCTCCAACACTGATCGCACCTGCTAGCCACCTCCTATGATTGATCTTCTGTACACCACATCGCTGCATACTGCAACAGTTTTGCAATTCAACTGCAAGTCTGGAGGCCCTAGTCTTCCCTCCTCTCTGCCTAACTTCAGTGTCTTCAGGCGAACTCAGTTCCTTTTACCCCTCCCCTACACCCACAAAATCGATAGGCTATTCAAATCCTGAAAAGTGGACATAGCGATCATACACATTGAGACTGCGGGGGAGAAACACCATTTTACTGATCGCCACTCATTCCATAATGGGCACCAGCAATGTATTCCAATATTTTACTGACGATCTACACCCAAAAGTATCTTACCCAGATTCTATGCATATTGATCGACAGGCAGGTGTGTAACCTTAATACCCAGGTACCTGAACTGACGTAGCTCCCATGACAACCCACCTGGGGGAAGTCAGCCATCTCCCTACCAACATGGACTTCAGAGGCCTCTTCAAACCGGTACACGACCTCCAGCAGCCTTGGCACGACAACTCCAGCTGGTGTAAGTATAGGAAGGTGTCATCCATGTACATCGAAAATATGTGCACCCGATCCCCATTGACTATGCCCCAATCCTATAGCTCACCTCTCATGTAGATCGTCAGAGGCTCCCTTGCTAAAGCAAATAACAAGGGAGGGACAGAGGTCCTCTCAGCTTCATTTCATGCCCTATGTCCCAACTGTCAAACACCAGTCCACCGCTGCACATCTGTGCCATTGGGTGAGTGTACAGCAGCTGTATCCAAGCCAAGATCAGGGGGCCAATCCCCCAGTACAATGCAATCTTTCTACCCCTACTAGAGACAGATTGGGGGTTTACCCCATATCTGCTGCCCAGGGGTGGGGGGTTAGAAAGCCTGTTAAACAACAGGGATTCCGCATGATGGAAAAAGGGTGTGAAGGCAGTTAACTCTGGCATTGGCCCTGCCCTCACACTAGGGGGGCAATAAAGCCTTTTGGCCCACCTGGTGGCAGATAGGGCGTTTAACGTCAATCTGCTTGTCCCTGGATGGGGGATGCAGGGGGGTATAAAGTCCACTAGACACCAGAGATTTAGTCATGTTGGAAAAAAGAGGCTGGGGACGGTCCACCCTTGCATCGGGCCATGCCACCACAACAAAAGGCCCAAAACAGCCTTTTGCCCCAAGGCGAGGCTTATGCGGGTTTGCCTCCAGTCTCTAGTAAAAAGCCCACTACACCAGTATTTTTTTAGGTGCAGTGGGTATCTCATGGCACCTAAAAACAAATCAGCCAGGCTTTGGGCTGTGAGGTTTGCAGGGCATTCTGAGTATGAAAACCTAGTTGGATCAATGCAAGTCACACCACCCTGGATTCCCATGGGTATCTAGTTTTCAGAAATGTCTGGGTTTGACAGGTTTCCCTGTGTGGCATCCGTGCCCAAATTCTGCAGCCCAAATTCTGCAGCTTTCCTCATCGGCATAGTGGATTGATTTTGATGGAGGATACTTGATGTCTCCATGTTGCATTTTAGGTCCTTTTCAGTCCCGGGCACTAGGCCCGGCCACAAACTAGGGTACTGTTTATATTGAGAAAAGTGTGGGAAAGCAGGGTTGTAAAGGATTTGAGGAACCATGCAGATTCCATAACTTTCCCTAATAGAAATTGGAGGAAAGTTTGAGGTCTGCAAGGCTTTCTGGGAATGAAAGTATACTGGGATCCATGCTAGTCACACTACCCTGTACTCTCCTGGGTGTTTAGTCTTCAGAAATGTCTTGGTTTGGTATATATCCTAGCTGAGTGAAACATCCTTTACGACACTGTCACTACCATGACCTGCCTTCTCAACGCAGTGTTCCTTAACCATGCAAGTCGTTACAATGACTTGCTTTAGGGAGCACATTGTTGGACTGGTGTTAGATTTTAAGTCCAACACCTTCCCTACTGATGCATAGAATGGAGTTGGAAAAGTAATGTATACTATTCCAAAGTCAAGCGCCTCCCTAAGGCAAGTTGCTGTGATAATTTGCATGGTAAAGGAACGCGTGTTAACGTCACAGTTGGGGTAGTGACTGCGTTCTAAAGTCATGTGTGGTAAATGCATGCGGGGTTCCGTCATACAACCCTAGATGGAGGCCGAGACCAGATAAAAATTTCCGCATCTACCCAATCAATAAAAATTTGACAGCTCCTTGCCACGTTTTGGGGCCTTTCCTCTTAGGGGCGCATAGCCCAGCCACACAAGTGGGGTACCATTTTTCCAGGGACAAATGTGGGAATGCTGCCTGGGTGGTAAGAAGTTTTTGCATTCCTGCATGATTTTAGCCAAAGTTTGAGTTTTGCAGAACATTTTGGGCAAGAAAACATAGTGAGATCCATTCAAGTTATACCACCCTGGACTCCTTCATGTATCTAGTTTTCAGAAATTTCTGGGATTAGTAGGTTTCCCTGGATGGCAGCAAAGCCTGGGCCCAGATTTCACAACTACCCATCGCCAAAAAGGATTGTTTTTCATGCCAAATAATTTGTTGTCCCAACCTCAAGTTTTGGGGCCTTTCCTTTCATCAGCGATAGGCCCGCCCACACAAGTGGGTTCCCTTTTTATCTAGAGACATTTGGGAACACAGAATAGTAGAACACTAGTTATTACCAATTTGATTTCTCTCTTTTTCTGGCTTTTAAATGTAAGCCAGTGTACAAGTAAGAAACATTTTGCAAAATGCCTCCTGAATCACATGATGGTATAGGTAACCCCAAATTCAGATGTGTACACATACCCTCTATTACTAAACTCGGTATCTTGTGCACAACTCAAAAATACATACTTTTCCTTCATATGCATTTTCCATTCATTAGACCTGAAAAAATCATTACAAGCTGCAACACAGTTCTTGGTTTTTAGTATCACGTGTTTTTGGACAACCAACAAACACTATATATATGCCTGCTATCAGAAGGGTCTACCGGACATAACAGCATGTTACTTTTGTAAATCCTCATCAGGGCAAAAACAGATGAAAATTGCAATTTTTTCCTACTTATTATCATTATTTTTTCATTTCAAGGTTTGGATTCTTTGGGAAAACACAGAACAATCTACACAAATGACCATTTGATGTATTCAGTCTTCAGTAATGTATAGCTTTTTTGGGTTCAGCTGCAAATTTAACATCTGTTTCCACTGCAAACTACAAGTAGGTTGAAACCACACATATAGGAAAATCTAACTACCAGTTAGAAAAATACAAAAACCGCAATAAAAAATGACTTTCCTTTACAGTTCTGCTTGTTCCTGAATCTGGGAATATAGTGATCTTAGCATAGCAAACCTTTTGTGGATGCTATTTTTAGGGGAAAAAGCATACACTTTCTTGCACAGCGCGTTTTTCCCATTTTCCTTTCAAAAACCTACTATATTTTGGCTATTTTCTCTGTTCCTTCCAGGGGAATCCACATGCCCTGGGTACCTTTAGAAATCTAAAGATATGGGGGAAAAGGACGCAAATTTGGCCAGGATACCTTTTGGTGAAATATGTTATGAAGGCCAAATCACAAAGTGCCCCAAAAATCTGAAAATGACTTATTAGTGGGGGTGGAAATGCCTCAGCAGGTATGAGGTTAAACATACATAAATAATTTTTTGTTACGCACATCATGAACTGAATTTATTCAAGTCTGTCTCAGACTTGATCAAGTAAAATGAGTCACAATAAATGAGTGATTTGCGTGGTATCACACACTTTAGTCGAGTACGGAATCTGGAATTTAAAACAATTTCCTGATCATTGTGCAATGTACCCATTGGAAGAATAACTCCTTCTCTCTCCCATTTACCACCAAAGAACAATACTTCGTGTTTAATTATTTAATGACCTAGATTAGCACAGTAGGGTCAATAAATACAAGTATCACTTCTTAATTCAATCTGATATGACATATGTCTAAAATGCCAAAATGTATTTTTCAAAAGAAAAAAAACTTAAGTATAAGGGAGGGTAGGAGACTATTTTAAATGTAGTATCACTGCCTTCACCTTAACAGAAAAGAGGGAGATGTCGACATCTCAAAAATGGCAATTACATTGACTAACTCTGACTCCCAGCAGGGCCTCACCGAGACACATGAACTGCAGCTCAGCTGCAGAGAAAAGGCAGAAAAACACCTTTATAGATTTTTTGTAATCAACTTTTATGTGGCTAGAGATTTGTGTCTCTTAGAATTGCACTGCAGAGAGATAAATATAGTGTCTGGGAAGCTCGGCTCTGCTTTATTTTGGATTGGCAATCCGTATGGGACAAAGGCAGAGCTAGATTTAGAGATTCAGCCCCATCTAGAGTCCAGGTTTGCATGGCTTGCATAAATCTGTGCACTTGTCTACATTCAGTTTCCTGTGTTTTGTGTCTGCTGAGTGAGTGAGTAGGGGGAAGGTGTGTTTTTTAGGCAATAGTGGGCCCATGAAAACTCTGCTTCGAGACTTAAATCATCTTCCTTCGTCTGTACTACATCTTCTATACTCCACAGATCTGGTTCTCAACTCCTTTCTTTTTTTAAATATTTTATTTATTGGGTTTTCCAAAATGTATAAACAGTTAGAACAGAGATTCCAACACATTTCAATTTATTACAGATGATACATTCAATAGAGAGTCACCCCCGCGCATGCCATCCGAATCTTACATGCTCCAGTGGCAAGTGAATAGTCAAACTCAGTTTGCAGCTGCAATCGTCAACAAATATGACGTAAAGGGGCCCCAAATATCTTTGGGCCTAGAGGCCCGCTGGAGTTCCTCTGCATAGCTAGTTGGTATTTGCAATATGCCATATCTTTTTTCACATTTCAAACTTAAGGGACTGTTTCCCAAACCAGTGAATAGGCACTCTCCTTTGTGCAAGCAGCAATGCCAGCCAGAGAGACTTAACAAGGCCCAAGAGGAACATCTGGGGGAGGTGCATTCCACCTATTCCATTCCCATATCGGAGAGGGCCTGTGTCACAGTAGCGACTAATGGGCCTGCAAGTCCAGGAAAAGTGAAGAAAGTTTGCTGCAGGGTCGCAGCAGCGGGGACAGTTAGCATCTGCTCGCAACCCATATTTTTAGGTCTCGCCTGAGCCAGCGCGCATGCGTTGCCCTGCAAGACTTTAAGTAAGGGCTTTTCAACTCTAAACACACGCTCGTGCGTGTGCTTTTTTTTTTTTTACCCGTTATTGGCCTTTGCATGCGTCTTTCTTAGAAAGACAGCACGCAATTGGCCCAAGGCGGGTGCATGTCCTGCCTTCTGTGTACTGTGGCCTAGGGTGCTCGGGAGCGAGCAGAAGCGCCATCTGTTTCCAATTATCGCAATTGGAAACAGATGGCGGTCAGCGCTGGTCACGCTGGTTTTCCCTTGTAGCGCGCGCACACCACTCGCGGGTACCTTTTTTTTTTTTTTTAGACAATGATTGTTCAATGGGGAAAAAGGAAAAGAAAAGATAAGAAAAACAATACATAGATTAAAAAAGCAGTTTGCGATACATAGATTTATATTACTGATCTCAATACATGAGAGTTCCTGAAAGTGCATATGCGTTGAACCATAAAAAAAAATGTATCCCCACTCACACCTCATTCATCCATATAAGACAACACCGGCCCCCAAATCTCCATGCCTAATTTCTTTTTCCGGATACCTTTCACTGCATATAAACTATATTCTATGTTAAACATGGATAAAAATCTAGCCCTCCATAATTCAAAAGTTGGTACATCCTTCTGGAGCCACATTGAGGCAATACATAACCTGGTGACAGCTGTAGCTAAGAACAACAGATACCGATATTTATAAGCCAATTGATCAGTACCCTCTCTCTCAGCTACCCCCAGCAGAACATGAGCAGCTGACAATCTGACTGGACCTCCCCAAAATTTCGGCCAAAAATTTCTCTATATGCCCAAAAAAGTTGCTTAAGTACCTACATGTAAAAAAAATGTGTACAATGTCGGCGTCCTCTGTCCCACACCGGAAACATTTTCCATCATTTGTCCCACCCCATTTAGACAGTTTGGCTGGAGTATAATAAAGGTTAAACACGGTCTTGTAATGTTGTGCCCGGAGATTAGCAGATATTAACAGTCTACCCGCCAATTCAACGGACACTTCTACCTGAGTGCCCAAGCACCCTAGCCTATTGTCGGAGGCAAGATGGCGGCCGTGAGTACGGTCGTGCGAGCTTGAGCTCCCGGAGCTTCCCCCCCTGCTCCGCTTACCATGCTAAGGGCGCTTCAATGACCGGGTTTCTGTGTATCATGCTCTCCCCGAAGTGAAGTGCAGGTGGAGCGGCTATGCTGTGGAGTGCCTGTTACTTTCCCCGTATTGCTGTCTGCCGGTTCCTGGTGTTGGCGAGGCGGACTTCCGGGTGTGCGTACGCCGCCTGGTGTGGAGAGCGGATGGTGCCTGCGAAGGGAAGGCTTAACGCTGAACTGAACGCGGAACAGAACTGCACTCCAATGCCCCCGAAGGCCGGCCGTGGTAGAGCGCGAAACAACATGGATACATCAGACATTATGGAGGGTAAAAAGCTGATTTCAACTGTGGGGAAAAAGGACGCTGTTCGCGTGGATGGCGGTAAGAAATCTGTCCCTGCTTTATTTTTGACTGGGAAAATAAAGAAAAATGTGCCTACTACACCTGCTAACCTTGAGCCGGCGCTAAGCATAGATGAAGATCTACAGGGGGAGGATTACTCTTTGAACTCTTTGGCGCATGAGGACGGGGCTACTGGTGGTACCCCCCAAGGCTCTTTAAAGGACGGGCAGAATGGTGGAAAAAAATCAGAAAGGGCTGGAGTAGGTGACACTTCTCGAGGCCCAGCCAAGAAGGTGCAGAGGGGAGTAAACAGCGTAAAGTTTGCCCCTGAAAAAGGGGATAAGGCAATTGAAAAGAAAATGGTTGAGCCAGATTTAAGGAAAGAGAATGACTCTGGCGACCCTCCCTTTTTCTCAATGTCTGATCCCTCGGATACCTCCGGGGATGATTCTGATCCAGATATGCGCAAGGGAATCAACAGTCCAAAAACTGTGCGCAAGCAGGGGAATATAGGTCTGGGCGCAGCTTATCATTCGGCTGAGAGCGTAGATTCCGTTCAATGGGATTATTCGTTTATGGCAGAGACTGAAATGGTCTGTGGGATGCAAACTAACTCTGAAACTGTTGCGAAACCTGAGGATATCTCCCTGGTGGTTATCTATCAGACCATTATGGCCCATAGGGAGGAGACCCGAACAGAGAGCCTGCGCACCCAAGGGGCTTGTCGCAAACTTCAGAATTTGGTACGGAGGATTGCGAAAGCTTGTTCGGAGTTTTCTGTCCGGTTTAATGAGGCCGAGACCCGCATATCAAATCTGGAGGATGAGCTTGCGGCGCAGAAGGCAACAACAAAGGTCCTACGCTCTGCTAAGGATGATACCCTCTGGAAAATCACCGATTTGGAAAATCGTCTCCGGCGCAATAATCTCCGAGTGCTGGATATTCCCGAGGGGGCCGAGGGGCAAGATACACGAAAATTAATCATCGAACTTTACTCTGAAGCCTTTCCCGGGCTAACCCAATGGGATTGGAGCCAGGAGGTCCAGAGGGCACACAGATTCCCATTTGTTCAGCGTAATAGACCGGGCCAGAACTCTCCCAAACCAAGGGCGATTTTAATAGCAGTAAACAACTTTCTGGCAAGAGAAGCAGTATACGATTTGGCACGCCCATACAGAAAGAAAACCGGGAAGGGGATAGAGTTTTTTGTGCGCCCTGATTACTGCCCTTTAACTGTAGAAAAGAGATGGCAATTACGCCAACTCATTACACCATTTCATGACAAAGGGGCACAAGCCTTTTTGCTGAATCCAGCTAAGCTCAAAATCATTCACAAAGAGCATGTGCGGTTTTTACAGCTGAATCAGCTGCTAAAGAGTATCTGCAATCCTTGTAAGGGCTGAAGGGGAAAAAAAAAAAAAAGGGGGAAGGATGCTACGTGGAGCCCCTTTGTTTATTCATCTATGGATTGCAATATTGTTGTTTTTAGCTCTGGTTTTTTTTTCTCTGACTATATTGTATTGTGGTGGGTGGTGAATATTCTTGTGGTTTAAACACTGGGTGGGGTAGGGGGTCCGGGGCACGGATAGCTCGACCCATCTCGGAGACTCTGTGTCTCCAAGCCTCCAGTTTGGGATTGGGTGGGGGTGGGTCATGCCTCCGGCTGGAGCCGTGTAGGGGAGGAGGGGGACTGGGGGAAGTGGGTTGGTGGGGGTATTAGTAAAAATAGTCCATGATGGTTTTGTGAAGAGAAACAGGAAATTCAATGGTTTGAGGCACACAGTCCATAAGCATAAAGATACTGGGAAAACAGATGGGGGATAGTGGCATATTTCGAGGTATTCGGTTTTGCTCCCTGAATGTAAGCGGTTTGAATGATCATAATAAGAGGCAACGGGTCGCGAATGAGCTACGGTTGCTTCAGATTGACCTGGTATGCCTACAGGAAACTCATATCTCATGGGTTAATAGAAAACTATTGGCGGAACTAGGTCTCACAGTATTAATTTGCACAGAGCAAACCACCACTACACGGGGAGTAGCAATTCTGGCTAAGAATCATAGACAAGGGACAGGTAGAGCATTGGCAGATAAACAAGGGCGGTAGGCCATTGTGGAATGTACGATTAGCAGTCAGAAGTGTACTATTTGTTCTATATACGGTTCAAACTTTGATGAGGCCCTAATAATTGAAGGGCTAAATGTGGAACTTGCACTATGGCCCACTCCTGTGATTGTGTGTGGTGACCTAAATATACACCTTGAGCATAATGCTCTACAGGATGACAGCAAACCTTACAAAGGGAGGAAACCGAGGGTATTTAAGGTGCTGCAGTCTTTGCTGGATGATCACGGACTGGTGGATGCGTGGGCTACTCTAAGGGGTGCGGATCCAGGCTATACCTTCTACTCATGTCCGCACCAGAAATTAGTAAGACTTGACTATTTTTTTTTTATCAGGTCTTTTGCTCTCTGGAGCTAAAATACAGGTGTACCCACGAGTTTCCTCAGATCATGGACCCTTAGTGTTAAACCTTAGTATACTCAGAACTGGAATCAAACCGCGATCATTTTCTTTTGATAGGAAGTTATTATTAGATGAAAGCTACGTGGCTCATATGAAGGTATGGGTTGAGCAGTTTTTCCTTATAAATCGGAACACTGCAGGGATTGGATATGTATGGGATGCTTTTAAAGCGGGTTTTAGGGGTGAGACCCTTAGCTTCGGTTTATATAAGCAAAAACAAATGCGAGCAGTGCTACAGGAACTATATGCTGGTCTTATTGTAGCAGAAGAAAAACTTATGCAGGGCATATGTGCGGGCCAGGAGATTACTGCTCTGCAAACGGAAGTAGCCCGGGGCAAGGTTAAAATAAATCTCCACTGGAGCAAAGAGATAGCCAAGAAATATTCTATTAATAGGAAACTAAACTATGAATATGGGGAGGCAACTGGGCGATGTTTGGCACAGAGGCTCAGATCCAAAGAGGCGGCTCAGAGGATCAGCTCAGTGGTAGATTCTAGGGGCACTCTTATAGAAACTGACGTTGGGATTCTAAATGTGTTTCACGATTTTTATGAGGCACTCTATACTGGGGAGGGTTATGATGCACAGGCTGGGGAATCCCTGTTACAGAACCTCAATGGTAAAAATTTGGATACGCAAGATGCAGAGCTGTTAGAGGCCCCTATCACTATTGAGGAGTTGGAAAGAGCTATTAACAGCTTAGCCTCGGGCAAGGCAGCAGGGCCCGATAAACTTCCACTGGAAATATATAAAAGTTTTTCGGAGTATTAAAAATTGATATGCTTGCCACCTTTCAACAGGCCGAGGCTGGTGCTGCCCCCTCAACATGGGATGAGGCCAGTATTATTGTTTATAAAAAAAGGATAAACCCGCTGAACAACCAGGCTCATACCGTCCCATTTCGCTTTTGAATTCAGATGGCAAAATTTATGCCAAAATCCTAGCGACCCGGCTCGCTGAAGTAATAACCCCGTTGGTATCAATCCGGCAGCACGGGTTTATTCCCAAGAGGGGAACAACGAATCATATCAATAGGGTTGTAACTCTCTTAGACGTAGCTAGTGCCATGGGGAGTGAACTCGGTTTGATTTTATTAGACGCCGAAAAGGCGTTCGACCGGGTCGCTTGGGAATTTTTATGGGCTCTACTACGCTGTATAGGTTTTAAACAAAGCTTTATTACTGCCATACAAGTTTTATATCGCCGTCCAACGGCTAAGATTTGTATTATGGGCCTTGAATCTACCCCAGTACATATCACACGGGGAACAAGGCAGGGATGCCCCTGCTCTGCCTTGCTGTTCTCACTATATATAGACCCGTTTTTAAAAATGTTAGAACAAAGTGCAGAGATAGAGTCTGTAACTTGGAGGCAAGAGCATTATCGTGTGTTTGCATATGCAGACGATGTGGCAGTGGTAACGTCGAATCCCATCACAGCTATGCCCGAAATAGAGCAAGTGGCGTTAAAATTTGGAGCCGTGTCAGGATATAAACTCAATGTGGCAAAAACACAAATTTTATGTTCTAACATTACTGTATTTGACGACCATCGAGTTTTGAGTGAGGTAACTTATTTGGGGGTCACACTGAGGACATGCTTAAAATCATTGGTGGAGGTCAATTGGCGTAATATTTTGAATGATGTTCGGAAGCAATTGGAACAGTGTGAATGCCTACATTTTTCACTCGTGGGACGATGTAATATTCTCAAAATGTTGATACTACCTAAAATTTTATATTTTTTTAGATCTGTACCACTGGAAATCCCTCGTCCCCAACTTGTAGCATTACAGTCAATCTGTGCTAGATTTTTGTGGGCTCATGGCAAGCCCCGCAGAGCTATGCGCTATATGACCCTCCCTCGGGAGAAAGGCGGTTGGGCTGTGCCCGATTTTACTTTATATTACTTTGTATGTATGCTGCAGCATATGAATATACTCCTAACAGGGGCAGAACCAATTTGCACTGCCGAAGCCCCATCGATATATCAAATGCTGCTGGGCAGTGATGCCAAAAATCGGCTGTTTGTTAATTTAGAGCCAAGTTACTACAAGAAAACCAGGTTTAAGGTTTTAAATACTGCCTATAAGGTGTGGAAAGCTGTGCGAAAGCTTTATAGATTAGAGAGGGTATCTCAGTATACCCCCTTTACAGCTACGACACTCCTTCCACCGATATTCTGGGACAGAATCCTAGATAGATGGCGTACTAAAGGGATTCAATATATTGGTGATTTATATGCTAATGGGGAGCTGATGTCTTTTGAAATGCTAACTGATAAATATCACCTCTCCAGGTTTGAATTCTTTAAATATTTGCAAGTTCGCGATTATTTATGTAAACATCAATCGAATATCAAAGTAAACCCTGTGATTGAAGCCGTGAGGAAAAATGCACGTATTGGTACACTCTATAACTTATTATTGGACACTAAGGGCGGTGATCTAGAGATGCATAATACAAAATAGGACTCGCGGGTACTTTTCTAGTGCTTGTTTCTTTTGCTTTCAGCACTCCATGGCACACAGATATTTGTTTTTTATTTAAACAGCCCCACTGATCAAACAGCTTCATCGCACCCCCTGCTGTTTCAGCCACTTTTTAGCAAATTCAGTTTCCTCTCCCAAGCGTTGCACATCTGTTTAACTTTCTTTCTAATTCTCCTTTTTTGGAAGGCCTAGCACCTGCAATCTGCAGTCTTACCATTCCTTTCTTTAAAAAAACACTTTTGCTTCTTCTTATATATTTTAAAATTTACCACTTGCTTACCCCGTCACTCCTGCATTGTTGCTTGTTTGCCACGCCCCTCTTGGCCCCTCCCAGATTGTTGCATGGCCCGTCTCACCCGCATAGTTGCTTGCTTGTGCTACCCCTCCCATCCCGCAATGTTACTTGCTTGCCCCGTCCTTTCCAGCGCCCGCCTGTGTTGTTGCTAGCTTGCTCAGTCCCTCCCACGTTGTTGCCTACTTGCTGTCTACCTGCCCTCCTCCTGCATTGTTGCTTGCATACCCCATCCTCCTACACCTCTCACATTGTTGCTTGTCCCGTCCGTTCCACGTTGTTCCTTGCCCCCTCTCGTCCTGCCCGAAAAAAAGGCGCTATGACTTGGCCAGTACTGTCTGCATTATAGTGCTCTTCCCCCTAACTTCAGCCATGCTGAAAAACAGCCGTGCTGCTGTGCAATATGTCAAAAAGGCAGTAAAAAAGTCAATTGCATAGATGTGACCTATTCATTTCACCAATGCTTTTTTAAAGCGCATATTTTATTTAGGTCTTTAGTATGGTCCCTTGAAGTGTTAAAAATAAATAAAGAGCGGCCTATACATTTTGAGCTGCATTAGAGAGAGGGTACACAGCTGAAAAGCCAGATGTCGAATGTGTGCTTTAAAGGCCCACCATAGCTGAGAAGATTATAAAGGAATGGTGCTCGCCGCCTGCCGTCTGATGATATTGTAGTGTGCCGACTTGTAGCCCAGAGGCCGGGAGAGCTGGCGAACTGACATCCTGTAAACATCCTGCACATTCCTGCTGCATTTACTTCCCTCCTTTTTTTTTCTTTTTAGCTGAAGGGAAACTATTTTCAAATCACTTGTATGTGGTGCATGACCGGACCAGCGCCCCTCTGCTCCAGTATGCGTCTCTGAGGAGATGATTTGAGTTTGTTTCTCTAATTAGCAGAAACCAGCCGCGTTTTCTGGGAAGAAGCTCCTAGCCCCTTCCACTTCTTCCCAGCCCTGCAACAATAAAACCACAACCCAGACATCTGCGCAACAGGTTAGAAGGCAGCGCAGAATTCGTACCGAAGCTGAGAGGTAAAGCAATTTGCTGGAAAAAAGCCACTGACAATTGGGAGAAAAAGTGCTGCAACATCTTTTAGAGAGCATTGGTATAGCCAATAGGTCTCGGCTTTGGGACCTTATAAGTGTTTAGTTATCCAGCACAATATCCTTGGTGCAACAACATCAACTGTTGCATGGCTAAACACTTATAAGGTCCCTAAGGCGAGACCTATTGGCTATGCCAAAGCTTGTTTTTAAAGGAGGGGAGAATAATGCATCTATTGCAAGTATTTAAAGTGAAAAATCTTCAAATTGCCATTTGATGTAGGCCTACAGATTAAGGCACAACAGGATTCCCATTTGGCTAATGTTAGTGGCTTTTCTAAAAGAGCATCCCATCTATCTAGTGCAGTGTTCATGGTCTCGGACTTCTCATGCTGAAAAGCCTTGTACAGTTTGGCAATGAGTTTCCGACGATCTGTACAGGTAAGGAGGATCTGCAAGGACCACAGTTTTGATGGTTCCTGTGGAAAAGAGGGATAAAGAGCCCTCATGGCTACCCGCAACCGGTGATATATAATCAGGAGTGGGGTGTGCTTCTGGGTACCCAAGAAGTCTTCAAATGTAATGAAAGTCCCCCTGGGGTATGCGTCTCCCATTGTTTCCAGTCCCGCCTCACTCAATATAAAGAGCGCTCTGGGTTCTTGAGTGACCGATAATGCTGGATGATGTAACAGTGGTAATGCTGGGGCGTACAATGGGGTCTTACCCGCATGTGTACTAAGTGCCTGCCAGGCCTTCATTGTGCTACGGACAGTGTTTATTTCTGCACCTGTGACGTATGTGCACGCATGTGGTAGTATAGACCTAAGGGGGGTGGTAGGGTGAGCATCATCACTTTCAATCACTATGTGTGGCATATATCTTTGAGGTTGAAACCAGTAGTGTGCGAAGTACGCTTATACGCATAGATAATATAGGTAAAGGTCTGGGGCTCCGAACCTCCCTTGTGTGTATGGTCGTGTGAGCGTGCGCCATGAAATTCTAGGTTGCTGTCCAGACCATGCGAGGGTTAGCATACAAGATTTGAGAGTTTTAAAGAAGGCTTGAGTCAGAGGGATGGGGATATTTATAAACAAGTACAGGAACTTAGGAAGTATTACCATCTTCATAATTGCCAATCTGTCAGCTAATGATAAGGGAAGGCGTATCCATCGGGTCACCTGGTCCTCTAAATTTGAAATGGCGGTACCGTAGTTCCGCCAGATAACTATCTCGGGATCCCTATGTACACTCACCCCCAAATATGTCACAGGATCTACACACCATTCTAGTGGGTATTCCATGGCATGGGGTTTCGTGCCTGGGGTCAGTGGGAAAATGGTCGATTTAGACCCGTTTATACTTAGTCCCAAGTACCACCCGTATTTTATGTATTCTCAGACAACTGGCGCCAAATGAGTAGCAGGGTCATGAACGTATTATGTTCCCATATCATCTTCATAAAGAGATATGGCTAAGGGACATTGACGAAAGCGCAGGGCAGTGGCAGCATGCCGTTGTCTAATTACACACTGCAGAGGCTCAAGTGCCAGGGCAAATAAGATCAGTGACGATGGGCAGCCCTGTTGCTTCCCCCGTAGATATTCAATGTCTGCGATGTAACACCATTAACACGGACCCGAGTCACCTGGTCCGTGTATAGTAAGCGGATCCACAGCATCCACGCTTGTGGCATATCCATTCGGGATAGGACTGAGAACATATCAGGCCATTGTATAGAGTTGAATGCCATGGCGGCGGCAAGAAGTACCGCCGCCACCTGGAGTGAGGGGTCAAGTTGGTGGATCACTGCGAAAATTGTGTGCATGTTATGCGTGATGGATCGGGAAGGGACAGAACCTGACTGATCTGGCAATATACTAGCGAGGGTAACAGGGGCTGAAGTCAAGCTGCTAGGAACTTTGCCAGAATTCTGACATCTGTGTTAATTAGGGATAATGGAAGGTAAGAGCCACATCTCTCGGGCACCTTGTCTGGTTTTAAAAGCATTATTATTAAAGCTTCCCTTAGTATTGGCAGTAGGGAGTGTTTATCATAGGCCTCTTGATACATATCTCTGAGGTGAGGCACAAGTAGGTCCATATACATCTTAAAGAATACGCTAGGGAGCACATCACTCCCAGAGGCCTTCCCATTGGGGAGGGTATGAATTACATCTCTTATCTCATCTTCACAGATAGGCTGAACAAGAAATTCCCTCTGCCTGCTTGAGAGCCAGGCAAATGCCACATCATCCAGATATGATTGGTCTCTTGCTCCGTGGCCGACATGCGGGCCCCATATAATCTAGTGTAGATTTTCACAAATTTGGCTACACTAGATTAAGTATCATGGGGTGCATTACCATCTTGGGACACTATGCTCACCACATGTGTATGTTCTTGAGGCTCTCGGATTTTGGTAGCTAAGCTATTCCCCAGCAGCCTCCCTCCCCATAGGCTCTCGCCACCCATCGTCTGGACATTTGTCATATCTCCTGGTCCTTCGTATCGTTATATTCTGTAATTTGTGTTCTAATAGCCGCTAATATTGTGGCATCAGGCCGTGCTTCGTAGGGTCTCTCTAGGTCCAGTAAGGTGGCTACTAAGGTTTGAAATCGAGAGCGGATGGCCCTCAGCACTCCTGCCTGTAGACCAATACATGATCCTCTGATGGTAGCCTTGAATGCCTCTCATAGTGTACTCGTCTCTCCCACTGAGCCCTTGTTGTCTTCGATGTATTGTATAATCGCCATGCGTATTCCATCTCAGAATACTGCGCCCAGGAGTGCTGAAGCTTGGAGCCTCCAATGAAATTGTCTAGGTGTGTGGGTAGGAAGAATGACTGACAGCAGTACCGGGGAATGATCTGAGAATGTTTTCGACAGGTGGCGTACCTCAATGGCCCATGTTCTCACCTCCCTCGTCATCAGCCAGAAATCCAGCCAAGACCACATATTGTGTACTGATGATATAAAGGTGCCCTCTCGTTCCCCAGGGTGATGTGCCCTCCATATATTTATGAGGCCATGGTCTTCCATGCCCTCACGTAGTGCCTGAGTGGAGTGTTTGCCCTGCCAGTCCGCAGTGACAAACCTATCCAGTGTTGAGTCTAAGTGAATATTAAGATCACCTCCCCAGAGAACAGTCTAGGGTTGCAAGTCATGCAAGCGGCCCCATATTCCAGTAAAGGAGTCAGGGTTATCTATGTTAGGTCAGTATATATTGATAATGGTGACAACCGTGCCACCAAGGTTTCATTGTACAAAAGCATATCTTCCTTGGTCATCTACTTCAGAGTGTATAAAAGTGAATGGTGTACCATTCTTAATCAGGATGATAACACCCCTGTAATAAAGGAGTAAGAGGAGGCTTTCCGTACTCCCGCCCACCTAGATCCCAATGTTTGCGCTGTTTGTGTTGTGAGCTGTGTTTCTTGGAGGAGTGCTACGTGCACATGGTGGTGGTCCAAATAGGCAAACACCTGGCTGACTTTCTTGGGATTATTCAGGCCACACACATTCCAAGTGAGTAAGTTAATTTGTCCTACATTTTAGCCATTCAAGTCTGGACTGGACAAGGTGTAGTACGTACGAAATTGGAGATGTGCAGGGGCTCGGTGCTATGGTTATACTGACTGTGGCATATGGAAGAAATTTCAAACATTAAACTAAATACCCACCCCCTTCCCACTTCAGCACTCAAACTATACCAAAACCATCCCAATTCAAGAAAAAAAGATACCAACATGAAGTTCATTCAACAGATAGTACAATCAAATATATCCTTATAAGGGTGCAGCCTTGTGGGGTAGCTAGAGGCTAAAGTGACCTACAGTTGGACGGAGGTGGCTTGGAATCTGACTGGAAACAGTCCTGCGTATCAGCGACTGCTCGAGGGCCACAACCTGGGAGTGCAGGGCCTGCACGAGCATCCTCCATAAGGTAGTTTTCGTAGGTGCCGATTGCAGTGTGCGGTCCTAGTTGCAAAGCAGAAGTGCCTGCTCCACCGAGTCCAAGCACCTGCATGGCGCTGAAGGAAGCCAGTTGTGACATATATAAGAATAATGAGTGAGTTACAGCAAAAAGGGTCTTGTAAAGGTGGTGGGGGCAGATTGATAGGTTACATAGTTACTGCTACCATCAGAGTTCCTCAGTATCCAGTTCTGCTCTTGGCGAGCTGCGTCTCGAACGAGTAAGGGATTTAGCAAAGTCTTTGGCTGCATTCGGTGTAGTGAATATTTTCTGCACTCCATCATGATCCACATGAAGGCAGGCGGGATAAAGCATGGCGTATGGTACTCCTGCTGCTGGTAGTTTCTTTTTGACCTGAAAGTATTCGCGCTGAGCGGACTGCACTGCCATGGTGGAGTCGGGGTAGAATGCAACGTCATTGTCTTGGTATTGTATCATTTCTTTTCCTCTAGAGAGGCACAATACTGTATCACGATCACTATAATTTATGAGTTTGGTGTTGATCGGCCTAGTCAAGGATCCATGTGGAGGATGCGCCTGCAGCTCCACATGCACCGTCAATATGTTTGTATGCTCCTGAAGTAGGTATCTGTGCGTGCGCTATGTATACACCTCTCCTTTCATTCACACAGGGCCTACAGTGGGTAAGGAAATTGGTCCTGTCCGCTGTGTTCTCTAAATGCTATACTAGGGGTGTTGGGTATATCGCAGAGTGTTTAGGGCCTCACTGTGCTGCAAAACCTCAAGGTCCTCCACAGCTAGGGGCGCCCGCTCCGTACAGGAGCCACCAGGACATCAATTTTGGCCGTTAACAATGCAGGCCAATAGACCTCCAACCAGCCACCCGCCAGGTCGGTGCAGGCCCCAGAAGCCTTTCCTCGCCAAGATGATTAACAACACGGAATCTCGAGGGTTGGCGTAGGCCCCCTCAACAATGCGCAGATGGGCTATAGGATCACGCCCAGTCAGCTCTCCTCTCACCGCTGCAAGGCACCATACACACCACACAGCCAGCAACACAGGCAAGTCTATTAATATATATTGAAGCACAGTTGGATTGGCCAGAACTGGCCCCCCAGATCACCGGGTACATCTGTCGTGCAACGCTCCATGTAGGAAGGGGAGCACGACCCCACAGGCCCGGGGCAGGGTGGTCCGCACTCACCGCAGAATCTCTGGCCCCCAGGCCGTGCAAGCCAGTCGCATGCCGATCTGGTACTTCCTATGCCAACAGGCCTGTCTCTTGTCCTGCAGCGCAGGTGACCAGGAGCCTCAGGATAGTGATCACTAAGTCCGCTCTGTGTAGGCCACACATTGGTCCAGCCAGGCAGCCGATCTCTTGTGGGGTCCACCTCCCGCAGCGCCGATCAGCGGTGACAGCGCCGACCTCCAGTCGTAGGCCAATACAGATCTCAGCTGCCCCCACGTTCTGTGTCTGCACCCGTGGCATTCTGCCGAGCCAAGCCCCCAGGCTAGGGTCAGCTCCGCATGGGTCACAGCTCACCTTGGTCTGGAATCTCACAGCTGGTGTTGGCAAGCGGCAGTATGTCACCGCCTTCAGGGTCCCCGTCCAGCTTAGGGGCACCGGTCCTCTCTCAAGGGGCACAGCAATTGGGCACGACCATTTTCTCACTACAGGAGCGCTCAGGACTGGCAGGGAAGCCAGTGTAGTTTTCTCGGCATCACACTCAACGTCCAGTCGTCAGTAGCACATAGATGATTTAATGCGTTTCCTAGATGACATGCCCCTCATTTGAAGAACGGATGCCTTGTAGTTAGGCAGATAAATACCGGATTGGCGTTTCCAGCCGGCAGAGCTACACTAATGTGCGGCCATCTTGCCATGGACTCTCTAGTGCCCCCCTTCTCAACGCCTTCCTTGTTTTCATTCGGAATCCCTTCATCACGCCTACATTCTGCGTACATAAGCGAAAAGTTAACCAATAATTCAAACCAAATACTCTTTTACTGTATTTTGTTCCTAAAACATGTTTGTTTACTTATGTAGTTTTATTATCTAATGTAAGTGAGACTGGTGGGATAATGCTAGCCGCAGTGTCTTTAAAAATCTAGATTTTCCTGTCACTCAACCATGGAAAATCATCTTTTAATGGCACAACCACAGGCTAGCATTATACATATGCAGAGACCCTCCATAAAGCACTTGCAACATGCTCCTCTTGACTTTAGTAGAATTATGGAAACGCTCCTGAATGCGACAAATCACCTGCCCTCAAAATGCCCTCATAGTTTCGTCCCTAAAAACTCCTTACTGGCCATATCCCATAGAACTGAATTAGCTTTTAAGCTACTTACACTTCCTGATTACTTCATTACTGCTCTCATCCACCTAAATATTGTAATTGACACCTTTCTGTAATGTCTTACCTAAGAAATCAACAACTAAGTCTCTCAATCTGACCTGAATCTCCACCATTCTCTTCTCATGCTCCTGAATACTCTTATGACACGTATCTTTAGATACTCCTCAAACCAAGAATAAAATATTGCCTAACTCGTTGTTTTCATTCTCTTGTATACTTCAAACAACACTCTATTTGGATTATAATACCAACAACTTAACTCCAATACACAAACATCTGAAATCCTTCTCCAAGAAATTGAATATATGAAAGGCACTGACTTTCAACTCAGCTGTCTTAAACTTACAAATTTATCATAAAAGGACATGCCTAAAATAGCCTAAACACTTTAAATATCTTACATGCCATACAGAAGTATTATTTGCTTTTGACCGTCTCTGCAAACGCATTCCCTTCATATATCACCACACCATAGAACTTTTATCAGTTGACTTTCTCTCATTCAAAGAATGACCTGCTTCTACAGCTGATCTGCATCAGTTTGCTGTTCGGTAACTTAATCCTTTTTCAAATAATTCTGTCAAAACTATCAAAACTCCTTTCTGTGCACCAATTAACCAAACATCCTACTAATTGTTGCTGGAGCCCATGATTCTTAGAGCAAAGTATTAGTCTTCTCTGAAAGACCTTTATCAATCAATCAATCAGGATTTATAAAGCATGGTTAATCACCCAATAGGGTATCAAGGCACTTGCAGGTCTCAGAGTCATTTGAACAGCCAGGTTTTGAGGACCATTCGGAATTCCGGAAGTGAGGTGACGGTCCGGAGGTGCGTAGGGAGGCTGTTCCAGGTCTTTGCTGTGATGTGGGAGAAGGAGCGTCCTCCACTTCTACTTCGGTAGATGCGGGGAGTATGAGCAAGTGAAAGGGAGGCGGAGCGTAGTCTTCTTGACGGTTGGTGGGAGCTCAGGCAGTGGTTAATGTATGTGGGTCCTCATTGTGTAGAGCCTTGTGTGGGTGGCTCAGCAGCTTAAATTGGCATCTCTTCTGTACGTGGAGCCAGTGGAGTTGCCTGAGGTGGGGTGTGATGTGGGTTCGTCAGGTAAGGCGAGGATGAGTCTGGCTGCGGCTTTCTGTAATGTTTGAAATCCCTGTAGGAGGTGTGCGGTGATTCCTACGTAGAGGACATTGCAGTAGTCCAGTTGGCTGGTGATGAGGGCATGTGTCACGGTGCGTCTCGTGTGTAGGGGTAGCCACTTGAAGATCTTACGTAGCATGCGCAGAGTGAGGAAGCAGTCAGAGGAGATGGCCTTGATCTGTGATTTCAGTGTGAGCTTGTTGTCAATGATGATTCTGAGGTTACTGGCATGGACAGAGGGAGTGGGTGCAGGTCCTAGGTCTGATGGCAACCAGGAATCGGTCCATTTGTTGCTGCTGTTGCCAAAGATCAGTACTTCCCTATTGTCTGTGTTCATCTGCAGGCAGCTGTTTTTCATCCAGTTGGCGATGTTTGTCATGCATCTGTGGAAGTTGGTTTCTTCTTTTGGTGGGATCGTCGGTGAGTGAGAGGATGAGTTGGGTGTTGTCTGTGTAGGAAATTATGTTGAGACCGTGGGATCTGATGATGTTGGCCAGAGGAGTCATATATATGTTGAAGAGCATGGGGATGAGCCTTGGGGGACTCTCAGGTGATCTCCTTGAGTTGAGAGGTGAAAGGTGGGAGGTGGATCTTCTGGGTTCTTACGGTGAGGAAGGAGACAATCCATCTGAGCACGTCCAATGGATGCCGATGTGGTGGAGTCTTACGATAAGCGTGTGGTGGGTAAAGGGTGTTGAAGGCTGCTGAGAGGTCGAGGAGGATCAAAGCTGCTGTTTCTCCTCAGTCAAGGAGGGTTTGTATGTCATCAGTGTCTGCGATCAGGGTGGTTTCGGTGCTGTGATTGCTGCAGAAGCCGGATTGGGAGGTGTCAAGTAGCTGGTTCTGCTCCAGGTGTGTAATGATTTTATTGTTGATGATCTTTTCCAGTACCTTCGCTGGGAATGGGAGCTGGGAGATTGGGCTGTAGTTTTTGAGTACGCTGGGGTTGGCGGGAGGTTTTTTGAGTAGTGGTCTGACTTCGGTGTGTTTCCAGGAATCGGGAAATGTTGCAGTGGTGAAGAGGTGTTGATTAGGGTGGTGAGTTCCTGGCTGATCCTTTAGTTTCCAAGGTTGAAGATGTGGTGCGGGCATGGGTCTGTGGGAGCGCCTGAGTGGATGGATTTCTTGGTGGAGGGTCTGTTCTAGGTGGAGAGGATGTACCAGGTGGTCAGTGTGTGGTTTGTGTCAGTTACAGTGGTGGTGTATCTGTTGAGGAAGTCTGTAGGTGTGGGTTGGGTTTTGAGGTTTCTGTATATGGTTACTATCTTGTTGTGGAAGACGGGGGTGAGGTTGTTGCACAGCTACTGTGAGGATATGAAGTCATTTTCGCTGGAAGCCGGGTTGGAGAATTCCTTAACGATGTACTGGCAGAAACGCTCCAGAACACTCAACATGAGAGCAGATGGAATGGAAGCAAGGTTTACAAAAGTAAACATAGTCACACACAAGGTCACATGTGCCAAATATAAACAGAATTGAAAACAAAACACAACACATCTTTCCCCTTAAATAGACGACAAAATGAATAATGAATCTAAAGGTTTTTCTAGAAATAAAATAATTAATATCAAAGTTTCTCTAAATCACACACAAAATTGGTCATCCATTTTGGTTTAGATCGTACTCTAAAAAATCTATCAGTAGTCATTAGGTTTTTTTCTCCTGTGCCATCCACACACTCATTGCGAACAATGCTGTTCTCACAATTAAGTTAATTCCCGGTGTCAAGATCACATCCTGAAATACGTCAATCATGGCCGTACTTGGAAGGTGATCCAATGGGTCTCATAATGTCCATAGCCACTGTATGCCAAGTATTTTCAGGAACAAAAGGTTCACACATGTTTGGCCTTAATGGTTTTAGAGATTTGTCAAAATTTGGACAGAACATGCAATTCCTTACAAGTCTTTCCACGTCTATATTCATCCATGACCACCAATACCATTTTTTGACTCTTTGTTTAGTTTTTACAACACCAAAATGCCCTTCATGACAAATGCTCAAAATGTGACTTCTCAGAGAAGTAGGGGGAATTGCTCTTTCTACCCTGACGATAGTCCCATTACTGACAGATAATTCAACTCCAACCTCCCATAAGTTTCTCATATGATTATCTAAACTAGATTTCCTAGGCAAACCCAGTTCAATCCATTCAATATTCTGCAGTAACTTATTATCCTTTAAATCTTCCTTTCTCCAAATGTCCTCTGACACTCTGGGAGCTCCCTGATCAAGGATGAGTGTTACACTTAAATCACCCCACTCAATCCTCTCGCATTCTTGTATTTCAGTGGGCATGAGAGAAAAGAAGTCTGCCAAGATGTTACTCTTGCCTGGAACATACTCCACATTGTATATGAAACCTTGAAGGCGCATAGATGTCCTTGCAATTCTAGCTGATACGTTAAAAAGTCCTTCAGTAGTCAAAAGTCTTACGAGGGGCTTGTGATCAGTGCGAACCATGCATTGTTTATCCCAAACAAAAGAACGAAAGTGCTCCAATCCCCACACACCCGCTAGAGTCTCTTTTTCAATAACAGAGAATTTTTCTTCTGTGGGGGACAATGCACATGACGCATAGGCTATTATAAATTCTTTTCCTTCACTGTCAATCTGGGATAAGACACCTCCCAACCCCTTATTACTTGCATCAACAGTGATAACGTTTCTTAGATCCGGATCAAACCCTTTAAGTACCGGGGCTTCAGCAATGGCTTTTTTGACATCAGCAAATTCCTTCTTGCATTTGTCAGACCATACAAACTTAACTTTGTTTTTCAATAACTGCCTTATAGTATATATCCTGCTAGAAAATCCTTTCACAAATTTATTATAAAATTCAATCAAACCCAAGAAAGATCTGAGTTCGTCCTTATTTTAAGGATGAGGGGCATTCAGGATTGCTTCAACTATCTTAGGTTTAGTAGCTACACCTTCACCGCATAGTACATGACCTAAATAAGTCACAGATTTAACGGCAAATTTACACTTAGAATGTTCTACAGTCAATACATTTTTTCCAAGACATTCTCTAAAACCTTATCATGTTCTAATTTGTCCTTATCAAAAATCAAAATACCATCTTGAAAACATTTCACTGCGGGGTGTTTCCCCAAAAGATGATACATGACTCTTTGGAAAATAGCTATGGCTGAAGCCAACCCAAAAGGTAACCTTTTGTATTGGAAACAGCCCATCGGGGTAATGAAGGCTGTATATGGTTTGCTCTCTTTCTTCAGGCAAATTTGGTGGTATGCGGCTGAAAGAGCTATCGTAGAAAACTATTTGACGTCTCACTAAAGCAGGATGAGAGAACAAGGGTACCCCAATATGCGAACCTGGGGTGATCAGATATTTTAGGAAAGCCAATGGTTCAAGTGGTGGCCACAAAGGGTCCGGAGCAAAAAGTGTGAACCCCAAAAGGGGCACTAGGAATCTCAATTAAACTAGAGCATTAATCATACTGGGAGCACAGAAGTAGGGGAACATATTTCGTGTAAAATAGACAGTTTATTTTACACAAGTAAAACTTAGTACTCTAAGTAATATTCAGGTGCTCACAAAGGTGAAAAGTGGGCGTGATGTGACAAGGTGATAGTGGATTAAAAAACATAACATCGCATTGACAACAAGACAAATGGAACTCCACGTAAATGTAAACAATAGAAGGAGTTCCTGTTGTAAGGGTCGACGGCGTTTCGATCTTATAAACTCAAGATCATCTTCAGGACATATAGTGAGCAATCTGAAATCTCATTTGGTCAAGGGAGTAGACCCGGGCGGGGTCACAGGCGCGGTTCCTTCAGTCTTACCTGGGAGGCCTCTTGAATGGGGCGGCTGTCTCAATTAATAGAGCCTCGAAGAATTTGGTGGTCTAGGGCTACCTCCGGCCGGAGGTAGTGCAGGGGCGAGCATGGAACCTTAGTCTGAAGCTGTTCAGGAACAGCAATGCGGTCAGGGATGATTCCGCCTTCAGCGGCGCGTGAGGCGCAAGGTTGCCGGCATCAATATATGAGCGTGAAACTTAGGACTGTCAGGGTGCTGGTATGGTGAGCCGTAATTAGTCAAGGCGAGGGCTTTGTGTGGCCTGAGGCCTGCGATCGGATACAAATCGTATCGGATACAAATTCAGACACCACTGAATTCGTCTTTATTACGAACTACACCCCTGTTCCTTGAAAGTTCCTTGAATGCCTCAGGCCACACAAGCCCTCGCCTTGACTAATTACGGCTCACCATACCAGCACCCTGACAGTCCTAAGTTTCACGCTCATATATTGACGCCGGCAACCTTGCGCCTCACGCGCCGCTGAAGGCGGAATCATCCCTGACCGCATTGCCGTTCCTGAACAGTCTCAGACTAAGGTTCCATGCTCGCCCCTGCACTACCTCCGCCCGGAGGTAGCCCTAGACCAGCAAATTCTTCGAGGCTCTATTAATTGAGACAGCCGCCCCATTCAAGAGGCCTCCCAGGTACGACTGAAGGAACCGCGCCTGTGACCCCGCTCGGGTCTACTCCCTTGACCAAATGAGATTTCAGATTGCTCACTATATGCCCTGAAGATGATCTTGAGTTTATAAGATCGAAACGCCGTCGACCCTTACAACAGGAACTCCTTCTATTGTTTACATTTACGTGGAGTTCCATTTGTCTTGTTGTCAATGCGATGTTATGTTTTTTAATCCACTATCACCTTGTCACATCACGCCCACTTTTCACCTTTGTGAGCACCTGAATATTACTTAGAGTACTAAGTTTTACTTGTGTAAAATAAACTGTCTATTTTACACGAAATATGTTCCCCTACTTCTGTGCTCCCAGTATAATTAATGCTCTAGTTTAATTGAGATTCCTAGTGCCCCTTTTGGGGTTCACACTTTTTGCTCCGGACCCTTTGTGGCCACCACTTGATCCATTGGCTTTCCTAAAATGTCTCACTAAAGCAAGCATTTCTGAAATTTTAGGCAAAGGGAATTTATCTACTACAATATTATTATTGACATGACGCAAGCCAATGCATATCCTGATCTTTCCGTTGCTAAGTCTCGCAACGACGACTGGAGAAATCCACTCTGAAGATTCAATCCGCTCTATGATGTCAGCATCTACTAATTTTTCTAATTCTTTCTCCACTTCTTCTGTGAGGAGTACTGGTATGTTTCTTACTTTATGTGTTTTGGGACAAGCATCCTTATTATGGACTATGTAATGCTCGAAATCCTTTAACATCCCTATTTTGCCACAAAAAACTTGTGGAACTTTCTTGAGCATTTCTGCTCCAACATTTTCTCCTTCATCAATCACCAACACTAGTTCAGGACTGTTAGGATTTAGAATTATGTGTAGGTCACATTGATCTCTCCAGCCCAAGACTGAGGGACCCTTCTTTGCAATATATAGTTTCCCTATAGATTCTCTATTTTTAAATCAGAAAATTAATGTCCTAAAACCAATAAAATCGATTTATCTCTCCAGGAAATCCCTCCGGATTTATGTCAGGTTTTTGAACGTTACTACCGAATTTGTCAACAAATTTGGAGTTCCATACATCTTCATTAACGATTGTGAATGGGAAACCTGAATCAGTGTACATCTGCACATCCACTCCTCCTATAGACATGATACATACAGGTTTCTTTTTATCTCCAGCAAAGTTATCATGTATGTTCAAAACAAAAGACTCCTGTTGAGCCTTGCTATTAATGTCACAATGCATAATTTTCCTGACGGTCTCATCATCCTCACTGGATGTATCTTTGTCCACGCACTTGATTTTAAAACGTTTCTTTTTCCTACATACCTTAGCAAAATCCAGTCATACCACATGCTGAACATCTTTGTTTAAGTGCTGAGCAGGGCTTACTTGAAGCTAGATGTGAGGAACTGTCACACCTGTAACATCTAAAACTATTCTTTTTTGTGTTATCATACGTTTTACCCTGCTCTTTTTTTAAATTGTTTTTATTCTTTTTTATTGGATTCCTGTACCTTAAAACCATCTATCTTAGACTTGTTAAAACTCCTATTTTTGATTTTTCCTATTACTTCATCAATAATGTCTTTATTTTCAGCTTTCAAGACTTTGGCACTATGGCTGGAAAGTTCTGCTTTCCTCACAATAGCCAAAATGTCATCTAAAGCAGCATCTCCATTGATCCCCAATCTCTCCTGGATTGCAGGATCACAAGCATGCATAACCACTTGATCACGTATAAGCTGTTCTTGCAAATAATCAAATTTGCAATCACTCACTAATTTTTTAAGTGCTGCAACATACTCATCAATGGTTTCTCCGGGTTCCTGTTTCCTCTGAAAAATTTTAAACCTTACAATACCAATGCATATGTTTGCGCAAAATGGTTATCAAAGTCCTGTAATACAAAAAACAGTGGTCCCTAAAATAGGGAGAATAAATAGTACAATAAAATATAGCCCCAATCAGTACTATATTTAAGCCAGTGTCCAGCCAGACAACGGCAAATTTAATATGCAAATTAGTGACAATCGAGTACAGATGTGAGTAAAATAACATAACAGTGGGATACAAGCCTGTACCCATGAACTCACATGTTAGACAAACAAAGAAAGTAAAATAAAGAAAGGCTCAGGCAGTTTCAAGGGTTGTTTCTAAAAGATAATACATAGATGGGGAAACAACAATTATAGAGAGGTCACCTTTATACGAAATATATACAAAAATCACTGTGTATAAGGTTGACAACTATGTCGACGGCGTTTCGATCCTTATCTGTAGGATATTGGATCATCATCAGGACTAAGAAATAAAGTGCCTGAAAACAATTGCCTGTAAATTACTGTATTAAACATGGAAAAATAAATAAAGAAGAAGGGAAAGAAAGAAAATAAACACGATGGTGAGTCAAGAAATAGTATTTAAGAAAGCAGCATATTAAGCACGCACTCTGAAGTGCTCAATTGATATATAACAGCCTGATCATACTGATTGAATTATTTTACGCGTGGAGAGGTCAAAAGTGCCTAAAATGCGGAATTCCAAGAGTTGTGAGGGTAGCAGGGGAGCGCGGGAAAACATGTAGCAGGAATGGCACGAACCTATCGCTTCTGATGTACATGTACAGTTGGTTTATTTATGCATTCAGTCTCTGTACAATCTGTTAACCTTAGTTACGTAGTAGTACTAGATTTGCTCAATACCCCCCCTTTTTCCATCTCTGGGTTGCACGCAATTGTTTTATATACTTATTGGAGCATGCAATTAATAATAGACAGGGCATTTGCCCAATGTAGATTCTATTACCATTCTTGCTACACATTTACAAACCACCCTCATCGCATATATTTCGTGTAAAGGTGACCTCTCTATAATTGTTGTTTCCCCATCTATGTATTATCTTTTAGAAACAACCCTTGAAACTGCCTGAGCCTTTCTTTATTTTACTTTCTTTGTTTGTCTAACATGTGAGTTCATGGGTACAGGCTTGTATCCCACTGTTATGTTATTGTACTCACATCTGTACTCGATTGTCACTAATTTGCATATTAAATTCGCCGTTGTCCGGCTGGACACTGGCTTAAATATAGTACTGATTGGGGCTATATTTTATTGTACTATTTATTCTCCCTATTTTAGGGACCACTGTTTTTTGTAATAAGTTAACTCCCAAGGTCCCTTACCAATTCAAATTGGGTTCCCTTGTTCTATATACATCAAAGTCCTGTAAAGCATTTTCAAAAACATTTGAATCCCCGATCCCAGTACTTATTTTCATTTGTTCAAACAATGTGAACCCTTCCGGCCCCACAGAATGTAGAAAGATTTTCTTTTTCTTATCGGGTTTCATTTTTTTGTCCTCGTCAATAGTGTCTAAACAATTCGACTTCCATTCACTCCATTTCATGCAAGGACTAGTTCCCACTGGCCAAAATGCTTGTGGGGGTTGAAGAGCAAATTTTTGTGTAGCCATAGTGAAAAATAAGTATTATAAAAACAAATAGTAATTATATAATCTACCCAAATAGGTCTGTATATAATGTACAACAGCGTCAAACTTTCACCAGGAGCTAGCACACTGAAAGTAGATTAATGTAGCAAAGCTGAGGAAACAGTATTTGGATAGAAGCTGCAGTGTCCACTCTTCACTCAGGAGGAACTAGTCTACTGCTGAACTAATATACAATCCAAAACAGGAATAACTTTTGAAATCTCACAGGTTACTTAAATTGCACAAAACAAAGTGCTTCACACACTTACTGAATTTATAATCCAAAAAGAGGAGTTATTTGTGCCTGTCACCATGGAGATCCGATCGGGTGTGTTGTAAGTTCACTATTTGCCGCCTGCTAGAAATTTTCCAAAATGGCGGCATGCACGGTGCATAGTGACATTGTATTGCAAGGAACGTAGGTGTTGTAAGAGTGCTGGGACGGCGGACGTCACAACAACGAAGATGCCGTGTGTAGCGGACGCAGCTGTATCCACATCAAACACTCTAGGTTCTAAAGCGAATGCTCTGTCCTTGAGCCCACACACGCAGCAAACAATCTGCATTTAAAAGATGCACTCACTTCAATGAAGGTAACGTTACCTTAATTTTCAATGTGGTGTAGTCCTCAAAGGAAATCCTTAACGCACTAAAATCGGTGTAGTCCTCCGAAGAAATCCTTAACGGGCTGTGTAGAAAGGTGTAGAGGAAGCAAAAGACACACAATTGATGGACGGAATGCAGAACAAATCAAAACATTCACCGCCAGTCAAGAGATCTGGGTTAAATCCATCATTCTTTTGCTCACCATGACACCCCAGTTTAGACCTGGCCATATGCAAATCAGTCTTGACCCTGTGCCTCATGGGAACAGTCCAGCCCGAACTGCTAAGCCAGGTCTTCACTGGACCGGAAACAAGCATCCTAGTACCGGTTTTGGGGTTTCACCCCTTTTCAGCCAGGATAGCTTGAATCCAGTGGCACTGTGAGCCCGGGACCCACGTCTGGGCATACCCGGCGCACTTAGGGCGAGGAAGCAAAAGACACACAATTGATGGATGGAAGGAATGCAGAACAAATCAAAACATTCACCCCCAGTCAAGAGATCTGGGTTAAATCCATCATTCTTTTGCTCACCATGCCACCCCAGTTTAGACCTGGCCATATGCAAATCAGTCTTGACCCTGTGCCTCATGGGAACAGTCCAGCCCGAACTGCTAAGCCAGGTTCTCCCTGGACCATAAACAAGCATCCTAGGACCGGTTTCGGGGTTTCACCCTTCTTTAGCCAGGATAGCTTGAATCTTGAATCCAGTGGCACAGTGAGCCCGGGACCCACGTCTGGGCATACCAGGCGCACTTAGGGCGAGGAAGCAAAAGACACACAATTGATGGACGGAATGCAGAACAAATCAAAACATTCACCCCCAGTCAAGAGATCTGGGTTAAATCCATCATTCTTTTGCTCACCATGCCACCCCAGTTTAGACCTGGCCATATGCAAATCAGTCTTGACCCTGTGCCTCATGGGAACAGTCCAGCCCGAACTGCTAAGCCAGGTCCTCCCTGGACCGGAAACAAGCATCCTAGGACCGGTTTCGGGGTTTCCCTTGCTCACTTTGCCTCTGGATTCAAGCTAGCCTGGCTGATGAGGGCTGTTAGCCTGAAACCGGTCCCAGGATGCTTGTTTCCGGTCCTGGGAAGACATGGCTTGGCAGTTCGGGCTGGACTGTTCCCATGAGGCACAGGGTCAAGACTGATTTGCATATAGCTGTGTCTGAACTGGGGTGGCAAAGTGAGCTAAAGAACGATGATGGATTCAACCCAGATCTGTGACTGGGGGTGAGTGTCTGAAAAGTTTCAGCGCTCCGTCCATCATCTCCTTGTGTTTGCTTTGTGCGCCCTAAGTTGGCAGGGTATGCCCAGACGTGGGTCCCTTGCTCACTTTGCCACTGGATTCAAGCTAGCCTGGCTGATGAGGGCTGTTAGCCCGAAACCGGTCCTAGGATTCTTGTTTCCGGTCCAGGGAAGACATGGCTTGGCAGTTCGGGCTGGACTGTTCCCATGAGGCACAGGGATAAGACTGATTTGCATATAGCTGTGTCTGAACTGGGGTGGCAAAGTGAGCTAAAGAATGATGATGGATTCAACCCAGATCTGTGACTGGGGGTGAGTGTCTGAAAGGTTTCAGCGCTCCATCCATCATCTCCTTGTGTTTGCTTTGTGCGCCATAAGTTGGCAGGGTATGCCCAGATGTGGGTCCCTTGCTCACTTTGCGACTGGATTCAAGCTAGCCTGGCTGATGAGGGCTGTTAGCCCGAAACCGGTCCCAGGATGCTTGTTTCCGGTCCAGGGAAGACATGGCTTGGCAGTTCAGGCTGGACTGTTCCCATGAGGCACAGGGTCAAGACTGATTTGCATATAGCTGTGTTTGAACTGGGGTGGCAAAGTGAGCTAAAGAACGATGATGGATTCAACCCAGATCTGTGACTGGGGGTGAGTGTCTGAAAAGTTTCCGCACTCCGTCCATCATCTCCTTGTGTTTGCAAAGGTGTAGAGGAGTCAGAAGATTCAATAATGGTCAGTTTCCAATTCCAGTTGAAGTGCTGCTTGGGTATCTAAAAGAATAGAAATCCAATAAATCCAAACGAAGAGCACTTAAGTGGTTCCAGGTGTTTCAACAACTCGTCGCTATATTGTAAAGTGCAAGTTGATAAGAAAGTATCTTAATTAATTGAAACACCAGATACAAGACAGTAGCTTCCGTGACTTTCCTTCCACTCCAGCCGCCTCCAGTGTACTTTCAGAAACGCTCCAGAACACTCAACATAAGAGCAGATGGAATGGAAGCAAGGTTTACAAAAGTAAACATTGTCACACACAAGGTTGCGTGTGCCAAATATAAACAGAATTGAAAAGATAACACAACAGCTTCCCTTTCCAAAATGGCCACTTTTTCTTGATACCTGTGAGATCTTGTAAAACGTCATAGTGCTGACACATCACTCAAGGGTCTATCCAGTGAAACACTTGCATTTAAACTCATGCGCTGCAGAAACCCTGAAATCCAGTGCTCCCATGCTCGTTCTTGAACATCTGACTATTTTCAAATGTAAGTAATTTACACTTGCGCACCGCCTAAATACTTTGCTTTGTTTATCCGCCTTAACAATTGATCAAAACTCCATACTTCTGCAGGTTTGAAACTTGGACTATTAAATCAAAGGGAAATTCATATTTTAATAGTAAACTAAACACCATTACTAAAATAACCATTTAATCCTTGATATCCCCCAAAATTGGAAGCAATGCGCAACATCTTTTCTTAAAGTTTCACAACACTCAAAACCATTCTTTTCTACCCAAAACCTCTTCAATTCAAAATGCAAGATATTTGACAATTGAGGTGCAGGTATAAAATAGGTAGAGTGTTGGACAGCAAGGTTGTTATCCAGCCAGAAGCAGAATTATAATGCCATGACGCCTAGACTGTTATGTTTTCTTCTTTAAAGTGCTGTGTGGCGGAATAGCAGGAGTAAAAATAAAAAGTTGTGCATGCTGCTAGCCTCCTGTCAGAGTTGAAAGTGTCTCAGGGCAGACATTTTGGAGTGCACTTCAGTTTCATTCTGATGCACTGGCGTGTGTGGAGTAACTTGGTAAGATCAATCTGCTGGGGTGCATTTTTCAATGGAAACCCATTATCGAAAGGGGCCATCTGGTGAAACTGACATTATCAAGCAAATTAAAGTTCTAGAAAGTTTATTGTTGGTGATTGATAGTAGTGCAGGTACTAGGCAAAGATAACTATTCTTTTCTCTTCACTGGACGCCCCCATTACACATTATCTATAGCACTGTACCGGGTTTTTGATAGTACTGTACATCTTCTGTGAGGAAAAACCATTTGCAGTGCTGATGCCATTTTATAACTAATCGGTGGCTCTTTACTCATTCTCTGTAGCATCGTGCCTGTTCTGTGACAGAGGGAGGGAGACTTTCATGCAGCTGACTTTATTTACATCTTCTATGAGGAGGTAAGAATGCGCTGCTCTCTTGTGCCTGTTCTTTGGGAAGGGGAGCAGGCACTGCTGATGCCCATGTGGTAAATGTCTCCTGTGCTTTTCATAGCTCGGGAAAATCATACAACTAGACAAAAGTGATTGTCATTAATTGTTGCACTGGTCCAGCAGTGGAAATGCCAATTCAATTGCATTGCACCGGGGCAACTTTGCAGAAGCCGTCGATAAAGCACTTTCGTCCAGGCATATCTCAGTAAATTCCGAGATAAGAAAATCAGGGGTAGCAAGTTTCACTCGAGTTCCTTGAGTGGCTTATAAGCTGTGCTTAATTACCTCACACTGAAAATCAGTGCTGTGAGTGCCTGTCTGGGACAGAAAATAGACCCGGACACCAAAATGAATTTTGTGCCCATTTGCAATCTAAGTAGCTATAAAAGGGTCCCTCATTTGAAAATCATGCAAACGTACAACTTTATGACCTACTATGTGCATAGCAACATAGGTGTGTAGTGGCCACGTGTCACGGTATCGGTGATGTTTGAGGGGTGATAGGCACATACATTTGTGCTTGCTTCAGGGAATGTTTCTGGTAATACTAAGCAAAGGTAGCAGTCCTTCCCCAGCAAATCCGACCACACGCTGGAAATATTGTCATGGTGGGCAGATTTGCCACATTTCGCTGCAGTTCTGCCAATGTTCTTTTTTCTAACTTCTAAAACCGTGGCAGTGGGTCCTGGCAGACATTTGAGAAGAAAGAAAGAAGAACCAGCACATGTGGACAGGTGACCTAGGCCAGGTCTTGTTCCGTTTACCACTCCTTGAATTAAACTGGTGACTCTCTGCAACAAACATTAATGAAAAAAAATACAACACAGCGGAGTGGGGTCGTGGGAACGAAGAGCAGCAGTTGCCCGTGGTACAATTTTGTGTAATATCTGCACTGACTCGCCTCACATGGGCCGTCATTCGACTCCGGACGCAGTGGAGGATGTCTTTACTGTTTTGATGGGAAGGACACTGGAAATGGGACGCAGATGATGCAGTCTTACGTGGAGAATACTAGAAGGTAGCCGGGTCTGGAACTAAATCGCATGATATGAGGGGTGATTTGAAATGCAGAATATTGTGTGCGGACTGTAATGGGAAGCAGGAACAAGCAATAGCTTGGGGCAACCTTCTCTCCTAAACTGGTATCCATGCTTGCCGTGATCCGCCTGTACTGTGAGCAGCTTCCCCTAGGGAATGATAAGCAGTATTGGGGAGAGCAAGGCCTACTGTCTTTTAGCACTGGGAAACCCCATTGCAGGTAAAGTGCTCCTGGATGTCACGTGACCTGCATGTGTCTCCGACTCCCTCACCATGGCTAACTTTGAGAAACACTTGGGTGAGCGCCAATATGAGTTCTCCAGTTGACATCGCCAAAGACACGAACGTCCTCGCTGACTTACCCACAAAGAAGAAGTATTTTTCCAGTTCTCCTCTTCTTTTTCCTGTATCAGTATCTAGACAAAGCACTTCTGTCTCCTAAAAGTGATTATAGAAGAGGCAAGGGGAGAGGCGGAGATGAGGCAAGAGAAAGGCATAGCAAGAGACAGGAAGATGGTCAGAGAAATGGGGCAGAGGGAAAATGAGACATAATGAACTGTGGAACAGATACATTAGAGAGATTGAAAGTCTAATGTGGTGTGCATTCAAGAGTGGGGTGATTTTGTTACTTTCACCATGGCCTATGACACCCTTGATCTGCCACTGTGAATCCGGCTACAGTCAAGTGTGTCATACTGGTACACTGCCATAATCAATAAGCAACAATTCCTGCTGATTCATGTTAATGCACAAAATATATGTAGTCATGGTGCGCATATGTCCACCGATTCATCTTCATTGTCATCTATCTCTGCTACAAAAAACAGGAAAACAAGTGTGATGTGCTGTGAATTCTGGCACAGAGCCTGTTGCTCAAGGCAGCAGTTAGGGTGTGTAGTCCCTGCTTTCACAGCCTGTAGAACATGTTTCTTTGCGGAAACACAGCTTTCGATTGGACACACTCGGGTGCGCTGGTTTTATAGTGTGACAATTTTTAAAGCACTTCCTAACACTTTATACTTTCCACAAATGGCTTTTTAATGCAATACCCTTGTGCACCAAGAATAAAAAGCGAGTTTTTGTATGCCCACAATCCACATGGAATGCACTGTTGTGCCCCAAAAACGGAACTTGTAACACATGACCCCACAGTATACATGATGGTATGGTATAAGGGAAAGCCCAGATGCTCAGGCTAAAGTCTCACTAACTCCTTGGCCAGCATCACAGATCCCTCCACACATCTGCTAACTGAATGCCAGCAGTAACTGAGTACAGAGTGTGCTCCCGGGCGTGAAGCTGATATAAGGCAAAGCAGAAACATGTGCTTGCATAATGCTAAGTTACCATTTTGAATCCATAAACCATATCACAAAATTGTTGAGAGGGTATACACACTGGTCTCTTGCTCGCTGACTCTGATCAAAAGCCACAGTAGACAGAAAAGTTAATATATCAATGCAAAGTTATTTTTCTTTCGCCTTCATTCGATCCAGTCTGAAAGAAATACAATATGCACAGGTGGCCTCATAAGAAATATGCACACTCACTCCAGTGCTGGTGATCTCTGAGCAAAGGCGAACCATTGATCGCCAATCCACGTAGTGCTGCCTCACAAAGGGATAAGCAGCGCACGCCACACGTGATTCTACTGTGATCTACCTTGAGATCCCTTGGACACTCTGTGGATCACACTCAACAAATGTTTCTGCACATACTTCCAGTAGCAGCTCGTGGAGGGAGTGCAGCGGGGCGGTGGGGCGGGGAGGAGCAGGGTGGGGGGTAGTAAACTACGGCATACGGCCGAACAGAGGTAAGTAAACAAATAAATAAATAAAACGAATTTCATTGCGCGTGCTGCATGCTTCCCTTGTCACTCACACCCACCATTCAGGATAATAGGAAGAGGAGAACATCATTCTCATCTGTTCCCTTCGGCCTCATCTGTATCCTGTTCCTGTCTCCTCTATCTACTTCCCTTTCTGTCTCTCATTTCACCTCCTGCTTCTCTCCCATATCTCTCCTTGTGCACTATTTCTTTAATTGCTCTTCTTTAGGTGCTTCGTTCTCTGTCTCCTCTGACCTCCTTCTCTGCACTGTCCACCACTCTTCTCCAATCCACTTGTACCATCCCCGTTTATCTCAGTCCCAACGCCTCGCTTCCTTTCTACTCCATCCACCTGCCTGCCCCATCTCTCTCTCCATCTCACCTGCTTGTCTGTTCCCTGACCTGCTACACCCTCTATTGGCTCTACACTCCACTGCCCATCATCTCCTCCCATGCTAACTCACCTTTACTGTACTGGTATGCTACTGGACAGACTGGAGCCTTGGAGAATCACCACTGCTCACACAAGACTTGTGTCTTTTCCACCATATTTTGCCATTGGAGATCACCACCAGAACTCACCACCAGATCCTATCATTGGGACTCACCACTAGTTGAAATGAAATGAAATAACATGAAATAACTTCTACAGCGCATTAATACCCAAAGGCATCTTGGGTATATGTTCACTATAGAAATACATTTAATTAGACCTCACAACCAGGGATTACTGCCAAAGTCCATGATGCACCACTAGAGATCATTACAAGAATTCACCATCAGATATTACCATTGGGACTTGCTGCAAGAACGCGCATGTCCAGTTTGCCACCAGAAAGTACGATCAAGACCCACCAACTGGGCTCACCATCAGGACTCACCACTACAGATCAGGTGTGACCACGTGGCCATAATAATCGTTCACATACATTGGCCGTGGAAGGAGGAGTTGGTTTCTTTCCCTGGATCCACACTGATCCAGTCGACACAAGCCCTCTGTCCCTATGTTACATTTCAAAAGTATATTTAACTTATTGTCTATTTACATGTCCTCATGCCAACTTCAAAGTGCTTGACTGAAACAGCACTATGTGCCACAGGTTAATTTCTGCACAGGTTAGTCTCAGTTGATTTTGTTTCGAAAGACTCCAGGAAGGGACCTGTCATTCCCTCCTGCATCAAGTCAACAGACTGCACGATCTGCCCAATAACACATGGTGAATCCATAGGGAACTTTGAATTGATTGATACATCAAGAAAATTAATGTTTATGAAAGCCACTGCTGCTGTTGCTAACTTTGCTAGGAAGATGGGTAGGCGACCGCCAGTAGAGCTATTGCAGATCTATCAGGCTAAGTGTATTCCTACAGCTATGTACGGCTCAGGCATATGGGGATATGTAGATCTACAGCCATTACAGTTGGTTGAGAATGCTTTTAAAAATTTTTTATCAGCAGTGCCAAGCAGCACATCTTCTTATGTGTGCCATTCCAAGCTGGGAGTGCTATTTATATCGGATCCTATAAAAACAGAACCCGTTCTTTTATGGCACAGGATCTGGACCAACCCAAAAACTACGCTTACCCAGGACATATTAAACAATAGTCTTAAGCTTGACAGGGCACTAACCATACCATGGTTAAAATATGTTGAAAATTTTATGAATGACCTTGGTCAGCTTGAATATTACAATAAGCTGAGAACTTTGACTACTATCACACGAAAAGCTCTTAAGGGTAACTGTTTGGCATTATTGGACTCTATCAGACTATCAGCAGAAATAGTGAAGCCAACTGTATTGGCTAATCAAATTATTTTAACTACTTATAGTATTCAACCATATCTCAAAATTACACAAGGTGGATATGATAGATTCTTATTGACTAGATTCAGACTAGGGACTATACACAGACTAGTTAGCTTTCCTATAATGAATGATTGGCCCAGAAATATGATAAGGTGCCCATGCGATGATGTTTCACAACAATCAACCCTGCATGTTATTTTATTCTGCAAATCTTATTCTGTACAAAGAAAAACATGGATTTTACCAATGTTAAAGCTGCTCGGTCTTAGACAATGTCGCCCAGCACTTATAGCCTTACAACTTTTAGAGAATGAACATTTTATATGGACATTATCTGTGTTTTTAAAAAATGTAGTTAAGTACAGGAAAACTATTTTAATGTGAATTTTCTTTTTAAAAAAAAGGATTTTTTTAACATTGAATATTGCGGTTGCCGATTTAAACGATGTATGATATTGTGTGCTTTTATGATTTTCTTGGAAGAAATTGAATAAAGCTTGTTTGAATTGAACTGAATTGATACATCTCTCTCTTAAGCTCTTAACCACTAGACAGCACCCCACCCACACCATAGGGACTGGTGGTCTATGGCATGGTGACATTCATGGCAGATAGTCGGCCCAGCACTACAGGCAGTCAGTACTACTATTGCTATGTAATTCGTGTGTAATGCGTGTCATGTTTCACTGTTTACTGTTCTATAGTAAGACCTGTTGTTTGTCCTGTCCTTGTGCCTTAGTCTAGGGCAGAAGTTGTTAGATTTGAAATGTTACTCCCGTAATGCACGGACTTGAAATGTACCCTTTGCAATACTCATACTCTATTCCGTGTTAAGTTAGCATTCATGGCGCCATCTTTATTGGCGCCATCTTGTTCTGTAACTGAGATCGAGCTTCTGTCTCATAATGCTTGCCTCAGCAGAAAGGCTGCCCCGGCGCCACCGGCTTGTATTTCTCAAGGTTGAAGCTTTGCTGCACTAATGAATGTATTATCTATTGTTGCATACCTTTGCTGTTAGATAGACCCATTCCCACGTCTTAGAATGGTAGGCACCGGCCGAACGGCCTTGGGGTTGAGATAGCATGTACCCAGCCCTGTGCCATGGCTCATCCTTCTTTGCTTCCTTTGTTCACCGTAGCCTGAGCCGGAATGTTTCAGTCTGGGCGTGTTCTTTGAGAATTGGGAATGTATAATATCTGATTTTATGTTGGGGGGAATCAGTCCCTCTGCAGTCATCTCAGGAGACTGGTCAGACTGGGCTCCGCTGCAGCGCATTACTAATAAACTATTTGGTTTGTATTCTCTACTGTCTGACCGACTCTTCATTTATTGGGAAGGCAGAGAGGTGGTCGTGAGTGACCCGGGTGACCCTAATCGGGCCACTTCCTTTATTTGGCACCCGAACAGGGACTCCATCGGGTGTCCCATCCTTGCCCGCAACCGGGTGTGGGGGACAGGGCCGCGTCAGGTTGGACGGGCGGATCGAGGATCCCCACACGACAGAGCTTAGTTCTTGCAGCTGCCCCGCCTGTCTGATCGGGCGGCGCCTCGTCTAGTGGTCATCCCGGCTGGGGTCCTAAAAGGCAAACCCTTGGAATTGACCGTATGGTCCGCAGTGGAGAATAACTTTGTTCGACCTGTGTGCACCAGGTGAGTTTGTCTTGATTCTTGGTAAATATGGCGCCGTCTTGAGTAATTTTGGATATGGTCTGGAGACCATTACTTGGTTTGTTTGTGAACTTGATAGGTCTGCGGACCGCTTTGGAGATACAGGGTGTCTGTGGAACCTCTGCCAGGCGACTTGGTGAATTCGGCTTTTTCTTGAAAACGCCTGGGGTTTGACTAGTGTTTGTGATTTGTGATGTGGAGTCTGATTTGAAAGATTGGTGCAGTCTGAGGACTGGCTTTTGGTCTTTGAGTGTTCGGTACGGTCCGAGGACGGACCTGTGGGAAGAAATTGGTAAGTCACTTGTCGGGTACAAGTAGCAAATTTGTTTCTCTTTATTCTTGAAGATGCCCTGTCTTAGCAAGTTCTACTGTTTGAGGTGCCGTTGTTGTTCTGCTGACGCTCGATTGGAAGAGAGGCAGCCTGCGCCTCCGGAAGGCACCACAAACTTTGATATGTACGTGAAACCCGGCCTTGGCCCTATTATGTTTAGTACATTATGGCACAAATATACGAGGGACAACGCCGAGTTACAGTGGCCTTTGACAGGTACTTTTGATGAACAGAAATTGAACTTCTTGCAAGATAGGTTGTTTGCAAAAAGAAGTAGGCAGTCGATGTTTGACTATCTTAAGGTATGGCAAAAGGAAGCTAAGCAAAGACGAATAAGAGCGGAGAAGGAGGCTCGAAGAGGGAAGACACAGACAGTAACGCAAAAGGCTATAGCGTACAAGAGAGAGAAGATAGAGAAGGGTATAGAGTGTGCTGACCGGAAGTTTAGATTGCAATGCGATAAGTCTTATGTTGCACGAGAAGAAGGCGATCCCTTTGTGGAGGATCTGTTAGATGTATGGCCACCACCTCCTTATGCCCCGCAGAGGATATATACAGCAGCCCCGCCGACCCAGCACCTCACCTCCCATGCTCCCGCCTCTGGTTCCCCTGCCCCTGACTCGGCCGCTTCAGATGGAGCACCCCTTGTTTCCTCTTCGGCTCCATCGGCCAAGACTGCAGTGATTACAGGCCGATCTACTGTGCCCATTGCCCCAAGCTCTTCTCTACCTCTCTCGCTTACACCCACCCCACAGACATTGGTGTCTCTAGTTACCGCAACACCCATGAGTGTGTCCTCCCCTCACTCCCTTTCCTCGCCCTTGCTGTGCGCTGGGACACCGGTGAGGGGACTGGATGATGGGGATTGGGCGGATGCTAAGGAAAGAATGGGGCGAGTGTTGATTCGATCTGATGTGGGTGATGCAGAGAAGAAGATGGTGGCTGACCAGGCCTCCCAGTGGGCCCGGAGTCTGATTTACAGTGTGGAGGATGTGTGGAGTGTACTGAAAGATTATGAGCCGTTTGTGGAACAGCTTGCCCTCAAGCATATGTCGGCTACTTTGATTGGGCTGTGGGAGCAGTGTTTTAATGGTGTTGCCCCCAAATTATTTATGATATTCGGCATAGTGTGTATGCAGCTGGCATGGCCCCTAATGATGTTTTTAGTAATGTTGCCACGTTGGTTGGATACCGAGGCAGGTTGATCCAAAAGAGCCCGACTGCAGTGTCTCAGTTCCCGATGAGGGAAGTACATCCCATTTACCACCCTGAAATACCAGTGCTTCGAAATGGGCAGGACCATATCGTCAGGCAGCGAGTAGAGGCCCGTTTCCAGGAACAGTGGGTTTATACTCCTTGGAAAAGGAGTGAGGTTTTGTCTCTTGAGACTCAGTTGCCCGACCCTAGAAAAAACCCGACTGCTTACTACAAAGAGTTGACAGAGGCTGCGTCATCAACGGTGATGACGTTGGCAGACATTGAGATATTTTTCCGTTTGCTGGTGCTGGTTGATATTTGGCGGCAGGCGCACACACAACCATGTAGTGGAGTTGGGTGGCACTTGGGGCGAGATCAGGGCGTGGGATAAAGAGAGGAAGCCTGGCGAGAAGCCTAAGGCTGAGATACTAGCTCTGCCGGGCTGAATTATTACGTATATGCACTCCTTGATCCCGCCTAGAAGAGTAGATTGGGATAAGTTAACAGCATGTCGCCAGAAGAAAGATGAAAGTGTATCCGACTTCTTCACCAGGTTTGAAGGGGTGTTTTTGGATTTTAGTGGACTGGATTTGTCGATGGAGGGAGGTGTCCGGCTGTTTGTCAACAGGTTTGTTACGAATCTGCTACCTGAGATCGCGACTCGGTTGCAGGCTTCGGAGAGCAGTTGGACTAACTCCTCCCCATCGGTAATATTAAGCATGGCACAGTATTATGAGCACAGAGAGAATGAAGAGAAGGAGAAGGTAGAGAAGAAAAATAAGGAGCTGAAAACGAAGGTATTGATGCAACAGGCGTCCCGGGGGAACGGTAGAGGACGGGGCATTGGTCCGGCCTGGCAGCTGCCCCGCACCGGCAGGAATACTACGCCCATGGGGCCGAACCAGTGCGCATATTGTAAGGAGGAGGGGCACTGGCGTAGTGAGTGTCCGACACTGTTGCAAAGGGTTGAGGCTCCGAGGGGACGGGGGTCCAGAGGAAGGGGCCGGGGTACAGGTGGCTATGGCGGAGGCCGGGAAGGTGAGGAACAGCCAGGTCGGTCTGATCAGAACTATTTTGATGATCCAAGGGGGCAACAGTATTACCATGACGATTATGATTTGGACGAAGTGGCGGGACTTACCCACGGCTAGGACAGCCAAGGGCAGGGTGAGGGATCAGTTCAGATCTCTGTGGATCAGCGGGGACCTTATGTTACTGCTGATCTGCAGGGCTCAGCAAAGAAATTCTTGGTGGACACAGGCGCAATGAATAGCTCTGTTTCTCATTCACTGGTCCCCGGGGCAGCCCTGTCTGGCCAAAATAACGTTTCGGTAGGTTTCTCAGGTATACCGGTCGTGAGCCCCATCTCTGAGCCACTGGCCCTGACTATTGGCCCTTTTACTGTAGATTCGCCATTCTTATTGACATCTAACTGTGGGGAGAATTTAAGGGTTTGGACTTGTTGAAAAAGTTACCTGCGACTATTTCGTGCTCCCCGGATGGCGTCTATATGACCATAGGACCCAATGTAGTGAATTCCAAGCAATATTTGTCAAAGGATGAGCCCCTTCCCGCTGAGTTTAAGGAGGTGCCGACGACATTATGGGCTACAGGTGATACGGATGTAGGGCTGTTGCAGATACCTCCGGTCTCCATCAGAGTTAAGGACAATGCTGTTCTGCCTCGTCTTCCCCAGTACAAGATACCAAAGGCAGGGGAATGGGCGTTATTGCAGATTATACAGGATTTGATTGTGTCTGGGGTTGTTGAAGAGACAACTGCGAAGGTGTGCAATAGCCCCATTCTTCCAATTCTAAAAAGGGCACCTTCGGGTTCCCCAGATGATCACCCCGATGACTAGCGCTTTGTGATTGATCTGCGAGAAGTGAATAAGGTTGTGGTCCCTCAGTTCCCTGTTGTCCCAGACATCACTGCTCTCCTGACCATGATTCCTCCCTCTGCCACATAATTTTCTGTCATTGATTTGAAGAATGCGTTCTTTAGCATCCCCATACATCCAGATAGTAGGTATCTGTTTGGGTTCTCTCTGGCTGGCAGAAGTTTTAGATTCTCTCGGGCTCCTCAGGGCTATACTGAAAGCCCCAGTATCTATAGCCAAGCTTTAAAAAGTCAATTGGACTCCCTCGTCCTTCCCTCAGTTAATGTCCTATTGCAGTACGTGGACGACCTCTTAATAGCTTCGGATAATGAAAATGGTTGCAAGGATGCAACGGTTAAACTATTGTTACATTTGGCCCATCATGGACATAAAGTGTCCCTTTCTAAATTTCAATATTGTCGACAGGAGGTCACCTACTTAGGTCACCTACTGTCGAAGGAGGGAAGGAGACTAACACCTGAGCGCATCGCTGCTATAACTAAAATGTCCATCCCTAAGACGCAATGGGATGTGCAAGCCTTTATAGGTATTACTTCGTATTGCCGGCACTGGATCCCTAACTTCGCTTTACTAACGAAGCCCTTGCTGCGCCTAACCACTAAAGATGTGCATGAACCCCTGCCTTGGACGCATGACTGTCAGCATGCTTTTGAGCAACTAAAAATAGCGCTTTGCTCTGCACCTGTGCTTGGCACTCCAGACTATCAGAAGCCGTTCGTGTTGTATGTACATGAAACGGCTGGCTGCGCGCTCTCTGTCTTAACACAGGCCTTTGGAGGTAAGCAAAGGCTGTGTGCTTATTTCTCTGCTTTGCTTGACAACGTCATCAGAGTCCTCCTGAGCTGTCTAAGAGTGGTCACGGCCGTGGCCATTTCTATCTGACAATCGGCAGGGCTCGTCCTTGATACTGATCTCACAGTCATGGTCCCGCATGCTGTGGACACACTTTTGAACAGAACAAAGACGCAGCACCTTACCAGTGCACGTCTGACTGGCTATGAGCTGACCTTGTTTGCACCACATGTCACCATTAAAAGATGTGCCACCCTGAACCCAGCCACGTTACTACCCCTCCCTTCTGTGAGTGAGGAGACGGACGTGCATGATTGCATCTTCCGTACTGAAGAAGAGACAAAGGGACGGGTAGACCTGACTGATGTTCCCCTATCTGAACACCAAGGGGAGCTATATGTCGATGGCTCTTGTTTTAAATTACCAGATGGCACAACAACAGCGGCCTATGCTATCACCACCTTACGCACTGTAGTTGAGACATCACGAGTTCCCTATCAATCAGCACAAGCTGCAGAGTTGGTGGCCCTTCTTCGTGCCTGCGAGTTGAGTGAGGGACTGGCTATCAATATAAATACTGACAGCCAGTATGCGTTTGGCGTGGCTCATAATTTTGGGCGGAGAGGGGCGGAGAGGGGGTTCCTAACGTCCCACGGAATGAGAATACAGAACGGCCCACTAATACACAGACTTTTGTCAGCACTGGCACTCCCTAAGAAATTAGCAATAGTGAAGTGCAGTGTTCACAAGGCAATCACTGATGACGTTGGGAGGGGGAATGCATTTGCAGTTCAGATAGCGAAGGAGACAGCACGGACCAAAATGAAAAGGATGTTTGTGGCAGGTCCTACTAGATGAGTCCCCGAGTGTGCGATGTTTGAGGATACGCTGGAAAAAGTCAAGGAGATTCAGAGTGGGGCAACAATTGAGGAGTTAGCAATATGGCAGGAGAGCACAGCTAATTTGGATGAGGATGGGTGCTGGACCGACAAATCAGGAAAGCAGAGGTGGATGCTACCAGATGCATATGTCCTCCCTGTCGTTACCATGGCGCACGGGCCAGCCCACATTAGTGCGAAAGGGATTTGCAAGCTGTTAGACCCCGTATGGCGAAATGACAATATTCCCAAAGTTGCTGCCCACCTGGTGAAGTACTTGTTTAGCAAAACAGGCTTGGGTCCTTATACTACCTGGACTAGACCACACAACTAGTGTTAAACAAACATAGTGTCCAGATAGACCATTCGTGATAAATGAATATTGAAACGAAACCTTGTATGGCACCAAAGATAAGGGTATGTTGAATCGGGAAGGGTGTTGTCTAAAAAGAGAAAATTAAATCAAGAAGGGAATGTTCTATTTGGTTCTATTTGGTTTGTATTCTCTACTGTTTGACCGACTCTTCATTTATTGGGACGGCAGAGAGGTGGCCGTCAGTGACCCTGGTGACCCTAATCGGGCCACTTCCTTCAAAGTGCAATATAAAATGTTAATTATCTTTTTTATAATTATTACTAGTGCGAGGTAAAAACAAAAAAATACGTACCTCAGCGCCGTCGCCGTCGCCACCGCATCAAGCTCTTCCTTCTGGGACAAGGCTCCCAGACTGCAGCCAATTCTGACGCTGAAAGCAGCATCAGGATTGGCCTGAGCGCTGGCAACTTGCGCTCCCAGGCAGACTGGGAGCCTGTGCCTGCTCTCTCCAGCAACGTAGCTGGGGCTGGAGAGAGCTTCACTGCGCATGAGGGTTTGGCTGGCCTGAGATGGCCAGCCAAAACCTTATGCACAGTGAAGGGAGTGCACTGCCATTCTCCCACCAGCAGTGCCACCCCCCCTGGACCCGCCCCCAAGACTCGTCAGAGTCCTGAGGGCGAGTCCAGGGAATTAAAATAAAACGATAATAAAACAGGTTTAAAACCCGTTTTATTATCTTTTTATTTGCGGGTGGTGGCGGGGGGGGGGATCGGCGCTCCACTGCTCTAATGGAGGGGCCGCTTCTGATAATGGGGTTTATTTATAAGCCCCTTGCGCCGCCGGTATGCCACTTTTCCCCATATTAAAAGTGGCGCACCAGCGGCGCAAGAAGCTTGTAAATAAGCCCCAATGTGTCTTGGGCAAACAATCAAATCCTACCAGAAGCTGTTAAGAATGTAGTTATATTTCTTAATGGGTTCCTGGTACTGTTTCACCCAAAAGACATACACACAAAAGAAATCCACAATGCTATATTTTAAAAAGTTTTATGAAATGTTAAAGCCTAGTTTTAGTACAGAATATACGAAAAAACGTAATTGGAGGTATAAAACGTACTGTGGTTAATATAAAAGTACAATATGTGAAAAACATAAAATTTGTCAGCAAAATATGTAGCAATCCGATTAAATCTGTGACGGGATACCTTCTTTTAATCCTAGCTAATCCCTACATTAACACCAAAATCTCGCAATGAATAGGAGTTGTCTAGATAGCACACACTCACACCTGAACATTGCTTGCCTTTTTAGGTCTCGGCTGGCGTTGGAGCGCGCATGCGCTCCTCGCCTCGAGACTTATAGTAATCAGCTTAGTTTGGGAGAAGGGGACTCGAGGCGCGCCCCTCATTTTCATTGGGTAGCGTCAGCGTTTATGTTAAACGCTGGCTTCCCATTGAAAAGGAGGGTTTTAAGTTACCTCCCTTTGGCTTTTTTGGATGGCCCACTTGGACGGGCTATCCTGCTTTCCTTCTGGCGTAAAAGGTTTCTTATCTTTATGGGGCCATGTGTTTCAAACACATGGCCCCATAAAGACAAGAGATCCTCTTTCGCTTTCGGGACCACGCCGCGCTTCTTTTTTTTTCACTGCTACAATGCATCTCCCCCACCGCACCCTATCACAGACCTCCCAGACTGTGCCATGCCAGGCCTAAATTATCCAGGTGACTTTGTATTCGGATACTCGTAACTTACATCTGGAATAATATGGAACACGTAAGCTCTGGTTCGATTACACTTTTGCTGAAGGAGGAGGTAGTCTTTACTTTTATACAGTTCATTGAATAGGATTTGGCATTTGCTTTGGTCAGAATAAAATTTGTGGTGCTGTAGTTTCAGCGAAGCACTGAAGGGTTTCCTGTAAAGATGCTGTAGGAAGGTGGAATCTGACTATATGGTTGCCCCCACTTTTTTTATGGTGTTTTGCTGGTTTATGACTTAGTCTATCTGCTTTCTCTGTAAAATGGTTTCCATGTGCCTTAGGCACATCACTGATTGGAATCTGGAGTGCCCTTATAAGTCCCTAGTATATGGTATACTATGTACCAAGGGCATAGGTACCTCAGAGGCCTACCAGGGGCTGCAGCATGTATTATGCCACTCCTGGAAAGCCATCCAAACTGACACCACAGGTCTGCTACTGCAGCCTGGGTGAGGTGGTGCATGCACCCCTTACTGTGATATAGGCTACCTATATCACTAAATACATACACACATATAAACCTATAAGTCACTCCTAAGGCAGGCCTTATCAATCCTGAAGGCAGAGTGCATGGTTCCTATGTGAGAGGGTGCCCCTGCATGAGCAGGGCCCCTCTGCAGCGTTCGGAGACCCTTCTCTGATGCTGTTTGTAGTGCAGCCTGACCATATACTCTTAAGCGCATTATAACCTCGCGTTAAATGCTAACTTTGGAATGGCTGCACCTAAACATGTCGTGTTTGGTGTCAAACATCTTGGAATACTACCCCCCCGCCAATTCTGGCGGCGGGGGTAGCATTCCACCCTTCTAGAGGGAAAGACATGTTAACTCTGGCTAGCCCGGTAACTTCTTTCTAGAGCCCTGGCATCACAAAATGGATGCTGCTGCCACAGACATGAGTCTGGCCTCCTGCTGCTGGACGAAACTCCGGCAGGGGAGGCCTGGACAATAGGTTTCCTGTCCCAGGGAGGTGTGACCACCTCCCCAGACAGGATAACGTGTATTGGGGCTGGGCGGGAGCACTTTCGGGTGCTTTGAAGTCCTGCACTGGGGGCACACTTGGTGTCCCTGTGCATACACCAGTTCAAACCGGATCAGGGGCTTGCAGCCCCTGCTTTGGCGTGAACTGGACAAAGGGAAAGGGGTGTAGCCACCCTCTGCCCTGACCCACCCATAGGTGGGGCCACAGAGTAGTCCAACCCCTAAACTTGGTATAAGTATAGGAACCCAGTCCTTAGGACTTTAGATTATCCCTGGACGAAACTCTGAAACAGAATCCTGGACCTTCGATGCTCTACTCAAGATTAGAGGACAGAAGAATCTCCCTTGGGGTCAAGGAGTGACTCCCCTGCTTGGCAGGCACCAAAGACGCATCTGTCCAGTCTGCATTTCTGAAGCTCCTGTCGGACGCCGAAGTCTTCGCATCACCAGAGGTGGATTCTCAGACTTCCCGAGGCTACCCTGAGTCCCCAGCAAAGCTGAGGCCTGTAGCTATCGTGGGTAACGTGAGACCGTGACCCCTGGACACCAAGCACATTTGCAAGTGCATCCTCTTCTGGGTCTCCCATGAAGTCGTGCTTTGGGCTTCGAGTAGCCCTAGCCTCCAGCACCAACTGCACTGAAGATCACTGGCCTCCACTCCACGAGTGTCCTGTGAGCCAGATCCACGTGCGACGTCTCGAGGCTCCTTCGCGGTCACTAGCCCGTTGGCTAGTAGCCCTTAACAAAGGCCAATCTTTTTCTTCTTGGGCATTCTGGTCGCTCCAGGCCTGCCCTCACTTACCCTTGCTGGGTGAGTTTCCCAGACCTTGCTGGTCTGCACCATCGATGATCTTTATCTTCATCAAGACTTGCCGTTGCCAAGGCTTGTTGGGTCCAATCCGGTCGCCAATACCTCAGCACTCGACAAACATTGTGTACCAGCCCGAATCCTGCTCCTGGTCACCAACAACGCCTCCTGGACCTCGTGGCTGAAGAGTCAAGACGACCGTCAACGCACCTGAAGCACTCAACATCGGTGGGCATCTGTCCATCGCCTTCCTGGTCACTGGCTAGTGACCCAGACTCTGTCCCCTCTGCTTTCAGGTTCTTCAGATCTCCGATCCACTCTTGGATCCACCCGGACACTTTCCACTTGGTCGCCAGCAGCACTTTGCAGCAGATCGCCATTCAAATCGACGACGAAACCCGACCCCGAAAGGCACCTATGAAACCCGGCTTCCCTGGGTGAGGTAACACGAGTACTCCGGTGCTCCCGTGGGTAGAGACTCTTCAAAGTACTAGTTCTCAAAGGGTTTGCTCCAAGTCCTCCTTTAAGTGTCCCTTTTCTTTAATTTCCTGATCGCGACTTTCTCCATAGAAGTCAACGGCGTATCGCGGTTGTGTATTTACACTGCACGCGTCCCCCGTGGGTCCCCTGTGTCACTACCTTGGGTGGTTCCTTGTGGTCCATGCACTTCTAGAGGCTCTAGGCCTAGTGTCTAGTTCAGTCGTGGTTCTTATACCACTTTATTGGTATATGGTTTGGTACGCCCCTAGGGCCCAAACGTGTATTTGTGCTATTACTGTGTTTAAATAACTTATAACTTGTGTACTTCGAACTCTAGCCTCATAAAGAGACTAGAGGGGTGTGTTTAGCAATAAATACATATATTTTGAATATATACCTGGTGTGGTGCTCTTTCATTTGATCACTCAAGAGATTATAGACTGGTAAAACAAGCTGCTTTACATTCCTTCAAGACTTAGCCTGAAGGCTGCTCTCCCTAGCTACCACTAGGATAGCTTTCAATAAGGTTGTCTTTAACCTATCTCCAATAAGGGGTTGTTTGGACTGGTGCAAGGTGCCCACTATAATTAGTGGACAGCATATGCCAGGCCAACTTCTCACATTGGTGTGCAGCGTGTGGGATTCCAGCTTGCTATTGTTTTACCAGATAATCTCAATTGAATTGATCAACTGAAAACCACTAAAGGTACCTAAGGTACATATAATTTAAGCTTAGAATACAGTAAGTTCTACTGAACTTAGAGTTGTGTGTTAAGGGATAGCACACCCTTTCTACAACTCAAGAGAGTTTAGTAGGCCACACTAGAGTAGGTAGTGCATACACCACACCACACTAGTAATGTCTTTAAAGGTAGGATCTAGAGAATCCTTACCAGAAGCCACTGGGCTTCTTCCCTCCAAGTATGATACCCTCCCATTCTTGGAATTGAGAGCATTATGTAACTTGAGGAAACTGAAGACAGGCCAAAGCCCCACCACCCAACATCTGAGAGAGATGTTAGAGGCTTATGATCTCAGCAGGCCCTTAGGGACTGAAGGGGTAGGAGCAGAGGGTGGGGCAGAAGATGAGGATGGGGCCAGGGGTAGCAACACCCCCAGCCCCCCTCTGGAACTGACCAGGAGGGTGACAATGACCCTGACCTGGATAACCCAATTCCTCCTGTGGATGAGGAGGAGGCTCAGAATGACCTCCACTTTGTCCCCCAGGAAGGATTGTGAGTGTGCCCAGAAGGTCTAGGTCTCCTTCTCAGGAGTCTAACCACTCTGGCACCTCAATAGGGACCTCTGTCTCCTCTCATAGGAGGGAATCCTCTCATGAGAGGAGAAAGAGGCTGATTCAATATGAGGAAGCTCAGCTTGAACTCAGAAAACAGCAACTGGCTATAGACAGGGAGTCCCTATATCTCTACAAAGAGAGAAAAAGTTGGGACTAGAGTCCCATGGTGGCAGCAATATCCCTAAAGATAGGGAAAGGTCTTATGACCATAGTAACCTAAACAAGATTGTCCCTCCCTACCAGAGTGGGGATGACATCCACAAATGGATAACTGCACTGGAGAGGGCCTGTAAAGTTCAGAGGGTCCCCCAGAAGCAGTGGGCAGCAATCTTGTGGCTCTCCTTTGCAGACAAAGGTAGAGACAAGCTCCTCACTGTAAGAGAAGAGGATGCTGACAATTACACAGTCTTGAAGAGTGCTCTGATAGATGGGTTTGGCCTAACCACTGAACAGTATAGGTTGAAGTTCAGAGACACCCAAAAGCTCAGACTCAAGACTGGGTTGATTTTGTAGATTGTGCTACTAAGGCTCTGGAAGGTTGGATACATGGCAACAAAGTGCAGGACTTTTTAGGATTGTACAATTTGATTATGAGGGAGCAAATCCTTAATAATTGTCAAAACCAGCTTTTGCACCAGTATCTGGTGGACTCTGATCTGACCTCTCCCCAAGAATTGGGAAAGAAGGCAGACAAATGGGTCAGAACCAGAGTAAAAACTAAAAATCAGGGTGGTGACCAGAAGAAAGATTCTACTAAGTCCCAAGAGAAAGGTGGGGATAAATCTAAGGATAAGTCCCCTACAGGGCCCCAAAATTCCTCTTCTGGGGTGGGCCCCAAACTCCTTCTTCTCCTGAAAAGAAACCATATTGCCATGTCTGTAAAAAGCCTGGGCACTGGAAAACTGATCCCAGTTGCCCCAGGATTGGCAATAAAGAAAATGTTCCTCCCACAACTACTACCACCCCTCCTGGTACTACCAGTAGTAATCCTCCAGTTGGGAGTAGTGCACCCAAAAAGTTAGGTGCTTTTGCAAGAGGAACAGAGGTGGGCCCTAGTTTAGACAGGGACCCCTCAACAGACTCCTCTGACTCTGATGGTGGTATAGGATTTGCCACCTTTACCATGGGTCCCACAGCATTGGGCAGGTACAGATTGGAGCCAATAATTAATGGTCAGAAAGCTGTGGCATTTAGGGACACAGGGGCTAGTGTCACCATGGTGGCAGGGAAACTAGTCCCCCTCACCAGCTTTTACCTGAGTTTAAATACCAGGTGACGAACATTGATGGTGTCAGAACAGATCACCCCATGGCCATAGTCAATCTCAGCTGGGAGGGGGTCACAGGCCCAAAAGAGTGGCAGTGTCCCCAACCCTACCTGTAGATTGCCTGATGGGCAATGATCTGGAAATTTCAGCCTGGGCTGAAGTTGAACACCAAACCCATCTCAGGATGCTGGGCGTCCCTGTAAAGGTTAGTGGGGCTGTGATGGCCACAGCCCCAGGCCAAGATTTTGGAGAGATGGAGCCTGGAAGAATGGCCCACTCTCCCCCAAAAGAGAGCACAAGGGTTGAAGAAAAGTCTTCTTCCCTCCAGACAGTAGGTAAGGGTCAGCCTCCTCAGGGAACTGACCCTACCCCTAGTGAAGGAACTACCCCAGAGATAGTCAGGCCTGGCCTGGCCACACCCCTGATGGCAGAGGACCCTTCCAAGGTGGTACCCAGTCTGGAGCAGGTAACCTGCCCCTCTCTACCCTGCCTCAGCCAGCCCAGGGCTGCAGAGGTCAGGGAGGTCAGTGGACCCCCAGGGCCCCCTGTCCAGAGGAACCCCCATCAGCAGATTAGGGGCACCCAGTCTAGTAGCCCTAGCCAGGTGAAAATTCCTCTACACACTGAGGGATCCCCCATACCTTTATGTAGGGACCTCCCCCAGAAGGACTCTGGTAGGCAAGGGCAAACCTGGGACCAGAAGGATCCAAACCTGCCATGTCCCTCCAGTAGTCCATCCAAAGGGACCCAACCCCCAGCTGTAGGCAGCCAAAGGTTGACCCTTAGAGCAAAGTGCAACTCAGTCATGGAAAGACAGGCATACATGGTGACCAGTGATCTGAGGAAGCTGAGACCAACATTCCTAGGGCCTCACTTCCCTACTCAGACACCTCACCAGCCTTGTACTTTACCTAAGCACACCACAGGTAGTGATTCCCCATGGTGGAGACCCTCTCATACCCTTAGGGTGAGGGATTGCTTAGTGGACCATAAGACAGGGGGCAACCATGCTAGTGCAGGGGCTTCCTTATATGGCCACTTAGTCAATGAAGGCGCAACTGGCCAAGGTTAGCCTTATCTCCTTTCGTTGGGGGGGGGGGTTATGTAGGAAGGTGGAATCTGACTATATGGTTGCCCCCACTTTTTTATGGTGTTTTGCTGGTTTATGACTTAGTTGGACTGGGATCCTGCTATTCAGGGCCCCAGTCTATCTGCTTTCTCTGTAAAATGGTTTCCATGTGCCTTAGGCACATCACTGATTGGAATCTGGAGTGCCCTTATAAGTCCCTAGTATATGGTATACTATGTACCAAGGGCATAGGTACCTCAGAGGCCTACCAGGGGCTGCAGCATGTATTATGCCACCCCTGGAAAGCCATCCAAACTGACACCACAGGTCTGCTACTGCAGCCTGGGTGAGGTGGTGCATGCACCCCTTACTGTGATATAGGCTACCTATATCACTAAATACATACACACATATAAACCTATAAGTCACTCCTAAGGCAGGCCTTATCAATCCTGAAGGCAGAGTGCATGGTTCCTATGTGAGAGGGTGCCCCTGCATGAGCAGGGCCCCTCTGCAGCGTTCGGAGACCCTTCTCTGATGCTGTTTGTAGTGCAGCCTGACCATATACTCTTAAGCGCATTATAACCTCGCGTTAAATGCTAACTTTGGAATGGCTGCACCTAAACATGTCGTGTTTGGTGTCAAACATCTTGGAATACTACCCCCCGCCAATTCTGGTGGCGGGGGTAGCATTCCACCCTTCTAGAGGGAAAGACATGTTAACTCTGGCTAGCCCGGTAACTTCTTTCTAGAGCCCTGGCATCACAAAATGGATGCTGCTGCCACAGACACGAGTCTGGCCTCCTGCTGCTGGACGAAACTCCGGCAGGGGAGGCCTGGACAATAGGTTTCCTGTCCCAGGGAGGTGTGACCACCTCCCCAGACAGGATAATGTGTATTGGGGCTGGGCGGGAGCACTTTCGGGTGCTTTGAAGTCCTGCACTGGGGGCACACTTGGTGTCCCTAGTGCATACCCCAGTTCAAACCGGATCAGGGGCTTGCAGCCCCTGCTTTGGCGCGAACTGGACAAAGGAAAAGGGGTGTAGCCACCCCTCTGCCCTGACCCACCCATAGGTGGGGCCACAGAGTAGTCCAACCCCTAAACTTGGTATAAGTATAGGAACCCAGTCCTTAGGACTTTAGATTATCCCTGGACGAAACTCTGAAACAGAATCCTGGACCTTCGACGCTCTACTCAAGATTAGAGGACAGAAGAATCTCCCTTGGGGTCAAGGAGTGACTCCCCTGCTTGGCAGGCACCAAAGACGCATCTGTCTGGTCTGCATTTCTGAAGCTCCCGTCGGACGCCGAAGTCTTCGCATCACCAGAGGTGGATTCTCAGACTTCCCCGAGGCTACCCTGAGTCCCCAGCAAAGCTGAGGCCAGTAGCTATTGTGGGTAATGTGAGACTGTGACCCCTGGACACCAAGCACATTTGCAAGTGCATCCTCTTCTGGGTCTCCCACGAAGTCGTGCTTTGGGCTCCGAGTAGCCCTAGCCTCCAGCACCAACTGTACCGAAGATCACTGGCCTCCACTCCACGAGTGTCCTGTGAGCCAGATCCACGTGCGACGTCTCGAGGCTCCTTCGCGGTCACTAGCCCGTTGGCTAGTAGCCCTTAACAAAGGCCAATCTTTTTCTTCTTGGGCATCCTGGTTGCTCCAGGCCTGCCCTCACTTACCCTTGCTGGGTGAGTTCCCCAGACCTTGCTGGTCTGCACCATCGACGATCTTCATCTTAATCAAGACTTGCCGTTGCCAAGGCTTGTTGGGTCCAATCCGGTCGCCGACACCTCAGCACTCGACAGACATCGTGTACCAGCCCGAATCCTGCTCCTGGTCGCCGACAACACCTCCTGGACCTCGTGGCTGAAGAGTCAAGACGACTGTCAATGCACCTGAAGCACTCGACATCGGTGGGCATCTGTCCATCGCCTTCCTGGTCACTGGCTAGTGACCCAGACTCTGTCCCCTCTGCTTTCAGGTTCTTCAGATCTCCGATCCACTCTTGGATCCACCCGGACACTTTCCACTTGGTCGCCAGCAGCACTTTGCAGCAGATCGCCATTCAAATCGACAACGAAACCCGACCCCGAAAGGCACCTATGCACCCGGCTTCCCTGGGTGAGGTAACACGAGTACTCCGGTGCTCCCGTGGGTAGAGACTCTTCAAAGTACTAGTTCTCAAAGGGTTTGCTCCAAGTCCTCCTTTAAGTGTCCCTTTTCTTTAATTTCCTGATTGCGACTTTCTCCATAGAAGTCAACGGCGTATCGCGGTTGTGTATTTACACTGCACGCGTCCCCCGTGGGTCCCCTGTGTCACTACCTTGGGTGGTTCCTTGTGGTCCAAGCACTTCTAGAGGCTCTAGGCCTAGTGTCTAGTTCAGTCGTGGTTCTTATACCACTTTATTGGTATATGGTTTGGTACGCCCTAGGGCCCAAACGTGTATTTGTGCTATTACTGTGTTTAAATAACTTATAACTTGTGTATTTCGAACTCTAGCCTCATAAAGAGACTAGAGGGGTGTGTTTAGCAATAAATAGATATATTTTGAATATATACCTGGTGTGGTGCTCTTTCATTTGATCACTCAAGAGATTATAGACTGGTAAAACAAGCTGCTTTACATTCCTTCAAGACTTAGCCTGAAGGCTGCTCTCCATAGCTACCACTAGGATAGCTTTCAATAAGGTTGTCTTTAACCTATCTCCAATAAGGTGTTGTTTGGACTGGTGCAAGGTGCCCACTATAATTAGTGGACAGCATATGCCAGGCCAACTTCTCACAGATGCCTGCTGGAGTTCTGTGGGCAAAGCACTGATTACCGATGGATGTTCTGAGTGAGGGAGATGTTGGAGCGTTCTAGTCCTGGAGATGCGGTGAGAGCTCTGGCAGAGTGCTGAAAGATGTGATGTGGAGAGGAGAAGTCAAGTCTGGAGCCCAGGCTGCGGTAGCCATTGAAAAGTAGTTTTGTGTAAGAATCTTTAACGGTCCTCTGAACAGATGACAGTCCGTATTTCAGGGGGCGACGATGGCTTTTGCTTTACCTATGCCGGAGTGTTGCCTCTGCAGTGGGGGTGGGTGGTGTTGGCTATGGATATGGAGCACTATATCATTAAACAAATGTGTGCTTCTCAGAAATGGAGAGATTGTAGACTGAGAAGCTTACGGGTTCAAGTCTCTGTACTTGCGGGTTGTCCTTTGGGTGTGATGGGGCCCTCGCTGCTTACAAGAGGTCTGTCCCCCACTGTAGGATCTTTTCAGCCGAAGCATGCAGATCTTCACGAAGTTTCTCATTTCTCACTTCCTGGCAACAGGTGTATAAAACCGAGAAGTCTGCTAATGTATCTGGTTCTTGACAAACTGGTTGTGTGCCTGGGCAGCCACAGGGCTTGTTTTCAGGGAATGTTGGAGGGCAAGCTTTGTTTGTTTCTTGCAGTCATGGGTGGAAGCGCTGTACCGGCCAGTCTGTGCAGGGTTAACGAGGTTGGGGGTGACTACAATGTGCTTCCCTGCTCTCCTCAGAACCCATTCATTGGCCTCTCTGCTGCGCTACATGGCCTCTCTGTCAATGTGCTTCTCTGCTCTCCTCAGACCTTATCACTTGGCCTCTCTGCTCCTTTACATGGCCTCTCTAACAATCTACTTCTCTGCTCTCCTCCGACCCTCTCACCGGGCCTCTCTACTCTTTCACTGACCCTCTCTCTGTCACTTGGCCTCGGCGCTCTCTCAATTAGTCTCTCCACTCTCTAGAACCATCCAGCGTAGCAATGGGTCTCTCTCCCCTTGAAAGGCTCTGTTTACTCCCACTAGCCCTCTCTTCCCTATCACTGACCCTCTATTCTTTATCACTGGCCTCTGTTCTCTGTTTTCACCCTCTTTGCTCTGTCACCGGGCCTCTTTTCTCTATCATTTGACCTCGCTGCTCTTTTTCAAGTCCTCCCTGACTCCATGAATGTCCCTCTCTCTCTGGTCTGTCCCTGGCCATGTGCCTTCCAAAGTCTCTCAGGCCCTCGCTTGTCTCTCTAAGTCCCCCAGACTGTCTCTTCTCTGCTACTGGACCCTCTGCTCTCTCTCCATGGACCTCTCAGTTGTCTCTGAATTCACATCCTCTGTCCCTCTCATGTCTGCCTGAGTCTCAGGCACTCTTTTCCTTTCTCTTTCTCCCTCTTTTCTCACTCTTTCAAGCTCCTCATACCTTTTCTATTCTGCTCTTTCCCTCCTTGTGATCCACTCCTTTCTCTCTTTCTACTTCTATTCCTTCTTCCCTACACCACTCTTCACCACTTCTTCTTTACCGCTTTTCTTCCCCTGTCTTTTTCCCCTCTTCTCCTGTCCATCCCTTCCTCTCTAAGCCTCCCTCCCGTCTACCAATCTCTTGCTTCCTCATGCTCTCTTCTGCTCTCCCTCTTCTTCTGTATCCATCTCTACTACTCTCTACTACTCACTCTCCTACTCTCTACTACTACTCACTCTACTACTCTCTACTACTACTCTCTACTACTACTCTCTACTACTCACTCTCTACTACTCTCTACTACTCTAATACTCACTCTCTACTACTCACTCTCTACTACTACTCTCTACTACTCACTCTCTACTACTCTCTAATACTCACTCTCTACTACTCACTCTCTACTACTTTCTACTACTCACTCTCTACTACTCACTCTCTACTACTCACCCCTACTAATCTCTACTACTCTCTCTCTACTACTCACTCTCTACTACTCACTACTACTCTCTCTCTACTACTACTCTCTACTCTCTACTACTCACTCTGTACCACTCTCTACTACTCACTCTCAACTGCTCTACTACTCACTCTCTACTACTCTCTACTACTCACTCTCTACTACTCACTCTCTACTACTCACTCTCTCCTACTCACTCACTACTCACGCTCTACTACTCACTCTCTACTACTCTCTACTACTCACTCTCTACTACTCTACTACTACTCACTCTCTACTACTCTCTACTCTCTACTCACTCTCTACTACTCTCTACTCTCTACTCACTCTCTACTCACTCTCTAATACTCACTCTCTACTACTCACTCTCTACTACTCTCTCTACTACTCTCTACTACTCACTCTCTACTAGTCTCTCTCTACTACTCACTCTCTACTACTCACTCTCTACTACTCTCTACTACTACTCACTCTCTACTACTCACTCTCTACTACTCTCTACTACTCTCTCTCTACTACTCCCTCTGTACTCTCTACTACTCACTTCTACTCTCTACCTCTCTCTACCTCTCTCTACCTCTCTCTGCCTCTCTCTCTGCCTCTCTCTCTACTACTCTCTACTCTCTACCTCTCTACCACTCTCTACGTCTCTACCACTCTCTACCTCTCTACCACTCTCTACCTCTCTACCTCTACCTCTCTACCTCTCTACCTCTACCTACCTCTACCTCTCTCTACGCGCACACATATGCACATATATATATATGTATTCTGGGTGTTGCAGTCCACACGAACTATGTGAACTGTCAACAGGTGAGCAGTTAACTACAGGGGGCGGAGCGGGCCCCAGGTCAATAAGAGGGCGGCAGAACTGATGTTTGCGGTGATGGAAGCCTCCTGGACACTTGGGCGCTGATGAAGGCTGACATATTGCCGAAATGCATTCGCCACAAAAAGAATAAAGTTCGCTTCCAAGATGTTCCCCTGTGTGGTCTCTGCTCTCTCGCAAGAAGGAGTTTTGATGCATTTATATATATATATATGTATGTGTATATATTTACATACATACATATATAAACATATATATACATCTGCATATCTATATAAATACAAATATAAATGCATGCATAAATATACATATATGCATACATATGCATGTTATGTACATGAAAGTTTGAAAAACACTAATAAAAGCAAAGCTAAAAAGCCACCTAGTTACAAACAGAATTGCTTTAACTTAAACGAGGCCGAGACCTATTGCATTTTCAATGCTTGTTTAAGTCTGCATCCTGCCCTCAGGGCAAGGCTGGTTCTCGTCTCTGTTTTGTCGCTGTTTCCAAAATGACACAATAAGAACTAAGAGAATGCGGCCTTGAAGTAGGCTGTTTGTCGTCGATGTGCTCCCACTGAACGTCCGAAGCTTCTCTCTCGTTAAGAGATTAATGAACACGTTTTATGTGCTATTCTTAAGTATTGTTTTTGGAAATCTTACCCTTGTGATTAATGATCTAAGATGAGAACAGGAATGTGTGAATTCCCTTATATATACAATTACAAGCCAGTGTCCTTTTGCCTACAATGTAACACTTCATCAATATATAAGTTATGAGCTAGAAACACACTGTCAAACATAATAAAACATTATTGTACAGTAAATGCATATAAACGAAATAGCAAACAAAGGTTTTTATATTAATGAATATATGTGATGCCTTCTGCCACGAGGCTAGTATGTTGCTAATAAGCAACTACACGTTATGAGGGGGCTCTGAGGCAGGAATAAGGCAAAACATACAACTCAGTTGGTGGAAGAGAGGGTTTTAATTCCCTCGCGTTAATGTCCTTTTCTTTTAATGTACTGCTTATAACTCCAGAGCGCTATAAATAACTAAGGAGGAGATTTACTAAGATTTTGCGCCGTGTTTGCGTCACAAAACGGCGCAAAATCTTTTTTTCCAATTTAATTTCCAGCGTTAAACTTGTTTAGTGCTGGATATAACGGAAAAGTAACCCGAAGCTGCGCATAGCGCTGCTTTGCATTACTTTGGGCCATGGGGGCGCACCAAGGGTGATGCATGGGCGTTCCCATGCAACCATCCAAGGTTTCTGACGCTAAACCCAATTTACAAAGTAAAGGAAGATTGGGTTTAGTGTGAGAAAACTGTGCCCTATTCAAGTAGGCACTTGGAAGGAGAAATGTTTCATTTCTCCTTCCTTTTCCGACTTTGCATGTGTGCTGAAGTGTACAGCACACATACAAAGAGGGAAAAGGTTTGAAGTGAGTCTCAGCATAGTATTTTGTACTGGGAGGGTACCCTTCCAGTATATAACCTATGCTAGACTCACGGAGACACCCTTGCACTATGGCGCAAAGGTGTCTCCATAGCGCACGGCAGATAATTTTAGCGCCGGCACTAGTGAGAGGGGAGGAGAGTGCCTAATTTTAGTAAATAGGGCGCTCTCCTCCTCTCTCCTTTTATACGTAGCGCAGCGCAGCATTTGCGGCTGCTGCAGTGCTCTACGTGAAAAGTTAGCAAATCTCCCCCTAACAGGGGGTCATTCAGGCACAAATGAACCTTTGCTTTCTCCATTCACAAGCACTGAGATACTTTCATAAAGCCAGCAGCCAAGTTACGACCTTTAATGCATGGTCCTAAAATCCTGTGGTTTGGTACTGCTGCCACAGTGTCTTCATTCTTCAACCTCTTCTAAAATTGTCTCTCCCAATTGTAAAGTAAGTAAAAAAAACATAAGGTGATGAGAGTAATGTAGAAAGTTGGAAAAGCAAAGTCTTCCTTTCTTTTTTAGATTTAAAGTATGAACTTACAAGCAAACTTTAGCCGTCATATCTCAAGGCTCCAGGGGCAGCAGGTACGGCTTGCGGGTGGAGGGGCGGGTGAGGGGGGGGGCGTGGACTGCTTTTTAAAAAAAAAACGTACCTTGCTGCCGGGTCCCGCGACTTCTCTCCTGCTCGCCTGTGTCTGACTCCAGGTCGGAACAGGAAGCAGACAGCCAGGCTCCCACCCCTAAGCCAATCAGCGATGTGATTGGTCTGAGCGCCGTGTCACGGCGCTCAGCCAGTGGCTGGCAGGGTGGGCATGTTCTCCATGCAGTCTGTAATGCAGCCTGCATAGAGAACAGGGAAGTGTGCATGACTGTTTTGGGTGGCCCGAGAGGGCCGACCAAACATTCATTGCACACAGGAGTGTTCTACCACTCCTCCCCTGCAGCTCTGCCTTGCCCCCTCATGCACTGCCACAGCAGGAGGAAAAAATAAAATGATAACATTCCGTTATTATCATTTTATTTTTTCCTTTCTTTGCTGCTCCTGGCAGTGAGGCGATGCTCCTCCGCCTTAGCAGAGGAGCCACCACTGCACCCCTGCGTTTCCCTAGCGCTAAAGAAGCAGCCTAGCGCCAGTGAAGGCACCTTGCCACTATGATGCAAGGGTGCCTGCACTGCAGGGGCGATTATTTATGTGCAGGAAGGGACACCTTCCTGCATATGAACAATCTTTCAAGGCGATTTGATGTTTCTACGTGTGCTGCAGAATGCAGCACACATAGAAAGAACAAAATACGAGGAGAAATTAATAATTTCTCCACCATCCTAAGAACAGGTTATTCCTGGTCTTAGTTTTTGGTACTGCCCCATCCTTGTAAATATGGGGCAGCATCAAAAAGCAATGGGTGTTGCAGCGGAACGTCCACCCGTTGCACCACCCTTTCACACTAAGTGAAGCTTGAAAAAGGGCCTTATTTACAATGCGGCGTTAAGCCAAGGCTTAATGCCACCTTGTAAATAAGGAGAAGGGGATATCGCCACCAGAACGTCACTAAAAGTGACCTTTTGGAGTAATGGCCGCATAGTTAGAGAGCTCCGTTGAGCCGTTGACCCGCGGCACCCCATCCGATCCTTATCCAGCTTCCAATGTTCCTGCAGGAATCCCCACGTGCGGCCGAACTGATGCAGCCTGATTTAGACCCGTTCCCGGGTCTTCGGAACGCCGCGCGAGGGCCGAGGTGGGCCTGGCGGAGTGACGGAGGACCGGCGGCTGCAGCCTTCGTGGGAGCGAGCCCATCCATGGTGGTGATTCCCGGAGGCCGGAGGGGATCGGGCGAAGTGCACAAGGTGAGTGAACCCACCGCACAGCTCGAGATCTCCGGTGCCGGCGTGAGTTGGAAAGCGCACATGTGAACTGCGAGTGTTGCGGCCGAAGCCGTGCGGATCCCAGGCCTCGAAGCGGCAGCGTAGGGGCCGGCTCATGCGTGGAGGTGAGGAAACAGGCCTGTGGTGGCAGATGCACAGGAGACAGGGCTCCCCACGCTGAATCCCCCTGAGGGCCCCAGATAGTTGGTAGTGCCAGATGAGAAGGGGCACTCACAAGACCACGGACACCCCCCCTCCCCCCAAGCCCAGGGGTTTAGGGAAAATCCTGAGGTGGCGCAGATGCTCGGCGGGACAGCGCGCGACCGCTCCTTTAGACTGCGGGAGGGCAAGCGGTCACGGAGCGAGCCGCCCGGTTGCTGACTCACACACAGAGGCGATCTTCGGGGCCCGGTGGGAGAGGCCCCTGGGACCCCCCTGATCACCCCATAGGCATCCTATTGCTGGCAGGAATAGGTGCGGCTGCAGCTGGGAGCCGTCTGGCCCTACATGATACTAATCCCTCAAGGGCCCGACCTGCGTCGTGAGGGATAAAGTAACCGTCAATACCTTAAGCGGCCTGCGCTCGTCGGTGCCAGGGGGCGAAGAGCCCCGAGCCATCAGGTGCGACCGAAGAGTCCTGGCAAAGCACGCCCCCCGGGCTGCAGGAGGGCAAGCAGCTACAGGAGTGGTTCGAGAGACCAGAATCTGTCCAGCGGGAATCCGGGACAGGAGTCGGCACTTGACGAATGGCAGCTAAGGAGTAGAATTTTACAGGGAGTGGAGGAGTCGGTTCAAAAGTGTGGCCCTGTACAATGGGCTGCAGGGGACTGCATGCTGATTGCTTGGAACAGACGGGGGCGAGGTGTGTTACCCCGGGACCCCCAGTTACCCAACGGCTCGACTATAGACCCAGAACTCAACATGGCGCCAAGCAACTAGTAGGAGAGGCAATGGGAAGTGGCAACGCCTGAATACGGTGACCTCGGGCCATAATCCAGGCAGCAGTGGGAGGCTGAAGGTCATGGTGAAACCCATGGGGCACTTACCACCCCAAACAAACAAGATGGATAAGTATGCGGTCCCGAAGCCTCACCAAGAAGAGTCGACCCAGCCCCCGGATCCGGTAGCCCCCGAGGAGCCCTCTCTAGGGGCAATAATGGCAGCGATACAAAGTCTCCAATCCTCCCTGGAACCCAAATAGACTTGTCACAATTGAAGTGGGGCTCCTTAGAGCGGACTTCCAAAAGATGTCGGACAAGATACACACGGCAGAAACAAATATTCGAGAGCTCCAATCATCCTCAAAGTCCTTAGAGGAGCAAGTGCGTAAATTAACCAAGCAACAAGAGGCACTGGAAGCAAGAGTCAAAGACCAGGAAGGGAGGTCCAGGCGCAACAATGTGTGCATTGTCGGGTGCCGGAGGGAGCGGAAGCCCAAAGTGTGGACCTATTTGTGGAAGACCTGATCACCACTCACCTGAGACCCAAACGCCTGTCAAAATTCTTCTCGGTCGAAAGGGCGCACAGGGCTCCAATCCCGCCCCCGAGACCAGGGGCCCCGCCACGTACCGTCATAGCCCGAATGTTCAACTTCCGTGACCGTGATGTCATCCTCCAGGCTGCCCGGGTGCAGGGAGACCTTAAATATGAGAATTCAACAATTCGTTTCTTTCTGGATTTCACCTACCAGAAACAGCGGAGAAGCTTCGAGGAGGTGAAGAGAGCCCTTAGAGACAAGGACTTAAAATATATGATGCTATTCCCTGCCAAGCTTAAGGTCCTTGTGGAAGAAAATCCTGTTTTTTCACTCCCCAGCGGAGGCCTGGGACTGGTTGGAGGGGTGGCGGATGCAGGAGTCCCATCACCCCAAAGGTCTGGGTCGGGGACCACCAGGGCAGGCAGCGACAGACGGCCCTCGGAGCAGTCCCAGATGACCTTGTGAACTTTCGATGGTGACACATCGGTTGGTTGATGGTACAGTGAGAGATGAGTGGTGAGGTGCACCTGGGGGGTGCGAAGGGGTGGGAGGATGAGGGCGGGGGGAGCGGCACAGGGGAAGGGACGATACCACTCATTGATCATGAGCGGACTTTCGGTGGCTAACTTCTAGGCCCTAGGCAAAGAGTCATGAAAGCAATGATCCGGGTGGGAGCAAGGTACTCCAAGCCCAGTGGGGTGTCCATGGGTTGAGGGGGCACATGGAGAAGGTATGTTAAGGCAGCCAGCCCCTTAGAAGGTTATGTTACAGTTAAGGGCAACAGGCGCTCTGTAAATTGAGGTTGTGGGAAGTTTTAATCCCACAATGCAGGGTCGCAGGGAGGGAGGAGATCAGGGGCAAGTTCACTCGTTAAGAGTTGTTGCAGCAGTTGTTTGTGATACTATGTTCCAAGACTGGGTATACACGGGAGGATGGGGGGTGGGAACTCTCAAACCCAACAACCATACACTCCTAGGAAATCCAAACACAACACATGCTGCGTTGAGTAATGGGAACTCCCATGCAGCGTACACTTAAGATCATACTCTGGAATATGAATTGCCTGGGGTCCAAGATAAAGCGTACGTTGGTACTTCAGTTCATCAAGCCACATAAGCCGGACTTGGTCCTTTTACAGAAAACACATTTGCATGGGCACTACTACAAGGCCCTGGACAGATGGGGCTGCACCTTGGTGACTCACTCAGGATATACCTCAGGGTCCCGGGGAGTAGGGATTCTCCTCAGGTCTGCGGCGGCATACATCCCTGTGAAAACGCTAGGGAGATTTGTATTGCAAACAGGCAAATGGGGCGGTCACACATTAAATCTGGGCTCGGTATACATTCCGCCAGGGCTACAAGGGGACACACTAACCATGCTTGGGGTGCCACTCCTCGAGCTGCTGACGGGATCCCTGCTCCTGGGGGGAGACATGAACAATGTCATCTCCCGGTCGGAGGACAGATGGCCGGGGAAAGTAGACACGAAAACAGGGACTCCCAGAGGCAGTTTTGTGGAGGCGCTGGGGTGGGATGATCTGTGGAGAGTCCAGAACACGTCAGAACGCCAGTATACACACCTATCGGCACGACAGGTCACCCTGTCTAGAACAAACTACATGTTCACATTTAGGTCAGACGTGGGGCACTTTCGAGATACCCATCGCATGTCAAGGGGGATATCCGACCACTCTCCAGTGGCTACCTGGTTCAAGGGGCAAACAATGGGGTATGTCCTGCTGCCCCGACTGGGGCTTGGCATTTGACAGACGGGAAGTTTGCGGAACATCTGATAGAGGGCACTGAGAGGTACTTCCAACAAAATGAGGGGTCTGTGGGCTCCTGTTGCACTTTCTGGGAAGCCTACAAATCAGTGATACATGGTCAATACTAAGCACAGATTGTGGTAAAGAAGAAAGAGGACAGAAGGAGACACCAGGCACTCGAGCTGAAGGTGGTGGCCCTGAAAGTGGAATTGGTAAAGGGAGGGGGGATCAGGTGAGGAACACGACACACCAACTACGTGTTGCACAGTAGGAGCTGCGAGACATCGCAGAAAACACAGCAAGGGTGCATGCCTTAGCAGTTCAGAGGAGGCTCTAAGACGTAGGGGATAATGCCACAAAACGTATTGCGTAGTTTAATAAGAAGGACAATGAAAGAGGATTGGTGACGGATATCCTTGACCTTGAGGGGGAGACGCACACGGGGGACAGGGAAATTGCTGAGGCATTTGCAGCCTTCTACGAAAATATATACACCTCCAAATCTGACAAATCTAGCTCTGACTGCATAGAGCTTCTCAAAACTATGACCGTGAATGCCCTGACGGAAGACGATAGAGAGGCCCTCGACAGAGTGACTTGACGGTAGAGAAAATAGTGGGGGCACTTCAGGGGTCGCAATCCGGGAAAGCACCTGGTCCGAACGGGCTACTCCTTGAACTATTCAAGAGGACTGCGCAGAAAATAGTGCCCCACCTCCAGAACATGTTCCTGGGAGCCAGGGAAGTGGGGACCCTCCCAGACGACCAGAAAACAGCCACCATAGTAGTAATCCCAAAAAAAGGCAAACCACCTACAGAATGCACCTCATACCGCCCCATCTCCCTGCTTAATGTGGATCCCAAGTACTAGCGAAAGTCCTAGCGAACAGGCTGTCAGGAGTAATAGCGTCCGTGGTACACCCCGACCAATCCGGCTTCAAGCCAAAACTTAGAACCCGCCTTAACCTGAGACGGCTATATGGGGTACTCCCATAACGGAGGCGTTCCACCCGGACGGGGCTGCGGTCCTCTCCCTGGACGCCAGTATGGCTTTCGATAGTGTGGAGTGGGATTACATTTTTGGGGTGCTACCTCGGCTGGGCTTTGGCCCCAATTTCTGCTCCTGGGTTCGGCTACTCTATGAGGCGCCGCATGCCAGGGTGCGAGTAAATTGTTGCACCTCCTGTGTCTTCGAGTTGGGAAGGGGCACTAGACAAGGATGTCCGCTATCTCCTATGATTTTTGCCCTAGCCCTGGAGCCCTTAGCGGCCTGGGTCTGAGGTGATCAGGTAATCCGGGGCATCACAGTGGAGGACAATTGGGAGGTAAAGATATCTCTCTATGCGGATGATATCTTGCTATATGTGACAAAACCCCGCTTCTCGATACCGAGAATTCTGCACATCTTTGACCTTTTCGGGAGCTAAACCGGCTACCAAATTAACTGGGACAAGTCCCTGATCTTCCCACTTTCCTCCGATAACCTGTCCCTGCCACTTCGGTGCCCAGCCCCGATGGCAAAGGATGGGTTCACATATCTAGGGATCTACATAACTAGAGATGAGAAAACATTCCTGGCCCACAACCTACTCCCCCAGATCGACCGCTTCCAGGCAGATGCAGGCCACTGGCGCATGTTACCCCTCTCGCTGATGGGATGGGCGGCCCTTTTTAAAATGATGACCCTCCAGCGCATGCTCTACATCCTTCAGAACACACCGTTCAGAATACCCGACGGTTGCTTCCGTAGAATTAATAGCATTCTGAGATCCCTGTTGTGGGATGGGGGGGCAGCCCGAATCTCGTTGGGGAAACTACAGCGGGGGCTTTATGACAGTGGCCTGGCGAATCCTGACGTGCGAGCTTATTATTGGGCCTCTCAACTCATAGTGGTGAATGATTGGGTGTTTGGGGAGCGGTCTGAACCAGCATACAGAGTGGACCATTTAATCATGGGGAGTGGGGGTCACCCGGCGCTACTATATGGCAGAGCCAGGCAAGAGTTGCTCCTACCCCACACTCAGGTGGTACTGCAGGCATGGAAACCATCCAACAAATGTCTGGGATGGGACAATAGACTGACCGCAGAGACCCCTCTCTGGGACAGCGACAGCCTGGGGAAGTTAAAAAGCTGTTCGCCCATACACGCTGGCACACTATAGGTATAGACAAACTAGGCGATGTCTGGAGAGCGGGCTCACTGGCGACATTCGAGGTGCTGCAATCAGAATATGAGCTGGAACCGGGCGAGATTTTTCGGTACCGGCAGCTGCAGGATGCTCCGAAACGCCACCTACCGGTGGGAGAGCTCATCCTGGACTACTCTCCCATGGAGGATCAACTGATTCTAGACCCGATGCCCATCAAGGCAGTCTCCCAAACATATAGGAAGATAATAAAGAACATGCCGGACTGCCTAGCCGCACTGACGGAGGCTTGGGTGGTCGACGTGGGTCTCCTAGAAGACGAAGAATGGGTTGTGACGTTGCAGAGCCCCAGAGAAATTGCTATACGAGCACGGTTTTGCCTGGTGCAGCTTCGTATGCTGCATAGGTCCTACCTCTCTAGGTCTAGGGTATTCAAGAGGGGCTGCAGCGAGTCAGCCGAATGCCCCCAAGGGTGTGGAGAAGTGATCACGTTCTACCACACACTTTGGTCCTGTCCGCTGATCCAAACCTTCTGGGCAGGAATAATAGAGAAATTGAGGGATGTAATAGGCCTACCTGTCCCACTTGAGGCCAGATGGCTGTTGCTGGGTGTGTCGAGAGAAGATAAATGGCCCAGGGACCTACGTACTTGGCTAAACGTAGCGGCAGGGGTGGCAGAACGCACCTTAGCCAGACTATGGAGGGCAAGCAGGTCCCCAACGATTAGGGAATGGGAAGAGGACATAGACTGGTGCCAGCTAGTGGAACACGCAACATACCGCGCCCAAGGCTGCCCCCGTAAGTTCTAAAAGATCTGGGGTCCATGGAAACATCATAGGGGCCCCAATGGCCGGGCCGGGGATGGAGATGGGGGGCCTCAGCTATATAAATGGTCAGGGTGGAGAGACTGAGACACTCCCTTATTGAGCAGGGTATGCTTCAGGTGAACAGAGCGGGGCTCAGTATTCGGATTGTGGTGGTAAAGGCCCCCTGCGAGTGGCCCTTTGCATGTATATCACATTGCCTTTGATTGATTTGTGTTCTTAACCAAGTGCTTAATAAAAAGTTTTTTGTTTTTTTTAAAGTGATCTTCTGGTGGCGATATCCCCTTGTAAATATGCCCCTCAGCGTCTTTAATAACTATCAGCAGTACATCCAATCACTTAAAACGTCTTTCACCCTGTCTTCACAACCTTCCTACTTTAAGACAAATGGAAGCTGTAATCCTGTGATGCCCACATTCCAGTTGTGACTAGTGCCACAAACAAGTCAAAAATCCCAAAAAGCTTCATACTGATAAACACATTTCATGCTTAACTCAGGTCCACGAGTGCCTGATCAATGCCAGATGTTCCACATGCTTTTATATAAAATAAATCTAAATTAAAATCATTTACTTAAAGGTTATCTAGATATTCAGGGTTGAATGCTGCCTCCTGGACCTATGCTGGACACGGATCATCGATATGGACAAACAGACTAGGGAACTTTTCAAACAATTACGAACCAACCATGGGTTTACAGCACTGAGACATACACTTAAAATTGTTGTTTTGTAGATTGTATTGAAAAGAAACCTTTTGTTCCCTTGGCCCTCATGCTGACGTTACACTCAGGCAGGATGTTTGGTAGTGCCGTGCTGTTTAGCAGATTGCACAACACCCAAAAAACTCCGCCAAAAAAATGGAACAGCGGTATGTATTTACAAAGCAGGTAGTGTGCTTGTTCCTCTAGTCAAACTAGCTGGGTCGATCTGAAACTGCCAAGAACAATGACATTATGTTCCTAAAGGGCAGGCCTCCTTACTGTGAACACATTCCATGGGACGGAGAAACAGGCTCCCCTAGTGAATACTTGTGAGCAATGTGTGAACGTGTTCCACTTTCTCCTGTTTACCGTGCGAGATGTGAATTGAATAAACCAAAACAACCAGGACAAAATGACCACTTGCAACATCTCTGCGGAATTAGGTCATATGGAAAACCTCACATCACTCAACTGAGTGATGCTGCTGACTGTGTGACTTCTCTCTCAAGAACACCAGTTCAGAGGTCATACTTGATGGGATACATGACATATTATGCAGATTCACTCTGCCACTGATAAAATAGCTGGGTATTTTGGGCAAGGGAAGGCTTTGTCTGTTACAAGATTATAAAATGATATGTGATAATTGAGTACCTGTCATGGACTTGCACATATTGTAGCTTAAGGGAGTAAAATACTATTAAACAATGCTACCACGGTTATTGGGTTGAGGCTATTGCACTGGCAGGTTTTTTTAATAGCTGCCAGTGGCATTGCAAGGCTACAAATGTCCATATTTCGAACACAAACTAGGCTTCCCAGTAAAAGATAGCAATGATAGGGATGCAATGTGTCTGTTAAGTATTCGCCCAGATGCCACTGCACCTGCTGCAGCAATGATAGCTACACCTTATATCTACCGCATAATATGCGTTGGGACCAGCCCTACCAATCACTCCCACACCTCCTCTTCATTCTTGACTCTGGACACCTGTGTGGCTGGGTAAGTGGGGATTTTAGCCTCTCACCTGGCTGTGTTGTATGGGTGGTGGTAACTCCTGTATTCTGGAAATTCTATTCTTGCGTTGCTTACACTAGACTGGCAGCCAGATGCCAGTTGTGTATGTTAGTGGTGGTACTATTGTTGGCATTGGGGGTATGGTGCTGGTGGTGGACATGGTACTGGTGGTGGTACTGATTGTCGTGTATGAATTGTGGTGGTGCTGGTGCTTGTGATCCTAGTACTCGTGGTGTGGTACTGGTAGTGGATATACTGTTGATGGAAGTCCTGGTGATGGTTTTGTGATGGCAGTACTGGTGGTGGTGGTACTGATGATGATACTGACACTTGTGATGGTGGTAATAGGGGCAGTGGTGGTACTGACTGTTGTGGTACTGGCCCTGGTGGTGGTACTGTTGCCGGTACTGGTGATGGTGGTGGTACTGGTTATGTGATGGTGGTAGTGATGGTGCAGGTGGTAGCGGTACTGTTGCAGGTAGTACTGGTAGTGGTGTTAATACCGATGCTACTTGTAGTGGTGGTGTGTCAGAACCCATTTCAGAGGGTCAAGAAGGAGTAACTGAACCCAACATGGGTGGTTAAGGCCTTTTACTCCTGATATGAATAAAACACATTGCAATTAATATGCACAGTCTTCTTGAGGCAAACCCTCTAGCATTTGCTAGGTCAGCATTTCGGTTCCGCTTTCCCAATTAGGGCTGATGGTTATTCCCCATTCATGTGTAGTGCCATCCAAGCTAGGCCCGCTAAGGCATTCAAGTCTGAGAAGTTCTACGAGTGCTTTTGCTGAAAATCCCAAGTTCTTGCGCTGGAGTGCATTAATCAGAGTAAGTTCTCTAGGGTCCGATGGCTCACTTGTCAATCTCTCCTGCTCTTGTCAAGTGGCGGTTCAGAGTCCCCAGGTGCACATCTTGGTTTTGACAGCCGACATCTGTTCCTCCAATGTGGTAAGTCTCTCCTGGAATCAAGGGGCAGGTCTCTGGACAGGGGAGTCGAAGTAGGAGCTCTCTTTCTTCATGGGTCACATCCTGTGTTGTCTTCTCAGCTGCACGTGGATTCAGGGTGACGGCTCTCTTCCTCCTTTACAGTCCCTTACTCCTGATATGCAGGTAGGGTCGCAGCAGCACATTAAGGGTGTCGGCCTTTTCTCTCCACCGTGGTCCTCACCTGGCATACGGGGTTTGCGGCAGCACGAATACGGTGACAGCCCTCTTCAGGTCACAGCGATGTATCGAAAGATGGCCCTCCTCTCAAAGCACAGGGCCAAAGGCAGTAACCTTTACTCTTCACTGCGGTCCCCACCTGCCAAGCTGGTCACAGACTTTGGCACATTTACTGGCAGCCCAATCAGTGTGGTGGTCCCAGAATTTCACACTGTGCTTCCAGGATCCACGCAACGGGATCTCAACTGAACCTTGCTCCCGTCAAGCGATCTCCTTTTTTCACAGGGCCCACTGGTCTTTGGTCAGGCAGAAGCTGGTGCTATTGTCTGCAGACGAGTGTTCCTGATCCTCCTAGGTGATGTCCCGTCATCCAGCATGTGAGACTGGCAGACCCATAGTCCCCAGTCCTGGTCACAACAAGCAGAGCTTGTGCTGAGTTTCTCCACGCCGATGTACAGCTTCAGTTTGACAATTTGGGAGTCTCAAGGTCCTGCTTTTATAATCCATTTCCAGACACACTTGTGATTTAGTGTCTTTGTCTTAGAAGTTCATGTTCTGGGGGTTGCCCACTTTCAAGTGCCTACTCCTTTGCTGTGCTCTTTGTCCAGAGAGCAGTCTGTTACAGCACAATTGTCTCCAATCTTGTAGTCCCAAACACAGGCCAAAGAAGTGCCTGGATGTTTGCACCTGGATGTCAGCCCCAGTGATATGGGCATCAAAATGTTACTAAACAATCCCAGCTCTCCTCTTTATGATTCTTTTATCAGCCCCATCTTCTTCTTCAGAGATGCTCAGGTCCCTTAGACCAGTGGCCTCTTTTCAGAATCAGAAAAGCCCCTATTGATGTGTACCGAAGGGCTTGGCTCTTCCTTCCTCCAATGTGTGTACCACCCAGCATTCAGGAATACAGCAACCCACAAATCTGTCTGGGGGAAGCTTCTAACTCTTCCTGATCCGACAGAAAGTCCTGGGCATCCCGAAATGGAATCCAGTGTCTTTCATCTGCATACATGCACACATTCCTCGGTGCAGACACATACAAATGTGTGCAGCCTCCAATGTACTGTACCCTTGTACGGGCATCCATACATCCCAGCGTGCTTACATAACACTGTGCACTATCTCCTTCATGCAGTACCAGCTCACAGGCCTGCTTATATCCCTGCACGTACACATAACCATGCACGTTATATCCTGATCGACTGTACGTTCTTAGAGGCACACATATCTCAATGCATACATGCAATCACACGTGCTATTTTCTAATGCACCGCACCTTCTCACAGGCACACATACATCCCAGCTCTGCACACAATTCAGTGCAGGCCAAGGATGAGTTAAGCACACAGCAGTGGAACTTTACCAGAGAGGCACAGGTAAAAAGGCCTGTTCACTCTACTAAACACTAAAAACTAAAAACACAGTATGCGTATGCTGCCATCACCACGCTCACACTTCTTAACTCCCGGTGAAGGCAGTAGTCTTCCATCACTTGAGGGTAGCACTTTGGGTGCCCCTCATAGTCTAAGTAGACTGCAGTCCATGAGACAGACCTAGGTCATAAAGCACAGGCATGAGCCGTGTTTACTCATGCCCAAAATACTTCCCCAGGATACAGATATCACCGCATCTGGGACACTCAGGACAGGGGTACATGTCTTTCACCATGCGAGGGACTTTTCCGCCGCAACATGATGATGGTGGTGGCACTGGGTGGTATTGGTGGTGTTACTGGTGGTCATGGTGGTGGCGATACTGGTGCTGGCAGTACTAGTGGTAGTGGTATTCTTGGTGTTACCGGTGAAGGTGGTACTGGTAGTGATTGTTGGGGTACTGGTGGTGGTGGTACTAGTTGTGCAGATAAGGCTGGTGGTACTGGTGGTGGTAATGGCTGTCCGTGTACTTTGTGTGCATGTGGAAGTGTGTATTGAGTTTTTTACTTTCATGTCAATGAACTGAGAGATTGGACAGGGAGGAAGCTAGTGCAGAGAAGGCTCAGTCTGGACCCCATTGGTTTTGCTTTGTTTTAGGGAAATGCATCAGTGTTTCCCATTGTCTTTTCTCTTCAGTTTTAATTAATGAGATTTCCTGACTGGAGAGGGCAGAGAGACAGATGTACCCACCAGGGCTGGCTTTAGTGCTGGTGGCACCCACTAATGACCACCTTCACCACAGATTCCCTCACTACCCCCTTTAACAACCACTCTCTCTCAGATGCATTTAATTAGTTTTATAGCGCCACTCATACCAGTGTAGGGTGTTAGAGCACTTTACATCACACATACTACACAGAGACAATCAATCATACATGTGTAAATCAGTGTACATGAAATTTTGTATAAGACAGAGGACTACAAGGTGTAGGCGTCACATGCCATCCAAACTGACAAACAGTATAGTTTAAGAGTGCTTGGTCTGGAGAAGCATAAACTGAGAATTTAAAAGGTAAGACCATGGTTGGGAATTGATTTCTACCCAAAAGAGCCTTTTTGCACCATTAGGATAATGAAAAATGAGGGGGAAATTCATAACACTCTAATCAATACCTTGCAATTTGCATGCAGCTCTTTGATGGCAGTTAATAGCTAACTGTTCTATATTAGGATTTTAACTTATAAACTGCAAGTAACAAAAGAATCTTTCTGACAAACACAGTAACCCACTGACCTATTCATATTATATGCACTTCGTGATCTGCTTGCTACACGTTGTTTGCAGCAGGCGTATTAACTCCCTGCGCTATGTTATGATGAGTCAAAACTTCCATTAGGCAAACCTTCAATCTCTCTCCAGGAATAACATCAATCACCGGAGTCATCTTGACATTTTTATTGTTGCCTGAAAATTGCTGGAGGCCATGAACCTGGCAGCAGGTGCTTTTAAAACCTAGAGCCGGCCCTGGCACCCACAATCCTAGCTATAGGAATGCTCTTTCTTTCTCCTTTTACAAGAAATGCTCTATAAATGCCTTTTATTTTAACAAACACGACCACCTCTAACGCAATTTATCCGTGCCATAAAATGAAAAAATAACTAGCCTACAGTGCACTAACCAACAGGTCTGTGTCCTTGCTCACAGGTGTCAGATCAACCTCTGACACACAGACCGATGACACAGTAGGGGCAATGGAACTACTTCATATGCAGACTAACACAACTTCTGTCCAACCAAGTGCTGCACTCAAGGTAATCAATATGTGGGTGGGATCAAAGCCCCTCTCTTAGTAGCGCATTCTACAGTTCTTTTTCTTATAATAACAAAGGGCAGGAGGCAGTTGTGCTGTGAAGCCAGACCTAAAAATGAAGCAAAAATGTGCTTCGGGCGTTTGCAGAGCCTTTCAGCAGCCTGCAAGGCCACCCATTGGAAACTTAAATCCAAGACAAACACTGGAAACAATGCAGGTCATATGAGTGCTTGTCTCTCCAGGGCAGTGAACTATCTGCTAGGCAGGCAGCACAGCAGGGTTGGGAGGAAAGGCAGCTCTTTTTAAAGACAATCCCTGCTGCGCTCAGAGCTAGAAGGAAATATGTGCTGTGCCAAATGAGCGATAAGAAAAAGCACATATTTAATGGGAATTGCACTTAAACTGTTATCAGGGGAACAAAGGGATAACTAAAAAATATGCGAATGTCAGAATTCCCTGCTCTTTCTGGGGCCTGGGTCCGGGGGTACAGGGTCCGGGGGTCCAGGGTATGGACTGAGGAAGGGAAGAGGATCTTTGAGAGGGAAAATGGAATGTAAGCGCCACGCCTTGCGTCATGGGTTGAATAGTTGACTGTGTTAAAAAGTTACTAAATTAAATGCTTTGTCGAATTGTAGTCCTTTTGGCACAGAAGAGAACTGTAGAGCCAAGTCAGAGCTAGGCCCTACCCTTAAAAGAAATACATATTCTTTGTGCGCCCAGGGTGGGATGGGGAGCGAGTTATAGCTAAATTGACACAAAATCTATGGAGTTAAAAGCCCTTGCACCACCCCTAAATCCAGTCTGAAGCTTCTCTCGGAGTCCGGGCCTCAGTGCCCTGAACATACAGCTTGGCCATCCTTGAAATATATCAATCAATCAAACTGGATTTGTAAAGCGCTGCTTATCACCCATGAGGATATGGGGTTGCTGCTGCTGGGTGTAGTCAGTCGAACATCCAGGACTTTAGACCATTTCTGAATTCCTGCTGGGTGGGGGAGGTCCGGAGGTGGAGGTCTTTCCAGGTCTTGGCGGTCAGGTAGGAACAGGCGCTGACGCTGCTCCTGCTTTGTGGAAGCGGGGAGGGTGGGCGAGGGTGATGGTGGTAGATCGCAGTTGTCTGAGGGGTTGGTGGAAATTCATTCTATGATTAAGGTAGGCTGGTCCTTCGTTGTGCAGGGCCTGGTAGATGTGGATTAGCATTTTGAACTGCCACCTTTTGTGGACGGGGAGCCAGTGAAGTGTTCTGACGTGAGGGGTGATGTGGGCTGCCTTGGGAGGTAAAAGACGAGTCTAGCTGCTGCGTTCTGAATGGTCTGAAGTCTGTTTAGCAACTGTGAGGTAACCTCCACTTAGAGGGTGTTGTCGTAGTCCAGGCGGCTGGTGACGAGGGCCTGGGTGACGGTGCATCTGGTGCTGATGGGGAGCAACTTGAAGATTTTCCAGGGCATGCAGAGAGTGAGGAAGCAGGCTCAGGACACCGCATTTATCTGTTTTTTCACGGTGAGCTTGCTGTCAAGTATGCCAAGGTTCCTTGCGTGTTCTGTGGGTATGGGAGAGGGGCCAAGTTCTGCTAGCCACCAGGAGCCATCCCACAGGGATGTGTTGCTCTCGAAGATGAGTACCTCCGTTTTGTCGGTCTTGAGTTTGAAGCAGTTGTTTTGCATCCAGCTGATGAAGCTGGTCATGCACATGAGGAAATTGGCTTTGGTGTTTGTGGGGTCTGCGGATAGGGAGAGGATGAGCTGAGTGTCGATATGATGTTCATGCTATAGGTTCTGACCGGTGTGGCCAGAGGGGACATGCATTTGTTGAACAGGGTGGGGTTTAAAGCAAACCCTTGGGGCATGCTGCAGATGATGTTCTTTTGGTCTGAGGTGTAGGGTGAAAGACGGACGCTCTGAATTCTTCCAGTGAGGAAGGATGCGATCCATTTGTGGGCATCCCCTTGGATTCCTATCTGGTGGAGTCTTTTTACGAGGGTGCAGTGGGGCACGGTGTCGAAAGCTGCTAAGAAGTCGAGGAGGATCAGGGCTGTGGTTTCTCCCTGGTCTAGGAGAGACCTGATGCCATTGGTGGCTGTGATTAGGGCAGTTTCTGTGCTGTGATTGGAGTGGAACCCCGATTTGGATGGGTCCAGGAAGTTGTTGTTCTCTAGGTGGTTGGTGAGTTGGCCAATGATTGCTTTTTCCAGAACTTTTGCAGGGAAAGCGAGCAGGGAGATAGGCCGGTAGTTCTTGAGCTCTGCCAGGTCTGCAGATGGTTTTTTGAGGAGTGGTTTGACTTCTGCATGTTTCCATTCCTCTGGGAAGCAGGCAGTGGAGATGAATGAGTTGAGGATTGAGGTGAGTTCCTTGCTGATGGTGCTGTTCCCCAGGTTGAACATATGGTGGTCGCAGGGGTCCCTGGGCGCTCCTGAGTGGATGGAGCTCATGATGGTGGTCTGTGTGGTGAGTTGGTCCTACGTTGTGATCCTTGAGTTGGAGTTGGAGTTGGTGAGGTTGAGGCGGCTGTGGATGCTGGCAATGGGTGGTTGGGGATCGAAGTGTTCGTAGATGGTGGAGATTGTGCTGTAAAAGAAGTCTGCAAGGGTGTCACAGAGATCCTGCGAGCAGGTAATGGTATTCTTGGTTGCTGAGGGGTTGGAGAACTCTTTGGCAATGCTGAACAGTTCCTTGCTGTGGTTGGAGCTGGCTTTGAGGCGGTGGTCAGGGAGTCCTTTTTAGCATTTTTCAGGCATTGGTGAAATTAGTTGAGAGCCAGTTTGAAGTTGGATCGGTCGTTAGGCACTTTTCCAGTCGCTTACAGTTGCGTTTGGTGGATTTAAGTTCCAGGGTGAACCAGCTGGTGTGCTTGGTGGGTCTGCCTGGTTTGGCAAGTTTGAGGGAGGTGACTATGTTGGCGCATTCGGTGATCCTTGAGTGAAGGTAGTATCTCCACAACTTTGATAAACTACTCTCTCCTAGTTCACTACAATAACTCTCTTATATATATATATAGATGAAAGTTTGCATGGTAAAGACAAGTCTAGGACAGCACAAACAATATGAAGGAATACAAACATGATGCAAAGTTAGGGGGCTTATCGGTGGTGCAGCAGGTGCAAGTGCAGCTGCACCAGGGTCCAGAGTGTCAGGGCCCACTATACCTTGATTATGACTGCCTTTTACTTCCCACCCAGGAGTCTGGGGGTCATTTTCCTTGGTTGCATGATGGTGAGTTAAAGAGACTGCCCACACCTAGAACTCATTCCAAGGTGTAGGCTATACATCCAATGCTCTGCTGTCCCAAATGGAACTGGTAAGGGAGGTAGGCCCTTTTTGGCACTCTGTGTGGCCTAGAGGGTGGAGCTAGTGGGCCATGGGGTCACTGAAATTTAAAGAAGTGGGATACTGGCTGTGTTGCCAAAATAAAAGAAAGAAAATGTGCAACATGGAAGAGGGCTTGGGAAGGCCAATAGGTTGGAGACTCGCACTTGAGCGCTGACAAACAAAATAAAAATCTATGTACTGTCATGCAAAACATTTTTTTTTAAAGTTGTCTTTGCGAATACATTGCATGGATAAGATAAAGATAAGGAATTAAATGTGCAATGAGAGAGTGTACTTTTCAGATATAAAATTGTCCCTCAGAGGCGGAAGGATACATCCAAACAGCCAACAGAAAGAAGGTGAGACCAAAAGACTCCTGTGTGCTGATCCATGATCTGACAAACAAAGTTACGAGCCAGAGGCTGAAGGATCCTGAGCTAAAGAAGTTTAAGATTTCATATTGCTACTTTCTTTAGGAGCTTCAAAAGACAGATGCCGTTTGAAATCTCTCAATGATTGCGTTGGATATGAGGGTCCAGGGAAGGTTTCCTGATTAAAGGCACATTCCTTGCATATCCAAATTAAATTGCCATTATCTCAGTATCTCTGGGCCTCTTACAAAGCCATTTTGAGGTTGCAAACCCTGGGATACGCAAACTCACAGGGTTTGCAACTGCACAATGGCTTTTTGATGTGTACTAAACCCTTTTTGTGATTCAGAAAAGCCTTTCTGAGTCAGAATTGTGTGGGCACATGAAAGTGGCGCCCCCTCCTAGCTGTGAATCACGATGAGATATATCAATGATTTGTGACCACAATTCCGCACATCGAGTCCTAAATTTTCTTTAAATCTGTTTATCAAGAAAGCTCTATTTGCTTGTGCAGTTAATGGTTCATTCAAGGGTGCATCTATCTTTAGAGCAGCAAGTGCAGTGGCACCACATCACAGGGTTGTGAAGGACCCACTGTACTCCAATTATGACTGTCTTTTACAACTCAATTGGGAGAAACGCTAACATTTTCCTTTGCTGAATGAAAGCCCTTGGAATCTCTCCTACACCACTGTGGACACCAGTGCTTTTCCTCATAACTAGTGCGCTTCTGCACAGCCTTTCACCCATACTGAGGACGCCTGCAACATGAGTGCAGCCTGGCATCAGTTAGGCCTATAAGTATGTACCTGGGCATATTCGGGTTAATAAAAGTACTACTTGCTTGTTGGCGTACAGCCTCTGCCCACCATGTACTACATTGAAAATGCCATTTCTCCATCCAGTGTTTGCCTGCCTAGACGCTGGATCTTTCCAGCACTTTTTAACACAGTGAGGCATATGAATGCTTTGTCAGTAAACCTATGGTTCAATTAATATTTATATTTTTAACATCAATCTGGTGATAGTGACTACATTGATAAACATTGATAGGATATGTAATCACTGGTGAAACATACATATCTGACATCAGTTTGACAAAATTATAAATTGTAATTTTAATGTGGACATTTCTAACACACGTTTGCAGGACTGTGATTACCTTGAATGGAGTGAATACATTTGCTAATAAGGAACTTCTTGGAAAGGTCTTAGTGGTGTTTTCCACCTTAGCCAAGGATGGCCCACTAGCCTGTAATTACCAAGTGGTGAGTCCTTAGTTTCACCAGGCCGTGGATAGCTATGTAATGCATTGCACCCTCACCAGAAACCTCTGAATCATCATCAACAGCAAACTAGACATGACCACACAAGTCAACACTGTCACTGCATCCTTCTTCCAGACCCAGAAGATGCTGAGCAAGGTCTTCAAATGGCTCCAAGCAACACCAAAAAAACCATCCTTCACGCTCGTGTCACGAGCAAGTTGGACTACGGGAACACCCTCTACGCCTGGATCACCAAGCAACACTCCAGAAGACTACAAACCATCCAGAACTCGGCAACTAGACGCATCCTCAACTTCCCACACAGAACTTATATCACACCACACCTCAGATAGCACCAGTGGCTCCTGATCCTCATTTCAAACCCCTCACACACTCATTAAGCACACTACACAAGATAGGCGGCCCCACCTACCTGAACAGTAGCATCTCCTTCCACCAATCACCAAGACCATCTACAGGACTCCTACTCACACACATTCCACGCATACATAGAACCAGATCAAAAGGACAGGCATTTTTGTACATCGCTCCTAAAGAGTGGAATAACAATCCAATGCACATTAGACACTTCTTCTCCTTTCTTCTTGAATTCTGCAAGAAGCTGAAGACCTTGCTTTTCAATTAACCAACTTGCCCTGGGCTGGGCTAGGCACACATTCACATCCTCAGCGCCAAGATACTCTCGTGGGTGATAGTGCACTTTACAAATACACATAACATAACCCCAACCTATGCTCCAATTTATCTTATTACTTCCCCTTTGAAATATATGGGAGTTATAAAACGAAGACCAGCAGCACGCTTGCTCCCAAGCAAATCGGTCTGCTGTATTGGAATTTTAGGGGAAGTAGTCTATCAAATTTGAGTTTCCTGAAATCAAATCTCCTAGGAAGACTTTGATAGTTCATTCATAGAACTGTCTGTGTGGGGTAAGTTTAGGAATAGTTTTTGATCAGTTCATTTAAATTTTGGTAATAACACCAATAGGATCTGGGTCAGACTGGCCATCCTGCCACTCTAGCAGTGTTCCTTCCTGCTGGGCTGCAGGCGATAGGGCTGATTTCAAAGCTGTGTGAGCGACTATGACCTAACCATCCAAGCCCCCATTACCATGATCTAACCATCAAAGCCACCATTACCCCCATTCTAGTAATAGTTTCCTGTATTGCAGGGAGTGAGGGCTGCTTTGGAGATTTTTGCTATTGCTGCTTTTGGTTTCCATTCCAGCCCTGAATAGGATGACAACTCTTCCCTGCATAGCCCCTTGTTGCGCCCACTGACAGTTGTAACTGTGAATCCAGAAGACGTTTCTAGTTCCTGAAATACTAAGAAAAGAAGGGATGTTAACCCTTGTGACAGATTCTCTGTTGGCCTCAACCTAACTACCAGGGTTGGAGACGTTAAAAGCCCAACACACTCCCAGGACAAAGTGGATGCTCTGCCTGCTGCTTCCCTGCCTGCTGCTAGCACCCACAAGTGCCACAACGTCTCTGTGACAAGGTAACCATGGAAGTCCATGGAGTACTAAAACTGCTGCAAAGACTCCTGTAGCCCTAAGAGTATATTAGTCATTGGTCCTGTTCATGGCTTTGTGCAGGAGTAGTGGACAATATCTGAAGAGCTCTTTCTGTTTTGTGAGAATAAATGTTGACATAAATGTCAACTGTAGATTTTTATCCATGAATAAGTGAGGTTCTGTATAGATAGCAGATAATGTAATCTCTGCAGCATTAGTCAGTACCTGGTCAAACCTTTCAGAATCTCGGTGGCCAGGCTGCTGGCCAAGATGGCCGCGAAGCGCTGTAGCTCCCCCAGCCGTCCCGAAATCCATGCCATAGTCCTGATCTAAAAGAGACATCCGGCATGCTCACATGGCTCACTGTAAAGGTAGCCAGCATGGGCACCGGAATAAAGGAGCAGAAATGTTAAAATAAAAAACTCGCGCAAATGCCGGCTGTAAATCCTGCGGACTGTGGCTGCGGCCTAAGGGAAGCAGTGGCGGTGCGCGGCCTGCTGAGCGGTGACGCACACGCCCGGGGCTGTGGGCCGCGGACTCAATGAAAAGGACCAACCTGAGCCCCCTCCTCCCGACCTGGTTTGATTGCTGTATGCGGAGACTGCTGGGAGGCTGGAGCTGGGGATCCTGGACAAGGCACTGCAGCGAAACCGTGCACTGGACTGCAGGTAAGCCAGCTTGCATCGCTCCCGGAGGCCCCGCGGTGACAGGGACCGCAGGCGAGCCTGGGGGCCGGCCATCCGGCTGGTTCAGGCTGGCCAACTGCACACAGGGGCTCCGTCTCCCCTCACCCCCCATGCACTGCCACCCGACGAGCGCCACTGAACACCATTGCTGCCCAGGGCGGGGAGAAAATACTGGGCAGAAATGAGGAGCGCGTGAGGAGCGGCTGGTGAGCTGGCCCTTGTCACTCCTGGAGGCCCCGCGGAGAAAAGGACTGCGTTTGGGCCTGAGGGCTGGCCACCCGGCTGGGTGGGACCGGTTGTCTGAGCGCTTCGGCCTTCGCTTTCCTTCATCCCCCTCAGGGGGCGCGTGGCCTGCCGCCGCGCGCCACTGCTGACTGGCGCCTAGAGGAGAAGAGACCTGCAGAGACCGCTGCACGATGGGCCCTGCGAGCTGCGACAAGAGCACGCTCCGGATTGGCTGGGCATGCGCTGCAGCCTCCGCTGTTCTTTACGCCCCCTCGGAGCAGTGAGAACGGACCGGCGGGACCTGCTTGCGGGGGCTGCTGCATTCCACAGAGCGGGCCCAAAATAGAGCACTGAATACACTGCGGGGACATTTGCACCTACTGGAGGCCGCGGGCACCTGGGGCTAACCGGGAAGCCATCCATTCACGTCACCCAGGCCCCCCACAAGGGAAGAGGGCCGTGGCACTACGTGGCTACTATTGGGTGCCTGCTTGAGACCACAGGTGGCCTGGGACAACCCGGGAGGACATTCATTTACCTCTGAACAACAAAACCTTAACCCAAGCGCCACTCACATAACCTGAATACTCAGAGAAGAAAGCAGACAGACTCTTTGACTATCACTGCTTTGACCCTGGCCTGTGGTACAGTCTAGGTCTCCTTAAACATATGTTAAATACAATGCCGGGACAGGAAATGGTCCGGGGGGACCCTAAACAGCGACGCCTGCAGTTTGATAAGACAAAAGGCCCCTGGACAAGGCACTGCAGCGAAACCGTGCACTGGACTGCAGGTAAGCCAGCTTGCATCGCTCCCGGAGGCCCCGTGGTACAGGGACCGCGGGCGAGCCTGGGGGCCGGCCATCCGGCTGGTTCAGGCTGGCCGACTGCACACAGGGGCTTCGTCTCCCCTCGCCCCCCATGCACTGCCACCCGACGAGCGCCACTGAACACCATTGCTGCCCGGGGCGGGGAGAAAATACTGGGTGGAAATGAGGAGCGCGTGAGGAGCGCGTGAGGAGCGGCTGGTGAGCTGGCCCTTGTCACTCCTGGAGGTCCCGCGGAGAAAGGGACTGCGTTTGGGCCTGAGGGCTGGCCACCCGGCTGGGTGGGACCGGTTGTCTGTGCACTGCGGCCTTCGCTTTCCTTCATCCCCCTCAGGGGACGAAGGAAGGACTCTTGCTTAAAGATGGCCGAAAGTGGGGGTGCGGAGGGGCCTGCAAACATGACACAGACGGGGCTGGATGCCCTCTTGGTGGAGCATAGGGCAGGTTTCAAGGCCCCAGATGGACGCTTCAATTCGCCGGAACAGCGGCTGGACACCCCGGGGGCTTGAATGGACACTCATGAGAAAAGACTAGATTCAGTGGAAGTTAGAGTTTCTGATCTCGAGGACGGGGCTGCACAATCAATAAAGAAAATTGGCTGAATGGAAAAACTCCTCAAAACCGTGGCGATGAAAAACGAAGATTTGGAGGCGAGAAGCAGGCGCAATAACATTCGCATCATGGGGGTCCCAGAAACCACAAACATGGGCTGCATGGACCTCTTTGTGGAAAAGCTCCTAACGTATTTATTCAGTAAAGAATTCTTCACTGCCATTTTTTGGGTGGAGGTGGAGAGAGCCCATTGTACTCTGGGCCCACGTCCAAACCCTAGCTGTCCTCCGAGGCCGCTCATCGCCAGGCTGCTAGACTTCCGAGACAGAGACACTGCCTTACGTTTGGCCAGGGAGAAGGGACCACTTAACTGACAGGGCTCCTCGAGCTCCTTTACCCAGACTTCACCGCAATGGTGCAAGACGCGCGTCACAATTATACCAAAGTCAAGGCCGCACTGCGGAACTTGGGCCTGAGATGCGGCATGATCTACCCTGCCATGCGTCCAAGTTGAAGGCAAGACGTGTGTCTTTGATACCCCAGCGGCAGTGCAGGAATTTTGCAGCACATACTCAGAAACACATGGAGCTAGGCGAAGGGAGCCCCCGTGGGGTTCCCCATCGGGCAGTAACTCCGGAGCCAGGGCTTACCTTTTCTCCGCTGAGTGACGCCCTGCCACAAAAAGACACATGAGACGCTTGTAGCCACAGGAAACGCTATATTGACGCTGAATAAGCCACTGCATTTGAATATGGCAAATAATATACCATAACTCAGTAAATGGAACACTTTACAAACAAGGGTAACTGGCATAGCGTTGACACTCCCACAGAGGGTATCACATCTCATTGAATTACAGTTAAGAGATTGATATTGCTAGCTACATTAAAAGTGTGTTGGAATTGGGGATTCCCTGTTATGGAAACAGCAGGGATGGTTGGGAGGAGGGAAGGGAGTTCACAAGACCTAGAAGGGATGTTTAATATTGAATAATTGTTGTTATTGCTGTTCCCAACATACCATGGTACTATTTATAAACGTCATGCATTACTAGAAACATTACATGAGCACATATGGTAAGATATCTCAATTCTCTGATTTAACGCTAATCACCAGTAACATTAGGGGGTTAAATAATGAACATAAAGGCAAGCAGGTCCTACACTATCTGCAATGGCACCGGACTGACATTGCCTTTTTGCAAGAAACACAGTTCCCCCCAACCAGCTCCCGGGTTTGCGGCCACATGGTGGATGCACCTCTACTTTGCGGGATACAGCATGTATGCCAGGGGCACCGCCATTTTAATACATAGACAAATACCCTTCCAACCCACGATGAGTCGTGCAGACCCTGAGAGACACTATCTCCTGGTAGTTGGCCAACTCATGGGATACAAAATGGCCCTCATTAACGTTTATGCGCCCAACACAGACAGTCCTGAATTCTTTTGCGCCCTGCAGGCCCATATAGACCAGGTTGACGTGGACTATATTTGCATTGGGGGGATTTTAATCTATTGTTAGATCCCAAACGAGATAGTACTACCATCACCCCTGACTCCAAACCACATTGTCATCGAGCGATGATGGACCTTTGCGACACACACAACCTGGTTGACATTCGGCGCAACCGGCACCCCTCTGAGGCTGCGCAAACGCATTATTCTGCACCACATAACACATGGACGCGCCTTGACTATTGGATACTCTGACCACTCCCCGGTCCTTCTTAAATTGCGTATACCCAGAGATGGGGGAGTGGAGAGTCAATGGAGATTCCCGGGGCTGGCACTCAGAGATGAAGTATTTCGGTCTAAACTTCGCATGGCCATTATATAGTACTTTGAGTTAAACAGGGGGTTGGTTACAGCCTGGGCCAAACTATGGGAGGCTTTCACGGCCTACATGAGAGGGATCTGTATTTCCAAACACTCTGGAATTTTAAAAGACTTGAGGCGCACAGTCTTCCGGCTCGAAGAGCAGCTGGACGCGATGGATCAGGGACAGGCCATGGGGGGGGGGGGCACAGGCGAATCTACATTAACGAGCGGTCCTCCTTACTGAGTTCCATGAGGCAACAGAGCGTGAAACACACTTCCCAAGCAAATATGCCATGGCCATGAGATATGGCGTAGGGGAGAAACCGGGGCGTACACTTGCCCGAATACTGTAACCCCCTATGTGCCAACCCTACATTACAAGCCTTCTGGATAGCGACGGCACTCAATTCACAGATTCACCGGCCATCCAGACCGAAATTATTACGTACTATAAAAACCTGCACATGACCCGGGTCACAGACGATGTTGCGGAGAGAAAGCAATATCTGGAAGAAATTGCAATGGTGTGGCTGAACTCCGCACAGCAGCAATTCCTGGGGGAGCCCTTCACAACGGAGGAAATAATTCAAGCCATTGATGCAATGGATGGCACGAAGGCCCCTGGACTAGACAGCTACACTGGTAATTTTTATAAAACATATAAGCACATTCTCGCTCCGTATCTCCTTGAAGTATATCGAGAAGCTCTTGAAAACAAAGTCCTACCACCTACACTGCGAGAAGCGGTTATTGTACTCCTTCCCAAACCCGGAAAAGACCCTCAAGTGTGTGGCTCATACAGACCCCTTTCATTATTAAATTTTGATAATAAAATCCTTGCTAAAATGATTGCGACTCGACTTTTCCTCCTGTTAGACCAAATAATGTCATCGGCCAAATCGGGCTTTATACCACACAGGTCCACAGCCTTGAATCTACATACACTTTTCTCGGTGCTGCATAGGATCTCACCAGGGACCCCCGCAGTGGCCCTGTTGTTAGATGCCGAAAAGGCGTTTGACTCTTTGGAGTGGCCCTTTCTATTAGCCACACTGCGCAAGTTAGGTATCCCATCGGGATTCATCGCTCTCATTACCTTACTTTACACCCAACCTACAGCACGAATCCGATTAAATGGGACTCTGACCCCTCCTTTTGTCCTGGCATGAGGCACGAGACAGGATTGTCCGCTATCGCCCCTGTTGTTCATTATTGCACTTGATACCCTAATAAGGCACTTGCAGGAACGTCATCTCCATAGAGGGTTGCAGTTTAAGACTGGCCCGCTCTTAATCTCACTTTATGCGGATGATATTGTCCTTTACTATCCAGCACCCCAACGAAATGCCGGCACCCGTAATCATGGAAGTAATTCGGTATGGTACATAATCTGGAGTACACATAAACTGGAGCAAATCTGAAGCATTCAACTTAACGGCGGTGACGGTACATGGGGACTGCGAGTACCCATTGGCGTGGTGTGACACATCAGTTAAATATCTAGGAATGCATATACACCAAGAGGCAGAGCAGATAATATGATTGAATTACAGACCAGCGCTCAGTAAACTCACAGAAAGAGCGTTGGCTAAAACTCCCCCTATCACTGGCCGGTTGAGTTGCTAATATTAAAATGGTAGTATCACCTAAATTCTTATACATGTTCCACAACATCCCCATCCCGCTCACCAATGCGTTTTTCAGGACACTACGTACTGCCCTTACATGCCTGATTTGGGGGGGCAAACAACCCAGGATTAGCTGGGACACGATGACCCTACCATATGAGAGGGGGGAGGGTTTGGAGTCCCAAATTTTTAGGTATATTACCTGGTGGCACAATGCAGTTTTGCGCACCACTGGTATTATCCCGACGCCCAAATCCCGTTTGCCAAACCAGAGGCGGACCTCGCCGATCCAACCCCGCTGGCTGCAATACTGCCACTGGGCCTCCCTAGGGACCCCCATGATATCCAAACTGTATTGGCAACTAGCTGGCCCTGGAAGAGACTCGCCCGTCTGACTAGAAACCACACACTTTACTCCTCGGCGATCCCGCTGGCTAACAATCCATGGCTGCTGGTCACGCAAGAAGCTCTAGTGCGGCGCACACTCACAAAATACTCCCTAGACCTCATGGGAGACCTCTTTCCCAGGAGGGCATGTATATTCGGAAATGGAGGATGGCCGTTTTCACGAGGCCCCATATATGGACCAGTTCATACTGCGCAGGCTGCAGGGCGCTTTGAGAGCCCAGATCCCCAGCTACCCTTTGGAGCCGGACGGCTTCCCCCCTTTAACATTTCTCATCTCAGACACTGGAGGGGAGCATTTAATATCCAAGCTATATAAGGCAAGTATCGCCCTCTTCCCAACCAGGGATGCCAGGACACGTGGGGCTTGGGAAAGAGATCTGGGTCACCAAATATCATACTCTCAATGGGAATACTGCTGTGCGTAGACGTGCAAGGTTTCCCTCAATTACAGACATATGCTACTTCATTTAAAAATTTTAAGGGGGACATACGCAACACCAGCCAAATTGCACAAACTCGACCCTGCCCGAGCTCATACCTGCCCCAAATGCCAGGCGCAATTTGCGGATTTCGCGCATATTACGTGGAAATGCGACAAGCTCCAAAACTATTGGCAGGACATATTCACTGTCCTTTTGAACATGGTGAACACCTCTATTACGCTGGCACCAGAGTTGGTGCTCCTGGGATATGTGAAAGACCTCCCGAAGTCCATACGACGAATTGTCGCGATTGCCCTCTTGTTAGCCTAGCGGGAGATAGCCATAAAATGGGGCAGCAGGTTCACCCCCACACAAAAGGCATGGATTCACAGTTTAATTTACTGCAACACTAACTGCGAACTATATGCTACTCTACAGCCGGTCACATCTAGGCCACAAAATATTTGGCAGCCACTGCAACAATACCTCCTAGATATGCACGACACCCAGGGCCCCCAGTCACAAGGTCCAAGTAACACAACACAAACACCCGCTATCGGGTGAATCGACAGTGTCAATATAAAGGTTTATTGTGAATGGGGACTTGGTCACTAATGCGGCAGTGAGAAAACAGGACAGATGTACAGGCGGACCAGGGCCATATGATGTATGTTCCAGATCTGTACAGGGAGGCGATTATGTAATGCTCATAAGTGTACCACAGGCATCTGTTACTGTTTTAAAGGCCTAAGAACAGCATGTTGTTGTTATTGTAAAATGTAAATAATTTTTTTTTTTTTAAAACCTTTCTAAATCCCTGCAGAGTTCACCACTGTGAACTTCGGCCGACATTGTTCGAGCCTGTTGAACCCTATTCTGCCAACCCTGCCCATCGTAGAGCTGGAATGTTCTCCTTGTGTGTGAGAACTGATTGACAGAAGCTGTTGAGAGCTTGTGGTTTCCATTGGTTGTTGAGAGCCACCTTCCACCATGAGAGCTTTTCCAACTTTCTTCTCTCTTACAACATGGTCTGTGTGTATGTCTTTGTGGAACCCTCATCAGAAGAACTTTTGGCACCAATCACACTGGTGAAGTATTTTTCTCCTGGCCTAACCCGCCATCCCTCTCCAGCTGATTGAACCTGTGAGCTGAATTTCTGTGGAGCAAGCTTCTACATGGCCATTTTTCTACTTTTGTAGTGTTCCCATTGAACTTCTTCAGTTTGATAGGAGCCCGCTTTAAAGTTGGTCCTGTTGACTTCCTTTAGATTGGCTAAACCCATTTTTTCCAGGTATCCCTCATGGTTATTTTTTCAATTTCTATTGCAATTAGTTAATAGAGTTTTCATCTATATTAACATGATTCTTCCAAATGTATTGTTTATTTGAGCAGCTGGTCTGTGCACTTTCAGAGTAAGATTTGAACATTGTCTACACTACTCAAAGGTGAGACGAGAGTACTTGAAATCAGTCTGTAATTTGCCTTTGGAATGTCCTACATCCATGATGTTGTTACAGTCTTTCAAAAAGCTATGGTCCCTATTTAATTTTTTGGCCCTAATTACTAATAATGATAAAAAAACAATTAGCAACCTTCCTGGAAAACTGTGCTATCAATGAAGTGTAAAGAATAAAGGAATTTATTTAAATATTGATGTTCAAGTATTTTCAATCCGTACGGAGCAGTACAAGACCACCATTCTCTCTTGTTAGCTGTGTAATTGGGAGGGGATTTGAATCACTTCTTTCAGACAGGAGCAATCGCATGAGTCTTAAAAGTGGAGCAGCGCAAATTAGACTCCATCCTTACACGTCACAGAATGCACACTATATATGTACACCTGGCATTATATTCACTGTGTGCCTTAAGCTTATTAATGTGTGATGAATTTAAACGTATTACTAAAATGTATTCACTGTAGAAATTAGAGATTTATGTATGTGTGCACTAGTGTTCAGTTTAAACATGAAGCGATGTAATTCTCATTTACATTTTATAGCTATGTTTCAAGCTTTTTTTAAAGTGACATTTGCGTATATAAACATGTACTCCTTCACTCACGGTTTGCATTTATTCTTAAAAGTTACACGTGCATGTATAATCAATTATTCGAAGTGTACATTAAAATGCCTAACTAAAGCGTGCCTGACTACAGGCCTAGGTTGCAATGTATTTTGCTTTTCCAGCAGATTTTCTTTTTCCCTTGCAGGTTTATTATCATGATATTCGTTACCTTGAGAAAGGCTTATTGGCTGTATTAGACTACTGAAAGAGAGGCCTGAGAAGAAACTTGGCAGTGAACGTGGAGAAAAAATGGTCGAAAGAACCCTTCAGGCCCTCATGTACCAGAATGGCAAGATGTTCAAGGTTGAGAACCGAAGCTACAGCTCGATATGGTGTGAGCCTGAACTGATGTTGCAGATGCACTCAAGCAATGACCTGATTGGTTCCTGGTGGTGTGAGAGAGATAAGAATGTTCTGAACCTCTTGTTACTTTTAAATTGGTGATCTCTCAGCTGTAGGTAGAACAGAGCAGATCCCCTTTAGACTTGGAGAGGTACAGACCTTTCTGCTTGCCCTTTTCTTGCAAGTGTGAAGCTTTATTCTAAACACTGATTTCCTATTCTTTTAGACTTCTACTGAAGTTTGATCATGCAGACACCTTTCTTCTCTTTTTGTCCTAAGCTCCCGATTTAGATAATTTCATTAGATGACATTCATTCTAGTCTTTGTTAGGAGAGGGAAACTTCCTTTTCAAAGATTTTTTATGGAACACCTGTTTACTTGAATCTGTTTTCATACAATTGTGATTTTTGCAATCCAATATATTATTCTGTGGCGCCTTAACCTTTTGAGATACTTCAGTTTACCATTTGTATTCATGCACTTATTGAACTTAATTCTTGTCTGCATACATACTGGATTGATTGGTAATCCAAAATAAAACCCTTTTAACCATATTTAGTGATTCCTGGTCCTTATCTTGGAGTCACCGGGCTTCACAAGTTAGAAATGTATTGCTGATGAAAACTCCTTTTCAATACTTCATGTTAGCTAGGAAAGGACCATATGCCTAATGGGGTAAAATCTTTGACAACTTGACTAAGAGATTGCATTTCAAGGCCCAGTGCTCTTTCAAAAGTATATATAAGAGGTGTTCCTACTTGTGACACTTTACCCACAACATCATGCAGAGAATTGTATTCCACCCAAACCAAACATGTGCCTCACCCTGCTGTACATTTAGTATAGTAGACTATGGAACTAACTGTAAATGGATCTATAACCCTATCACTCCGGTCTGCCTATCTTTATATACGTGAGTGTGTGCATGTGCACGTATGTATATATTACAGTCATACAGGCACACTTGTATTTAAAGTTTACATCTTACTCCATAGGAGGTCCCAGTTTTGCACTTTTAATAATGTATCATCCTTTGGCCAATTTGCTTCAAACAACGGAATTAAGTTTTGAAATTCAAGTCTGAAACGTGCTAACTTGGGTGCAGATTAGTTAAAAGGTTCAAAAGTTTTATGTATGGTCCTAGTACGCGTCTCTTAATTTTACAAGTGTTTTTTTCATAACAAACTCAGAAACCAGAAAACACTAGATGAAAGTCAACTGAATTGTAATGGCACTATGAACTTCAATTATTTGGCATCTTTTTCAGTTTGATCAGTCGTTCCTGAGTTGTTAGGCAAAATGAGCGTAATAGGCATGCACTAGTGCAGTATATTTATTGTTTTGTTCTAGAGCTCCATTTAATGCATCGCGACCAACATGCTCCACTTAGGTTCATATGCCATAGGCACTTATTTCCCCTCACAATGTAAATAAGCATTGACAAAGGCAATAGGTTCCACTGCCTACGCAAGAGCTTTTGGATTTGCCAATGTCTTTTAGCAATGTTGTACAGCAGCATGGAATGGAGTAGAGTAGATGGGAGTGCAATGGGGTAGAGTGATGTGGAGTGGTTGGTGTAGAGTGGCTTACAGTAGAATGGATTTGCCTGGCATAGACTAGAGTGGGGTAGAGTGAATTTGCATGGAGTTGGGAAGACTAGAGGGGCGTGAAGTGGCATGGAGTGGCATGGCATAGTGTGGTGTAGAGTAGAGTGGAGAAGAGTAGAGTGGAGTAGAGTTGCTTGGAGTAGCATAGAGGGGTAGAGTAGAGAGGAGTAGAGTAGCATAGAGTAGAGTGGTAATGTGTGGAGTAGAGTGGGGTAGAGTGGCACTGTGTGGAGTGAAGTGGAGTGGTGTGGCTTAGAGTGGAGTGGCATAAAGTGGCGTGATGTGGAGTGGCATAGAGTGGAGTGTTGTGGAGTGGCATAGAGTAGACTGAAGTGGCGTAGAGTATAGTGGACTGGCATAGAGTGCAGTGTCATAGAGTACAGTGGTGTAGAGTGATATAGAGTTGTGTATAGTGCACTAGTGTAAAGTGCAGTGGGGTACAGTGGTGCAGTGTAGAGTAGAGTACTGTAGAGTGCAGTGGCATAGAGTAGTCTACAGTGCAGTGGGAGAGAGTGCAGTGGCATAGAGTAGAGTGGTGCAAAAGTAGAGTAGCATATAGTGTAATGATGAGGAGTGCAGTGGCATAGAGTAGAATGGCGTGGAGTACAGCAGTGTAGAAAGCAGTGATGTAGAAAGCAGTGGTGCAGAGTAGAGTGAAGTGTGGTAGAGTGCAGTGGCATAGAGTACAGTGGTGCAGAGCAGAGTACAGTGATGTAGAGTAGAGTGCTGCATATTAGAGTGCAGTGGTGTAGAGTGGTGCAGAGTAGAGTGCAGTGTCAGAGTGCAGTGGCGTAGAGTAGTGCAGAGAAGATCGGTGTAGTGTGCAGTGGCATAGAGTAGAGTGGCATAGTGTGCAGTGGTGTAGAATAGAGTGGTGCAGAGTGGAGTGCAGTGGTATAGAGCAGAGTAGTGCAGAGTGGATTAGAGTGGTGTGGAGCGCAGCAGCGTATAGTAGAGTGGTGCAGAGTAGAGTGTAGTGGAATAGAGTGCAGTGGCGTAGAGTGTTGAAGAGTGCAGTGGTGCAGAGTACAGTGGCATAGATGGCATAGAGTGGTGCAGAGTAGAGTGCAGTGGCATAGAGTAGAGAGGTGCAGAGTAGATTAGAGTGGTGTGGAGCGCCGTGGCATTGAGTGCATGGGTGCAGAGTAGAGTAATGTGGAATGCAGTGGAGCAGAGTGCACTGGCAAAGAGTGCAGTGGCATAGAATAAAGTGCTGCAGAGTAGAGTGGAGTAGAGTTGCTTGGAGTAGCGTAGAGTGGGGTAGAGAGGGGTAGAGTAGAGTAGCATAGAGTAGAGTGGTAATGTGTGGAGTAGAGTGGGGTAGAGTGGCACTGTGTGGAGTGAAGTGGAGTGGTGTGGCTTAGAGTGGAGTGGCATAGAGTGGCGTGATGTGGAGTGCCATAGAGTGGAGTGTTGTGGAGTGGCATAGAGTAGACTGAAGTGGCGTAGAGTATAGTGGACTGGCATAGAGTGCAGTGTCAGAGTACAGTGGTGTAGAGTGGTATAGAGTTGTGTATAGTGCACTAGTGTAAAGTGCAGTGGAGTACAGTGGTGCAGTGTAGAGTAGAGTACTGTAGAGTGCAGTGGCATAGAGTAGTCTACAGTGCAGTGGCGTAGAGTGGTGCAAAAGTAGAGTAGCATAGAGTGTAATGATGAGGAGTGCAGTGGCATAGAGTAGAGTGGCGTGGAGTACAGCAGTGTAGAAAGCAGTGATGTAGAAAGCAGTGGTGCAGAGTAGAGTGAAGTGTGGTAGAGTGAAGTGGCATAGAGTACAGTGGTGCAGAGCAGAGTACAGTGATGTAGAGTAGAGTGCTGCATATTAGAGTGCAGTGGTGTAGAGTGGTGCAGAGTAGAGTGCAGTGTCAGAGTGCAGTGGCGTAGAGTGGTGCAGAGAAGAGCGGTGTAGTGTGCAGTGGCATAGAGTAGAGTGGCATAGTGTGCAGTGGTGTAGAATAGAGTGGTGCAGAGTGGAGTGCAGTGGCATAGAGCAGAGTAGTGCAGAGTGGATTAGAGTGGTATGGAGCGCAACAGCGTATAGTAGAGTGGCATAGAGTGTAGTGGCATAGAGTGGTGCAGAGTAGAGTGTAGTGGAATAGAGTGCAGTGGCGTAGAGTGTTGACAAGTGCAGTGGTGCAGAGTACAGTGGCATAGAGTGGTGCAGAGTAGAGTGCAGTGGCATAGAGTAGAGAGGTGCAGAGTAGATTAGAGTGGTGTGGAGCGCCGTGGCATTGAGTGCATGGGTGCAGAGTAGAGTAATGTGGAATGCAGTGGAGCAGAGTGCAGTGGTATAGAGTGCAGTGGCATAGAATAAAGTGCTGCAGAATAGAGTGGTGGAAAGGGCAGTGGCCTAGAGTAGATTGGTGTGGTGTAAGGTGCAGTGGCATAGAGTAAAGTGGTGCATAGTAGAGTGGCATAGAGTGCAGTAGCGTAATGTGCAGTGGTGTAGAGTGGTGCACAGTAGAGTTGGGTAGAGTGCATGATGTAGAGTGCAGTGGCATAGAGTGCAGCAGTGCAATGTAGAGTGACATATAGGGCAGTGGCACAGTGTGCAGTGGTGAAGAGTAGAATGCAGTGGTGTGAAGTGCAGCGGCGTAGAGCAGAGTGGTGCAGAGTAGAGTTCAGTGGCATAGAGTAGAATGGTACAGAGTAGAGTGGCATAGAGTGCAGTGGCATAGAGTGGGAAAATTAAATAAATAATTAATTTTCCCTCGTCTGCCGAAATCCCCCACCACCTGGCCCCACCACCCCACCTCTCTTACCTGCACAGCCCGCTGCTAATCAAATGTCGACTATGAAAGGTACCTTTTCAACCAAGAAAGGCAGAAAGCTGGTGAAATGATGGATGACTTTGTAGAAAGACTTGATTCGCTCATCAAGCATTGCAAGTTCAACGAGTTCAATGATGAAGAGGCCATGAGTCTTCGAGTAATAGATGGTTGTCTCTCTGATTCCTGCAGACGATGAATGCTGAAAGAGACACTCAGCTTGGAGGGAGTACTCATGGCTGCTAGAGTGGAAGAAAGAGCTGACAGACAAGCTGCTAACATGGAGGCTGTAACGGCCCAAAATGAATCAGTGCTGAGTGTGAAAAGTAAGCCGAAACAAAGCACAAGGGAGGTGGCCATAAAGTAATGTCTCTAAAGAAAAAGAAGTTGCGTTTTTGATGTGGATCTTCTTTTCCACACAAGGTAAATGTCCTGCCATTGGACAGATATGCAAAGGCTGCAGGAAAGAGAACCATTGCGTAAAGGTTTGCAGAGTGAAGTAAAGATCAAGTGCGTCACGCTGAGAAAACAAAATGGATGCCAGAAAGTTCCAGAGATGGTCTGAACACGCCCACAAAACCAAACAGCAACATCAGGTGAGGCCAGTAGAACTGGAACGATGTTGATTGCCATCAGATTCCTTGTCTAAAAGTTCATCACCGTCATTTTTAAGTGACAGTGAGGAAGATGGGTGTGCAATGTCAATGTTGACCATTGGACAACGTGTGCATCTAGGATTAGCCTCTTGCAAGGAAGAGTGCCAGTCGAAGTGAGATTGACAACTGAAAGTGCGAAATTCATTTGGACACTGTCCCAAAATTACCCTGAAGGTGAATGGGTGCTCCATACCTTTTTTCATAAACAGTTGCAAGTGGATAAACTTTATGCCAGAGGAAAATTACAATGAACTGTCTCCAGTGCCCCGTTTAACTCTGTCAAAAACCAAAGTGATTACATGTGCTGCTTCAATGCCACTGCAAAGTCAAGGTTAATTTATAGCAACTGTGAAGCATAAAAAGCCGAAAGTACAAGCTCCAATTCATGTCCTGGAAAGCACTTCATTGAGTGTATGTTTACTCAGCTTCAGCATTGCTGCTGACATGGGACTGATTTCTGTAAACTACAACGTCAATGCCTATCATGAGAAAGTGAACCAGTTTCCATCTTTGTTTCATGGATTAGGAAGACTTAAGACAATGAAACTGCAACTTCACATCAATGAGAACATCCGTCCTGTAGCTCAACGACATTGTTGAACTACGTTTCATTTACAAGAGCCAGTTGAGAAAGAACTTGAGACACTATTAAAGCATGACATCAATGATCAATCCATTGGTGTCACCAATAGTAGTAGTGCCGAAAAAGTTATACTGAAGGAGCTGCGCGTATCTGCGTTGATATGCACCAAACTAACAAGGTGATTGAAAGAGAGCGACATCCAGGTCCCCATATCGCTGACTTGACTATGCAGCTGAATGAAGCCAAAGTCTTTTCCCGCTTCAATTTGAACAAAGTGTGTCATACACTTGAACTGGAAGAATGATGCAGGTATATTACATCACTATTTTTTCAACTCATGTTGGGTTGTTTAGATATAAAAGACTAAGTTTAGGAGTGTCATCAGCTGCAGACTCTTTCAGGATATCATTTATCGCATAATACAGCCAGTCACAAATGATTTCAATTATAGTGACGGCATCATGGTGTTTGGGGCCACACAAAAGGAACATGATAAAGCTCTTACAACAGTGTATTGTATACTTGCTGATGGAGGTCTCACTTTAAGTGCAGAAAAGTGTGAGTTTCATAAAACAAAACTTAAATCTATCTATTTGGGGATTTGTAGAGCGCAACAGCTACTCATTGAATGTCCTGGCGCTGTTTGTAAGTACTGATAGAGGGTGTCATGGACCTTAGAATGCAAAAACGAAAATCATGGTTTTGAGTAGGTGCTTGAAGACCAAGATGTCCTCTGTGGCCTGAAGCTGCTGTGGGAGGACATTCCAATCTTTAGCAGCCCGGTACGAATAAGACCTACAGCCCCACCTTTTCCTTCTAAATTTGAGGATCACCACCAGAAGGGAAGTAAAGGAACGGAGTGATCTAGGTGGATAGTAGGGATAATCCTTTTCAACAAGTATAGTTGGCCAGAATGAGAGATAGCTTTGTGTTTCATGACAAGTCCTTTAAACCTCACGCCCTCCTTGATGGGAAGCCAGTTAAGTTCTTTCAGGTTAGGTTGGATGTGAGACCTCCTGGGCAGTCTCAGTAGCAGTCATGCTGCGGCATTCTGCACCAACTGCAGTCTTTTCAGGAGATAGGACAGAAGGCCCCGATAATGGGAGTTGGCGTAGTCCAGCCTTGAGGTAATCAGGGCCTGGATCACTTTTTTCTGCTGTGGAGTAGGGAGAAGGTAGAGGAACTTTTTTAATGTTTTCAATAGTCTGAAGCAGGAGCTGAAGGCACTCACTACTTGGGGGGCAAAGGTGGCAGAGTTGTCGAATTTCACTCCCAGATTGCGGGCCATTGCAGCAGGGGCTGGTGGGGCAGGACCCCATTGAGCCAAATGTTATTATTCCAGTCAGGGGGAATCCCGAAGAGCAATATTTTGGTTTTACTGGCATTGCATTCTAGGTTGCTGGTGCGCATCCAGTAAAACACTGCCGAAATGCAGGCCTTAAAATTGCCCAGTGCATTTGGGCCCTTTTTATCTAGGGTGAGGAGCAATTGTGTATCGTCGGCGTACGAAACTATTTGTATGCTGAAGGACTCAACAAGGGTCATCAAGGGGGACATATAAACATTAAAGAGTGTAGGACTCACTGCAGACCCTTGGGGTACCCCAAGACCCAGAGGTGTTGGTTCTTAAGTAAATTGGGCCATCCATACAGATTGGCGCCTGTCTGTAAGGAAAGAGTGAGGCCAGTGCGAGGCCACTCACACCAATGTCGCCTAGGCACTGTATTAAAATAGGATGTGAGACAGTGTTGAAAGCTGTGGATAAATAAAGGAGAATCAGGGCTACCTGATTTCCCTGATCCAATGCCAGCTTACTAGTGTCAGCAACCTCCAAAAGAGTGGTCTCGGTGCTGAAACCAGGGTGTAACCTGACTGGGGGGGAGGGGTATAGCAGCTTTTTCCTCTCTAAAAAGCTAGAAAGTTGCCAGTTTATAAGTTTCTCCAGTATCTTTGAGAAAGCCGGTAGCAAATAAATAGGTCTAAAGTTGGACAGATTGGATTTTTCTGCTGATGGCTTTTTCAGAAGAGGGATTAATTTTGCCTGTTTCCAACAACTGGGAACAGTGGCTGACGGTAAAGATAAGTTTAGCAATTGATTTAGGGAGGGGTTTATTGCTGCACATTTGGAAACGGGAATGTGGAGGGGACATGCATCATCTGGAGACCCGGATTTACATGATTTCAGAGCCTGAGCTGATTCCTCCATTGAAATTGGGGCAAACTCTTGCAAGGAGGGGTCACTGAGTGAAGGCGAGGCCTCCTGTCAAACATCAGGGTTGATGTTGCCTATAGAGTCGGATAATGGCAACTGAAGGGAATCTACAATTGTTTTTATTTTAGAGTCGAAGAAATCTGAAAGTTAGTTGCACAGCTTAAGCGAGGTCATCAATGGCTGAAATAGGGCATCTGGTTGTGTACATTTTTTAACGATTTTGAAAAGCTCACCTGGTTTGTTATGGCAGGTGTCAATTTGAACTGTAAGAAGTCTGATTGGGTTTTCTTAATTGCTTGGTGGTATTTATTTAAGGCATTCTTTTTTTTTTTCTTTATTAGACGATTTCCAACAGAAAAAAAAAACCCTGTCATTCACAGCATTGTACAGTGCATTCAGTGCATGTTTACATCATCATATAACATCGTATACTGGCGGTTGGCATTACATATTAATTTCATCCTGGGTTGCATGCACATTGATTCTTGGACATTTTCTAAATATGTGACGGCATGTTGTATATATACATGGCAATCATATTCCAAAGGCATTAATACCCTATTGTGCTCCAGTGTGGGGTCCCATTTACGCCTTTAGCTTATCGTTGGGTCAGAAAATCCCCTTTCGCCCCTATATCCCCATGACCCCATGTCATCCTGTCTATTTGTGGTGGCCCCTGTATCGTCTGATGTGGACAGAAGGTAAGTTTTAAGGGGATCCCATATATCCCTTGGTCTGGAGTTGAGTGGAAGTAGTTCTGCGTACGTAAGTGATTGCTCTTGCCACAATATCAGATCTTGCAGCCAGTCTTTAAATTTGGGGGCCCTTTCCCTACCCCATTTATAAGCGACTTTACGTTTGGCTATCAGAAATCCCAAAGCCAAATGTTTCTTATGGACTGTTTCAACTCCATCCGTGTAACCCAGTATGGCGGTGACTGGAGATATCTGAAGTGGTGTATCCACCATCTGTGACATTGCTTCGAATTCTTGTTGCCAGTATTCGTAGATTGCTGGGCACTCCCTGACAGGTGTAAAAATCCAGCCCCGTCTCTCCCGCACCTCTTGCATTTGTCATTATCCCGTAGGTGAAATTTGTACAGTTTGGCGGGGCTATAGTACAGACGATGTAAAAACTTATAATGAATCAGTCTTAGCCTACTATTGGCTGTGATAGCCTCTATCTGCTTGCAGCAAAATTCCCATTGCTTATCTGAAACTGTTATGCCAAGTTCGTCCTCCCATTCTGAGCGTGATGATGATTTATAGGGTTTGATTGCGTTTTGTGTACTGTGGTAAATAAGCGAAGTCACGTGTTGGGGTGGCTTAGTTTGCAGTATCTCATGCAGTGGTGGGAGAGTTTGTGGTTCATGCGGGAATTCAGGAGTGGCAGCCCGAACACACTGTCTGAGTCTGACAAACATGAATAACTCCATTGCTGTGGGCGTAGTCTCGCGAAAGAACTGTTCCTTCGTACGGAACCGCCTATCTACAGATAGATCCCCCCACGTCGTTATCTGGAGTTTTTCTAACACTGTCTACATGGTATTTCGTAAGTGACCTGTAAGTCCGGGTAGTACACCAAGGGCAAGCGGGGAGAATAAAGCATCTGTTGTCCAGCCTAGTAGCTATTTTTCTCCACGCAGAGTTGGTGCACGAGACCGTAGTGGGATCAGCATCTCGCTTTTTGGGGTGCATGGAAATGAGGCCTGATAAGGGAGTAGGATCTGTATATCCCATTTCGACTGCTAAGTGTGGCATGAAAGTGGGTGGAACCAATACGTTGCATAGTGTGCATGAGCGCAATAATAGTAAAATTCAAGATCAGGCACCTCAAACCCCCCTTGCGAAAATGGGAGAGTCAATACTTCCCACTTTAGTCTTGCTTGTCTGCCCCCCATACTAGCCGCATCATTTGTGTTCTCAGAGCCCTAAAGTATGGTTTCCCTAGATTATATGGGATATTAATAAATAGGTAGAGCATTTTGGGCAATATTACCATTTTTACTAGCGAGATCCTTCCCGCCATGGACATCAGCATTGCTATCCAGCGAGTAATGGAGTCTGTTAGGGTTTCTAGGGTCCTACCATAGTTTGTATGCATCAGTTCGATTTTGTCCCTAGTAATCTTAATCCCTATGTATTTAACCTCCTCACTACACCACTCCAGGGGATAAACCAGTGCGTAAGGTATAACCTTGTCGGTGAGGGGGAATATGTTTGATTTACTCCAGTTAATATGTATACCCGAGTATTCCCCAAACTTGGTGATTTCACATAGGAGTGGATTTAGGTTATCCTGCAGGTCTTTAAGGTAGAGGGTTATATCATCCTCATAGAGTGATATAAGAAGGTGTCTAGTGGGGTACGCTAGTGCCCGCTCCTTATGCTGTTGTCGCAGCTTTGCCGCGAGCGGCTCTATAGCTAGAGCAAATCATATCGGAGATAACGGGCAGCCTTGCCGTGCTCCTCTTGTGATTGCAAACGGAGAGGAGCGAGCACCATTAAGGAGGACGGTGGCTATAGGTTGCTGATATAAAAGTTCTAGCCATTTAAGGAAACCTGGGGGCATCCCCATATACCGGAGGGTCCCGGTGAGATAATCCCATTCTACAGAATCAAATGCCTAAGTGGCATCGAGAAACACAGCCACCACAGCTATATCTGGATCAATGTCCTGCAGGACTGAAAACAATGTCCGGAGATTGTGTGATGTCGCTTGCCCTGGTATAAATCCGGACTGGTTGGGCAATACTAATCTATTCATTAATAAATTTAACCTGTTTGAGAGGGTCTTGGCAAGGATTTTAGTGTCACAATTGATCAACGAAAGTGGACGTTAAGATTCGCATGTTCGGCTGGTTTGCCAAGCTTAAGCAAAGAGGTTATCATGGCCTCTCTCATAGTTAATGGGAGTATGCCGTCTTCGCTTGCCTCATCAAATACTTTTTTAAATATGGGGACTAGCTGTGTTACATAGGTTTTATAAAACTCCACTGGCAGCCCATCAGATCCCGGAGCTCGTCCAGACTTCATTTGCATGATAGCTGCAGTGATTTCATCCTCCTCCAGGTCCGCTGCAAGGAACTCTCTCTGGGAGTCCCCCAGCCAGGCCAGAGCAGTGTCTTCGAAATTTAGTGGGAGATTTGAGGGTTGTCTCATTTGTGAGGTATATAGGACTGAATAATATGCTGTGAAGATGTGTAAAAGATCAGCGGTATTTCTGTGAATTGCTCCCTCGAAGTCATGAATTTCGGTTACATAATTGGAAAACCTTGGTTGCCGGATATAGTCTGCTATGGCTTTCCCTGGCCGGTCTCCCTCTCCATAACTACGCTCTTTGCAATATTTGCTTCTGAACTTGCATTCTCATTCTGCTATGTCTTTATACTCTGTTAGTTTGTCCCGTAAGGTGACCTTTGTGATTCCCTCTACAGTGAGCTTACACATTTCTTGTTCTAGGGCTTTTAACTCGGTATCCAGCTTACCAAGCTGCGTCCGAATATCCTTTAATATGCCCCCACTTTTAGCAATGCACAACCCCCTTATGGTGACCTTGAATGCTTCCCACACCGTGGTGACTTTAGGCACCGAATCTATGTTACGTTAAAAAAAGTCCTGTATTTCCTGTCCAATTTCAGCTTTAAATACAGCGTCTAACAGGGCCGTCCACATCCCGGGATAGATAACACCATATTTACCGGGGAATGATCGGAATATGTCCTTGCTAGGTGTTCAGTTTGGTCAACCCAGTGCCCCATTCCCTTTGAGATTATCCAGTAGTCAAGCCTGGACCAAGTCGAATGTACTGCGGAGTGATGCGTACCTTCTTTGATGGTGGGGTGTAGGTGTCTCCATGCATCTAGTAGATCATTATCTGCAATAATCCCCACCAACTTCCCCTGTGCAGCGGTATAATGTTGTGGTGATGGATGGGATCTGTCTAGTGATAGTGCCACAACAGTGTTAAAATCCCCACCCCAGAGAACAAATGTCGACCCTACCGAGGGTATTTTACCCCATAAGGTGGCAAAGAAGTGTGGGTCATCTATGTTGGGACCGTAACAATTAGCAACAGTGACCGTATGAGATCACAAACTGCCCCACATAATGCAATATCGGCCTTGGGGGTCGAGGAGAGTGCCTCCCAGTATAAATGGCGTATTCTTTTTAATAAGGATCGCTACGCCGCAGGCATATGTGGAGTAAGACGAGAAGCAGCGACACAGTGACTAATGGGTAGCGAAGTTCGGTGCAGTGGTAGGGTCTAAGTGAGTCTCGTGTAGCAGAGCGATTTGAACCTGATGCCTATCCAAATATCCCAAGATGTGCCTTCTTTTGCGTGGGTTATTTAACCCTCGGACATTCCAGGACAAACAGTGAAGTTTGGCTAGTGACTTTAGACCTGCCATTATCTAAGAATCCAGATGAATATGAATCTGCTTGTGTTACAACGCCGTTCTAAGCTGTTAACATGCACTGAACTAACAATTTGACAGAAAAAAGCGTGATGCTGCGGTTGACGTCCCTTCCCATCCCCCTCCCACGCCGACTTCCCCAACTTGTCAGGTATGCATTCCCTTCCCATCCTTAACTTTGAATGAAAATGCAACAGATTACATGTCTTATTTGTAAACATCTCTGAAATCACATTACATAAAAAAAAACACATAGGGGGTTCTCCCGTCGAGGTGCTTCTAGGGGGCCCACGTTGTCCCACCTCCACATTTTGTCCCGGTAACTGGGGTACTGTCACTAAATGGATAGGTGTGGGGGGGGGTGCCCGAACCTGTTACTATACCTCACAATTACACAAAGGGATACAAACTCTAATAATGGAAATGGGCACCTTGTAAGTCATCTAAAGTTATGAACTTAACAGTACCTTCTGGACCGTGCCAGTGAGGACGCCCTGCCCTGTCGGGCTCGCTATAATGTTTTAAGAGTCATTTTCAAACGGAGACGATGCTACTGATTTTGTTTCGACCAGTCACTAAAGTGCCCTCTTTAGGGGATTCAGTCCAATTTTGACAATGGCGAGGAAGACCGGGATCTGAACCTGTTGGAGTTCGCCTTGGATGTTGCGCGATGGTTCCTTTAAAAAAATCCTCCGCCTGCTGTGGGTTCTGAAAGAAGTGCTGTTTCCCCTGATGGATGACGTGGAGCCGTGCTGGATACAACATGGCGTAGTCCATTTGAGCTTGCTGAAGCTTTCTTTTGACCGGTATGAACTTTCTTCTTGCTTCCTGCACAGTTAATGTGAAATCCGGAAAAAACGAGAGGGTGGTATTTTCATACTCAATTGTCTTTTTTCCCCATGCTAGACGTAGCACTGTGTCCCTATCACAGTAGTTAAGAAATCTGACTATGACAGGTCATGGCTGCGCCCCGGGAGGAGGCCACGCTCCCAGTGATCTGTGTTCCCTTTCGATCACCAAGTTCTGAGAAAAAGCTGCAGCACCGAACACGTTGCAGAGTAAACGTTCAATGAAGTCCTCCATGCGGCCTGTGTTCGTTGTTTCCGATAGCCCGAGTATACGTACATTATTCCGGGGAGAGCGTGCCTCTAAATCCTCATTCTTGGCTGCAATAACCTTCAACGGCGAACCATTTGAAAAATGTGTTCTTTACTGCTCGTTGCGACATCTTCCAATTTGGAGATTCTATTTTCAGTCTCTGTGATTCTATGATCATGTTTTTCGATCTTGTGGACTATAGTGTCCATGCGGGCAGACATGGCATCCATTTTGGACTCAATAGACGTGAGGCTGTTTTTCACGGTGAGAAGCAAAGATCTCCAATCCTCCTCTTGGCTGTCAATGGGGGCTTCAGCATCAGTTTGTTCTTCTGATTGCGTTTGAGTAGTTTTCCGCGCCTCGAATGGGAGTTTCGACTGCTTACCATCCGTTCTTCCCATCTTGTCTCATCTAAGGGTTGGAGCCTGGCATACTATTCCATTCTAAACACGCGCACTGCTGCTACTTTGTATGGGGACAGGCTGGCACAAGATGAATGGACAACATTACACCAGGAGCTACCAAGCAAGGTTATTCCAAGCCCCAAGATTGTGGCAGCCGTCCACGTCCGCCCAGAACCTCATCCACCGAAGCAAGGGAGAGGTGCTTATGCTGGCGTTACTGCATACGCTTCCCGGCGGTGCGCCAGTTACTGGTTGCGTGGCAAGCTAAGGTCCAGGCAAGGCGGTTGGACTCACTGGGATCGTGGTACGGTAACACCAGGTTCCATAATCATTCCGGAGTCTTCTTTTGGATTAAGAATGTCTGTAGTGACCCAGGTTTTTATGAGGTGAGTGGGGGGGGAGTAATTTCCCTTATCTTCTGGACACCTGCGCCTTTCTTCCGGCCCCAACACTCAATCTGACCAATGCATGCCCCCGCCGGTGTCCTCCTAGAACATTCTCTGAGGCCTCAGGGAACACACTGCCTTGTTTCTGAGGAGTAGAGAAGGGCCAGTAGCGGCTCTAAGCCAGCGGTGTCAACAAATGCAGGCAACCGGGCCCGAAATCTCATCCGCTCACCTAGTTGTGCCATCTGGGTACAATGGTCTTTAGCTGCTATTGCGCAGGTGTCACGACTCGGCAGTATGTATAATAGCGGAGGTGCGGAGAGGGTTCGAGGAATAGATCTCTCACCTCGTGATCCTCGCTCGAACCCCGTGTCGTGCACCCTGTGCTCGCCTTCCGATTCTCAGCGATCGCTGGGATGATTGCACACAACAGCTCCGTGCATCTCCTCTGACGCTGTAGTGGTGCCACTCCTCCCTCATGCAGCAGGCGCAGTGACACAGATATGGAGTTTCAGGCCACCGGTACCTACGTGCGTAGCTCTCAGGACTGGAATTGCAAGCGGGCGGTAGGCACGGCCTGTACCTCGTGCACAGCACCGGCCTCGATTAGCAGCAGCTACTGCAGTGCCACATCGCTCGCTCGCTCCGCCCACCGTCACCGCCGGCCCAGCCAAGGCCCGGTCCTCTCACCGCATCATGAGTTGGGCGATCATGAAACAGCACGCATCTGTGTCCCAGCGTTTTCGGCTACAGGATCCGCAAATTTTATCCCCTATATTCTGGCGGGAAGCCCGAATTGTTGCTCGTTATTTGGCCCGGGCAGCTCGAGCCTCACCTACGTGCGGCCATCTTGGTCGTGGGCCCCCTAGCGCCCCTTATTTAAGGCATTCTTATAGATTAATTTGTCCTTTGGAAGGTACTGATGCCTCCAACATCTTTCAAGTCTTTTACATAGTTTGCAAAGCTCTTTGAGCTCCTCATTGAACCAGAGAACTGACTGATGTTTGGCCACCGAAGTGGCATCTGTGGATTTGATAGGCGCAATGGTGTCTGCCATCTGAGAAAGCCAGGCATTAACATATTGGGCATCCACATCAATGTCCCCACTCATAAATGGGGGGAGGCGTTAACTTAGGGAGCTACTGACCTCCGTAGGATTGACTGTGTCCCACTTTCTGACTGAAATGCATGCACAGGCTCTGCGTCTGCCAGGGCCATCGTCCAGTTTCCAAGTGAAAGAAATGAGATTGTGGTCACACAAAATAGAGGGTTTGATATTGGACACTAGGACTAGGCCATTAGAGAAAATGGTGTCTAACATATGACCAGCGACATGGGTATGCTGGGTCATGAATTGTTGCATGTCCCATGAGGACATGTTATCTAAGAGAAGTTTCCCATGTGGGTCAGAGGGTGACTACCCATGTAAGTTGAGGTCTCCTAAAATCGCAAAGTTAGTGTGTTTTAACAGGTATTTTGAAATAAATTAATCTAGGGAAGATAGAAATTCTCCCGCAGTGCCGGGGAGACGATACACCAACACTCCAGCCAGGGCTATATTTGCAGAGAGTGTGATAGAGAAGCCCATTGATTCAGCCACCTGAAGCTCCTTTGACTCAAAGGTGACACGATTATAGGTGTGTCTGTATACAATTGGAATGCCTTCCCCTTTCTTGTCTACTCTGTCACAGTGTAACATAGAATACCCAGCCGGGATAGCAGTTGTAACATCAGGTGCTGAGCTGAAATACATACACGTTTCAGTGAGGAAGAATACATCAACCTTATCTGCACTTAGTATGTCATGGATGTGTTGAGCGTTTTTATGTAATGAGCGTATGTTGCAGAATAGTGCGTGGATCCCTGACTGCTTATTAGGTTTGTTGGGGCAACAAAAGGGCACCGGTGTGGCTATAAATGGAGTATTACTGCCTGACAGAGCGGCGGTGCAATGGTGGCAGGTCGAAGCAAAGGGCTGGTCAGGTGAGTCAGACCTACCTAGACAGAGTGGCTTTTGCCGTAGGGAGTGAACTCAGCCAAAGTGTAAGTATATAGCTGACCGATCCTCAAGTTTTTCAGTCATATCTTTTCTAATGGGGGAATGACTTCAGATCCAAAAAAAGTACAAGCCTTGTCATCCACTCCCCCCCCAAGATGTAACTATGCTGCGATCCTTCGTTGGTATGGCCTGTTACTTTTCAAGGTATACACATGACTTTGCCACTGTGAGTGCCCATTGAGAGACTTAACGAAACAAAATGTTCGATTTCGATGGTCATGTGAATGTGAACAAAGCTTCAAGAAAATCAAGCATGCAACTGAGAATGCCACTGAAATGGCATACTTTAATTCGATATTGCAGATGGAAGTTGTTGTTGATGCAAGCACAGTGGGGTTGGGAGCACACTGGATATCTCAATGCCACATTGTGGCTTATGTTAGCCGGAGTTTGTCATTGACGGAACGTGCCTGAAAAGGGAAGCCTCGCTGTGGTGACGGCTTGTGAGCATTTTCATGTGTTCCTGTATGGAAAGTACTTTACGGTTGTCACTGACCACCAAGCTTTACTTACCATTTTCAGCAATCCTAAAGCCAAGATGCCCCCTCACATTGAAAGGTGGGGGTTGTGACTGCAGGAGTATGATTATACGATTGTGCATCATCCAGAAAAAGATCAAAACCCTGCTGACTTCTTTTCACCCGTTACCACCACTGTCATGGCACCACTACTAAAGGGGCTGATGCTTATGTCAACTTCATCGTAAAATCCAGTACACCTGCTGCTATATCAGTAGAAAAAATCATTGCTGTCATGAGCACTGATTTGAAAATCGTCAAAGACTTTATTACCCATCAATCTTGGAGAAAGCATACTCAACCTCTTCTTGATGACCTTGAATACCAGAAATTCAAAAATGTGCAGGACGAACTTTCGGTTACTCCAGAAGGCATTATTTTACGAGGCTCGATAATTGTCATACCTGAGAGCCTGAGACAACAGGTCATTGAACTGGCACATGAGGGACATCGTGGAGTTGTTGCTACTAAACGAGCCCTGCAGGACCGAGTGAGGTTCCCTTGTCTTGATGAAAGAGTTGGAAAGGAATTAAGGGACTGTCATTTGTGCAACTGCTTGTCTTTCAAAACAGCCCCGCATCCATTAACCCTTTGCGTGCGTCGGACGCCGCCGGCCGTCCGACGTCACGGTGGGCTTGTGCGGAGGACGGCCGGGGGCCGTCCGAACCACGCCCACTCATAAATCACCCGCACCGCGGCGGAATTCGCGCCGCGGTCAACGGGTTAAACATGTCTGATCTCACAAAGCATGCATAAGAAAAGATTGCAATTGATTTATTTGGACCCCTTGAAATGAGCATCATTTACTAGTCATTGTTGATGAATACTCCCAGTTTCCCCTTGTAGAAGATCTGTCATCAACTACTCATGACAGAGTCATTGTATTTTTGCAACATTGGGTGTTCCTCCATTTTTGAAATCTAACAATGGTTCGCCTTTCAATAGTCGAGAATTTAAATATTTTCTCACTCATCTAAATGTCAAACATCAGAAAAGCACACTTCTCTGGCCACAGGCGAATGGTGTTGTCGAGAGATTTATGACCACCCTCATGAAAACTGTTCAACACGTTGAGCTGTAAAAGTTTGAACTCCAATCAGTTCTTCATTCTACGCTCCGTCCATACAGGTCAACTCCCCATTCTACCACAAGTGAAAGCCCTGCCACCTTAGTGTTCGGGAGGGGAAACATCCTTTACTCCGCAGTCAGAACAACAGCCTGTCTTTACAATGCAGTCACTTCCCCGAATGCAACGTTACTGCGCGTTCCTTCAACCCGCAAGTCGTTACAACGACTTGCTTTAGGGGGTGCGTTGTTGGGCTGGTGTTGGATTTTACGTCCAACACCTTCTCTACTGTTGCGTAGACTGGAGTTGGAATAGTAATTTATACTATTCCAAAGTCCAGCAACCCCTAAGGTAAGTCAGGGTAGTGACTGTGTTGTACAGGCATGCAGGGTAAATGCATGCGGGGTTCGGTCATACAACCGTTTGGGAGACCCATAGGAACCAAATTGCCACAATGGACCACTGAAAGATCTATTGACTGATAAACTTCAAATTGCTGACGTGTCTCACAAACGTAAAATGAAGACCTATGTGGACAGACTCCGCTGTGCTCGCAGCACTGTGTTCAAAAGAGGAGGCCAAGTCATGGTCAGCGAGAAATGGAAAAGCAAGTCTGATGCTCCTTTTGATGTTGAGCCAGTGAGGGTTGAGACAAGTAAAGGACACATGGTGACTCCTCACCATCCTTGAAAGTCCATTACGTGAGATTCTTTGCATTTCAAGCACCTGCCGTGACATTCGCCAACTCCAGATGTCAGAAGTGAGACTTATTCACCTGAGAATCCTGAGAGCCCAACACTGGACCAGTGTCTCTGTCACCAGTGCCAGTCATGGACACTGCTCCTGTATCTCCGCAGCATCACATGACAAGATCTGGGCGATTGATTCAACCACCAAAACGACTTATTGAAGAGTGATAATGTATGTATGTATTTTTTGGACTTTTATTTAACAAAACGGGAGATGCAGTGTCTTGTGAGCTGTAGATGAGCGGACCCTTTTGGTTCCTGACAGACTCCATAGAACAGTGACGTAAGTGTGTGGATGTGGGGATAGAATCCATGATGCAGAATGTTCAGTTAACGGTTACACTCCAATGAATAAAGACGTGTAATACCGAGCTCCGTGTGGCGTATTATTTACATGCACCCAGGTTGCGGAGGACTCTACAGGTGCCATGAATAGATCACAGAGTGGGCTCCATACCAGTCAGTGACTTGGCACTATGACTCCTTAATAAGAGAGTGGCATGTCTCATATCACGAATTCCCATGAGTACAGTATTTCGTTGATGTATTTTATCCTGAACCAAGTGATCCTATTGTGCAGGCTGAATGGCAAAAGGAGTAAATGTCCAGGAGTAAATGCGAGCACGTGAGCGCTAATGCCTGCAGGCGCCAAACAGCACCCTGGAACTGGTTTGAGGTTAATGGTACTGTTCTCATCGTTAACCCAATCAAGAATCTGCCGAGCATTCCAGGATTTCCCAGGTGACTAACACCTTACTTGTAAAGGGCGCACTCATACCTATTACCAAGTGCGTTGGGACCTTCCATGGTTTCTTCGCTAGAATGACAAGAACGCACAGGATTCCGCTTCCCAGATCTGAGTGACCTTACAAACAAGCCATGCCGGGAAACTTCCAACAGATACGTAAAATCGCCGCCCCCATATTACTGTTGTGGTTACAGCCTTCAAAAACACAGCGCTTGACAACAGGGTGCAGAGTTCAGTGAACCGAGGTGGTCATTTATTTACCAGACTTCGAAGCTCTTCACCTACTTCCGGTCCTATTTCCATCTAAGAGTCAGTGCTTTAAGTGGGATAAGACAGGTGGCGACGAGGAGCCACTAACATGGGAGTGGCCAAAGAAGCATGACTAGCAAACCTTTCCAAGAGATGTGGCCTAAGAAATCACGGATGTGGCTTAACAAATGTGAACCAAAACCCTGTGCTCCGCAGAGGTGTTACAAGACCAGTCTTGGGTGCCTCCCCCTGGGCCTTCTTTGATTACATCCAGACGTATTGCATTACAGCAAACATATGCCTAAAACAACCCAGACCTATTGGCTTTGACAGTGCTTCTTAGCAGGATAAGATCAATGAGAAACAACAATGAATTTGATTTGAATAATTACCATTGAAAATGTTTCCTATCTGTAATGATGAGACTATTAATTAAACATTACTCAGCTCTGTCGAAGGAGTGGTCTTCAGAGTGTCTCGATCTTCCCTTCACACCACTTGCCGCTGCAGTCTCTCCCTCTTAGCTACTTCCTCCCTTTTCCTCCCAACATCTTTCTGAAATACTCCAGCTGCAAAGCTCACATATCATCTTTGTCCTCTTCATTACTGCCTTTCCACCCAGTCCTTCTGCATGTACTCCCCTTCACTGTGCCCCTTCTCTCTCTCACACACATAGACACCACTTTTCCTCATCTGTTTTCTTTTCCTTTGGCGCACCCAATATCTCACTAGCTGGGCATGCCTCCTTCACATACTTTCAAAGGGTAATTACAATCGGCACCTTGAAGAATCACCAATTAGTTATAAACACATATTTGACAAGTATGTGAGGTAGTTAGGGCTGGGCATCAATAGGTGTTTCTCATGGAAGGCCGTAGACCATCAGAACTGCTCACTATGGCACTCAGAGGGGAGAACAACCACTTGGGTTTTTGGGTGTCTCGGGATGACTTAAGTGCTATAGTGAGAACCTAGCCCCACTATTATGCAAACTGGAAACATACATGCCTCAGTGGCAGAGCCATGATGTGTGCCACACTCAGGGTGGCACAATCAGTACTGCAGCCCTGGGTGGACACTTTAACTTACATGCCCTGGGTACCTCTGGTATCTTATACCAGGGACTTATAAGTAGCTAGCGACTTATGCCAATTGAGGTATTGGGGTATCCAATTCATCATATACTTTGCAATTAGTTAGAACACTGGCACGGAGGTCTGGTTAGCAGGCCTCAGTGCACTCTCAGAGTTGAAAAACCAGCAGCATCAGTCCAAACCTTTGGGGGCGACTGTGCAAAAAAAGACAATACCTCACATGTACAGAAAAATGGATAGATTGCCATGAAGGCTCAGATACAGAACACAAAATCAGAATTCAGAACACATATCCCTGTTTAAGCAGTTAAATCTCTCTAGAAAGGGCATTTTTCTGACTTTGTGGTGCAGGACAGCACAGCAGGTCACCTTGCTGCACTGCCCTGGGTCACAAGGAAAGGGTAAGAATGTGCTGTATTTATCCAATATGGTGCATTCCTGTCCCTTCCCCCTACGCTGGCAGCGTTTCAGTTGCCTAAAGCCAATGCAGGAACCCTTGCACCATGGTGCAAAGGTGTGTGTGTTGTAGGCAGGATTGTTTCAGTGCAGGAAGGGGCACCTTCCTGCACAAAAACAATCCTGAAAGGCTTTTTCCTCTTTCTATGTGTGCTGCAGAATGCAGCACACATTGTTAGGCCTCTCCTAGGAAGGCGTATCTTTTTGGCACATTCCCAGGTTTTCCTGTTCTTGTAAATCTGGGAATACATCAGAATCCATGGATGGAACAACCACGCGACACCCATGGAAATGCATCTCAGGTGCAGAGTACTACAAAGTGACGCCACTTTGTAAATATAGCGCAACGTGGTGCATGTTTAAGCTGCCGCAGCGTCACAAATAGTGACGCCACGGTGACGCAAACGGCTCATAAATTAGCCACTCAGGGCCTCATTTACAAGAAAGTGCCGCACCGCGGCACTGCAAGCCCTTTGGCTGCGCCACACTGCGGCACTTTTAAAGCACAGGAATGCGTCATATCTACAATGATATGATGGATCCCTTTGCTCTCCCCAGCGCTGGCGCACAATTAGCTGCCATGCGCTGACGCGGGCACCCTTGCACCATGGTGCAAGGATGCCTGCGTCACAGGGATGATTGTTTATGTGCAGGAAGGTGTCCCTTCCTGCACATAAACTATCTGAAATGCCGTTTTTCAACTTCAATGTGTGATGCATTAGCACACATAGAACTTGTAAAACGTCAATTTTTTAATGATTATTTACGTGCAGGAAGGGACACCTTCCTGCACATAAACAATCATAAGAGGTGATTTCCTCGTTCTATGTGTGCTGCAGAATGCAGCACGCATAGAAATAGGGAAAAGAAGAAGGAGAAATTAATACATTTCTCCTCGTTGCGCTTCCCTACGCTTCCCCTCGGGATGCGTAGCATTCAGACGCATTTCCAGGTTGACGATTTCTCATAAATCTGGAAATGTGTCAGGTTTCATGGGTGTTGCGTGGGAATACCCACAGCAACACCCATGGAATGCCCCTTTCACACAAAGTGCTGCGTGTAAAGGGGCCGTATTTACAAGGACAAGAAGAGCCACGCAGGGTGGCTTTCCCTGTCCTTGTAAATATGGGGCAGCAAAATGCGCCGCCAGTGCGTCATAAAAAGTGATGCACCAGCGGCACAAGGGGCTTGTAAATAAGCCCCCCAGTTTTTAATTATTGCTGGGTCTGAAATCAGGCAGTACCCGCCCCACTTAGTCTTATCAAGCGTTGTAAATAAGGCTCCCATTTTTGCCATTTTTACTAATATATACATATATATTGATAAAAAACAGCTTTCATGTCTGTATTTATTTTTAAAAATGGAACAAAACACGAATGGCAGTGTATTATATGTGACTCTCCATGCTGTCAGTCATCACTGCTAGGCCAATAGCTGCACATATGGATGATGCTATGAAATGCAGCTCACTGCTGGCTGCTTGAAAAGCCTACGCGATTTAACTTATCGGACTACTGATCTTAGGACTGTACTTATGCCTGGTTATGTGTGCTGGCATGAATGGATCGCACTTTATTAATATGCAGCAGTCCTGGTTTTTCAGAAAGAGTTGATAATATCTATTCTTCGCGGTTAAGGGTCAAATGAGGTAACTTTGTTTCATTTCAAAGTCAAAATGCATATGACGGGTCAAGCCCGGGCCTAGACGTTGAACCACTGACCAGCATCTATCAATCATGTGTAAAGGGACAGCTATGTTTTCTTAAGGTTTCTTCCTGACACATCGCCTAGGAGGTGATAACGCATGAAGCATGGCACTATGCGGAGGTAGGGGGGTCACTGGATCTTGACAGCAGGGTTTCTTGTGCATTGTGCCTACTGAATATTGCGGCAGTAAGAATGTCTGGATTTTCCTTTCACTGGAGGTAGGCATGTTCTCAGAGATGATTTGACTCTTGTTTTTAGGTCTCGCCTGGCATTAGCAGCGCGCATGCGCAGCTCTCGCCATCCGAGGGCCTTTTGGAATCAATACGGATTCCAGATGTGCACGCGGACGGACAGAAGATGTGCACGCGGGGACTGGATGCTTTACTCGCGGCGTGAGACAGACGCACTATATTTTTCACACTGACGACAGCTTGTCTTCTTTTCGGCTGGTACCTGGGTCGTGACTTTCTTGGAGAAACAATAACATTGCAGGGCTCGACAGCAGGAAACATCTCCAGACTTTCCTTCCCGCGGCCTTACACAACTTTAGAGAAACTTTTGAGAAGGAAACGCGTACTAATACTGAATCTATGTACTGTGACTCTTGCATGCTAACTCGGCTTCCACACATGTCCAAATCCTGTGTTCTCGTGAAAATATTTATCAGACCCTCCTGTCTTTAATTTGCTCGAACTGAGGGCGCTAAATGTCGAAATTATGTATAGAGAACCGGTAGCGTACGTAGATTCCAAACGCTCTGCTTAGATTGTTACGTGACTCTGGGTTCCGAAGTATGGCTTACATTAAAGTAGTGCTAATGGAAGCATGCAGTAAAACTGAGAACATTATAAGATAAAACAACACAATTAAACTACAAAACAGCAAGAAAAGATATATGTTTCCTCCTGGCTAGCGTGATAGGGTTTTTTCTGAAGTACGAAAGCTTTACCCAAATGACTAGTGACATAAAGAGGAAAATTTCAAAGCAGCGTTATTTTTCACTGAATTTTACAAGGCATAACCTAAACCAACAATATTTTAGCTTTAAAACAGTTGGGTATTTGCTGCCACAAGTAACCAATCGCACTTTGTATATTCCCTTTCATTTCTCAGTGTAGAGATGACAATGAGTAAAACTTGATTCAAACGTAAAAATGGGAGCTTGGATCAAGAATTCAAAATGAGAAACAGGTGATCTATTCTAAAGAGGGCAAAACATGCATGTGATTGGTGACCATTTTGTACACGGTCTGGTACATACAACACCAAATAAGATTGTGATTGTTCACAATCTTTGAGACATGTCTGTCTTTGACTCATTCACTATATGAGCTTTTGCTGGAACAATTAACCCATTGTTGGCTTTTTTGGTGCTCTGGAGTCGCCATGGTGAAGTACGGTGCTTTATGAAAGTCGTAAATAAATATAGAAACCTGAAATAAGCTTGTTCTTCGCTTTAAGAAAATGCTAAAAGACAGCTTCGTTGTCCACGTTTTTTGGTGGCTCACCTCGATAAAGTGCTGGTCTTGGCAGTCGGGGGCTGTCAGGGAGAATGACCCCCTTCATTTGCCCAAAACAGCGGATGTTTTGTCTATTTTCTGTACTCACCGCATCGATAAAATTGTCTGCTCTTAGCCAGACCTAATCACCTTCCAAGCAAATCACTTCTGTCACGACCCGGCCACAAATCATAGCTATGCCTGTGATTGCTGAACATCTTTGAGGGGATGCTGGCTTCGGCTGACAGGTTCAAGCCTGAAGTAGGGTTGCCTTTTGCTTATGGCTTGTTTTCCCTTTTACTTGGAGTTCTTGAAAACGCCCCTCCCACTTCAAATATGCATCCTGGCCCTTTCCTCCTAGCACTAGCAGGCATTCCGAGGTGACACCCGCGTCCGCGGGATGCAAGTGTGTGGCATGGGGGATTGCGCCTGCCATTGTTATGGCTTCATTCTTCTTAGGGTTTGTTTTATTGCCATTGTGTTGAAATGATGTGCAGTGAACCCAGCACACCAGCTACACAATTATTTCTATTCGCTGCTCATCCCTTATCAGAAATCCTCATCTCTGCAGTCTGCCGCACTCATCATGGGGTCGGATCTCGGGGCCGCCTGATCATGGGGTCGGATCTCGGGGCCGCACTCATCATGGGGTCGGATCTCGGGCCGCCTGATCATGGGGTCGGATCTCGGGCCGCCTGATCATGGGGTCGGATCTCGGGCCGCCTGCTTCAGGCCGGAGCTCCCTTCCCCTTACACTGTCACAGGAAGAGTGCGGGGTCCAAGCAGTATTGTAAACAGAGAAGGAAGGGATCTTTGGGTGGGATATAGAATCCACGTCAGCCTCTACAGCCCCTAGTGGTCAGGCCAGCACTGGGGTTCCAGTGCTTGGCCTGACTTCTAAGCGCTGCCCCAATGATGATTGGGGACGGCTCCCCCAGCTGTATGGCAGAATCTATCCAGCTAATCAGAGCTTCAGAATTTATAAAAGGTGAGGCGTTTCACCCCTCGGGGTCCTATTCGAACATCCTGGCCTCTCCCTCCTAGCTTCAGCTACTCCAGCTCTCCAGTCCTACTTCTGTTCACAGCCCCCGACTTCTGCTGCACATTCAGTCCCGTGGGTTTGAGCCTCTGTCCTCTGTTGCCTTCCCCTCGTCACCAAAGTCTGTTCAGTCTCTGAACAGAATTGAAATATTGGCGTATACATACGCAAATATATGCAAATGCTCTATAGGCAAACGTATGCCAGACTATTCATAATTGACTTGTCATTTGCTGCTTCATATTGTGTGAAATGTAATTACACAGCTTAAGTTGTCACCAGTGCTTGTTTATACTTGAAAGTGAGCAGTTTATAAAAGTGACCTTATGTTTTTAATTTAACAGTTATAGCCTAACCAAACAAGCATTGCAATGCAATAGATCTCGCATTTTCGAAACTTTATCCTATTGGCATTGTAAAAGACAATACTTATTATTTATGTGCACTTTGTACTTATAGTTGTTGCTTGCAGGTTTTCAAAACACATAAATAAAAGGCATTGCCATTTACAATACCAATAGCTCAAAATCTCGCAAATGCGAGACCTATTGCATTGCAAATGCTTGTTCTGCTGTTCTGGTGTTGCTGGTTACCATTATAATCAAAGGTGCTTGTGGGAGCAGTGGTCTCTCCTGTGGGTAGTGGGGCCAGTGAATATGCTGCCCATCGGATAATGAAAGACAGCCTTGGGGACAAAGGCTTGATGGCATCAACAGGTAGAAATGTAGAGGGCTGGAGCAGGAACCGACATTGATACATCTAGGGAAGAGGCTGGCGCTCGATTGATGAGCATGAGATGAAGTGAAAGGTGCTGTGAACAGGGGTCATCAGTGCCATGAGTCATGCTCATCTTATCCAAGGAGAGCTTAGGCCAAGAATCCGAATCACACGGTGTCAATATCTGTACAATTACAGAGAACCAGGGTGTTCACTGTCAGGACAAGACACCAAGTCAACCTTAAACTGAGAGCTCAGCGCACTTCTAGGCAGAGAAGGGGGGGGGGGGGCTACAGCTCTGCGGGACTTGTACAGTGTGCCTACTTCAAAGTACTTAAAATAACAAGGAAACTTCAGACAAAGCCCTCGTGTAGAGTTCCGCACAGTTATCGCAGAAGATACTGTGACGCAGTAACACTTTCAAGACCCAAAGTGCCCTGTTGTGTGTCTGCATCATTCTGAGATGGCTGCTGGCAGAGCAGTGTTAGCAGAACAGTCAGGGGACATAGAGTTACTGCAAACAAATGCAGCATCATATATAACTGAAGTAATGATATGCAAATACATATGTTATGCAGGGGCGGCGGTGTGTACTGTATTACTGCACACGCACACAAGTATTTCCCCACACGCAGCTGGAGCACGTCCGGAGGGCGTGGAATGCCTTAAGGGCCCTTCCATGTTGACCCTGGATGGCCCCTTTGCCTCTCAGCCCATGTACACCCAAACAAGCCGAAATTGAGGGTTCAGTCCTTACATTGGATCCAGGTAACAAGGCACTTTTTGAGTCCCTTCTTTGCCTAAGCACAGGCATTCTTCTCTAGCGTGCAAAGTTACCACACTTTTCACAATAAGCATCAATGGATTGGGCAGCCCATGTGAAGCTGTGCTCTGTTTCTGCACATTATTCATGACCAGATGTGAAGGGTGCAGTCCAGTCATCACTCAATGATATCTATCAGTGGATATGACTGCCCCTGTGTCTAAACAGCATGCCCGTGTGTCTAAAGAGCATGCCCGTGTGTCTAAACAGGATGCCCCTGTGTCTAAACAGCATGCCCCTGTGTCTGGACAGCATGCCCCTGTGTCTGGACAGCATATGTGGTATGGGGTACTAGACAAGTTGCCCTGGACGTACACTGCCACCAGCCTGCCTTAAATGACAAAGCCCATCGAGCAGTGCCACCTGTAAGATTTGTGGGGCCCTGGCTGGACCTCTGTTGCCCCCAAAGCCCGATGTAAAATAACTTTCAGTTTGTTGCACATTTCAGCTAACTCAGATCCTTGTCATATCAAACTGTGATCCGATAACCATTCAAACGGGGGGGCAGGATGGAACACAAGTTATGCAAAGAGAGTCGAAACCTCAAGCTGCCCGGCTTCCGCCACCCAAATACCAAATTAAAAATAGATCAAGCATTGATAAACCATTTAATTTTGGTTCTAGATTTTTTTGTTTTACAATATTAATATGTTAAGTGGAATTCAGTGTCTAAGCATCCTGTTCCTCATTGTAGGACAGACACACTATGGGTGTCTTTGTGGATGTTTAGTAAACTAGTGCATAATATTAAACTAAAGAAACATATGGATATAGCACCTGAAATTGCAGCGTTGCTTTCTGTATACTCGTAAGCATAACACTGGCATTCTCACTGCAACAGTGAAAACCAAAGCAGGGCTCAAGTATTTTCACAATTCTACTTGGTGAAATCTAATCATTTTCTCCATGATTATCTCCTCTGCCCTTTCTTTGTGTACTTTTCACATGCTAGACAGTGGCGTCCTATTCTCTCGAGTAAGAGAAAGATAAAGAGAAGCGGTAGATAGAGAAACATAGATGAGATCACGAGAGAGGTAAAGAAAGAGGTTTGGTAGAGAGAGGTCAGAAAGGTGAGATTATGAGAGAGAGGTACAGAGAGATGGTGAGATCATGAGAGAGAGTTCAGAGAGGTGAGATCATGAGAGACAGGTGAGATCATGAGAGAGAGGTACAGAGAGATGGTCAGATCATGAGAGAGAGGTCAGAAAGGTGAGATCATGAGAGAGAGGTGAGATCATGAGAGAGAGGTGAGATCATGAGAGAGAGGTACTGAGAGGTGAGATCATGAGAGAGAGGTGAGATCATGAGAGAGAGTATGAGATCATGAGCGGGAGAGAGGTACATAAAGAGGTTTGGTACAGAGAGGTACAGAGAGGTGAGATCTTGAGGGAGGTATACTGAGAGAGATAATGTAGAAAGAGGTGAGCTACAAAGAGTTGAAATAGGGAGGGCAGTATGTGCATGGATATGTAGGGATTGGTATATATAGAGAGAGGTAAAGAGAGAAGGGGGGGGGAGGTGAGACCGAAGAGGAGATGTAAAGTAACACGAGAAATCTGAGAACATGAGACAGAAAGATTATTTTTCAAATGTAATTGACACAAACACAGCCTGAGAGCACGAGGGTTAAGAGTCTGCCCGGGCAGATGTTGAATTAAGAATCTGTGTTTTTATTCACACTGGACATTTGACTGTCTTGATTACGTTACAAAGGTCCTCTGGAAGTTGGGACATGGGCAATTGCCAATGCCATAAAATGCGTCTGGCATAGAGTGTCACACAACAAAGGGCTCTACCCTGGTGAGAAACCACACTTGGTTAGTGAGGGAAAAATCACTGAGTCCTACACACCACCCTATGGTAACTAAATGACTTATTGAATCACACCTGAAATCTTCTGGACCATAGCATATCCACAGATAGAGGCCCTGTTGCTATGGTGTGGCTTCAACAACAAACTGTATAGCAGTGCTTAACTTGAGCCGGTGTGTTCCGGTGGTCGGCACCGGCACTTTATTGTCAACACCGGCTCTTATGAAAACCTTCTAAGTTGTGGCGCTGTTTGTCTTATTTTTTGAGGAGCACAACAGCTGTTGTTTAATCATTAAATATACATTAAAATCAGTAGTATAGGCACGAAAATGCTAACCACAGAACCATTTATTTCATAAATCATTTCAAACAGAATCTCTGCTCGTTCCAGGTTATCAAATGATAGTATTACCAAATTCAATGGTACTCCACTCATTGATCCGAAAAGTCAATCTATGAAAATGACATTTTTGCACCGGGCTGTCAGTGCACATGACTGGTCAACAGTGCACCTGCGCCGGATCACAATTGCCCATCCCTTGTAAAATCTTATCTGAAGTGTGCAAATGTAATATCGAAATAGAGATTTGAAAAATGTTGTGTTCAGGGTGGCAGAAGACTTGACCTTGGCATATCGGACATTTACAGCATAAGAATGTGCAAAGAGCGGTTTTACACTTGGATCATCAAAGACAAAATTAATTTGCCAGATCGCTGAATGAGTAAGGTTGAAGGAGTTCACTATATGCAGAACAAGAACTCTGCCATGGTAGGGGTGTGAAGTTAGGGTGAAATTCAGGGAAATATAGATACTTTAATACCGAACATGATAAGCATAATGAATCACAATAAAGTCGGTCCACTTGCCTTGCTGTTGTATTTTTCATTGGATTGCTAGATGTGGCTCAAGGTCTGAGTCACACTGATGCTGATGCAATACTCAATAAACTAGGTGGGGATCACCACCAGGACAGACCACCACTAGCTGGAGTGAGTGTCCCCAGGGTGTTGAGGCACCTCCTGTAAAAAAGAAAACTCACAATTACTAACTTTGCAATAAATATTACACATGCACCAGAAATCATCTACTCTGACCTGACACATTGTCATGAAGGGGACATAATGCACTGATGGAAGGATCCAGTTGCCTGGCAGTCCCTAAGCTTGATCCTAACAACAGGCGCAGACTGCACAGGTAAGAGTGGTGTGGTGTGGTGGTGGGGTGGGGCGGAGTGGGGGAGGAGTCGACAGACGGGATAGATTAAAATAAGTAACAAAATAAATAAAACCACTTACGACAATGCGGCGAGCGCAAGGTAAGTGGTTTTATTTATTTTTTAATTTAATTTTACCTATCCCGTCATCTGTCGACTCCCCTCCCCCACCTCCCTGCCCCACTGCTCTTACCTGTGCCGGCCGTGCCTGCCTAACTATAACTGCACCTGCAACCGTTTAAATGTAATCCATCACTACCACAGCAAACATCTCTTCAGAAGGTAACTAGATCAGATGGAAAATCTGGCAGTGCTCCGTCGGGAAGGAACCAGCAAATGAGTAAAGAGTGACTTTATGTCTTTAGGCGCTGTTCATGGAGGGCTACCCTCCTTTTAAAGGGCTCAGGCTAAAATCATGGTATGGTGCGGTATGGTATGGTAGGGTATGGTGTGGTATGGAATGGTATGGTATGGTAGGGTATGGTGTGGTGTGGTGTGGTATGGAATGGTATGGTTGGGTGTGGTGTGGTATGGAATGGTATGGTATGGTATGGTATTTATACAAGTCTTACTGACCCTGATGAGGCTCTGAATCACTTTTGCGGATAGGTAGCATGTAGCATGCCAAGGGACGTTCACAGAATTAGAGACTGTGGAATGTATAAGGAATGACAGTTTTTCAAGTTGTATCACACGTTTGTCCAACCGTTTGAAGAAAGGTGCCATGCATGTAATGCGATTTTTATTATACATAAATGCTTGATGCTGTCATGCAATTTGAATATACAGAATTTTGCAATATTAGAGACTTTGTCATGCATGAGGAAGTGCTGTTTGTAATGCTGTTTATCACATGGTTCACAGCACTGTTTATTCTGAACGTTGGTATATATGGCTGTTATAAAACCGTCATTGAATTAGAAATAGAGGGTTGTTACAAGGGGTCATGTAGACTTCATGCACACCGTCCTGCTCGATGTCCTGAAGAGGTCAATGTGGTCAGTCATACATGTGATTATTAAAGTGATAGTTCATTCTTTAGTGTAGTGGTCGTGCAGGCCATTATACAATCTGGACATGTGAGTGGCATTTATAAGATATTGTATTGTGAAGGGCAGTTTTATAGCCCTTTCCATACCTTTGCAAGGCCTAAAACACTTTCCTTGGTTGACTGGTTGCATTATTTTTGTAGCACTTCATACCCCTGATGAAGCTGTCAGTCATTCACTTTGGGTTCCTGCACACCTTCCAAGTTCAAGGTCGATAGGGTGCTGTTTGTGGTGTGGGATATATGAAATGCTGATGACACGCATGAGGTTTGATAGCGTGGTGGGTGCAGAGTGCACTGATTGCAACTGTGCCTAAGCACGGGTCTTGTACAGAGTTCTGAGAATAGATACAGCTGTGCATTCACATATGTACCCTCTTTTGGTGCGGGCAATGGTACGACATAGAATCTGATGTGCATCAGTGAGGTTGCATGTGGTATATAGCGCTCACCCATTGGCATCAGAGGAGCTAAACCATTGGCCACTTTTAAATCAGAAATCCGAGCTCCTCCTGTGGCTAACCATTGCAGGCACTATTAGACTAATAAAGACCATTAGATGGGGTTTATTCAAGAGCAACGGGAACAGCGGTAAAGAAGTTCAATGGAAACATTGCTATATCAGCAAGGAGCATTATATGGATTTTACCCACAACATACAGAGGAGCAGTGATTTGAACACTGAGAAGTCACTAAGGAGTATTATAAGGAATCTATCCAGGTGCGACAGAGGAGCGACCCATTGTGGGCACTGTTACATCACAAAGGAGCATTATACGGACTCTACCCACCAGCGACAGTGGAGCATCCCATTCGAAGCACTGCTAAACGACCACAATGTTTACTGTACGTATGTTTTGTGTAAATAAAATATATAAAATATATATTTAAATAAAATGGATAATAGAATATAAATATAACATGTAAAATATAAGTAAAATATATGTTTAGCGTACATATGTTTAGTGTAAATAAGTAGTTTACCAAGGAGTGATAGAGGACAAATCTATCTATCTATCTATCTATCTATCTATCTATCTATCTATCTATCTATCTGTCTATCTATCTATCTAATATATATATTATATATATATAATATAACATTTAAACTATCATATAAATATAAAATAGAAATAAAATATATGTTTAGTGTATATATGTTTAGTGTAAATATATAGTTCACCAAGGAGTGATAGAGGAGAAATCAATTGGAAGCGCTGTTAAACCACCAAGGACAACATGTAGTCTGCCAGTAATTCTATATGTAGAGAGACTAGGGCCAGCCTTGGAAAGTACATACTATATGTGTCCACCCAGGAGCACGAAAAACCCAAAGCCTGATGATACTGATAATCTATCAGTAATCACTATACACAGTTCACTGAGGAGCAACAGGAGCCCAAACCTTTGTTGGGTCTATCCACCCAGGAGCAGCAGAGCCCTACCCTCTAGTGGCACTGCTAAAGCATCAGTAAACACTATGTACATTTCACCAGTGGCGGCTCCTCTGCTAAGGCGGAGGAGCATCGCCCCACAGGAAAAATAAAATGATAATAACAATGTTATTATCATTTTATTTTACACTATTGGCTGGCGCTGTAAAGGTGCAGGCGGGGTGGGGCTGTGCCGGCCGCAGAGCAGGGGGAGGGGTGGTGGCACGCTGTAAAGTGCGCATGACGGTTTGGCCGGCCATCTTGGGCTGGCCAAACAGTCATGTGCACTTTGCATGTTCTCCACCCAGGCTGCATTACAGCCCAGGCTTCCAGTCCCCGTCTGAGCACCAAACCACAGTGCTCAAATCAGTCACAACTGTGCTGGAAGGCAACATTGTGATTGGCTAGGAGACTCTGGGAGCCTGCGTGCTTCCTGTTCCTGCGTCATGGACGAAGAGGATGGAGGAGAGCCGGCCGCCGGGAAGATAAATGCATTTTTCTTTCTTTTTTCCCCCTTTTATTTTATTATTTTTTCTTTAACACCACCCACCACTACTCCCAGGTAGCAGCCGCTACAGGATTTCACCCAAGAGTAATATAAGACCAACCCTCATAGAACTTGTAACTCATCAGTAGTCACTAAGTGAAGTCCACCCAACAGCGACCTGGCTTGCAGTGGGGGAATGGGAAAAATGTGAGAGCAAAGGAGAAGTGAGTTAAAAAATAAATATTTACGCCCACTTGGAAGTACACAACAAATTGCAATTACAATGCAATTATTTAATTACTGTACACGTTTAAGGAAACCTTGCCAAACACCCAACTCAGAGCCGTGGACCTCTCAAGGAAATTAAATAATGCCCATTCCATCTTTTCCAACTTAAGCTAGATGCCAATAAATGAAAAAGCACCCAGGTCGGGTTTAAAGTGTCAGGCCCTGAGCACAGACACAAAGCTGCAGTAGGCTCCTGTGGCCTTCTTGGCTGCCCACAAACATCTCTTTTCAGCAATGCTTCATACCAAAAGATGCAAACACAAGGAGATGATGGACGGAGCGCTGAAACTTTTCAGACACTCACCCCCAGTCACAGATCTGGGTTTAATCCATCATCGTTCTTTAGCTCACTTCGCCACCCCAGTTCAGACACAGCTATATGCAAATCAGTCTTGACCATGTGCCTCATGGGAACAGTCCAGCCCGAACTGCCAAGCCATGTCTTCCCTGGACCAGAAACAAGCATCCTGGGACCGGTTTTGGGCTAAGAGCCCTCATCAGCCAGTCTAGCTTGAATCCAGTGGCAAAGTGAGCAAGGGACCCACGTCTGGGCATACCCTGCCAACTTAGGGCGAACAAAGCAAACACAAGGAGATGATGGACAGAGCGCAGAAATGATGGATTTAACCCAGATCTCTTGACTGGGGGACAATGTTTGAATCATACAGCATTCCGCCCATCATTTGTTGCAGCTACACTTTTCGCCCTAAGCGGGACCTGAATGCCCAGACGTGGGTCCCTTGCTCACTGTGCCACTGGATTCGAGCTAGCCTGGCTGATGCAGGGTGACATACCCCAAAACCAGTTCCAGGATGCTTATTTCTAGTCCAGGGAGGACCTGGCTTCGCAGTTCGGTCTGGACTGTTCCCATGAGGCACAGGGTCAAGACTGATTTGCATATGGCTGGGTCCAAACTGGGGTGGCTCAGTGGGCAAAAGAACGATGGATTTAACCCAGATCTCTTGACTGGGGGAGAATGTTTGAATCATTCAGCATTCCGTCCATCATTTATTGCAGTTACACTTTTTGCCCTAAGTGGGACTGGTATGACCAGACGTGGGTCCCTTGCTCACTGTGCCACTGGATTCAAGCTAGCCTGGCTGATGAAGGGTGACATACCCCGAAACCAGTCCCAGGATGCTTGTTTCCGGTCCAGGGAGGACCTGGCTTGGCAGTTCGGTCTGGACTGTTCCCATGAGGCACAGGGTCAAGACTGATTTGCATATGGCTGGGTCCAAACTGGGGTGGCACAGTGGGCAAAAGAACGATGGATTTAACCCAGATCTCTTGACTGGGGGAGAATGTTTGAATCATTCAGCATTCCGTCCATCATTTGTTGCAGTTACACTCATACCAAAAGATGGCAGCAGCTGAGGAAAAATTGGTACCTGAGAAGCAAGGTGTTGGCACAAGGGTTCTGGTAACGCGATTGCTTGATGTCCCAGTGGGGTCACCACCTTTCCTGGGGCCTGGCTTACAGAGGAGTAATGGAAAGAAATGAGGGCGCACAGAAGAGAACAAAGATGATAAAAATGATTTGACCCACCTGGAAGGAAATTGAGACAGGAAACTTCCACAATAAATTGCAGTTCCAATACAATTAATTGTTTGCTTAGCAGTAAGCGTCTCCCATGGGAGATGTGTAGTACACTCTCTGTGATGCCGTTCATGCTCTTTATCTAAACATGAAATTCATTTGATAGCCTGATTTAATACGTTACATTAAACCAAACTTTGGAAGCTAAGATTAAGTGCTTTATTGATACAATCAAGAGCTAAAAAAAACCTTTACAAAATGTAATCAGGGAGAAGTAAGATAGGGATCCCGCAATACTTTTATTTTGGAGTGTAAAGGGTGCCAGCCTTCTTGAATTGGTATGATATTGTCAAACAATAGCTAGTGTAAATGAAAGAAAAGTTGTTGTTATCAGAGAGTTTCGTCCAATACGACCCATACCACAGACCTTATTTTGTGTAAAAGGTGCAGATAGAAACTCATTAATTTACAAGTGCTTCATCAAAATCTAACCTCACTAATACATTAAAATTCCTAAAATTCCCACTCCTTTATATTCCCAAAGTGCAAAAATTCCCCAAAGCAACCCACAATGCCCTGCAACATCATTCTTTTTTCTTGCAATCACAGCCCTTTCCTTACATTCCCAATCTCTCTCCCACGCCCGCCAAGCATCCACAAGCGAACTGCCCCTGTTTTACGCCAAAGCCCCAAGCTTACTCTTCCCCTCCCCTGTGCTCCTCACCCCCCCAGAGAGGTGGAGATTCCCGCATCTGACCCTCCATCCCCCCAAACTACCACTCACTTACCTCTAAAATACCTGACCTACTGTGGGCTACTTATAAATGCTCTAAATAGTTCAAACAAACTATCGTCTGCCATAGCGCAGTATCTTAGAGTGGGTGGGCAATAGCTTTCCCTGCCTCCCGTCTGATGATGGAGTCAGGTAGAGGCTGAACTCCTGACCCACCTTTCCTCAAAATAACCCTACCCTTTATCCCCGTCCCCTGACCTTAACCTACCCATTGTTCCCTTTCTTGTAGCCTGTACCACTTGCCCAAAGGCGTCCCGGGGGAGACAGGGTTTGCCAGGCCCCCCCACCCAGATCCCCTATTGTGCAATAAGACTCACACCACAAGCCTTATGTGACATAAAAGGCCACTTTATTAAGGTAGGTTTGCAGTTATCAACTCATTAATTTACAAGTACATCATTAAAAACCAACCTAACTAATACATTAACATTTCTGACAATGCCTTTCCTTAAACTCCCAAAGTGTAAACATTCCCCAAAACAACTCCCCATACCCTGCAGCATCTTCCATTCTTTTTCAATTCACAGCACTTTCCTTGCATTCACAATCTCTCTCTCCCTCTCTACCCCTCTCTCTCTCTCTCTCTCTCTCTCTCTCTCACTCTCTCTCTCTCTCTTTCACTCTCTCTCTCACACCCCACCAAGCATCCACAAGCGAATTGCCCTTGTCTTGCCCATTGGCTACTAGCACCCACACCACTAACACCCCTAAATCTAGTATTTAAGGGGCTCCCCTGGCACCAGAACCTCAGATCTAACCGACTTGCAACCAAGGACAAAGAAGAGACCCAGACTGTGACTTCAGGACCTGCACAAATTAAAGGTGCGATAACCTGCACCTGTGGCAACCACCCTGCAACTGCACGACTGCGTCCTGGACCAGAGACCGATTCCAAAGGAAAGAGGAACCCCTCTGAAAGCCAAAAGCAACACCAGAACTCCCTTGGACAAGAGGTACTAGTCCACCGCAGCCCGCAGATAAAGCACACTCCCAGAACCAAAGAATCACTGGCCATAAGGCCCGCTGAGGGATCGCCCAAAATTAAATGGTCCAGTACATTGTGTAAAACATAGTTCTGAACTCCAGCAAGTTTCAGGCAGGTACCATTTTCCCCCAGACTCCAGGACCTCACAATAACCCAAAGCTGAGCTTGCTGCTACCAAGGCTTGTTGGTGGCCAGTCCGGCTACCACTAAATTGTTTGATGCTGTGCCTCGAGGGAACCCCGCAGCATCTTCAAACCTACTGCCTCAGTGGCCCCATTGTCAAGCTGTTGCACCCTTTTCCTCAGCAGCACCGTCTAAGCAGTAAAATCGGTCACCCCGCGACACCTGCTTCAGCACAAGTGACAGCCAGGACAACTCTGCACCCGGTCCCTACGAGCCAGGTAAAATTCAATTGACTATCGGACCCTGGTCCTGGAACCCGCATCACTGTATCACCCAGAGGTTTCCACTGAAGTTGACCTGCAAGTGGCGGATTGTTACTAGTGGTTTTTCCCATTGACTGCACCGTTTAAGTTTTGCAAGAATGAAATGTGTGTATTTATTTTTCCTTTAAAAATCCATAACTCCGGTTATACTCATCTGATTGTCTTTGTTTTGGTGTCTAAATTGATAGAAAATCTGCTTTATTTTTATAAATTGGTGTCGGATTTCTTTCGATTTATGCCAATTACTTTCCGTCCATGTTGGTACTCTGAATACTTAACACATGTTCCTCTAGTAAAGCCTGACTGTTCTGTGCCACACTACCAGGACTGAGCAAGGGATTTATTAGTGTGAACCCAGAGGACCTATTTGGGCTAACGTGAAGGTATTGCATTTCGAAGCCTACCCAGCCTCACTACATAATACCCCTCTTTCCTACAACTTGCAATTACCATATTATGTCCTCCTAAACAAAGTAAATTGACACCACATTAAACACCTCCAAACATGACAACCAAGTGTAGAGATCAGCCTATGCTCCAGACATCACTAAACTTAGCCTCTTGCAGAATGTTCTATCTGACTTTACCACGCAGCGAGCAAAATTCAATAGTCCAACATTTTGGGCACCTTCCTCATTTCCAAACGTCTCTCTACAATCACCTTCTCCAGAAATACTTTATAGGGAGCACTGTGAGACAGGATAATATCTATTAAGAAAAAGACGGCAAAAACTGCATATTTGTTTTATAATTCCCTTGGGGTTCACTTCATTGAACACTCACAGAATAAGGAATAATATATTCACTTGCCAGTTTTCTTGTAGATGACTCTGGTAGGTGTGTTGAAATGGATGCGCAGACAGATACCTTAGTTTAGAATGGCATGAGCTTGGCAGAACACCAGCTGTAGTTTCAGAGAAGAGGGGAATCATTGATCAGTTGAAGGATGGTAAAGGATGTGTGCGACTGCAAACATTCCAAATGAGCAACATTTTCACTTTGTTTTATCTCATGCACTTGAACTACAATAGATGTAATCTCTGCCTGTACCCAGTATCCGTCTTTTAGCCACCTTTCACCTACTTCTCAAAATGATACCACTTCCATGGTGGCCAGAAATACGTCACGGAGTACACCATGTAAATTTAGAACACCTTGCAAACAGTAGTATGCCACTCCAACAAGCGCAGTGTGATTAGCACAAGCCTTGCAACAAAGGGTGTGAGCAATCACTCACCTATAGTGTCTTATTTTCTCTCTTCCGCTCTCTCGGATTTGTGGTTTACCACTCACACTTTTCGTTCACTGTTTTGTTCATATCCTTTGAAACTGTCTGGACAACCTCTTCCTACCTCCTCCATTTCCTAGGTGTCTTACATTTCATTTACATAGTTTAGTTTGTAGCTGTCCTCAATTACATTCATGCAAAGAATTGCCTCCGGCTTACATTTAACCTCTCACATTGGCTCTTTTTTTGGCCACATGCACGTGCATTCTTTACACCAGGCTGTATCACATGGGTGCTCTTCTTCCTTCCATTTCCCCTTGATCTGTATCTTTGTGAAACATAATGAAAGATGAGAAAAGTATAAATAAGTAAACCTTATCAACATCTGTCTGAGCATGTGGAATATCAAATGCTATCCAACCTAGGTCTAGTTCATCCCTCTAACCACGTTTCAAAAGTGAGAGTTCAGTATCATATTGCTTACAGTACAAGGACTGTCACATTAAATGAGCAATCGCGCCAGAATACCTCTAAACGTATAATTTTTTATCATAAATTACAATCTCTCAAATAAAATATATTATTCTTTGAAGATTATATTGAAGCAGACTTTAAAGTAAGTAAAAAACTACTCTCTAAAATCTCGTCTGTCTCTACTATCCGTTTATTTAGAGTTATTTTTTCTTTCAATAATGACTACAACAAGAACCATGTCCTCTCGTTATAATTGTATTTTTCAAAAAGTGTAAACATCAGTGGCTATTGTTATTAGTCTTTTTTGCACCTTACAAAATCTCAGGGGTGGTGTTTTTCCAATGCTTATAGAAATTTGTTTTATTGCCTTCCTTCCCTCTCCATTCGCATAGTCAGTTATTCTGCCCTTCTTTCTTGTTCCTAACTCCCATGTTTGTATTCGTACCTTTATTTTGAATTCGCTCTTTCAATTACATTTGAACTATTTCACCCATTGCCTGTCTAATTTTTTAGCAGTCCGGTCACACCTCATGGCAAGGATGTGCATGAACGGAAATATGTTTGCACATCTTTAACTTTTGATCGTAGTACATAGAAGGTTAATGGTGGGCATTTTTCCTGCTGGTCTGTTCTTAGGACAGATGGCATAGTTCAGCTGGATGAAGATTTTCTAATTAGAACATATATTGTGGGGTGCTTGGTGCTGTGTTATCGCATGCCTGCGCCACACTGCCCTGTTCTTTGTCTCGAGATACCAAGACAGAACTGGGCGAATAAACAAATTGTTTCTGTCGGATCTTCCTGCTCAGTCTGATCATAGGGAGAAGACTGTTTAGGAATTAATGTGCGTACTGCTAGCTGTAGTGACTTTGGTGACAGAAAACGGTGGTGTTGTGTGAAGAGGTAGCTGAAGTAGTATAGAAACTTTATTATCTGCAGTATGCCTTTCATCATGTCCTTCTGCAGTCCAACCTCCCACGAACCCTAAAATGATCCACACCTTGCTTTACTTCTTCCCACCAGTGCTGGAACTGGACAAAAATAATCCGGGAATCCATATATTGGGGGTAAAGGTGTGACACAGGAAAGGGGGTGGGGTCATGAGGGGCGGAGATTCAAAAGCAGAGTCTGACAGTCAACTTAGACATTTATTATTTTTAAAAGAATCTGCTGCAAACAAATTGGCAACAAGGACATATGTGAAAGTAATTCTGTTCTAGATTACTTAATTAGTCACAAAGAGGCTGCATTTTAAAATATCTTACAGGGTTAGGACACCTGCTGCAGAAATCGCCGTGTGTCCAGCAATTTAGAGGGAATTATAATAGCAGCAGGATGACTCCAGTGGTTAACACAGTTCTGGGAGAGTTCTGTGTTTTGTCCAGTCACTGTTTTGGCTCCCAAAGTGCCATAGAGGGTTAATGTACCTGCTGCAAAGCACATCATGTAACATGCACATCACAGGTTTGTTTTTTATTTAGACAGGTAAGTGGGCTACGGCTTTTGACGCTGAGATCATTTTGTTACTTCCAGTTCATAAATTGCAAGCCTTCTAGCCTAGCATAGCACAGTGCTCTATTTACCAGCAGCAAGGAGCTTCATGCAAACTGTAAGTCATGGGTTTAGGCCCTTATTGTTTTTTTCTCAATCTGTTGTTATTCTAAGAAAGCAAAGAAGGGTTCCTTTGTGAAGTAATGAAGTCCTGTTAGTACAGACAACTACACACAATCACGGTGTTATGTTTTATATTCTGACTTTGTGCTTCTGCCGACTGTTCCCTCTTAACATATAGGGGCCGATTCCGATCTCGGTCGGAGGCGCACCCAACACCATTCGGTCGGGAAAAAAGCCATGCGAAGCCTGTTTCCCGACCGATCCGTACAGCACACCGAACGAGCAAGTACGATGCGCACAACAGCAAAGAATCCGGCCGAGCCGTACTCACCCAAACCAGGTCCTGTTCTCCGACCGAGGCGAATCCGGAAACGCCGAATCGAGTCGCACGGAAGGAAAAATGCAGCTCCGTCTGGCCGAGCGAGTCCGATGCGCTTTCCGTACGCGCCGAACCCGTCGCTACGCACGGCACGTCAAAGCATCCGGGAGAGGCGCACATAAGCTCCGATTCGCGCCACAACACGATCCACGGCTCCGAGACGAACACGGCAGCGACGAGGACGACGCGAGCGGCGAGGACGAGGCGAGCGGCGAGGACGAGGCGAAGCGACGAGGATGGCGCGAAGCAACGAGAAGGACGAACGACCACGAACCAACCATGAATCCCTTCGTCCCGATCATACCAATATTCTACATTTACTACCGGAACAGGCACGGACGCGTACGGCGCAGAAGGTAAGCCAGACACCAACCACAAAACACATACAACACGTACACGACACATCACACACACACACAGAGGGATGCAGAATATACTTACACCAGCAACAGCAGCACCATAGGGGCAGGATGCCCATCACCAATGCCACATATGCACACAGGGGCCTGAATGCGCACCACCACCCCTACCCAGGGTGGCAGGATGCCTACCACTACTACCACCCTCACCCAGGGGGGGCAGGATGCCTACCACTACTACCACCCTCACCCAGGGGGGGGCTGGATGCCTACCACCACCCTTAGCCAGGGGGGGCAGGATGCCTACCACCACTACCACCCTCACCCAGGGGGGGCAGGATGCCTACCACTACTACCACCCTCACCCAGGGGGGGCTGGATGCCTACCACTCCTACCACCCTCACCCAGGGGGGGCAGGATGCCTACCACTACTACCACCCTTAGCCAGGGGGGGCAGGATGCCTACCACCACTACCACCCTCACCCTGGGGGGGGCAGGATGCCTACCACTACTACCACCCTCACCCAGGGGGGGCTGGATGCCTACCACTACTACCACCCTCACCCAGGGGGGCTGGATGCCTACCACCACCCTTAGCCAGGGGGGCAGGATGCCTACCACCACTACCACCCTCACCCAGGGGGGCTGGATGCCTACCACTACTACCACCCTCACCCAGGGGGGCTGGATGCCTACCACTACTACCACCCTCACCCAGGGGGGCTGGATGCCTACCACCACCCTTAGCCAGGGGGGCAGGATGCCTACCACCACTACCACCCTCACCCAGGGGGGCAGGATGCCTACCACTACTACCACCCTCACCCAGGGGGGCAGGATGCCTACCACTACTACCACCCTTAGCCAGGGGGGCAGGATGCCTACCACTACTACCACCCTCACCCAGGGGGGCTGGATGCCTACCACCACCCTTAGCCAGGGGGCAGGATGCCTACCACCACTACCACCCTCACCCAGGGGGGCAGGATGCCTACCACTACTACCACCCTTAGCCAGGGGGGCAGGATGCCTACCACTACTACCACCCTAACCCAGGGGGCTGGATGCCTACCACTACTACCACCCTTAGCCAGGGGGGCAGGATGCCTACCACCACTACCACCCCCACCCATAGGATGGATAATGCATGACACAACCAGCACACCACAACCTAGGGAATGCAAGAAGAAGACATCCCCCAACACCATGACAAGCGTGTGTAGACTGTGTCAAATGCCTACAACACCGAACATGACTTCGAACATACAATGTGACCCCCTAGCACATGTGCCACACAAATGTGTGTGGCACACACAACGCAAGCAGGCCATGACCATTGTGGCAATGGGGTCCAAACCCCCATCATCACAGTGACCAAAATGCAAGTGTGGGGTCCATAGCTGCAGCACATTTTGAACATTGTGGCAATGGGGTCCAAACCCCCATCATCACAGTGACCAAAATGCAAGTGTGGGGTCCATAGCTGCAGCACATTTTGAACATTGTGGCAATGGGGTCCAAACCCCCATCATCACAGTGACCAAAATGCAAGTGTGGGGTCCATAGCTGCAGCACATTTTGAACATTGTGGCAATGGGGTCCAAACCCCCATCATCACAGTGACCAAAATGCAAGTGTGGGGTCCATAGCTGCAGCACATTTTGAACATTGTGGCAATGGGGTCCAAACCCCCATCATCACAGTGACCAAAAGGTAAGTGTTGACAAAGTAAGAGGTGCAACTGCCAAACTGCATGGATGATTCCTGGTCACAGAACAACAAACACATCAGTGGCAAAGTAGTGTATGTGTCCCATTGCAACATAAATTGGGGAGCCAAATCCTGCAGTGCAAATAAGACATAACTTTGGCCATGTGCAGACAAACAACACCCATGGGGGCTGACACCGTCAACAATCATCAATGACACAATGACAGAAGTGACCATCAGAATGCAGACCCACATATTTGCACCAATGGGCACACACATGCAGATACCCTGTGGAGACTGCAGATGTGAGGTGAACAGATACCATACCATGGCAGCAATGGGACACACAATCAACAATTAGCACCAAATGAGGGCTCCCGTCCCATCAGCCTGGTCATGGAAGTGCCAACGGAATCATCAGCACAGATCCAACACACTTGTATTGCAATGTTGCACTGACAACACAGATGAGTCCTTCCCCATTGATGCCCAAACCTGCATGTATACTGGAGATGGCCACACGGTCAGGGAAGTAGACGAATAGAACAATGGCAGGCACAACAGATGTGCAGGGGTGGAAGCCACAGATGTGAAATTGCCAATCTAAGTAGGAAATCCCATTGCCAAATACTGAACACATGACACCCTCAGATGCTGCTATGGATGACATGGATACACCACAGGATAGGACACATTCCCCCTGGACCACATGGGTTCCTGCACAGTAACACTTCATTATCATGAGACCAAATATCACCATCACTGCAGCAAGGGCATGGTTAGCATCATCAACATCATGTACATCAGAAGCAAAAGCACTAGAGAACAGAAAGTTGCTTTATTCAGCATATGTGGCATTAAAAGTAGAAGTCCGGTAGAACATAAACAAAGGCCAATGGCCAGTCCATCAACAAAGTCACAAGTGGGTGACAGTGGCAGATGCCACCCTACACATGCCTGCACAAAACCAGGGACAATCCACTAGGAGGGGCAACCGGGGGGTAGGCCAGGCACCGCAGGGACAGGATCAGGGCTCACCAGGAGGAAGCAGGGAAGGGGTGGTGGGTGCTGGAGAGCCACTGACAACTGCAGTGGAGGTGTCTGACATGGTGTGTGCCGGCACAACTGGGGGGCATGGCTCAGATGTTGTGGGTGCCGGCACGACTGCAGTGGACCCTGCAGATGGAGTGGACAGGTCCGCCACTGCAGTGCCCAAGTCAGACAGGGTGGTAGTGGACTCCACTGCAGTGCCTACCACCAGGGGAGGAGAATGGGGAACAGGCAAGGTGGGCTGGACAGAGGGGAGGACACCCTCACCACATCAGTGGCACAGACAAGCGCAGCGGGGGGTGTGGTGCCGGGAGAGCAAGTGGCAGGGGAGAAGGCCGGAGCCTCTTGGGGATGGTATATCTGTGGGTGGGGGAACCTGGGGCAGGGTGTGGTGGGGGCACCTGTGGAGTGGGGGCCTGAGGGATGGAGGAAGGAGACCTGGTGCTTGAGCTGCAGGGCGGCGGCGGGGTCTTGCTCTTAGCACTCCGGGGGGACTTGCGGGTGGGGGCCTCAGTCTGTCTGCGCCTGGGGGAGGGTGTCCGGGGGCGAGGGGCACTCTGCTCCGTGTGGGGGGCTTCCTCTTCCCCCTGGATGCTGGGGCAGCTGGATCGGAGGGGAAGAGGCCGAGGTCACTGAGGAAGAGGCGCTGGGTCTTTGGGGTTGCAGGTGAGGCAAGGGAGGGTGCTTTGGAGGGAGAGGCAACTGAGGACTGCGCAGTGCCCGTGGATGCGTGTGTGTGTACCAGGGCCCCATCCCCTGTGAGTCTGGTTTCAGTCCCCTGACTGTGCGTGCGTGTGCGTTTAGTTTGTGGCGTGTGTGTCTGTGTGCTGGACGTGTGTGTGCTGGTGTGTGCCTGTGCCGGTGTGTGTGTGCTTGGGACGGGTAAGGTGCTGGGGAGTGTGGATGGAGCAGAGGCAGGAGGGGTGAGGGACTGTCTGAGGAGGGACACTGCTGCCGTCAGGGAGGAGTCCATGGACCTGTTGCCCCTCTGTAGGTCAGACATGCCCGATGAGATGCCCTCCATGAACGACACCAGCTGAGTCAACAGTGCGGTGTGCGCATGGAGGACACTCAGCATGGCTGTCTGCCCTACATGGAGCTGGCGAAGGAGGTACACAGACTCCTCACTCAGGGCAGCAGGGGACACAGGGGCAGGGGGTGCGGTGCCTGGCCCAAAGGAGACACGCTCCCGAACATGGGAGCCTCCACGGACCTGGGGAATGGGAGCCGATGGGAGGGCGGTGGTGGTGCTGGTGGTGGCGGGGACAGCAACACTAGCTGGGGTGTGGTGGCTGCTGACACCCGCCTCCACAAGGGAGTCATCCTCCGAGTTGCTCTGGTCCTCAGCTGAGGTGGATGGTGCTGAGGACTCCTCGGTGTGGCTCCCCTCGCCCTCCGTGCCACTGGGTCCCTCCGACCACTCCTCGGCTGCTGACCCAGTCTGGCTCTCTGGCTCCTCCTGGTCCGTGGAGCTGTCCCCTTCCGTGGCCGTGGATGTATCTGCAAACAATGGGGAAACAGACAGACATCAGTCACCTGCACCAAACGCACACACCACTGTGAGCACAGCACATTACAGAGCAAGCCCTGGCATCATTATTTGTACATTGCTAAAAGTGCCCTAACTGAACAGGAGAAGCCAATTGTAAGTCTGATGCCAAGCATGGCACTCACATCCCACATGGCCTTGCACCCATCTGTCTGGTGTCTGTTGGATTGCAACACCCCAGTGTGGACACATGCACCAAGTACACAGTAGTTGGACAGTGCAGAGGACACGGTGTGGCATGTGGACATGCACACATCACAGCTCTTGCCACTGAGTCAGTACAGGTTTCCGGATGAAAGGGATGCCCAGAGTCAAATAGGAAATGCATGTGATGCATACCAGCGACAGACACCATGATGCACCCATGTCCTGATAGCCAGCGCCACTATGGTGTGCATGTAGCACATGTCACTCCCCTGCAGGACCACCAATAAGTTGACACATGCCATGGCAGAGGCATGACTGCTAAGTCATACATCACTGTCTCAGTGATGTATGACTTGGCAGCCAGACAACAACACTATGCACTGTGTCACAATAGTAGGTCATGGGGAATGCAAGTCCTGGAGCTGCACAAGTGCACATGTACATCCCCCACACAACACATCATCTTAACCCTCATCTGTCCAGGTCACACCTATTGGACATATGGGAGACCTGTGACACTACCCTCTGAACCTGAGCCCCTCACAATTTGCTGTGAATGGGGAACAGCTGCCTGAACTTCACATTCGCATACCCCAGTCTGCACGGGCAGCTGATCAAACACCTATGTGACACACAAGTATCGTCTCCTATGGTCACATCTCCAGGGGCATGCTGAGCCCCTACCAAGAAACACCCCAGCAGTCCTGGCAACTAATCCACAGCACACTGACACAGAGGCAGACACCTGAGGGGTCAAATCACTGTGCACAATGTGTCAGCTGATACACGGGAGTGGGAGTACAGAGTGCATTGCATGGCCTGGAGTAGGCATGACTGTCCTGCTCCACATGAATGAGGGATGTGCCCTGGACAGTGGATAGCTGGCTATGTATGTGTGACACATGTAATCTGCACACTCCTGGGGCCCAAACATTGTTCCCACCCACTGCATGGGCGTGTGCCACATACCCCAGGCACATGTGGTGGCTCAGCTCAGCAAGTGGACCGCATATCAAAGCAACACGCAGATCACATGTCCAAACCCAGGCGTTGTGTGAACAATGGACCCACCCATGATGCCCACAACAGAGTTAGGGAAACAGATGCTGTCCCCCACCTTTAGTGAAGCAAACTGCAAGGACACAGTCCCAAGTGACACAATTCCCTGAATGTAAGGGCCACACCTGGGTATCAGATGACCAGTGGGCAGTGCACAATAGAGGGAGATGGCTCCTGGACAACATGACTGCTGCACTGTGGCAGTTGAACCAGGCCAGAGGAGGGCACAAAGCATGTAATACAGAGTTCACAGTGCAGTCTTTGACTCACCCCCTCCTTGCTGCTGTCTGGCCTTCAGCTGCCCATCCAGGTCTGGAAAGACCACCGCCAGGATCTGGAGCATGTGGGGGGTCAGGGTCCGTGTTCCGCCCCTCCTGCGAGGAGGCGACAGCTTCAGCTGGACCCGTGCAATCCTCCGGGTCCAGCCCCGAAGGTCCTGCCACCTCTTCTGGCAGTTGCGGATCCGGCGCTTGTAGACCCCCACGGACCGGACAGCCCGGACGATGTCCTTCCAGATTTCCTGCTTCCGATGGGCATTAACCTGTCAGGATGACAAAGTGAAAAGGCCATTACCACACATGCAACATATCCGTGCATGACACAGTTGTATATACATGTCTCAATCACAGGGGCACATGATGTACACAGGCAGTGCAAAGCTGACCATGGACAGTTTGCCAGACGTCACTACATGGTATCATTGCATGGGAAGTAAAACCATGTTCAAATGCACTGTCACTGCACCATACCTGTCCAGTGCAAGTCACTACACACTATGGGGGGTGACAACTACTCAGTGAGCCTGCTAGCCAGTGGCGTGCAGACTCTCAGCCTTGCTAGTCACACAAAATGCACATTCAGAAAGGCAGTGCACAGAACACTCACCTGCTCCCCTGGTGTCCCATACAGCTTGCTGTACTGTGGAAGTAGGCTGTCCAGCAGGGCCTGGTTCTCTTCAAGGCTGAAGGCTGGGGCTCTCTCCACAGTACGTGCCATTGCAGGGTCCAGAGGGGCAGAGACAGCAGCAGTGCAGTGGCAGATGTCGTCCTGGAGCATGTAGTGCAGGCAAGTGAGCTCTCAGGGGAACAGCCAGCAATATATATGTGCTGGAGAGGCAGATACTGTCCCTTGTGTCCAAAGTGATAGGTCCAAGTCGTTTGCATCTTCTGAATCTGGCCAATCCATGGAATAGCAGCACCAAAACACGCCCACAGCATCCTTCAAATCTTCAACTTCATGACATACATGATTTTGCAACATTGTTGTGGGTGACCAACTGAATTTACAGCAACCGACTCGTTCGAAATTCGAAAACGCGTCCGTTGCCAGGCAAGCCCATTGTCAATGGGTGCGCACCGATCGGTCCATTGCGGTACAACGCGCACAGGGGTACAACGCGTACCCGCACACATTGAATGCAATGGGCCGGCCGGAGGCACCGATCGGTCCATTGCAGTACAACGCGCACAGGGGTACAACGCGTACCCGCACACATTGAATGCAATGGGCCGGCCGGAGGCACCGATCGGTCCATTGCAGTACAACGCGCACAGGGGTACAACGCGTACCCGCACACATTGAATGCAATGGGCCGGCCGGAGGCACCGATCGGTCCATTGCAGTACAACGCGCACAGGGGTACAACGCGTACCCGCACACATTGAATGCAATGGGCCGGCCGGAGGCACCGATCGGTCCATTGCAGTTCAACGCGCACAGGGGTACAACGCGTACCCGCACACATTGAATGCAATGGGCCGGCCGGAGGCACCGATCGGTCCATTGCAGTACAACGCATCACTGTACATGTGACTGGCATATGTCAGCATGCCTGTCTCAGATGGACATATGCCAGCCACAGATAGCTCCCAGGGAGTGATGGGCACACCTACATCACGACAGCCTGTCCAAACTTTATCATAAGGCATGTAAGGCTGCATTTCCTATTGTGTGTATGTTGGTGTACATGTTGTCCTGTGGGTGTCACCTGTGGGCAGCCACCCCCAGGCTGTGCACGTGTTCATGGGGACAGGATCCTGGGTGTTACGTGTACATGTCCACTGTGATGTGCAACTGTTCATATCTGTGCATGTGCCATGGTCACATTTCACAGTGGTGTATGTGTATGTCATGTCACATACCCCATGAGTCCCATGTGGGACGGTATGTTTGAGCCAGGGTGTCCCAGTGGCACAATAGTGATGGTCCTCCACAGTCTTTGTGCATGTAGTGTTTACAATGTCTCTGATGTCATGTGCACAATGGGAGACAGTCTCCACATCCACGTTGTGTGTGCATGGACTCTGATGTTGTGCGTGTGTGTCACAGACGTCCATGTCTGTCCTGCCGTGGCAAGTGGGGCCACTACCTGTGGGGGTCATGGTTGTTTTGCTGTGGTGTATACATGATACTCCATGTAATGCCAGTGTCCATGTGGCATTACAGGGTCCCTGGGAATGTACCTGTCGTTGAGCTGTGGTGCCTGGGGCACATCTGTCCTCACATGTCACTGTGGGGGGTTATTGTGACACGGCAGCAGGAGATGGGAACTGTGACACGGCCTCATGATATCCAATGGGCCAACCTGGGACTAATTGATGCCACCTGTTGGACCGTGTTGACAGATGTTGGCCATGTATGTACCATACATGTCCTTCCGGTACTGCACACTTCATGTAGTTGTGCCTCATAATGATGTATGTTGGGATCTTGAGTGTGTTCAATGCCGCATATGTGGGGTGACTGACAATCTTGCTCACTTCTCCTCTGCACTGCAGGGCTCCTGCTGTCCATCGACCATTCCCAGACCTGGCAACGATGGTGGAACGGGACAGCATCCGACGGTACCGCTTCACCAGGCAGCTGATTGAGGATTTGGCAGTGCAGTTGTCCCCACATTTGCAGCCTGGCCGGCCGTATCCTACAGCGCTGACCCCCAAGGTGAAGGTGATGGCAGCCCTACACTTCTTTGCCACTGGTACCTTCCAACATACTGTGGCGACTGCTGGTGGGATGTCACAGACCATGTTCAGCCGTGTGCTCCGCGATGTTTTGGCGGCAATGTTGCTCTTCCTGAACCGGTACATCTATTTCCCTAGACTGCGACGACTCACTGACGTGAAGAGTGACTTTTATGCCCTGGGGAGGATGCCGCATGTAATTGGCTCCATTGATGGGACACATGTGGCTTTGGTACCACCACAGGCCCAGGAGCAGGCCTACAGGAACCGCAAGCACTACCACTCGGTCAATGCACTGGTGGTGTGTCTTGCAGACATGACCATCACACACGTGTGTGCCCGTTTCCCTGGTTCAGCACACGATGCCTTTGTGATGAGGAGTAGTCGCATCCCCAGGATGATGGCACAGATGCAGAACCAGCGTGCCTGGCTTGTCGGTGTGTACTGACTTTGTGCCATTGTGTGTGATCTGATCTGTAGTATTCCGCCCACTTTTCCAAGTCAGCTAATGTGCACTTGTCTGTCCGTAGGTGACTCGGGATACCCCAACATGCCGTGGTTGCTGACACCCCTCAGGAACCCTGTGACACCAGCCCAGATGCGCTACAATGAGGCACATGGTCGGACCAGGAGAGTGATTGAGCGGACCTTTGGACTCCTGAAGAGCCGCTTCCGCTGCCTGGACAAGACCGGAGGGTCCCTCCCATATGCCCCTGCGAAAGTGTGCAAGATTATCATCGTCTGCTGCATGCTCCACAACCTGGCAGTGCGGAAGGAGTTGCCTCTCATCCAGGATGACAATGACCAACATCCGCCACCTGTGGAGGATCCTGGCCTGGACCACGATGCCAGTGACGATGATGATGATGATGATGGTGATGGTGATGTCCGCACACAGCTCATCACCAACTTCTTTAGCTGAATGTGAGTATCCTGAGGTGTCATGTCAATGATGTGAGTTGGCATGATGTGTGGGTGGTGCTCTGGTGCTGTTGGAGTGTGTCCATGGGCTACTTGACTGGATGTGTGTTGCGATGTGTGGTGACAGGTGGGCTGTACTCCCCAACAGTGTTGACATGCTAACTTGGTTCTGGGTGGGTATCTTGTAACATGTATTGTGCATGAGTTTTGCTGTTCTGTCCTGTACTCCATTGCTTTTGACTGTGTGTCATTTCTGTCCTTCACAGGGTACTTTCAGATTCGTTTGGTCAACTGTGTCCACCGACGACGTGATTGCACATCCAGGCTGGTAGCTGTTGTGTCCCTACAGGTGATGTGCGCCACACCCATGGACTTCCTTCAGTCTACAGTTGTTGACTGTGTGCCCGCTGCCAGGTGGGATTACCTTGCATCTGTAGTGGTTACAGCATGTTGCAACTGTGTAATAAACCTGTGCTTCACTTTGTGATGTGCGTTGTCTGTGGTCACACATTTGACTGCCATTTGCTTACTGCACCTGTGGGCTACTTGACTACAACTGGGAATGGGTGTGGTGTCTGTGCATTGCACCGTCTTCCCTGGCAACATCAGTGTAGGCAATGAGTCAGATGGCCTAGGTGTGTATGTGTTGTGTAGCCCTGGTGGTGTGTCTCCCTCATGTGTGTCACGTTGCCTGTACTCACATGCCTGTGTTGTCCTTGCTGTTGCAGTTCGCATACACAGTGTAATTTTGCAGTTCATCATCCCCATAACAGCACCCACGTTGGAATCACGACAGAGGCAAGTATGGTGTATTGGTGTGTTTATTGTGATACATTTGTGTTAATAGTGCATAGGATGGGTAGTGCTGTACATAAATCTTGCAATCCCAAGTTCCTAGGTGAATTGAAAGTCCTGGTAGACAGGATCCCCAGTATCGGGGCCACAGTTGTCTGACACATTGGTCCAACTTGTACTCCCCATGCAATGTGTGGGAGTAGTGTTGCCGTCAACAGGGTGAACAGTCTGTGCACAAAGGCGAACATCCAGAACAGGTTCAGGCTTCCTGGGAGTTGCGCTTGGCCATCGGCCTCTCACTTTTCCCTCCTCGGACGACCCCTCTTCTTGGGGGGGCCCTCAAGTACAGGCTGCTGCGGTGCAGGGGACTCTCCGCCAGAGTCCTCCTCCCTCCCTGTGGCAGTTGCAGTTTGTTCGGCACCAGATGTTGTTGGCACACAGGGAGGTGTGGACTGGTTGCTGTTCATCTGGCGGAGGCATTGTAAAATGTCCCTGTGCACCGCCGTCATCTCATGCAGTGCATCCCACTTGGACTCCACGCGGGACATGTGTGAGTCCACACGGGACATGTGTGACTCCACGTGGGACATGTGGGAGTCCAAGCGGGCATGATGGGCAGCCTGCTGCTGTTTAATGTCTCTGAGGAGCCCCACTACCTGGCTGAGCTCTCCGGTGCTGGACTGGTACGCATCAGCTATGCGTACCAGTTGTGGGTCATCATGCACACCAGCAACATCTGCAAGCAGCGACCTCTGTCTCCCACCCCTCCCACCACCCCTGCTGACATGTGCAGTGTGTGCAGTGGCACGCACAGATAACCCTGGTCCACCTTGGGGGTTGGTGGTGGTGGTGGTGTCCATGGCCCCAGGTTGGTCCAGGGTCACTGTGCTGGTGTTGCTCCTTGTTCTGTCCATGTCGGCAGGGGTGGTATTCGTGGTGACAGTCGTTGGAGGGGTGGGTGCAGGGGTGCAGCTGGTGGTCCTGCTGGTGCTGCAGCTGGTGGTCCTGCTGGTGCTGCATGTTGACTTGCACCGGATGTGCCAGGTTGTTCTTCATCGTCCGAGGAGGACAGAGGCTGTACGACGCCAGTGAGCTCGGCATCCTCTTGAGCCTGGGACTGGGACTCCTCAGCGTCTGCTGCTGTGTCCCCATCATCACCTGTTTTTGGGAGACACAAACAATGTATGTTATGTTTCTGCAGGCATCAATGGTTGACACACATGACAGTTGTGACTGTGCCTCTGGGTGCGGGCCTGTACATTGCATTGTCCTAAGTCGTCACAGTCAGGGGTTGATATTGGTGTGGCACATTGTCCTGCATTATTTGGGCATATCTATGTATTTTCTGGGGTGTGAACATGGTCTGCATTGGTTGTGTTTGGTTGACAGCCGGCCCTCCTTCCCACCCACCCACCCAGCCAGTCAGTTATCCCACCATGGAACGTGCTTGCGTTGCAGGGAGTGGAAGTTGTCTCTCAGGATGTCAGTCAGTGGTGTCCTGCTGTTTGTTGGTGCACAGTTGCCAGCAGGGCCTTGTGCTCCCCACAGCAGTAGCCAGTGTCGGCCATCTTGTGAGTCCTTCTCCACTTCCTGTGATGTGAGCATGGTTCAGGGTGGTGTTGATGGGACAGTTGTGGGGGTGACCAATATCAGTGACTACGACTCCCATCATGCCATTGCCTCCACCCCACTTCCCAGCATTCCCATACTTACTTGCTTTTGTGGGGAGTTCAGTGTGTGTGGGTGTGAGAGCAATGGCAAGATGGCTGACAGTGGTGTCCTGCTGTTGGTTGGTGTGCAGTACCCAGCATGCCCTTGTGCTCCCCACGACACAGCAACAGTGTCAGACATCTTTGATGGGCCTTTCCACTCTCTGTGGGATGTGCATGCGTGAGTGTGAGCTTGCTGGGCCATGTGGTGGGGGATGTAGAGCTGTGACTACGACTCCCATCATGCTATTGCCTCCTCCCCCTTCCCAGCATGCCCATGCTTCCTTCCTTTTGACTCTGCTTCCCTGTGGGGTGGGCTGGCTGTGCTGACAGGATGGCTGGGAGTGTTGTCCTGGCAGTTGTTTGGCTAAGAGTCCCAAGAGTGTCCCTGTGCTTCACACAACATAACCCAGGGTGGTGGTTCTTTGTGGGATCTTGTGTTAGGATGGGGGGCATTGCATTCTACCAGGTGGGTCCTGTTGAGTTTGTGTTGGGGTGTGTGTGAGGGGAGGTGCTTGTGACTATGGTCAGTGCTGCAAGTCCCCCTTCCCACCCAGCCAGCCAGATATCCCACCATGGAACGTGCTTGCATTGCAGGGAGTGTAAGTTGTCGCTCAGAATGTCAGTCAGTGGTGTCCTGCTGTTTGTTGGTGCACAGTTGCCAGCAGGGCCTTGTGCTCCCCACAGCAGTAGCCAGTGTCAGCCATCTTGTGAGTCCTTCTCCACTCCCTGTGATGTGAGCATGGTTCAGGGTGGTGTTGATGGGACAGTTGTGGGGGTGACCAATATCAGTGACTACGACTCCCATCATGCCATTGCCTCCACCCCACTTCCCAGCATTCCCATACTTACTTGCTTTTGTGGGGAGTTCAGTGTGTGTGGGTGTGAGAGCAATGGCAAGATGGCGGACAGTGGTGTCCTGCTGTTGGTTGGTGTGCAGTACCCAGCATGCCCTTGTGCTCCCCACGACACAGCAACAGTGTCAGACATCTTTGATGGGCCTTTCCACTCTCTGTGGGATGTGCATGCGTGAGTGTGAGCTTGCTGGGCCATGTGGTGGGCGATGTAGAGCTGTGACTACGACTCCCATCATGCTATTGCCTCCACCCCCTTCCCAGCATGCCCATGCTTCCTTCCTTTTGACTCTGCTTCCCTGTGGGGTGGGCTGGCTGTGCTGACAGGATGGCTGGGAGTGTTGTCCTGGCAGTTGTTTGGCTAGAAGTCCCAAGAGTGTCCCTGTGCTTCACACAACATAACCCAGGGTGGTGGTTCTTTGTGGGATCTTGTGTTAGGATGGGGGGCATTGCATTCTACCAGGTGGGTTCTGTGGAGTTTGTGTTGGGGTGTGTGTGAGGGGAGGTGCTTGTGACTATGGTCAGTGCTGCAAGTCCCCCTTCCCACCCAGCCAGCCAGATATCCCACCATGGAACGTGCTTGCATTGCAGGGAGTGTAAGTTGTCTCTCAGGATGTCAGTCAGTGGTGTCCTGCTGTTTGTTGGTGCACAGTTGCCAGCAGGGCCTTGTGCTCCCCACAGCAGTAGCCAGTGTCAGCCATCTTGTGAGTCCTTCTCCACTTCCTGTGATGTGAGCATGGTTCAGGGTGGTGTTGATGGGACAGTTGTGGGGGGGCAATATGTGTGACTGCGACTCCCATGATGCTATTGGCTACACTGACTTGGCCAGCATACACAGAATTCCTTCCTTTGAGTGGTCTTCACTGTGTGTTGGTGTTGTTGTGGTGGCTACATGTCTGGATGTGTTTGTTAGTTCTATTTGTGCCACTGCCTAGTTGTAGTTGTGTTTGTACATGTGTTGGCACAGTTGGATGTGACTTTTTTGATGGCATGTGTTGTGTTTATCTGACTAACATACACATTTTGGGATGATTCTGTTCTGGTTGCTGTGTAATTGCTATGAGTGCATGGTTTGACTCTCCCCTTGACAGTGATGTGTGTGTTTTGTGGCAGTATATTGTGTACATTTGTTGTGTACTCACCAGGCTCTGGGATGTCCTCTAGTCCATATACGCTCACTGGCGGAAGGATGGCCCGCACCTTCTCCTCCCAGGGCCTGAGGTATATTGGCTTGGCAGGAGGGCCACTGCCGGTGTGTTGGCTGTTGATGTAGTCTTTCTTCAGCATGTCCCGTACCCTCCTGCGCACGTCATACCACCTGTTCTGGATGTCGGTCTTTGTGCGCCGACATGGTGATTGGGCGTTCACCCTGTTGATGATCCTCTCCCACATCTTGGTTTTCTGCGACATGGGGGTCTGTTGGACCAGTGTGCCAAACAGCTGTGGCTCCACCCTGAGGATCTCGTCTACCATGACTTCCAATTCACTATCTAGGAACTTGGGATTCTTCTTGGGGGGCATGGTGATGGTTGGTGATGGTGGGTGATGTGTGTGTTGGTGTGCAGGTGAGGGTGTGTGAGTGTGTGTTTTGCTGGGTGTATGTGAGGTAGGTGTTTGTTGGTGTGCTGATGGTGTGTGGCTTGTGTGAGGGATGAGCTGTGGGTGTGTGGTTGCTTTCTCTTGGGTGCTGGCAGTGGAATGGCATTTGCAAAGGCTCATGGTTGTGATTTGTGTCCTTTATATAGGTGGAGTTGTGGGTGTGTCTTTGTTCTCTGTCCCCACCCCCCCAGTATTTATTGGCTTGGTAATTGCTTGTTTGGCCTTTTTTTGGGTGATTTTTCCTTTGTGCTGTTTGTGTATGTTGGAAACGTTCTTGTGACCGAGTCGGACCCTGCATTGGTCTCGTACGGTGTTCTCCGTTTCGTTCACGCTGTGTTTGTGCAGTTTTCTATGCTGCGTACGCGTCGGTCGCGGTGTATTGTGTTGCTTCGGCTCGGTTTTGTATGCGTGTCGGTCGTACGGCTTGTCCTCCGTCCGACTCGCTCGTGGTTTTCGCGCCTTGCATCGTACTTTGCGGTTTGGAGTTCGCGTGTACGTTTCGGTCGGATTTGTTCCGGGTGCGTGTCGGTCGGTTGGATTCGCGTGTTTTTCCGGCCGGATTGCTGTTTTCCGTGCGGCTCGGTCGGTCGACTTGGTTTCGGTACGTGTCGGTCGGATTTTTCGCGCCTTGCATCGTACTTGGCGTGTCGTGCGCCACGGGTACGTGTCGGTCGGTATTATTTCCGGATCCGAGTCGGTCGGCGATTTTTCCGGCCCGAATCGGAATCGACCCCATAATGTCTACAAGTATGGGTGATATGTGATTCTTATACCATACCCAAGTTATAACCCTCATTGTCTCATGTAATATTACCTGTAAATTGCTTTACATACATTGATGATTTAGTGTGACTATGTGTGTGATGTAAAGCACTCTGACACCCTACACTGGGATGAGTAGCACTATAAAATAATTAAATAAAAAAATAGGAGGTGCTATATACATCAGTATGTCTGTATTTACTCATACAGACAGATAAATCTTGCATACTCACATCTCTTACATAATTAGTTGAACAAAGTTAAAAACCTACCCCCAAATCAAACTTTCTCTTAAGTACTTGTGAAGTGATAACATGCTGTGCGCATTTGTTTTCTTCCATTGCTTTGGCGTCTAGGTGTTAGGCTCCAGATAGCTCCCGTCTAGTTTTACACTCAAAGAAAAACAAGCATTTGCAATGCAATAGGTCTCGCATTTACGCGAGTTTGAGCTATTGACATTGCAAATAACAATGCCTTTTATTTTTGATTCGTTTTTAAAACATAAATAAAGACATTGTCATTTACAATGCCAATAGCTTAAACTGGTGTAAATGCGAGACCTATTGCATTGCAAATGCTTGTTTTCTTTCCCAGCAGTCCTGAAATGGGAAATGTTAAAATGTTTCTGACACACAGGAATAGAACTCCATACGTGCCAGCAATATTTGTCTTTTTACTTTTCAGCAACAACCCCATGCTTTGGGGGCTTGTTGCTAAAAAACCAAACGAAATGCCAAAGGAGCCAAAAAGAGTTTGGCTAGGAACATGGTCGTTTGTTGGACAGTCCAGGTAACTTGTATCAAGGTGTTGTTCTCCGGCTCTTCCGCCTGTTTGATCACGGCTCCTGTCTTTGCATATACAGATTTTTATATTATTTTTCCATAAGGGCTCTTTAATAAGGTCTCGTATATCAATATGGATGGATTTTCTGGTTGAGTGTGTGGATTAACCGAGAGGTTATTGTCTGTCTTGGAATGTTACGAGACTTGCTGAAATTCAGTCTTTTTTTAATTACAACTTTTTTATTGGAATTTCGCTGTATAAAGTAAACGTAATTGAACCATTAACGGTAACAAAAGGTGTTTTTACAGTAGTCCATTTCCGTGTGTCCTCTTAACTTTGCTCCTAAAGTTTTGCTGAGGTCTTTCCCCTGTAGACATAGGTGTGACACGTGTCTGTGTTTTCTTTAGCTGCTGTTTTCATTAGAATGTTCTTTTTGTTTTATTTAGTTACAGTGGTCTGCATAGGGTTCTAGTAACAGGCGATGAACTTCCAGTGAAATGCTCTTACCTGTGTACAGAGTTCCATTCTGGGTGTCTGTGTGGGCGCTCGGTGGAACTGTGTGTGTGAGGAGGAGCTGGGAGATGCTGCGTTCCCGCGGTGTTCTGGCGTCACACACCACAACGCATTTTATCTCCCTTGGCAAAGGAATGTAGTTGCGCATTCTGCCCTCAGCTGCGTTTGATAATATTTTGGACTTGTATTGTTAAAGTATACCATGAATCTAGTGTTTTTGTTCTTCTGCTTGCTGCTGACCCTTAGCGGGTGGACAGCTGAGACAAGCATGTGGAGCACAGGTAAACGTTGAGCCCCCCCCTCTCCAGGAGGCAGTGTGGGAGTCGGGTCGGCACACTTGCATTAGTACAGCTCTGGGCACGTTCCTCTGTGGGGACCGGTGTTTAATGTCAAGCGCCGTCCAATCGGGGCAGTTGGCCAATTGTTGACGGTTCGTTCGTATATCCTGGCCAAATAAACAAACCCCATTTCCTGATTGTTGCAAATAAAAAATAAATGCAGTATGACAAATGCAATATTGAAAATTCTGTTAACGTTTGAAATTTGGGGTATATCTGAGGGTACAGGCGGGAAATCATTATATTTCTGTTTTTCATCGTGAAACCGAGAAAATGGCCGTAAACCGGTCTCAGACCGCGTACAGCTGATCAAAGCGCCAACTCGAAAAAGAGATTGAAACTGGTAACTAGCTCCAATGTAACCTACTGTGGGGGAAGCGGACTGGGTGTATGTTGTCGGACCTGACAGACGCCTCGGTCCGGATTCCAGCAAGAAGCAGTAGCGGCCGAATAACAAAAAGAAAGTGCCCACCAATTAATTGAAGGAGACCGTGTAACGCCGCAAGGAAACGATCCAGTCGGGATGGGCCGGCCAAAAAGGAGACAGGGCGGTAACAAATAAGCCTCATTTCCAATCAGAGGCCAGCGTTTTGCATAAAGGATGACGCCAGCCAATGGGATTGATGGGCGGGGCTTCAAGTCCCCTTCTGAAATCTCCTTGATCACAAGAGTTCTTGCAGAGCGAGCAGCGCATGCTCTGCAACGCTAGGCGAGACCTAAAAAGGACGATAGCCCTTTATTTTAGAACTGTGTTTTGGGCCCAGCTGGAAGTGTAAATAAGAAAGTCCCCTTGCATGTTGCTGCTTCGAACAGAATTCAGACAACGTTCAGGCACTGCTGAATTATGTCCTGGTGTCGGAAAATTACACCAGGACACATTCAGCATGTTTCTCTGGGTGGGCTGAATCCCAGATCTGACAAGAAATAGGTTTTGAAACCAGGATACGGCCCGATCCTCCCACTTTCCAGCACTGCTACCCACACCTAATCGCTAAATTTAACTGTACCTCCCTTTTACCTCTACTCACCCCTAAATACTAAATTGACCCTTATGTCCCTTTGTCTCTACCCTCACCTTAACTCTAAAATTACCCTTTCCTCCCTTTACCACTACCCAGCCCTAAACCATAAAATTATCCATATTTTCCTTTACCTCTACTCACCCCTAAAACTTTAAAATTATTCTTACCTCATTTTCTCTAGCCAACCCTAAAATTACCCATGCCTCCCTTCACTACTACCCACTCCTAAATCACAAAATTACCCATATCTCCCTTTACCTCTACCCAACCCTAAATTTACCCTTACCTCCACCCACCCCTAATACCTAAAATTACCCTTACACCCCTTTACCACTATCTACCCCTAAACTCTAAAATCACCTGTATCTCTCTCTACCCACCCTTAAACTTTACAATCGCGCTTGCGTTCCTTTATCACAACTCACCCCTGAACCCTAAAATCACCCTTCCCTCCCATTAGCTCTACCCATGCCTTTCACCTTTTTTAAAGTAACATTGTGTAGGAAAGTGGGTTTCTGTTGCAGTAACCCCCCCCCCCCACACACACACACTTTTTGCCAGAATTTTGATGCACTTTGACTGAATGTGCCCTGGGTCCCTGCCAATCAGGTCCCCAGGGCCTGTGTTCTTTCCCAAAACTGTACATTTGTTTTCACAATTGGCACACCTCTGGCCCATATGTAAGTCCCTTGTAAAAGGTACCACTGGTGCCAAGGGCCTTGTGACCAGAGAGAGTCTCTAAGGGCTGCAGCGTATATTGTGCCACCCTCAGAGACGCTTCACCAAACACATACACACTGCCATTGCAGACTGTGTGCTTTGGTGCAGACAAAACTTAACAGTCGACATGGCCACTGCCTGTGGCATAGGTAAGTCACCTCTCTAGCAGGCCTCATAGCCTTAAGGCAGGGTGCACTATACCACAGGTGAGGGCATAGCTGCATGAGCAATGTGCCCCTACAGTGTCTGTGCCATTCACAGACAGTGTAAGTGCAGTGGAGCCATATTGAGTACATGGGCTGGGAGTTTATCATTACGAACTCCACAGCTTCATGATGGCTTTACTGAATGCTAAGGAGTTTGGTATCAAACTCTTCAGCATAATAAACCCACACTGATGCCAGTGTTGGATTTATTACAGAATGCACTTAGAGGGCATCTTAGAGATACCCCCTGAAAAATGACCACCTCCCTCGTGTCCAGCTGGGTGGTCTGAACCAGCCTGCCATACACACATGTTTCTGGCCCTCTGAGGTGGGAGCCCTGGTGCTCTCGTGGGTCAGAGACAAAGGCTACTTGGGGTGGACGTGCTTCACACCTACCCCCAAGCAGGAACAGCATTCAGTGAGCCTCAAAGGCTTCCTGCCTTATGGTATGCTAGCCAGGGCCTCTCCAGCAAGAAGAGATGCCCACCCCCTTGACCATGCCCCACTTTTGGTGGCAAGGTCGGCAGGAAAATTAGTAGTGTCCCCTCTCTGCCAGGACCACCCCTAAGGTGCCCTAGACCGAGGTGACCCCCTCCTTAAGAAATCCTCCATCTTGAATCAAAGGATTCGACCCAATCAGGTTAAGGGGATGCCCCCTCCCCAAAGGGAGGGGACATTCAAAGGGTGTAGTCACCCTAAAGGCAAGTAGCCCATTGGCTACCATCTGCCAGTCCCTGTAATACCCCTAAATTCAGTATTTAGCGGCACCACTGAACCTTGATCCTCAGATTCCTGCAACCTAAGAAGAAGACGGACGAAGAAAACACTGTGCAGCACAGCAAGAAGACACCTACTGACTTGGCCCCAGCCCTACCAGCCGTCTCCTGCTTCAAGAGTCTGTGGAGAAAACGACCCCTGTCCTGAGGAAGACTGCCCACTCTTCAACAAAGACCCGATCTCCCGAGGCCCTGCCCAAAAGAAAATATACCAAAGACTCTGAATCCTGCTGGATCCGTGTCTCCTGCCCACTCTGCACCCAACGCCCATGGCCTGAGTTTGAGTGGCTACCCTGTCCTGTGAAGTCTCCCCAGCGATCCTGGCCTCATCTCCTTCTGTGGCTGCCCTCTCCTGGACCCCACGAAGTCGCCTGCAGCCTCAAGAAACGGTCCATCGATCGCGACCAGCTCTGGTAAAGTAAACCGGACAGCAAAAGGCACCCTTGCATCCTCTGCACCCTGACTTTGGGGAGCCCAGCAGATGGTGCCCAGGTGTGTCTCAACATTCCAACTTACCTGCCCAGCCGTTGGTCACCTTCGTCCAGCCTCCTGGTCCAAGCCGGCAGCCTCTTTGAGAGACCGAGATTCCCCATTGAAATGCCTTGGGCGCCTGATGCTGATTTGCACCCTGCACCCGGCCACCCCTGTGCCGCTGGTGGTGTAGATTTGGTGCTGCCATGTGGCCCCCTTGTGCTTGCTTTGACCCCCGGGTCTGTGCCCCAAAACCACAGGTACTTACCTGCAAACCGTGCCTCTTTGAGGTATCCCCAGTCTCCATTGACTAACATCGGGCTCAGTGACCTCTGCACCCGGCTGCCCAAGATTCGCTGGTGGTGCAGTACCTACCTTGAACTGACCCTTGCCCAGTGCTAGTCCAAACCCCCGAAGACTGGAATTGTGAGTCGAGTACTAATGCGTAACACTGTTTTCCTTCCATAGGATTGCATTGCCTTCTATCTATTGCATACAACTGTCTAACTTTTACCATTGCTAAGTGCTACTATTTCTGATTGACAATACAAAAGTATTTCTAAGACTGTAAAGCATTTCTACTGCCTTGCAAAACAATTCTTACTGCATTTTGAAAAGTACTACTACCTGCAACTGAGTACTTCTTGGTTCTAGAAATAAAATAACCAAACAATAACTTTTTATACAAAATAATTGTTCGGGATTCAGTTTTTGAGTGTGTGCAATAATTTCTTGCCTGATTGTGTACAATAAATGCTTAACACAGCCCTCTGATAAGCCTAACTGCTCAACCACACTACCACAAATAGAGCTTTTAGTATTATCTACTTAAGCCTCTGCAAACCTCTGTGGATCCACTGGACTCTGTGCACACTATACTGACGGCTACAAAATCATCCACAAGGACCGCACCAACCGGCCAGGAGGAGGCATTGCCATTGTACACAAAAACACCCTCCAACTCACAACTGACTCCGACGACCACTCACCCGACATGGAGCACCTCCACTTCCATATCCAGACCAACCCAAACTCCACCCTCCACGGCACCCTCGTCTACAGGCCTCCTGGCCCCCGCCCCCCCTTCAGCGAATCCATAGCCGACTTCATTGCACACCACAATCTCACCTCAATGAACTACATCCTCCTCAATGACCTCAATTTCCACCTGGACGCCTTGACGACCACAACACCTCACCACTACTGGAGACCCTCACCACTACCAGACTGAAACAACTGGCCTCCTCCCCAACCCACTAAGCAGGACACACGCTTGATCCCATCTTCTCTGTAAGCAACAAAATCTCCGTCAGTCACACCTCTGAACTTCATTGGACAGACCACCACTGCATCCACTTCTCCTTCACCAAACCCACAGAACACCACCGCAACCAACACAGAAGCTGGAACAAGGTCTCCAAAGACCAACTCGCCACCTCCCTCCGTAAAACCCTATTGCCGACCTCCACAAACGCCAATGCCTCAGCACACAACAAGGTTAGAAATGGGATTTTTGGTAGGCTAGGGCATGTACCAAAGCCAGGCAGAAAGCACCACTCTAGTCAGGATAAGGTAGTTACACTCCTAAAATAACCCCTGCTCACCCCCTTGGTAGCTTGGCACGAGCAGTCAGGCTTATCTTAGAGGCAGTGTGTAAAGCATTTGCACATAACCAACAGTAATACAGTGTAAGCACTACAAAAGGACACCACACCAGTTTAGAAAAATATCCAATATTTTTATATACTTAAGACAAGACCAAAAATGATAAAAATCCACAATACAGTACTTAGAAATCTTCAGTTATCAAAATAACCTTGAAGAACAGTTCCTTGAAGTCGATAGCTCCGTCCGGGGCTATCACAGCGTCGTGAACAAACAAATCCAAACAGTTCTGGCTGACCGCGGCGTCGCGGGCCAGCTACGGTGTCAGGAAGACCCGCATACAGTACCTTTTAGAAATGCAGGGCGTCGGTGACCTTTTGTTGAGCTTCCGAAAGCACGGCGTCGGCAGGTGTCGGTTCCGGAGGTCGGTGCAGGAGTCGTCGGGGCCCTCAAAGTCACACGCGTTGCAGATCGAACTCCTCTCTGTTGAAGTCAGGAGCGCTGGCGTCGGCATGCGCTGGTTTCTGCGGGGCGAAGTGCAGTGGTGCGGCGTTCGGTGCCCTCAGGTCGCGGTGCGAGCAGCGACTCGGTGGCAGCGTCAGAAGGTGTCGTCGGTGAGACCAGGGTTGCGGTGCGAAGTGAATGCGGTGCTCGTCACGGTGCTGGCAGGTCGCGGTGCAACCAGCGGCGTCGTCGTTGCTGGAGCGCTGTTGTCTGGAGTTGATGGCGCCAGCGTCGGTAGGCCAAGGCTGCGGTGCAGGATGAGGGCGGTGCGTCGTGTAACTTTACGAGCGGTGCCCTCGAACCACGGTGCAAGCAGCGGCGTGGAGCGGCGTCGTCGGGGAGGCCAAGGCGTCGTCGCGAGGCGGTGCGGAGTGCGGTGCCCACAGGTCGCGGTGCGAGCAGCGGCTCGGTGGCGGCATCAGCAGGCGTCGTCGGTGAGACCAGGGTCACGGCGCGGCGTTGCGTCGGTGCCCTCTGTGGTGCCTTCAGGACACGGAGTTGGCAGCGGCGTCGTAGACGGCGTCAGGTTGCTTTTTCCTCTGTTGCAGCACAAAACACACAGTCCCCAGTGCTGAGGATAGAAGAGCTTGAAGTCTTTGCTGTTCCTGAGACTTCTTCAACAGGGGGCAAGCTCTACCTCAAGCCCTTGGAGAAAAACTCACAAAAGTAGATTGCAGAAAGTTCAGTCCAGTCCTTTCACTGCCCAAGACAGAATCAGCCACTGCAGGCCAACACAGCAAAGCACACAGCAAAGTGGTAGTTCCTCCTCACAGCTTCTCCAGTTCTTCTTCTTGGCAGTCTTCTTGATCCAAAAGAGTTCTAAAGTTCAGGGGTCTGGGCCCCAATATTTATATCCCAAAATCCTTTGATCTCTTAGGCAGAGAGTGTCTGTGCCCAGCCAGAACCAGCTCTGCCTTCTCTGGTGTGACTTCCTGGCAGGAGGTGGAGACGGCATGATCAGAGGCAGACCAGGCCTCCCCTTCCCCAACTGCAGCTCAGGCCTATTCAGCCCTTTCCTGACCCACCTAGACTATCTGGAGCCACTCCTGTTCCCCAGCCTTCTGTCATCCAAAACCCAGACAGGCAATCCACATTCCAACAGAGGCACACGGGATGACTGAGCAAGAAAATACCTACTTTCTAAAAGTGGTATGTTCAAACACAGAATGTAAAAATCACCTTCACTAAAAGATGCATCTTTAAATTCTGAGTTCAGGCATACTAAACTTTATTTTCCTACCAGTTATGTTTATAAGATGTTATAAACAAACTCCCCATTCTGTACTAGGGTGAACAGGTAGCCTTGCAATAGCGAAAAACGAAATTGGCCGTAATTCGCTATCAGGACATGCCACACACACCAGGGCATGTCCTACCGTTCACATACACTGCACCCGGCCCACAGGGGTACCTTGGGCCTACCTTAGGGGTGGCTGACATGTAAGAAAAGGGAAGGTGAGGGACTGGCAAGTGTGTACACTGGCCAAGTCGACATGGCAGTCACAAACTGCGTGCAGACTCCGCAATGGCGGGTCTGAGTTACCTTTTCAGGGCTACTCACGTGGGTGGCACAATCAGTGCTGCAGGCCCACTAGTAGCATTTGATTCACAGGCCCTGGCACACTCAGTGCACTTTACTAGGGACTAACAAGTAAATCAAATATCCAATCATGGAAACACCAATCCATAACACAATTTACCACAGGAGCACTTGCACTTTACCACTGATCAGCGGTGAGAAAAGTGCGCAGAAACACTACGCCAGCAAAAACAGAGTCAAAACCGGGAGGTCAGAAAGCAAAAACTCAGGGGAAACACACCAAAAGATGCCAAGTCTAACACATGTCCCCTCCAGCTGAAAGTAGGGAGAACTACCCACCCTCCTGGAGTTCTCTTCACTAAGGCGGAAGAACCTGGACAGACCATCTGCATTGGCGTGTTCTGTGCCAGGACGGTGTTCCACCGTAAAGTCCATTCCCTGTAGGGAGATGGACCACCTCAGCAGTTTTGGATTCTCACCCCTCATTTGCATCAACCATCTGAGGGGCCTGTGGTCTGTCTGAGCCTGGAAGTGAGTCCCAAACAGGTATGGTCTCAACTTCTTCAGTGCCCAGACCACAGCGAAAGCTTCCCTTTCTATGGCACTCCACCTCTGTTCCCTGGGGAGTAGTCTCCGGCTAAGGAAGACTACAGGCTGGTCTAGGCCCTCTTCGTTCAGTTGTGAGAGCACCGCTCCCACTCCATGCTCTGAAGCGTCAGTCTGCACGACGAATTCCTTGGAGAAGTCGGGTGCCTTGAGCACGGGTGCCGTGCACATGGCGGCCTTCAGGGCATCAAAAGCCTTCTGGCAGGACTCAGTCCAGATCACCTTCTTGTGATGCTCCCTGGAAGTCAGCTCTGTTAAGGGGGCAACAATGGTGCCATACCCCTTAACAAATCTCCTGTAGTACCCGGTGAGTCCTAAGAAGGCCCTCACCTCTGTCTGGGTCTTGGGGGGCTCCCAAGCCAGAATGGTGTCAATCTTGGGTTGTAGGGGCGCCACCTGGCCGCTTCCTACCTGGTGTCCCAAGTACACCACTGAACCCTGCCCGATCTAGCACTTACTGGCCTTGATCGTGAGGCCTGCCCTCTGCAGCGCCTTCAACACTTCACTGAGGTGCTGCAAGTGTTCTTCCCAGCTGGAACTGAACACTGCGATGTCATCCAGGTAGGCGGCACTGAAATCCTCCAGCCCAGCCAACACCTGGTTGACCAACCTCTGAAAGGTGGCAGGGGCATTCTTCAACCCAAAGGGCATCACCCGCAACTGGTAATGTCCTTCTGGGGGTGAAAATGCTGACCTCTCCTCGGCCCCATCGGTTAAGGCAATCTGCCTGTACCCAGACGTTAAATCAAACGTGCTGAGGAACTTTGCAGCTCCCAACCGATCAATGAGCTCATCAGCTCTGGGGATGGGGTGTGCATCAGTCCTGGTGACGGCATTGAGCCCACGGTAGTCCACACAAAACCACAGTTCTGGAGTGGCACCGGGTGCAGCAGCCTTTGGGACCAAGACCACTGGGCTGGCCCAAGGACTGTTGGAAGGTTCGATCACCCCTAACGCCAACATCTTAGAGACCTCCTCTTTAATGCTGGCCTTGACCCGGTCAGTCAACCTGTAAATCTTGTGCTTCACAGGAGGGCTGTCACCGGTGTCCACGTCATGGGTACACCAGTGAGTAACACCTGGGGTCAGGGAGAACAGTGGGGCAAACTGTCCCAACAACTGCTGACAGTCGCTCTGCTGCTCTGGAGTCAGTGTAGGGGAGAGGATCACACCTTCCACTGACCCATTGCGCTCCTTGGTAGACAGGAGGTCAGGGAGAGGTTCACTCTCCTCTTCCACCCCATCATCTGTCGCCAAGAGCATGCTCACTTCGGACCTCTCGAAGTGGGGCTTGAGGCGGTTCACGTGGAGGACCCTCAAAGGGTTCCTTGGAGCCCGCAAATCCACCAGGTAGGTGACATCACTTTTGCGCTCCACCACCTCAAATGGCCCAGTCCACTTGTCCTGCAAGGCACAAGGTTCCACTGGGGCCATGACCCACACTTTTTGCCCAGGTTGAAATTCGACCAGAGTGGCATTCTGGTCATACCACTTCCTCATTTCTTCCTGGCTTGCTTCTAGGTTCGCCTGAGCGAGTTTCCTGAAGCGGGCAGTTTGGTTTCTGAAGGCCAGCATGTAACTGAACACATCCTGGGGAGTTTTCCTGGGAGCTGCCTCCCAGCCTTCCTTCACCAAACTCAGAGGTCCTCTCACAGGGTGACCATACAGAAGCTCAAAGGGACTGAACCCAAGAGACTTCTGTGGCACCTCCCTGTATGCAAAGAGAAGGCACGACAAGAGGACGTCCCACTTACACCTCATGGGTTCTGTTAGACCCTTAATCATGCCCTTCAAGGTCTGGTTGAATCTCTCCACCAGACCGTTACCTTGTGGGTGGTAAGGGGTGGTAAACTTGTAGGTTACACCACACTCCTTCCATAGGGATGTCATATACTTAGATATGAAATTGGTCCCCCTGTCAGAAACCACCTCTCTGGAGAACCCCACTCGGGAAAAGATCCCCATTAATGCCCGGCCCACCACTGGCGCCATTGTTGTCCTGAGAGGGATTGCCTCCGGGTACTGGGTGGCATGGTCCACCAAGACCAGGATGTACCTGTTGCCCATGGCTGTCTTGGGATCCAGTGGCCCCACAATGTCCATCCCTACCCTGTCAAAGAGTGGTCCAACCACTGGAAAAGGTTGGAGAGGAGCTTTGACCTTCCTCCCACTCTTACCACTTGCATGGCAAGTTTGGCAAGACCTGCAATGTCCATCTGACTGCCTTCGCATTTGGGGCCAGAAGAAGTGGGTGACAAGCCTGTCAAAGGTCTTGTCCTGCCCCAAATGTCCTGCCAAAGGCACGTCATGAGCCAGACCCAGTAGGAAGGTCCTGAAGCGCTGGGGCACCACCAGCACACGGGCTGACCCAGGCTCAGCGACCTTAGGCTCACTGTACAGGAGATCATTCTCACATTAGATCCAATGTGAGCCGGACTGATCACCAGCTGCCTGTCTGCAGCCTGCCGCCGCAGACCCTCTAGAGAAGGGCACTCTTTCTGCTCCTTGCAGAATTCCTCCCTGGTGGGACCCCCTTCTTGCTGCCAATGGGTCAGCTCAGAGATGTCCCCTGGTTCAGCTACCTGCTCCCCTGTAGGCACCGGGGCGTCCCCCTCAAGGTCCGCCTCCTTCCGGTCCGTGGGAACGTCAGGGGCGGGTTTCCTGCGCCCCTTGCTCTTTCTCTTGGCAGGGACTTGGGCCACTGTTTCAGGCTCCAAGTCCTCTTGATCACCCTTTCTGGCCGCCATTGACCGAGTGGACACGCATACCCACTCTGGCAACCCAAGCATCTCCAAGTGAGACCTGAGCTCAACATCCTTCCATAAGGACTGCTCCAGGTCGTTACCTAGCAGACAATCTACAGGCATGGAAGGGCTCACAACCACCCTCAAGGGACCTGAGACCCCCCCACTCGAAGGGAACCTGCGCCACCAGACACTGGCGCTCTGAATTGTCCACCGCAATTACTTGGTGGAATGCCCCTGGGACTACCTGCTTCTCAGAGACCAGGTGACACCGGACTGAGGTCACACTGGCTCCAGTATCTCTGAGAGCCTCTACCCTTTTCCCATTGATGGTCACCCAGGTGCTGTATTTCTTTGTGTTAGGGGGCACCGGGTTTCCTAGGACCATCTCACTGTCCCCTAGTGAGACGAGGGTCATTTCTGCGGGGTCCCCACCCTCCTGTGGGTACTCCTCCTCCCCAAGCGCTACACTAGCCAACACCTTGGACTGCCCACCGGTGGGTGGCTGTGCCCCCTTAGGGCACTTGGGGTCCCCCTTCATGTGACCCACCTGGTCACATGCAAAACACTTGTGGGGGCCGGTCTCAGCAGGCTTTCCTGACGAGACCCCTTGTTTCTTATCTCCTGGGGGATGGGAACCTTTACCCTGGGTGTTAGTTTGGGGCCCTTTAGAGAACTCCTGTGTTTTACCCTTGTCCCCCCCAATTTTCTGCTGGGGACCCTGCCCACCTTTGGCTGAGTCTCCCCCATACGCTTTCCTGTGGACCCTGGTACTCACCCAGCGGTCCGCCTCCATAGCAAGCTTCCTGGGGTCAGTCAGCTTACTATCAACTAGGTGCTGGCGCAGATCTGCAAAACATAGACTAGACAAGTGCTCCCATGCAATCAAATTGTAGAGCCCCTGAAAATCTGTCAAATTTCTGCCCTTCACCCAGCAATCCAGTGACCTGCAAAACATATCTACACATTCCAACCAAGTGTTGGCATCGGACTTCTTACTGGACCTGAACTGATCCCTGTACTTTTCAGGAGTGAGACCATACTTAGTGAGAAGGGCGTCCTTCATGTCTGGATAGGTGAGGTGATACCCCTTACCCAAAGCTATTAAAGTATCCCTTGCTTCTTCTGGGAAGAGAGGCCACAATCCTGCTGCCCAATTCGCCTCAGGGACCCCATTCATGTGTATCGCTGCCTCGTAACCCTGAAACCACCTTTGTATGTCATCCCCCTTCTTGAATTCTTTGCCTACATTCTTAGGGATGTGCACAGTCCCGTCTGCCTGTCTTGACGGGTTGCTGCCACCATGTGAGCTGGCTCTACTCCTCTAATCCAGCTCCTTTATCCTGAACTCATGCTCTAACATCATCCTTTTCTCCTCCATGGCTAACTTAAGCTTCTCCAGTTCTACTGCAACTCTCCTTGCTTCCCGCCTATCCTCCAGCTCTCCTGGGGACAGGCCACTGTTGCCCAGCCTGGAGGGTCCCCCCCCTCCCAAAAGCACATCCACCCTAGGAATAGGCTCCTCCGCCTCTCCACTGAGTTCACCAGACTGCTCGCTGGCATGTCTGGCTGCTACCCAGGCCCTCAGCGCCTTTTGTAGTTCCTCCTTCCTCCTGAGGCCTCTGACTTGGACTTTTAGGTTTTTGCAAATTGATTTCAATTCCCTAACATTGTAGGATTCCAACCTATCCTCCTCAAAGGCAATTTCCAGGGATGCAACAGATGATGCTCTTGAATCAGGCATGATGAAGTAGCGAGTTCAAACTAGCAAGATCAAAAATAGGCCAAAAAGAAAAAGAACCAGTATGTGGCACGTAATGGTCTGCGATATGGTAGTAGTGCACACCAATCACTGTAACTCAAGTGCAAACGCAAGTCCTATCCTCACCGCTGACAACCAAGGTTAGAAATGGGATTTTTGGTAGGCTAGGGCATGTGCCAAAGCCAGGCAAAAACCACCACTCTAGTCAGGATAAGGGAGTTACACTCCTAAAATAACCCCTGCTCACCCCCTTGGTAGCTTGGCACGAGCAGTCAGGCTTATCTTAGAGGCAGTGTGTAAAGCATTTGCACATAACCAACAGTAATACAGTGTAAGCACTACAAAAGGATACCACACCAGTTTAGAAAAATATCCAATATTTTTATATACTTAAGACAAGACCAAAAACGATAAAAATCCACAATACAGTACTTAGAAATCTTCAGTTATCAAAATAACCTTGAAGAACAGTTCCTTGAAGTCGATAGCTCCGTCCGGGGCTATCACGGCGTCGTGAACAAACAAATCCAAACAGTTCTGGCTGACCGCGGCGTCGCGGGCCAGCTACGGTGTCGGGAAGACCCGCAAACAGTACCTTTTAGAAATGCAGGGCGTCGGCGACCTCTTGTTGAGGTTCCGAAAGCACGGCGTCCGCAGGTGTCGGTTCCGGAGGTCGGTGCAGGAGTCGTCGGGGCCCTCAAAGTCACACGCGATGCAGATCGAACTCCTCTCTGTTGAAGTCAGGAGCGCTGGCGTCGGCAGGCGTCGGGTGCTGCAGGGCGAAGTGCAGCGGTGCGGCGTGCGGTGCCCTCAGGTCGAGGTATGAGCAGCGATTCGGTGGCGGCGCCAGATGGCGTCGTCGGTGAGACCTGGGTCGCGGTGCGAAGTGAATGCGCTGCTCATCGCGGTGCTGGCAGGTTGCGGTGCAAGCAGCGGCGTTGTTGCTGCTGGAGCGCTGTCGTCTGGAGTTGATGGCACCGGCGTCGGTAGGCCAAGGCTGCCGTGCGGGATGAGGGCGGTGCGTCGTGTAACTTTACGAGCGGTGCCCTCGAACCACGGTGCAAGCAGTGGCGTCGATTTCGGCGTGGAGCGTCGTCGTCGGGGAGGCCAAGGCGTCATCGCGGTGCGGAGTGCGGTGCCCACAGGTCACGGTGCGAGCAGCGGCTCGGTGGCGGCGTCAGCAGGTGTCGTCGGTGAGACCAGGGTCACGGTGCGGCGTTGCCCTCTGCGGTGCCTTCAGGACACGGAGTCGGCAGCGGCGTCGTAGACGGCGTCAGGTTGCTTTTTCCTCTGTTGCAGCATAAAACACACAGTCCCCAGTGCTGAGGATAGAAGAGCTTGAAGTCTTTGCTGTTCCTGAGACTTCTTCAACAGGGGGCAAGCTCTACCTCAAGCCCTTGGAGAAACTCACAAAAGTAGATTGCAGAAAGTTCAGTCCAGTCCTTTCACTGCCCAAGACAGAAGCAGCCACTGCAGGCCAACACAGCAAAGCACACAGCAAAGTGGTAGTTCGTCCTCACAGCTTCTCCAGCTCTTCTTCTTGGCAGTCTTCTTGATCCAAAAGAGTTCTAAAGTTCAGGGGTCTGGGCCCCAATATTTATATCCCAAAATCCTTTGATCTCTTAGGCAGAGAGTGTCTGTGCCCAGCCAGAACCAGTTCTGCCTTCTCTGGTGTGACTTCCTGGCAGGAGGTGGAGACAGCATGGTCAGAGGCAGACCAGGCCCTTTGAGGTGCAAGGAAATCTCCTCCCCCTTCCCCAATTGCAGCCCAGGCCTATTCAGCCCTTTCCTGACCCACCTAGACTATCTGGAGCCACTCCTGCTCCCCAGCCTTCTGTCATCCAAAACCCAGACAGGCAATCCACATTCCAGCAGAGGCACACGGATGACTGAGCAAGAAAATACTTACTTTCTAAAAGTGGTATGTTCAAACACAGAATGTAAAAATCACCTTCACTAAAAGATGCATCTTTAGATTCTGAGTTCAGGCATACTAAATTTTATTTTCCTACCTAATTACCCGGGCCAGTTATGTTTATAAGATGTTATAAACAAACTCCCCATTCTGTACTAGGGGGAACAGGTAGCTTTGCAATAGCGAAAAACGAAATTGGCCGTAATTCGCTATCAGGACATGCCACACACACCAGGGCATGTCCTACCTTTCACATACACTGCACCCGGCCCAGAGGGGTACCTTGGGCCTACCTTAGGGGTGGCTGACATGTAAGAATAGGGAAGGTGAGGGACTGGCAAGTGTGTACACTGGCCAAGTCGACATGGCAGTTACAAACTGCGCGCAGACTCCGCAATGGTGGGTCTGAGTTACCTTTTCAGCGCTACTCACGTGGGTGGCACAATCAGTGCTGCATGCCCACTAGTAGCATTTGATTCACAGGCCCTGGCACACTCAGTGCACTTTACTAGGGACTAACAAGTAAATCAAATATCCAATCATGGAAACACCAATCCATAACACAATTTACCACAGGAGCACTTGCACTTTACCACTGATCAGCAGTGAGAAAAGTGCGCAGAAACACTACGCCAGCAAAAACAGAGTCAAAACCGGGAGGTCAGAAAGCAAAAACTCAGGGGAAGCACGCCAAAAGATGCCAAGTCTAACTCTCCACCGATGGATCTCCAACTGCGCCAACACACTGGCTCCCCTCAGGAAGCCGTCCGGCAAGCAGCCCTCCGGGAAAGCCAGCTGGTTCTACCCCACCCTCCAAGAGTCGAGGCACACCTCCAGATGGCTCGAGAGAAGATGGAGGCGCAGCAAGACCTCGGCACACCACGCAGCCTTCAAAACCCCCGTTACCACACACCAGCACCTTATCAGAACCACTATGAAAACTGCCATACAGGAACATATATACGCCAATGCCTACAACAGCAAAGAACTCTTCACCATGATCAAAGAATTTGCCAAACCCTGCACGGATACCACAGACACCCCCCTCCCAAGACCTCTGTGACAACCTCGCCACCTTTTTCCACAGCTAGATCATAGATATCTACAACAGCTTCGCAATCCAGCCCCCACCCACCCCTGCAACCACCGCACCTGGATGCTCCAGATCCCAGTCGACCCTGCTCAACTCAACCACCCTCATGGCAGACGACACCCTAAGGAGCATGAAGAACATACCCTCTTGAGCCACCTCGGACCCCTGCCCCCACCACATTTTCAACAGAGCCGGTGCCACAATCGCCCCCCAAACTCTGTGGCACCATCGACTGCTCCATCGAATCCACCACCTTCCCTGAAGACAGGAAACATGCAGAGATCAACCCCCTGCTGAAGAAACCCTCTGCTGACTCGACGGATGTCAATAACTACAGACCCATCTCTCTGCTCCCCTTCCCAGCCAAAGCCATCGAGAAGGTCATCAATGCCCAACTCATAATATTTATCTAAACTAACCACACCCTGCTTCAGTAGCAACCACAGCACCGAGACTGAACTCCTCGCTGCAACTGAGGACATCCACACCCTCCTAGCCCAAGGCGAAACTGCAGCCCTCATCCTCCTGGACCTCTCTGCAGCCTTTGACACCATCTCCCACCACACCCTCTGCACAAGACTTCATGATGCCGGCATCCCCGGCAAAGCTTTAGAGTGGATCTGCTCCTTACTTACCAGCCGAACCCAGAGAGTCAGGCTCCCATCATTCTCCTCAGAACCTACAGATATCAGTTGCGGAATTCCCCGAGGCTCCTGTCTGAGCCCCACCCTTGTCAACATCTTCATGGCCCCGCTTGCAGCCATTGTCAAAAACCACGGACTCAACATCGTCTATTACGCCGACGACATCCAACTGATTCTCACCCTCACTGACGAACCTACAGCCGCTAAAAGCAACTTTCACGATGGGATGAAGGCAGTAGCCACCTGGATGAAGGAGAGCTGCCTCAAACTCAACTGTCATGGTCCTCACAGGCGACTCTAGGACATCCATATTACCCAGGGCTCTTCGCCACAAATGTTCCCGAATGAGGTGTGGCAAGATCCACCATGCCTCTTGTGCTTTAAGGAAATATTGGTGGCATTGCCCTTATGTTTCATACTAATCATGAATATACCAATCACGCTGCCTATATGGTGTATCTATATTCCTTTATGTTTGCCTTTTGTTGTATGAATTTTTGGTGTTGCCATGTTGTTTTTGTGCATCTGGTATTTCAGTGGTTTCTTCGTAATATTTCTGCCACCCATACTTGGACCGAAGGATGCGTCTGCTAAAGAACCATTGCGATGCATCGCGAAGCATCGGCATGAGCAGTCGTGTTGGGCGCGGCAGGGCATTGCTCGGGAGTATAAAAGGAGCCTCGCCCTTGCTTGCGTGCTCTCTATTCCTCCGCCTGCCGTGTCCGGGGGTCTTCGGCTCCGCTTGTGGAGCGCATGAGGTTTCCAAGGGAACAGGCTTCCGGAATTCCTTCGCAACTGACGGCTGACGGCGGTGACTTCGGGGAAATCTTCCAGCATCGCATTATGAAAGGAAAACAGACGCATTTCCAAGGAATTAGAGTCCGGTTATGTTTGACATAGAGATTGGCCTAAATCTCGGGCGGTAAGAGCGCTTTCAGCGCAGAGACACTCTTGCTCATTTATGTTACGCAACCAATTTTTGAAAATACTTTCTAATTGATGTTTGTGCTAGGCTGGTCCTGCGCATCTCGCAAGAAAGTTATTAATGACTGTTCACCCACGAAAACAAAAGCATTACATGAGACTGCATGATCACTAAGAGTTATTTCTTATTATTGGCTAATTCATACTGGCATTTCATTCTTTCAGTTTCCCCAGAAGGTCAAAACCATCTACAGCATTAGACCTGGTAGGTTTTAAGAGAAGTGCATAGTAAGAACTGTTACAGATAAACTTACTGCTTAGTGTTATAAAAATGTTGCTTATATTATAAAGAGCATTGTATATTATTTCTTCAGGGGGAAACTTGATATCAACAATAGTGATCCTCATACATAATCCCATATACCCTTCACTGCAAAGGAGGTTCAGGTATATCTTTAAGGTGGATATTTAACATTAGAATGGCACTATAGTGATTAGTAACAGTAGGGTTAACCTGTGGTGTTTTTCCTTTTAGGTCTCCCTCCCTGCAGTTCCCTACCCAACACCCTTTCCCTCACCTGGCCACTTCAATAGTCTGTGCTATCACAGCATACAGACTTGAAGCTGCCTGGAGGTGGAACATTCTGGCAACAAAGTGATCCCGGGGAATCGAGCTGTGACATCAACTCAGACACAACCGAAGTCCTCATCCTGAGCTCCACTCCCTCTGCATGGGGCAACTCCTGGTGACCAGCAGTGCTCGGAATCCCCCCACACCCACCGACCACGCACACAACCTAGGCATCACCCTCGACTCCTCGCTTTCAATGAGCCGCCAAATCAACACTGTATCATCATCCTGCTTCCACACGCTCTGCCTGCTATGGAAGATCTTCAAGTGGATCCCCACCGAGACCAGGGAAACGGTCACCCAGGCGCTCGTCAGCAGCAAGGTCGACTAGGGCAATTCACTCTACAATGGCACCTCCCAAAAATTCCAAAAGAAATTGCAGCGCATTCAGAACTCCTCCGCCACACTTATCCGGGACATTCTCTGCCGCAACCACATCTCCGGTCACCTGAGAGACCTCCACTGGCTCCAGATCAACAAAAGAATCACCTTCAAGCTCCTCACGCACTCATACAAAGCCCTCCACAACACCGGACCAGAATACTTCAACCACCGCCATCCTTCTACACACCCAACAGACATCTCTGCTCCATCCAACTTGCCTGGCCACTATCCCACGGATCCGCAAGACCTTGGTTGGAGGAAGATCCTTCTCCTACCTCGCTGCGAAGGCCTGGAACTCCCTGCTTCTTCATCTCAAGCAATCACCATCACTGCCTCAATTCAGGAAGGACCTCAAGACCTGGCTCTTCAACTGAACTGCAGAACCCCCCCTCCCCCAGCCCCTTAAGACCTTCACGGTGATTAGCCGCGCTATACAAGAACCCTGATTGACTGATTGATTACCTTACTTTGGTATAGTATATACAGAGCCAGCTTCCTACACATAAAAAATTATGTTATTAAAAAAAATACTTACATATGTGATCAAATAATTTGTGGTAAAGAATGCGTGGTGAAAGTAAAAACCTATACCATGTTCTTACCTGTGTGGTACTTTCCTGTAGGCATGTAAGGAGGAATTTTCTGTGGTCAATGCTTGAATTTGGGTAGTTAGAGCATTTGCTGCACGCATAGGATCTTGGACTTAATCCATCTCAGAACCAGAATGTCAATGTTGTTGGTAATGCAATCCTTCAGATGCCGATCTTCTACTGGTGATCCTTGCAGATCTAATTTTTTGTCCCAGGTAAGATCTATCTCATTTAAAGGCGTTTTCCTGATCCACACTTAACAATTACTGAAAGGTACTCAGAGATCACTGGAGTTCCCAGTGTTAAGAGAAAAAAATTCTGAACTTAGGTTAAAAAAAAGTCTAGAAACAGGCAAAATGGTAGTAGGCAATTCAAGCCCACAAAATAGGCAGGCAAAAGGAGCTTTGAAAGAAACTAAATTCACCTGAGTGAACCTAAGTGAGAAACCAAACTAATACAAACGTGTAATGCATAGGAATCCACTCACTGCTGTGTTAAATACTAAAAGGTCATTCACGACTTGGAAGAGATTCCTCCATTTTGGTTTGGACTGCAAAATAATATCTGAAAGTAAAAAAAACCTTCCCCAATGAAAAAAACTGAAGTGGATCCAAGTCAGAAGGCAAACTGGCGATTCCAGTGCATGTGGGCCACCACATGTGCAATGTGACACACAGCTCCAAACATTCTCATGCCTGACTTGGCTTCTACCGCCCACGTTGGAGCTCGAAAGGAGAATGAGCAGCTCAGCGGGGCAATGTAAGTAAACTCCTAACACTTCCATCACTTTGTGGCCAGTAAACTGAATACCTTTCAATTTGCTAAAGATAACTCTGGCTGCTCCCCATTGGTAAATGAAGTGGGGGGACCGAGAGCTGGATGGATGTGATAACAGCCATTTTTGGCATACACCACATAGCACTGCCCACCTCTAAATGTACCACAAATTCTTTGGAGCTCTATCCTTACACAGCACGTATGTGTGTGTGGTGCGAAGGCTACCTGAGATGTTGTGCTGAGATACAAGTGTAGTGTAGCTCCTATTTCCCTAATAGGCTCTGCGCATTGGAATAATATCCCCTACAGGTTTGACATAGGACTAAGGTCAGTATGTCCCTATCGAGTATATTAAACTTAATTACTTGTGCCAGCTAGCTCAGAGGCCACTAGAAACTCCTTGACAAACAAGAAGGGAGTAGTTTCTGGCAGCCGCAAAACATGACAACTTTGTTTCCCTTTTAGAATCAGAACGTGTCCCAGAGTCGTGGAAACAATAGATAACTATTTCACTCAGCTCAATCGTGCATGCTTAGTTTTCCTCAAAGTTACACAGAAAGAATAGACGGGCGTTTCAATAAAAGGTTTATTGAACAGTCTTGTTTCTGGTGTAAGTAAAATGTGCTGTTACGATCACAAGACAGTATGCAAGATAAATAATGTACAGCGTAAGCAGTAGAAATAAATAATACTCCGCTAGCATGATCTTTAGTAGATATTCATTTACATAAATAACATAGACTAAAAATGCGAGTACTCATACGATGCGTTGCTAAGCTAGTTCTACCCCAATGTACCTAACCTAACCTAGGTGTAGGGAGAGGTATGAAGTAGGTGAAGTATTCCTCACTATGGTATACTAAGAGTATGTTAAGTCTAGTATGCCTAGTATGCCAAGAGTCCCTCTAGGTTCTAGTCAGCTCCATACCTTAAGAATGAGAGAGGTGGGAATCTCTTGCCAGACTCGAGCTCCAACACCCCGCGAGGGAAGTCAGATCACTGGAAGCTGGACTCTCTGCGTGCAGGGATGACAGCGTCTTCTCAGTGTGTCAGGCCGGGAAACGGGCTCCTCTGAAGTCGAGGTCTCCTCTGATTTACAGGGGCTAGGGAAGGTATATTTATACCTGAGAGGTACCTCAAAGTGTTAGCATTGACGTGAATTGGACAGCGGAAGACGTCATGAATGAACCCCTAAGGTATAACGGTTCATGCATAATATATGAGTCCTTGAAGAAATCAATAGTCCTGTGCTAGGGAAACTCCCGAAGCCTAAGGGTCTGTTCTTCAAGAACTCGTTGTGACGTTAGGGTGGACGGATGTCGGAGACCATGCCTGTATTTGGAGTGCACGGTTTAATGCCTAAATAAGGACTTGGATTTTATGCCTATATAAGGGCAGGACGAATTGTGCCTATATAAGGACATGATACAGGAAAACCTATATACGGACACCCTAAGAGGAATACAACACCCACTCCACTTTCGTGTGTACGATAATACTAAAATGCTAAACATTTAAAATGCTGAACATTAAATGGAGTTCCGCATATCGCTAAAATATTTCATAAAACCATTTAAAAGGCATTTAAAAAAACATATTAGAATGCAAAAGGTACTGTACATTTTAAGCATTGCTTTTCATTTCAGGCATATATTTAAAATAAAATGCAATATGAATGAAATAAGCAGTAATATTTACATGTGACAAAAAAATGATCGATAAGTTGTTCAAAGTCAAAGTCATTTCATGTCATGAAAATTAAAGAACTTTTTAGACAAACAAGATGACTAAGTGTCTGTGGAAGTACCGCGAAGTCTGTACTATAAGGCTAGTTCTACTTTAAGCAGATTGAAGTACCATTTTAGTTCGAAAAATGGGAAAAAGTTCAATTTCGGGAAGAGTTCCAAGTTTTGTTTTTGAAGTATGAAGGCCAAATTGTTACTGCATCTCTGGAACACTGTAGGCTGAACCAGAGTCAGGGTCTGGTGTAAACATGAGATCATCTATTTCTGTAGACAAAACATCGTCCACTGAAGTTGGTGTCAGTTGGAACACCTCGTGTAGTAGATTAATTGCACAGAGATGTGAAGCATCGCCTTCAGCATTCACATGGATGTATCTGCCACTTATAAGCATGCTCACAGTTGTAACCAAAGCTAGCCAGAGCAGGAAAACAAAAAGACCAGATGTAATCCAGAGTTCAATCCATGGTGAAACCAGATAAGTCTTTTTCAGAAAGTGAAGAAAGTCTTGTACTTGCTGCTTGAATGTCAATGATGCTGGCGTCGTTTCAGGTTCACTCGGATCTTCTGAGAACGAATCAAAGTTGATGAAATAGCCAGAAGCAGTTCTGTCAATTGTTGGAATTGCATCAGGATTTGTAGAAATCGCTGGAACCAGTTGATCACTTGCCACGTTGGTGTAGACAGGTGTATTTGGACGAACTGTTACTTGGTTTTCAAGAGGGATGAGTTCCATTGCATGGTTGCTTAGTCCTTCGTCTGTTACTACTGAATTCTCGATGGTTATCAGTCTTTCAGTCTGAACCTCTTGGATAGTAGCGAGAGGAGGGCGTCTGCTACTAGGTCGGAGTCCACGAGGCCTACTGTTTAGTATCGGCCACATACTGTGGTTTGATGAGGTCGATGGACACAAATCTTTTCTCCTTTCTTCCAGCAAGGGGCGGCAGAAGTACTGTTCTTGTTCCTTGAACTGCTAGGACAGGTACTGGTTGTCTGTAAGAAGGTCCAAATTCCTTCTTGTCCGCAATCTTTTCTCTCACTAGATCCCCAACTTTTGGAATCCAGACAGGCCTTGCTGGGACCGCCGGTTTTTCCCCAGTGGTGGTTGGCTGTAGGAATACGTTGCTTTGTTTCGTTCTTAACTCATTCAGTTCCTGTAAAACAGCCAAACGATCTTTGATATCAAACGTTTTATTTTCCACCACTGTGCCTACATCATCGAGATCTGGTACCCACATTCTTGTCCCAAATAGGACCTCATATGAAGTGACCCCCCCTAGAGAACTTCTTGGCAGGTTATTCAATGAGCGTTGGACCCCATAAAGATGTTTGACCCACCCGTCACCCAAACCTAATACCCTAGCTGTTATAGACTGCTTTATGTCCCAGTTTTTCCTTTCCACAACCGAATTTCCCTCAGGATGGAATGGAGAGGAGTACCGCAATGCAACGCCCAGACTGGCCATGGCTTCTTTGTAAGCCCGAGAGCTAAACGCAGGGCCCTGGTCAGAATGTAGCGTGCCTATTGCGTATGTGCCGATAAAGACTCGCAAATCTTTTAACAGTTCGAGCGTCAGCCGAGCGCTGAGGCCATATCCATAGGAACCTAGAGCATGAATCCACTGCAACCATGATATATTTATAGTTACCGTCCCTTTGCAAGGGACCGCAGTGGTCCAGGTAAACACAAGCTAATTGTTTGTCTGAAATTAACAGGGGTGTCTGCGCAGGACGTTTTACTGTTGAGACTTTCATCTGTTGGCAAATATCACATTCTAAAACATAGTTTTTAGTTTGTTTCCGAATGCCAGGCCACCAATATCTTTGCTTGAGTAAAGATACTGTTGCAGAAACACCTGCATGGGCAGAAGCTATCCCTTCGTGTGCTGCTAGGATTAGTCCTAATCTGCGTTCCTTGTTTGGAATTACCCTATCCCCCACTCCAGGGATTCGAGCAAAAGGAACGTTGTTCACATCAATTACATAAGAGTACTTGAGTGGAAACTTTTTCGGTAACGCTGCACTGCTGCCCTTGCTTGAAGCATTGACAGCCAACATTATCTCACCGTCTATTTTTGTTTTTGAACGAGTGATCGCAGCTACGGAAGCCGTCTGAACAGCCCCCTTTGTGGCTTCGTCAGCCAATGAATTCCCTGCAACGTGAACGCCATCACGTTGATGACTCAGTGTGTGGATCACGTGAGCCTTTGGTAGTTCGTTTTTCAACTGAACTACTTGTTCCCAAAGCATTTTGTGTTTTATTGTGCCACCTTTCGCATCTTTGAAACCATTTTCAAGCCAGTTTTGTATATATTCATTATACGACTGAACACAGTAAAAGGAATCGCACACTATCAGTGTGGGGAATTCTCGATCTGTACTTTCAAGTGCCAGTTTGAATGCTTGTAGCTCAGCTCGCTGAGCTGTACAATCTCCTAGAGATTGAGTTTTTGTGACCATAGGTCTGAAGACGCCATCTCGCATGCGACCTTTAACGATTGCACATGCTGCACTGTAAGCTTGCTTACTCCCTGTTGCGGGCTGTGCAGATCCATCAGTGTAAATTATGAATTCGTACTGATCGAGAGGCAGAATTTCAGTGGGCAGAGGACATTCTTGTTCATATTGCAGGAATGCTTGTGTTTTTAAATCTGGGTCAAAAACATATTCAACATCTGTTGCAGCAAGAGAATTAACCCATTGTATCCATCTTGGATGTAATGCTTTAGCATTTGGAATGCTTGCCTTTGTGACCGCTTCTAAAGCCGGTACTGGGGTTACGACAATAATGCGTTTCCCTTGTGCTAGGGCTCTTTCTTTTGCTACAGCGGTTTGAACTGCTGTCAGAATTTTTTCAGTTGAACTGAAGCGCATTTCCGCTTGTGTGTACAAATGAGATTTGTATGCGATTGGTATTTTTTCACCCTCATTGAATGTTAAGTAGGTGAATCCGCATTGACCCGAAATTATTCGGATCACCAAATTGCGTTGACTTACGCGTGTTTGTAAGTGATTTGTTGCTAACATGTTAGCCTGGAGTGAACGCAAGATTTCTGTGTGTTCGTTTGTCCAATTTTTGATTGAAAAATCAGGTTTGATTAATGCATAGGAGAGGTTTAACCCTTTCTGCGTAATTTAAAATGTATGTTCTTCCAAAATTTAGGAAACCCCGGATGGATTGTACATTTTTTAGCCGTTTTGTAGGTTGGAGCAGCGCACATTTCTCTAGAAAGTTAGCTGCCAAGCTCTTCCTTCACTTGAAAGCTCATATCCTAAAAATAGGACATTGAGATGGGCAATTCGGGACTTTTGAAGTTGAACTTGTAGCCCTCAGAGGTGAAGCCCAGTATAATGGTGCTCACCCTGTTCAAGTGTTCGTCCAGGTCATCGTCTGTCAGATATATATCATCGACATAGGACAATGCCTCATTGTCATAAATTTGTAGTAACTCCGTTACCCTCGCTGAGAATAAACCTGGGCTGTTCTTGAACCCTTGTGGGAGTCGACAAAAGCGACTCTGGGTCCCCATTATGGAGAATGCTGTTAAGTACCTGCTTTCAGAAGCTATGTTTTGACAAAAGAAACCATTTGAGATGTCTAATGTGGTTTTGTATTTTTTACGCACAATGTTATTCATTAATGCTGGGCTATGTGCATTTTGCACTGCAAAGGTTTTAGAACAAGTGTTTAGGTGTCTGTAATCCAAAACTAGACGATATGTATTGTCTGGTTTGGAGACTGGAAACAAAGGATTGTTCATTGAGGAGGTGCATGTTTCAATCACCCCTTGGTATTCAAGTTGATCTAAGATCTCCCTGACCTGTTTTTTAGCTTCTTGCTTTATTGGATACTGTCTTTGTGCAGTTGGTTCATGTTTCAGATGTATTTTATGGTGAGGGGAGTCCTCATCCCATCCTACATGATTTTTATATAATGCTGGAGCCTGGGCTACTGCCCATTTCCTGGCATATGTATATTTTAGGTGAATTGGAATATGGTTGGAGAAGGCAGGCATAATAATGTCCTCGCCGTGTGGGCACTCCCTGACAAATTGTGGTGGCCAGTCTTTTTCTGCTAGAAGTATGTCATAGCCCCTTGATAGTCTTTCCCAAAAAAGTGCTTTCACCTGTCTAGGTTTGTCTCCCTCCATCCGGAGTGTTATTTCATATAACTTTTGTGGAGTACTAACCCAAGTGTCTACAGTCTCAACTGTAATGTACTTATTCAAGTCCCCTATCTCCAGAAGTTCCTTCAGATTCTGGCGGGCTATTGTGACTTCTGCTGCACTGTCCAGCATTGTCTGAGCCCATTCTCCGTTCTTGAGTTGTGTTCTCAGTATTCTCGGCATGTCTGATCTTTAGACCTGCTACTTTCTTTTTGGAGAATTGAGGTTTTGTTTTATTTTTTGGAGCGTGTTTTTCTTCCTTGGATTTCACGCGTTCTTCTCTATGTTCTGACCGTCCTCTTCTTTCCGAAGTCTGTGATGAGATCTGAAAGGGACGAGAGGAACGTGTATCAGTATCTTGATACCTGTCAGGTTTTCTCAAATTATCCCTATTCCTGAGGTTATACCTCCTTTCAGAGGGCTCCTTTTGAGGAGACCTACCTCCGGATTGAGGACGTTTCTCGTTTGAATGTTGTTTATTAGTCTCCCACTTCTTTTTAGAAGATGTAGGAGTTTGTTTAATTGAGTCCTTCTCAGGACTTTCAGATAGTTTAGGCTTCACTGGTCTTCCACCCAAACTATCTCTGCCTAAATCTGCATATGATTGTTCTATTATTCTGGGTAGCTCAGTTTGATGTTCTGTAACATCGAATTCCCTTAATTTTTGGCGGATCGCCACTGCTGCTGCCTCCCCTTTAATATTAGATAATATTATTGTTGAGACCTGGTTGAAATTTTTCAGTAATTTCATACCTAAATTTAGAGCAGGCTCTGCCCCGTATTCATTTTGAATTTGTTTCAGGACATCAGGTATTACCGCAATTGACGGAATGCCATGTGTTTTAGTATAGATGGCAGCAAAGACTGAGCCCCAAGTGGTGCAGTCTTCCAGTTGTGGTGTGATCCCCATCGGTAAACTGATTGTTAGGATTCTGTGTTTCTCATACGGGCTAGTATTTGGAAATACTGCTTCGATTTGGGTAATTTTTTGAGCTATCCAGAATGGAATTTGCTCACGTTTTGTGGGCATTTTACCCATGACTGCGTAGAGAGTCTGTGGTGTAATTTTTAGTGTATTCCCCTGTTGGGGAGTTGGATTTGGAAGTGTCAGTGGTTGTTGGACTGTGAAAGTCCGCATGACATATTGGACTAATTGTCTGTAGATTTGTATCAACTCTGTAAGTTGAGTAAGTAGTTCCTCGTCTGACATTTCTTCAATGTCGGGATGAGGTGTATAGCCGGCTAGAATCGGCCATGTTGTTCCTGGTCTACCTAGTGGACCGAGCCTGGTAATGTTTTTGTGATGTTTTAGGGCGCCTTTAAACCAGAGCTGATGCTCCTGGTATGTTAATGGAATTTCAATATCCTCGAAAGGAATGTATTCCTCTGGTGGATCATCTTCTTTGTAGAAGTGAAACACGTGTGTTACTGGATTGGATTCAGGAAATATTACCCATGAATAGAATACCTCTGTCTGAAAGGATTCGTGTGCCTCTATCACGAAAACTGCTCTACCGCCTCTTGGTGGTAGGCCGTGTTTTATAAGTTTTAAAGTGATGGCTCTTCTTAAGTTTTGAGGGATGTCTATAACACCCTCCTCGGTTTCAATAAAACCTGTAATGTTATAAGCTGTTACAGCTGGCTGATCCGCAGCTCCACCATTTCCGGTCTCAGTCAGGCATTTTGTTGTTTGAAAAATGTAGAACAAGTTTCAAGGAAACAAAGATAAGGTGCACAATATTTTGGAACACTGTATCCTTCAACGTTGAGCAAACCAAACAGCTAATATATAGGGTACTTCCCTATGTATCCGTGGCGGATACTTAACCCTGCCCACTCCAGACGTCTTTTGGAGTATATGGGTAGGGGTCTCTGAGAGAAAAAGCACGGCTGAGTTACTCAGTATCTAGCGTTTAATTACCGCCTTACCAAACGTTGGGCGCCATGTAGTGTAGCTCCTATTTCCCTAATAGGCTCTGCGCATTGGAATAATATCCCCTATAGGTTTGACATAGGACTATGGTCAGTATGTCCCTATCGAGTATATTAAACTTAATTACTTGTGCCAGCTAGCTCAGAGGCCACTAGAAACTCCTTGACAAACAAGAAGGGAGTAGTTTCTGGCAGCCGCAAAACATGACAACTTTGTTTCCCTTTTAGAATCAGAACGTGTCCCAGAGTCGTGGAAACAATAGATAACTATTTCACTCAGCTCAATCGTGCATGCTTAGTTTTCCTCAAAGTTACACAGAAAGAATAGACGGGCGTTTCAATAAAAGGTTTATTGAACAGTCTTTTTTCTGGTGTAAGTAAAATGTGCTGTTACGATCACAAGACAGTATGCAAGATAAATAATGTACAGCGTAAGCAGTAGAAATAAATAATACTCCGCTAGCATGATCTTTAGTAGATATTCATTTACATAAATAACAGACTAAAAATGCGAGTACTCATACGATGCGTTGCTAAGCTAGTTCTACCCCAATGTACCTAACCTAGGTGTAGGGAGAGGTATGAAGTAGGTGAAGTATTCCTCACTATGGTATACTAAGAGTATGTTAAGTCTAGTATGCCTAGTATACCAAGAGTCCCTCTAGGTTCTAGTCAGCTCCATACCTTAAGAATGAGAGAGGTGGGAATCTCTTGCCAGACTCGAGCTCCAACACCCCGCGAGGGAAGTCAGATCACTGGAAGCTGGACTCTCTGCGTGCAGGGATGACAGCGTCTTCTCAGTGCGTCAGGCCGGGAAACGTGCTCCTCTGAAGTCGAGGTCTCCTCTGATTTACAGGGGCTAGGGAAGTTATATTTATACCTGAGAGGTACCTCAAAGTGTTAGCATTGACGTGAATCGGACAGCGGAAGACGTCATGAATGAACCCCTAAGGTATAACGGTTCATGCATAATATATGAGTCCTTGAAGAAATCAATAGTCCTGTGCTAGGGAAACTCCCGAAGCCTAAGGGTCTGTTCTTCAAGAACTCGTTGTGACGTTAGGGTGGACGGATGTCGGAGACCATGCCTGTATTTGGAGTGCACGGTTTAATGCCTAAATAAGGACTGGGATTTTATGCCTATATAAGGGCAGGACGAATTGTGCCTATATAAGGACATGATACAGGAAAACCTATATACGGACACCCTAAGAGGAATACAACACAAGGTAATCTGTTTTTAGCTGGCTTTCTTGGGCATCTTGGATTAGATAATGTTCTTCATATATGCTAGCATGTACAGCCAGGGAAGCTGTGTTAAAGTGATGGTTAGTAGTAAATGTACATTAATTGGAGCTATGAAGGGCAGCTACAAGGCTTTGAGTGGAGAGAAAACAATGTCTCAGAGACCGGTGACAAGAGCACTGCCCCACAGTGTATCATACGATGAGGGCTTAGACGGGGGAAAGAAAGTTGTTTTGCAGTGGGAATAGTTTAGTTTTGTGGAGATGGCTCAGTTGGCATTTTTCAGTCATTTGTAACGTCTTTTTTTACATGGTACTTGGAAGAATGATTGGACTTAGAATCTAAGCAAGGGGATATTGCACTGAGAGAAGAAGGGGAAGAGATCTATGCGGCAGCAACAAACTGCTATTAACCTTACGAGTGTCGACAGTATGCTGGTTTAGGAACGCTGGCCAGCATGTAGTCCCCCCAGAGACGCCAGCCAGCCCACCATCTCCAACTGGACACCAATCACGACAGAGGACACCGCCACGACCATGAAAGGCATCCACTCGGGGGCCCCCACCGACCCCTGCCCCCCACACATCTACCACAGGGCCGCGGATGCCATTGCACCCGAACTACAATGGACCATTAACACCGCCTTCACAACAGGCACCTTCCCTGATGATTGGAAGCGTGCAGAAGTCAGACCCTGCTCAAGAAGCCCACGGCCGACCCCACCGACCTCAAGAAATACCGGCCCATCTCGCTCCTCCCCCTCGCTGCCAAGGTGGCAGAGAAAGCAGTCAACAGGGAAAACTCAACTTCCAGAGAGCAATGCAAGACGTCGCAGTCTGGATGACCAACAGCTGCTTAAAGCTCAACGCCGAAAAGACAGAAGTCCTCGTCCTCGGAACCACCCCTTCAGCATGGGACAACACCTGGTGGCCCACCACGCGCGGAAGCCCTCCTACCCCCTCAGACCACGCCAAAAACCTCAGCATCGTACTCGATTCATCACTTGCCATGACCCGACAGGTCAACGCCGTCACCTCCAGCTGCTTCAACACCCTCCGCATCCTTCGAAAGACCTTCAAATGGATCCCCCCTGAGTCAAGGAAGACAGCCACCCACGCACTCATCACCAGCAAACTCGACTATGGAAACGCTCTCTACGCCGGCATCAACAAATCCCTACTCCGCAAACTCCAGACGATACAGAACACCGCGGCCAGACTCGTTCTCGGCATCCCACGGCACGAACACATCAGCCAATACCTGCGGAGACTCCACTGGCTCCCCGTGGAGAAGAGAGTCACCTTCTAAATCCTCACCCACGCCTACAAATGCCTGCACAACAGCGGACCCAAATATCTCAATGACAGAATAAACTTCCACGTCCCCAAAAGAAACCTCCGATCTGCCAAACTCGCACTAGCTGAAACCCTGCGCATCCACAGAGCCAGAGCAGGCGGAAGATCGTTCTCCCACATTGCAGCCAAAACCTGGAATGAGCTACCGACAGACATCAGACGCGCCCCCTCCCTGAACACCTTCAAGAAGACCCTCAAGACCTGCCTCTTCGGCTGAAACGGATCTGCATACCCCACACCCCCTACCCCCCTTCAGCGCCTTGAGACCCTCACGGGTGAGTAGCACGCTTACAAATCCCTGATTGATTGATTGATTATTACTTCTTTATAGCATGGGCAGGACCACCGGAATTATGCAATTGTGTGCCGATTTTCACATGATTATAGATTTGCTGCATTTGCCACATAATCCATCATTGGCTGCATTATCTGCAGATTTTAACAAAAAACAATTTCTGGCTCAAACGTTTCAATAGTTACTAAATATGCAGTGAAACGCTTTGCCGCTTTGCTATATATGGGTCCTAAACTTGTACTAACAAGGTGCAACCAATGCCCAGACAATGTTAGCAGGTTAGAAAATGACAAAATAATGAAGTAATACTATCACAAAATGTGCCCCATTGTGCCGCATAATTTGCCTTTTCTTGACTCATAATTTACTCAACCCTGCTGCATAATTTGGCCCTCCGCTGCCACATAATTTCAGTGGCCTGGAGCATGGGTAATGAACCTGTTGGGAGACGGGTCTGAATCGGGCCCTAGAGTCCCACCACTGATGAGCACAACCTCTGTTGTGGGTGGTTTGAACTTCTGAAAGAGAGAGGGCATCCCGGTTTGGATTGTCGCTTGACACTTCTGAGGTGCTGGGTGTTGGTAGGTAACCCTGGCTCTCATTTAGAGGGGTGTGCTGAATCCACAGAAGTAACCTGATGTGGTTAGTACGCTGTCATTTGCTTCCCAATATATAGTTAATAAGTTCAGGGACGCAAAATAAGGTCCTTTGAGTTACAGCTTGTTTGATGTGTGTATTGGTTAAGAGATACAGGTGTCTTCCTAATAAACCAACAGTCCAAGGGCTTCAATACAAAGCCTGGACACCATGGCTGTGAGTGTGGAGCCTTTGATTTGAATTGCCTGGGGAGTCCCACCAGAGACAGATGAACAGTGCATGAAAACACTTAAGCCCATTCGTGTAAGTGCTTGCACTTTCCAGATAAAATGTTGCCACTGAGGGCTAGTTCTGGTGTCTAAACGTTTGCTCGTGAGGTTTAGGCCTCAACAACATGACATGTCTTGCACCTATGTTCTTTTTTTTTTTTTTTTTTTTGGGTGGAGTTTTATATTGCGCAAACTAGACCTGGAGGTATCAGAAGTATGTTCCAGTCCCTGTGCTCCCAGCCCGACACTACCATTGGTTAGACCAGGGACGTATCACTGGAGAGGTTTGAATTTCAGAGTTTCCAACAATCAGGCTGTCATCATTGTCATGTAATGTCAAAATGCATTATAGGACAAGCAGAACGCATGCGAAGGGATGAAGAGGCAGTGGCAAGGGAGACGAATGCGAATTGGGAGGGGTAGTAAGGGAGCGAAAACACAATATTTTGTATGATAATTAACAATCTTGACTTTCAAAGCAGAGAGGGAGAGTGTGTGTGAGTTCTGTCTGTGTTTATGTAAAAAAATTCCTTATGAAATCGGACAGACACCTCGCCCTACCCGACTGAAAGCACCTGTACCCAACTATTTTCCAGAAAATACATTTATTAGGGGTGTGTAAGTAACACAGTGTAGCACCTCAAACACTCCCCATGAAGCTACGCCCAGGGTTTGACTTCCTGCCCTCTGACTCCTCGTAAACGTCACCGCATTGATTGTACTCCCTGCCTCTAAACTCCCGAACCTTAGCCCATCTCCTTCATTTCTCTACCCATGTATTCTGCCCCTGTACTCCCTTCTTGTATTCTCCTTACCTCGGTACCCTCCTCTATGCCACTATTGTGCTCATCATTACACCGCCTGGCCACTCGCTGACCATTTTTTCTGTCCGCCCCTTTGCTCCTACCCTAGTAACCCCTGCCCTCCCTGCGTCTCTTTACTTCCAAATATAAGTCGCTGTTTTCGTACAATCGTATTTTCTGCCCTCTACACCATTAACTTACATACCTTGCCCCTCTTCTCTGCGCCCTCTGCACAATGCCGCGGCACGACCGTTTCCTCTAACTAAATCTCCCTTGCCTATACTCTACGACCCTGTTCTTTCTGCCCCTGCCCTGACTCTCTATCTAACGACCCCCCTCCCCCCTCCATACACACCATTCCCCCGCACCCGCTACCCCACCCTAGCCGTGAGTCAGAGTTGGAGCCGGGACTGGTGCGCACAGCTGGAAAGGGCCGGCCGGAGAGGTGTGGGCAGGGCGGGCCAGAAGGCACGGAGGCGGGCTCAGCTCTTTGCACTCTCCCTCGGTATTAAAGCCCCATCGACGGCTCCCCACTCACTCCGACTGCTGCCGCCGCCCCTGTCTGCTGTCTGCACAGGTAAAAACCGCGCCGCTACCCCTCCCTGGAGCTTGTGGGCATCCCTAAGCGCATTGAAGCCGCGTTTAAACTCTGCAGCCACTCGGTTAGCGGTATTCGATGCATGCCCACTGCAAGCCACTTCTGATCTTTGCCGCCACGGGGGCTCTCGGATAGTAGTGCACGAGGGTACTTGAGTCTTACTGCATGCCCGCCAGCCCACCTCTGCCCCCGTCGCTAAGGGGCCTCTCGAGCAATACACGAGAGGGCTTGGCCGGTCTCCTCTCCGCAGCCCACCCACGCCACCAGGACCTCTCTGATGTGTCAGCAAGAGGGCTCCTCCTGTTTCACTGCAGGGCATACCCACAGCAAGCCATCCTCGCCCTTGGCTAGGAAGGGGTGGGGTGAGGTGAGGCTTGGAACGTCGGCGTAGATGTGTGCTTTTCCGCTGCTGCACGCCCTGCCATCTCCAGATCTGCACCCCACCTCGCAGCGAAGGCACCCTTCCCCATTGAACTTTTTTCCGCCTACTTTGAGTTCGCTTCTTACGAATGTGTACTCGGATGGAAGGCCCCTTTTATGTTGTACTTTGATGCAGGCAGACCGCACACGTCGTCTACCACAAGCATAGCATGCTCTGTCGTTCCCACGTGAATCTTATTCTACCCCCCACGTACACTGTGGATGAATGAATGAATGAATGATGAGACGTGCAAACAGGGAACCTGTGGGAGCGAATGAACTCTGTGTACAGTTTATCAGTTTTCACTAACCCTTGCAACCGTGACGTGGACGGTGACACAGATCGTTTTCACTTCGGCCTTTCCTTGTCCCACACGGACCAATCTCTTTGCGAATGAGACATTGATGGCTGTAATGGGGGGCGGTGGGGGCAGGGTATTGTTACTGGCTATGTGCATGTTTTACGTGACCCCAAAAAATTCACTCTTTTAATTAATTTGAACTGAAAGTTTAACTTTGGTCAGCATTTTAAGACATGGAATATCGTACTGAATGGTAGCGGGCATGGAGTGCTGTAGAGACAAGGGGCCGGGCATGGAGTGCTGTAGAGACAAGGGGCCGGGCATGGAGTGCTGTAGAGACAAGGGGCCAGACATAGAATGCTGTAGAGACAAGGGGCCGGGCATGGAGTGATGGACCAAGGAGTGGCAGTCAATGGAGTGCTGTGCTAGGGAGGGGCCGGGCATGGGGTGCTGTGCCAGGGAGGGGCCGGGCATGGAGTGCTGGACCAGGAAATGGCAGTCAGTGGAGTGCTGTGCCAGGGCGGGTCGGGCATGGAGTGCTGTGCCAGGGAGGGACAGGCCGTTGCGTGCTGCGCGTATGGCGCAGTGCATAGAGCGCTGGACGAGAGAGGGACAGGGCACGGAGTGCTGGCCCAAAGAAAGGCAGGGCAGAGATGGGGGGGAGGGGGGGGTTATTGTGCTTGTCCACGGATGTGCAGGGCACAGAGGCTTGGCCAAGGAGTGGCAGGGGGTGGACTGCTAGAGGAGAGACGTGTAGGGCATGAAAAACTCGGCCAGGGAAGGACATTGGGTGCCAGGCCAGCCATAGAGAGGGCATGGCTTACTGGACCAAGGGCATAGAGTGCTGGGCGGGGTACATATCACGGACAGCTTGAATCTCGAGGAGCTCGAGCCGCGGGCCCAGGCACCGCAGACAGAGCGATGAAAGGTGTAACACAGTAACAACGAGCGGCGGGCATGCAGCGCTCTGCTGGGGAGGAGAGGACATGCAGAGGGGTCTGCGGGGAGGAGAGGACATGCAGCGGGGTCTGCGGGGAGGAGAGGCCATGCAGAGGGGTCTGCGGGGAGGAGAGGACATGCAGAGGGGTCTGCGGGGAGGAGAGGACATGCAGCGGGGTCTGCGGGGAGGAGAGGCCATGCAGAGGGGTCTGCGGGGAGGAGAGGACATGCAGAGGGGTCTGCGGGGAGGAGAGGACATGCAGAGGAGTCCAGGGGGTGCTGTGCTGTCTGGAGAGGGAAAGGACACCGAGTGCTGTCCTTCGAGTGGAGGCCAGATATAAAGATACAGACAAGGGTATGGCCGGTCTTAGAGCGCTAAACACGGAGGGGCAGAACGTAAACCAGGAAGGGGCAACCACGGAGTGATTGATCGGGGGGATGCGGATGTCAGTGTCGTGTGGAAGTGTGGCACCCTTGCCCGCACCTCACCAGCCCTCGCCTGGGGTGACTGTGTCGGCTCTTGGCAATGATGAGAATGCACTCTGGGTGTGCTCCGCAGTGATGCGCAAAGGACAGGCCAGCACGGAGGCCCGATACATCTTGTGGTGGTAGCCCAGGCCAAGAACAACCTATGCAGCCTGTGTGGGTCTGGGTGTCCTGCCTGGCCCCGAGATCCGTGCGTGTGACCCCGGGGCCAATGGACATCATGAGCTATTGAGTGTAAACGCATACGACCCTGAAACGTGGACGCTTCACAGTTTTCACTGGCCCAAAGATCAATAGGTAAAAACAGCTATTGACAAAGTCAATAGGCCCGGCATTGGCTGTCAGCCAATTGGCTTTGTCAGTACTTCTTTTGTTCTGCCATGGATTTTTCAAAACGTTACTTTTGGAGAAGCTGTTCGGCCAATCAAAAAAAAAAATGCTTAAAGCAAAAATATTTTTGAGTCTCAAAATTCACACATTGCATAGTAGGCCTTGACACTCTAAGGAGGTACCTTGTGTGTGGACGTGCTCAGTGTGGAAGGACGGAATGCCATCACTGCAGTGAAGTGGGCCAATGGCTGAAGAGGGCCGACCCACTGCTCCGAGCTGTAGGCTGCAGTGTGAGTTAGAACAATGCGAATGACATACTCACCGACAGTGGATGAAGAGGGCTAACATTGGATAGATCAGATAAGTGAGTGAAACGCATTCCGGAAGATCCCTTCTTCGGGCAGCGAGACGGCGGGAGAGTGGAGAGGACGATGTCTGGAGAGTACAAAGGCAATCTTTGTCTAGTCATTGTATTCATTTTTAGCATCAGCCCGATCCAACGGCTAGGGAACAATCTCGGCATATGATGGGTGTAGTCGATGCGTTGACGTAGTGGGGCGGTGGCATTGTGAAGTAGTCGATTGTAGTATTGTAAACCTACAGACGGCAGTGAGTGCATCTTGTGTGGCGGGATTAGACGCAGTTTGCTGGGTGTGGCGTGGCAGCGGGCATGGGGGAGGGGAAGGGCCCGTTTACTCGCGTTGCTCCGTCGCTTCCCGTGCCCCGCATTGTTGGGCAATGATCACTTTGGCCGCGTCCCGTTCCTGTGGGGCCACGCGCCCTTATCGGACCAAAGTGCACTGCGCCCGGCGAACCTTGACGAGAACGCAGGCTGCACAGTGGGGCATTGTACCACAGCCGCCTCCGTCTCTCTCAAGACTTAACATGCGTTACAAGCCTAGGCGCGGCTTTTGGTCAAAACTCCTTAACACGCCATCCCGACTCGAAGGCTGTTTAGTTGATGAATGTCACCTCACAACTCAGCCTCACAGGGGTACTCGCCAGCAACATTCATATATCCATCCGCTTTCGGCCAAATACTATATCTTTTCGAAATGAATACTTAAACTCAAATGAGAAAAGAACTTTTTTTTAAAACTTTCTATTAGCAGTTTGATCTAATGATGTAAATTCACGATAGATCAGTTTCTAATGATAGCTTGCAAATGCCTTGATTCACTATTTTTCGAAATTGAACCCCCAATTGCTTTGAACGATTCTCCCTCCCTTTTAACCGTTGGTTAAACTATTTACTATTCGATAAACTCTTAAATGATCCACATGTTCCTTTCAGACACTAGTCAATCAATCAATCAGGATTTGTATAATGCGGCTGATTCACCCATAAGAGTCTCCAGGCGCTGTGGGGTTCATGCTGCTGGATCATGCTGCTTGTGCCTATTGGTTGAACATCCAGGTCTTGAGGTCTTTCCTGAACTGCTGGACGATGGTGAGGATCTGGAGGAGGGTGTTCCAGGTCTTCGCCACCAGGTGGGAGAAGGAGTTGCTTCCGCTGTTTGATCAGTGGATGCATTGGTTGGCTGCTAGGGAGAGGAATCCGGAACGGAGTTTCCTGGTATGTTGGTGGAAATTCACTTGTTTGTTGCGGTACGCCGGTCCTTCGTTGTGTAGTGCCTAATAGGCGTGGGTGAGCAGCTTGAACTGGCATCTCTTTGTGACTGGTAGCCAGTGGAGTTTCCTGGGGTAAGGAGTGATGTGCGTCTGTCTGGGGAGGTGGAGGATGAGTCAGGCTGCTGTGTTCAGGATGGTCTGGAGTTTTCTCATGAGTTGGGTGGTGATTCCTCGGTAGAGGAAGTTGCCGTATTTGAGTCTGCTGGTGACAAGAGCTTGTGCGACAGTTCGCCTGGTGTTGAGTGGGAGCCATCTGAAGACTTTCCTGAGCACTCGGAGGGTGAGGAAGCAAGCGGAGGAGACGGTGCTGACCTGTTCTTCATTGATAGCTGGTTGTCAAGGATGATGCCGAGGTTTCGGGAGTGTCCAGTGGGTTTGGGGGTAGAGCCCAGCTCAGGTGGCCACCAATTGTTGTTCCATAGGGTATCCTTGCCTTTCCCAAAGATGAGTATTTCTGTCTTATCTGTGTTGAGTTTGAGACAGTTGTTGTTCATCCAGACGGCCATGTCCTTCATGCATCTTTGGAACTTTGGTCTTTGATGGTTGTTGGGTCATTTGTCAGGGAGAGGGTGAATTGGGTTTCATCGGTGTAGGAGATGATGTTGAGTCTGTGGCTCCTGACGATGTTGGCTAGGGGTGTCATGTATACATTGAAGTTGGCTGGGCTGAGGGATGAGCCTTGAGGTACACCGCAGATGATGTTCTTAAGGAGCGAGAAGTAGGGAGAGAGGATGATTTTCTGCGTTCTACCTGTGAGGTAGGATGCAATCCACTTGAGGGCTGCTTCTTGGATTCCGATCTGGTGGAGTCTGTTGATCAGTGTGAGGTGGGATACGGTGTCAAAGGCTGCTGAGAGGTCGAGGAGGATGAGGCCTGCTTTTGCTCCGTGGTCTAGCAGCATTCTAATGTAGTCCGTGGCTGTGACTACAGCTGTCTATGTGCTGTGGTTTGCTCTGAAGCCATCTTGGAAAGGGTCCAGAAGATTGTGGTTCTCCAGATGTCTAGTTAGCTGAATGTTGATGGGTCGGTAGTTCTTGGAACCTCCTGGGTCTGTGGATAGTTTCTTTAGCAGCGGCTTCAAGTCCTTCCTTACAAAGAGAACCCTGAGATCTGCCAATCTAGCTGCAGGAATATGTTTTTGTTTCCTGTGCAACAAAGCACTGAGACAGCTCAAGAGGGTACTGGCTGGAGTAGCAAAAGGTTTTACTAGGAATAAAAATGCAGGGCTCTCCTCAGGAGGACAGGTCTTCAAGCCCTAGTGCAAACTGTGTCCATGCTCTTGTTACCAACTGCGTGCTTTTGTGTTTTCATTCTTAGATCTAGGTATTCGCGACTAGAGATGACTCTGGGGCAAAAGAACAACCATGGATCGTATGTTTGTGGAGAAGTATCTTGAGTCTCGTTTATTTTATACACTTTCATTAAAATGTAAAACACATACCTCCAACATTACAACATTAAAAAATGTGACATCACTGTTCGAATCTCAATCACTGTGTACCATTTTCCTGTACTGTTGCTCGCTACCGGAGAATGGTCCGAATATCTAAGACTAATAATTGTCCATGAGTGTGTTTACACCATTCCCACTGCTCCCCTAATAAATCTTTGAGAGTAAAAACTGCAAGAGTGCCCAAAACCACCCTCAAGATCTATTCTGGGAGATGGCCTTCAGCAATCGGGCCAAATCCCAGAACCCAGCCCCACCTTCTCTAGCTCGTAGGTGATGCATCCTGCAGAGCATAAAACCATCAGCGTAAGTGACCTGACCCCAGGGACTAGTGAACCCTCCACAGCCCATAGATGGGAATTTTTTTTAATGTAACAGTACCTGATCTTTTCTGGTCTGAAAAAGATAGTACACTGGTCCTCCTAACCATCAGCAAGACATGATAAACCTTAAACCAACAAACACGACCAAAAAATAACTTCAGATCCTTTACTAAACAGCCCAATACTCCAATTTCTGTGGAAAAACCCTTGAAAAACACTTCTCTCATCATCCTACTAAAATCGGGGCTGGGTAGGTGAGAGATGCATTAGGTCCTGCTGGCATCTGAATTGCTGGGCTGGTACTGGTGAGAAGCGGCTGCCACGGGAGCTTTGACCAAAATGTTCCTGATCTGGGTGTTTATATCTTCATGTAGCCGGCCCATCCTCACCCAACAATGCTGCGCACTGAGCTCAAGATCAGACAGGAGCGGATCACACCTCTGTGTGAGGAACTCCCTTTCCTAAAGGAAGTGGTGTTGTACCAATTCCAGTGACTGTCTCATTGTGGCCCAAACAAGAGGCTCCACATGTTGGGGAGAGCATTCTGCACAGTACTGGATTAAACCCTGTGGAGGCCCATAGGCAGTCAAAATGTCGGGGCCCCCCTCGCAAATTAGCTCCTAATACGTTTTTAATTTTAATAACCAACAATTTTATAAACCAATTTTATTTAACAAAACTAAACATTAACAATTATTAATGTTATTAAACAAAAAATTATTGGAAACAATTTAAGAAGGCTTGATCGTAATTTTCTTTCAAGATCAAAAAAATATTATTTTGATCCGTTGTCTCGGCGACCCTAAAAGGAGTGGGGACATTAGGCCAGAGCCTACTTTTCCTATTTGGTAATCCGGAACTGATTCAGCATCTCTGCCATTGCCACTTCACAATGCCCTCCCTGAGAGAAGAACATTCAGTTTGGTTCCCATAGGCACCTAGTGTGGCGATGCCTGCAAATTTGTGTCTTCTTGTTCTGCCAAAGAACTGAATGGAGAACGTTAAACTTTCTTTTGTGCAGTAGCATAGCAAAGGTTCTATTACTAATCCTCCCACCAAGACGAAACCCACCCTTGTGGGCCAACTCACACCTTCATCCACTTCCCATTTAAACACTTCCTCACTGCCGCTTTTTTCACTGTTGCAGGTTCTTTTTCACTGCTGCTTTCTGCTCTTCATTATTTTCACATCTTGCTCTTCCTTCTCCTTTTCTTCTTTTGTGGTTTTCTTATTCTGAGTCAAAGTCTTATGTGTAAAAGTAAGTACAGGTCCCCAGGGCTTTAAGTGGGCCGGGGTCCTGCCTGTGCTCAGCACCTGCAGTTCTAAAAAGCAGGTGCTGAGACGGGTCCCTAACGGGCTCTCTATTTTTGCCCTCAATATCAGGGTGCGAACAAAATCTTAACTCTGCAGCAGTACCACCCTTCACTGCCTTAGATGTAACTTCAAGGAGACTCGTTGTAGTTCTTTCAGTCTCATCATTTCACAACTGAAGCATTTTTAATATTATATACAACGAAGCCATAGTTGTTACTTATTTATCTTATGCAACCAACAACCATTGACAAAGCCAATAGTCCTGGCTCGTTTTTAGACGTAATGATACTTGTTGTATTATATACCCAAGTGCAATGACAGAAGCAGAAAAATACCAGTCCAGTGGCACACTCTGCTAAGCACAGATTTTTAGCTTATTTTTTTTAAGCCATGCCCTTTATTACACTGGCCACGCCCCTTCGAGAGCCCCCCCCCAGTTTTTGCATCCAACTTAAAGCCCTCCTGGTCTCCAAAAATGAGTGCCAGTGGGCCCCTCCTGCAACCAGCAGCTCCAGAGTAGGCACGGCCTCTATGGCCAATGGCATTCTTTTTAAGTCACCGCCAATTCATAATCTGCCAATCAGCGTAAGGTGAAAGAACGTCATGTGGAGTAGCAGGGTTTGGCATATCTTAGACCATGGGTGTCAAATGTAGGTCTGGATCCAAATCAGGTTTTCAGACTAACGAATGAGTACATTTTTTATGTGAATTACTTACTTTTATGTGGATAGACTAAACATGTGGCATAGTCCTGCTCCCCAGGACCTGCTTTGGACACCTTGCCTTAGACCAATCACTGGTGAGTGCAGAGGCTTGCCTGGTCCTGGGGAACCCTTTGACTCATCAAACAGATGACAGTGACTAGATTTGAAGGGATGCCTGCTAAAATATGTAACTCTGCTCTTTCAGCTTGCTGTCGCCATGTCTGTTGCGTGTGTACACCATCAGCATTCCATGCGGCTCGTGCATTAGTGCAGCATGTACTGTGCATGGATGCGGTTGGAACCCAGCAGGAGTAGGGTGACCAACCGTCCGTAAATTTCACGGACCATCCGTAATTTGGACCTCACATCTGTTGTCCGTGAGGATCCCTTTTACGGACGCCTTTTGTCTGTAATTCTGGGCCTTGCAGGGAGCAGAGCTGTTCCCTGCGAGAGGCCTCAACTCCCTGATGGGGCGCCTCGCACTCCTCCGCAGAGCACAAGAGCAGCACGTCCTGCAACATTACAAGCCCCACCCGCCCATTGTCATTCTGTATGTGGCTGATTGTCACATACAGAATGACAATGGCCAGTTTGAGCTGCTAAAGCATACTTCCCACCCTGAACCTCTAAAGCGCCTTAGCTTAAAATCACTGAGGAGCCGAAGGTAAAGTTCAAAGTTGAAGCTTAAATATGACACACATGGTAGGAGAAGCAGAAGAGCACTGCGGGGTTAAAAGAAGTCTCCTCTTGCAGTTGGGGCGCACAGTGAAGGCAGTGGGGGTACCCTGGGGGGTTTCGGTCCTGGAGAAAAATGCAAGTAGGGGATCCATGCAGTTGAAAGCATAGTCTCGCCCTTCTCTCATAAGACGCCTATCTTCTAACAAATGTACCTGCTTGTGTTCGATAAATTGTGAGGTCTTGTTATTCTCCGGTGCCATTTCATTTTGTAGTGTGAAAGGAATGGACAACGCTTTATCTCGCCATGAAACTGTTAAAGATATGTAAATCAATCTGTTCTTTTTATTGTCTGTAATGAAAGAGAGAGATAGAGAAATGTTTGTGCATGTCTGTCTGTATACAAGAATAAACACAAACAGCTCCAATAAAAATACAAGGGCCATTTAGAAAAATACCAGACTGACTGCAGGCAGCAGTAGAAAAGATTCGATCGTGCCAGTAAAGAGGAGCAGTAGGGGATGTGAAAGAACAGTAGTGTGCGCATGTGTGCGCTGTCCTGGGGGTTCCCACCCTTCAAACCACCAATTATGAAAGCAGCACACTTGACAAGTTTTGTGGTAGGTATGGCGTAGCTTAGATTTACTTCCAAACAAAGTAAAGTAGTATGTTTTCAAGCAATACAGACTGTTTCATAAGCAGACATTGAATAACTAAAGTTACATGTCTTGACAACAAACATAATGTTGGCATAATACATCACACATGTCCTATGTACATCCTTCTTCCGGATCAGGGTCTCCGCCGCCAGGACACATTTGTATAAGTGATACTTAAGTAGGCACGAGACCTGCAGCTGAGATGTATATTTACAGAACCAGTAACCAAGGAAAGAGTGAGCGGGACTGGGTGTGATGGAGAGAGACAGCAAGACCGAGGGTGGGTGAGATCTACAGAGGGCATGCGGGGATTGGAGAAAGGACAAAGATTTTAAAAAAGGGTGAGACTGGGAGAGAAAGCGGTAGACTTCGACAGCAGCTCACAGCAAGAGGCTAGAGAACACTACAGGAACGTAGGGCAAGAGGCTAGAGAACACTACAGGATTGTAGGGCAAGAGGCTAGAGAACACTACACTTCTGTGCATCAAAGAGAATCCTCAGTTTACAGCTCACAGAAATAACACAGCCCAATCAGTATGCTATTTCCCATATACAGGTAAAATAAAGAGGGCTGATATATGGCTAGCCAGGGCATTATATAGAAAATGTCAGCTCCTAGCTAACAGTTCTGGCCTACAATAATACCATAACACTCAGCAGTGTGCAGCTAATTATAGCTTACGCAGGCTGGTTAATAACTCCTGTTTCCTGCTTAATGCTCCTACCCTCACACAAGACTTGTCTGCTTTGGGTCATATCCATCACTCAGTACTGTACCAGCCCCTAAACCAGTCCTCACCAGCGGAACAGACATGGGATACGTGAAGCGATCTGACACATAAAGCTGGCCACTCAGAGGACTGCACTCTAGTCCAGCACTGCAGGTCCCAATTAGCTACATTCTATGAGTGCTGCTTTACATCTCACAATGGCACTCCGATATGAGATGCTAGTAACAACGTCCATCTGAGCAGATCTTACCCACCACTTCTCTTACCAAACATGCCTGCTCCGGACCATGAACTATAAAAAAAATGTCAGGCTAGACAACCAGAGCAGTGTAATAGATTATGATCATATGAAATACCACAAAAATACCTGCACAGTTGCTCAAAGCTGCGAGCATACCGAAAAACAGTGAAGTGCATGATCGTCTAAACCTAATATAAACTTATTATGACTTGTACTTATGTTGGTTGTCTATTTACTTACTTATATACTGTCGCGTGACTTCCTCTGATGAGTCTGTAAAATGTACCTTTTGTCCCCAATTTTTGTCCTGAATTTTGACCTTCTGTCCTGAATTTTTGTCCTGAATTTTGACCCTTTGTCCTGAATTTTTACACTCACCGTCCTGAATTTGCACCCATGCCAGTTGGTCACCCTTAGCGGGAGTGGCTCATCTTCTCTCAAGTTCTGAGGCAAACGCTGTCATCGGTGTGAGCAGGTCCGTGCACGCTGCCAAAAAACTCCCAAGCTGGGTCTGCCAAGATGGAGCAGCCAGGCCCGACACCAGGCGGCCCCGCCTGCTGCAGCACACTGCGTTCGGTACATGGAGGGCTCACAATGTGTGTGAGCAACGCCCTGTGCAGGCCTGTAAGAGCCACAACATGTCAGCAAGCAGTTGAAGCGCGAACCAGGAACCACTGATGTACACTGTTACCTACCTCGTGCCACCCCGCCCCAGTAGCTAGAAGCCGTGTGTGTCTTCAGGATTTAGTAACCTGTTTTCGAATATTTCCCCTCATAACTTTCGGTATTGCATTTACTAAAGAAAGGCGTCGCCCATCCTAATGAATATGGAATACAAGAGTCACCCCGCGCCACACAGCCTCCATGGAGCTGGAATCTAGGTGGCATATGAGGGACAGTGGATAACCCGGTGCAGGCTACATACAGGGAGGGTGTGTGATATGTGACGTCATGGGAATGTTTCACTTGTACTGAATACAGTAGGGGTGCCTGCCAGTCAAGACTTCATATTCACAATATGTGCCCAGGCACTGGCCGGTCCCGTTGCATCATGGTCCTTGGCTGAGGCCTTTCTGAAGCATAGTGCCCCAGATTTCCAAGGACTGTGTTTTTTGTGCAGGCCTCTCAGCAGTGCAGCCTAGGGGTGTGTCCAGCAGAATGACACTGATGACTAATGAGAGGGGGGAGTGACATCTGACTGCTGTGATGCTCAGTGGTGTATGTGGAAGTTCACATTCATTGGTAGTCGTGCAATAAAGGCTCCTGGCACCCCAGGGCAAGGCAGGAAAATTGCCCCTTTACTATGGGTTGGGTAGTAAAACACAGACGTTTTCAGAGTTGAGTGAAACCCTCAGACCTTTGAGCCCTGGTGCCACTGTGCCTGCCGCACCATTGATGGATAGGCCTCTGTTCATTGGCCTTTGAGAATGTGCGTCCACCATGGGGCTTTGTGGGGTGGCAATATATGGGGGCAATATATGCCTTAAATGAGTTGTGGTTTGGGGAACCCCATCCTCCAGGCGCAGTGTGAATGGAGGGCGGGGATATATGCCCACCCTGTGCAGAGAAAGAATGCGCCCCCGTAGGGTTTGGGATGGTATGGTCGGGCCTCTGTCTGCTCACGGACAGTATGGGGAGTGGTTTCCCCTGTTCTCTTGGTGAGAGTGGGACTGTCCACAGTCCATGGGTTCTGGGCGATGGAGATGAAGCAGTGTACCCTGCATTGGCGCCAGGGGCGGACAGAGGAGTCAGCTGCCCTCTCTCCTTTGCCAGTTATTGACTGACTCCCCCTGAAGAGTTCATTGCTTTCCCTGTTTACCCGTGGCTAGGACTGGAGGGCTTGTTTTTCCTATATGAATGTCATAATTACAGGGAGTTACTGCTGGTGTTGTCAACACTCCTTGTGGGTTTGGTGTGGCTCCGGTCCCCACCCCGGAGCTAGTCTACAAGGATACAATTATTCTCTGGTATATCCAGAGACTGACCTCTACGGAAAACCGAGAAAATGCAGGAGCGGTAGGTACAGGTGTTTCAGGGGCACCGACCCTTCTACGTCCCTCATTTCACCCAGCGGGTCAGCCCACCTCTGGTCTGAAGAGCACGTGGGTTAATGGCACTTTCCCTCCAGAGATGAACCGTCCATTCATGCAAAAAGTTTGAGCATCCCCCGTTGGTAGTGCAGACAGTTCTGGAGCGTGAATAGAGTGAGTGATGGCAGCCGCCATACTCGCTGCTGGGGCGGATACATGGTACAGGGCCGTGGCCTGGTCTGCACATTCCTACAGGCAGCTCCTTCCAGTCCACGTGAGAGTGCTGGGACTGGTCCTGTTGCAATCACGGCATAAGTGCAGAAACATACATTCCTGCATGTCTGGTATGCACAAGGGCTGCCAAACATGTGCCCTGGCAGACAGCTCAGCATTCTGTGACCCTTCACTCCTCCGTGAGCCTGCCGCCCACGCCTGCATGATCATCTGAAACTTCATGTCTATAATGCATCCTTTATCAAAGTACACGCAATCTCCTTTCAAGCCTTGCAGACCTAGGAAGGGTTTAATGTGTAAAATCAATAAAATCAATGTTGGGTTCCAAGTTTTTCTCGGAACCTGACACTCTTTCGTGACTACCGGAATTGCCAAACAGCAAGGCTGGTTAGTCTTAATTCCGCCTCCTGCCTCCTTCTCCCAACGCATACACTGCCTGCCTCTTAAAGCCACTCCTACCGATCCTTTTTAATCCCTGATTACTCACGTTATCAGTGTTTTCGTATCTTTCCAATAACTTTTCTCCTTCGGTTTTTGCCTCACTCTCCTGCTCTGGGTTAAAGTCTGATGATGAAAAATCTATCCAGGTCCCCAAAAATGAGTGCGGGAGCCTACCACCTAAAAAACACCGGCACAAATTAAGCACTGCATGTTTATGCTATCAGCTGGGAGGGAAGATCCCTGGCTGTTCTGAAAGAGGAGCCAGTGCACCTTCAAGGCCATAGACCTATTACAGACTGGTTAATGCTGCCATGGGCGGAGCTAGCACCCTCCAGGCCATTGGCTCTCTGCTGATGTCAGGGCCTGAGACAGAGATGATTCACCCAGCACTGATCCCCCAAGCATTAGAAATGCTACCCATTAGCATTGCCCGTACTTACTTTTAGCTTAAGTGATTTGCTCTGATTCAGAGGATGTTGAGGGGCGCGGAGGCTCGGACCTGGTTCCCCAGTTCCCAAATCAGCTGCTTTCACTTACAGCCACATCCTTTCCCTCTCATTACTATTCGTAGCATGTGTTGGCTGAAGAGACAGAATGATTGGCTTTTTAAATATTTATTAATTTGGAGGAGGAACACATGCACTGTAGTATCACCCAGAGGATCATAGCCTTCACTTTTGGAGGATGAGCCCCTCCTCCTCCTGCCCCCCCACCACCCCTTCTCCCCCAACACCATCTTACAAAAGTGGATCTGTTTCTCACAAAACACTGCTCCTGGGGTTGAAAAACACGTTTAGGGCTGGATCTTGTGATCTGTATTTTACTGTGTAGAGACATTAATATTCTTATAAGTTGCCAGCTTAGGTGCAGGGCCCCGCCTAGATCAGGTCACAGGACACTTAGCCCCGGCTGCACCCCTGTGTGACAGCCGTGACCATAGGCGACCCTTCCTGTCAGTCACCAGGGTCACCACACGAGTCTCAGAACTTTGTTCTTAAAAGACATGTGGGGATCTTGGCGTGTCGTCACGTCATACCTTCCTCGCGCCAGTGTCTGGTGTCAGCATGACCGCTACATTAGAGGCGCAGCCTGGCGTCGGCGGGAGAGCTTTCCTCAGTACAATCCGCCCTCGAGGCCTTCCCCATACAGGGGTGCCATCCAATGCCCACCTCGCATTAGTCTGTGACCCAGGGGGCAGTGGATGGCAGAGGTCTGAAAAGGGTGCTGAAACTACCGAGTTATATTATAGGCTATCAACGCGCACCCCCATATTCTGCAAAGCGCCAGTTTTTCCTGGCTCCAGTCAGCGCTGTGCCCGGCGCCCTGGCACTTCTCATGCCCGCTGCACGCCGCTAAACTAATGTTTACCCAACACCCTCCTACGGCGTCTATCTGCTGATACCATCTTATCTGTGACGCAACAGGGCTCTCGGGCCTTGGCTCTGTGCTCCCCTGCTAATAAAGATGTGGTGTCTAGGGCGGTACCATTATGCTCTGAGAACAGCTGTCATTCAGGCTTTGTTAGTCTGTGGAGGTTCTTCGGTGTTTTCGGGCGAACCCCCGCCCCCCCTCCGAGGCTTCCCATCCTCTTCAGGGCGCGGCGCGGAACGGCCTGAGAGCCGCTCCCAGGTTGGAGAGTGTGAGAGACATTCCCTCTGGTGAGCTCGATGAACCTTGGCCCCTGCCCTGCATATCACACGTGGGAGGACGAGGGCCGGGCCTCCCTCCTGCTGGCGTGCAGTGGTACGAGCCTCACCGCCCCTGCAGTCCACCCTCCCAAGGAACAACTCTGCAGCGCGGCATTCCTACGAGGAGACGTCAGGATCCTCCCCCCTCCAACTATTCAAATCCTGGTACCAAGGCTGGGACGCCGAGCACAAGTGTCCGCCTGCGGCTCGGACTTTGCGAGCTGCACCACCTGCCATGCCCCCCCTCTCCCAACCCAAAAAAACAATCTTTCTTTCTTTCAGGTTGAAAGTGCAGAAACTGTACATTCGGTGTCGCTTACTACACTCAGTGAAGCTAAACCCCGGATGATGTGTTCCCGGGTGTTTTCTTATGACCACCCCACCTTAGGCCTGGTGCCTGGCTCTCTCTCATTTGTCATTGCAGATTTTTATGAAGCTGCCTCTTCATTGCAGCTGAGCACCATTCAAGGTTGAGCAGCATAGGACAGAGATCTCATGCACCCGAAGAACCATTCACTAAATTTCATGCATTCAATTTTCTGAAGCTAGTCCTGAAGCCTTGGCAGACTTTCAAAGTCTTGCTGGTCTCCGACATTTGCTAATTTGACTGAAAAATGTAACTCCCTTTGCCCGTGGGTGGACCTACGGTGATACAGCGCTGTACAGCCCATGGCTTGTAGAACTGTTAGCTAAAGTAGTGCCTTCCTTCTGAAGTCAGAGGGCTATTTTCAATTCATTATCTTTTTAAAGGGTAAGCATTGTTATCAAGTTTGGCTTCTCTTGATGCTCAGTAGGCCTGATCCTTGGCGCCATTTCACCCATGGATATGACCAGCCAATGAAACTTTCTTCGATGTGGCGAAGCATGAGATGTTCAGTGAGCACTGAGTTGTGGATCAGAAGTGACTGGATTATTGATAGGCGGGTTGTGTGACGTGTTTTCCACATTTTGTGTGGAGCTGGGAATGGCTATCAGACCCAACTCTAGTGCCAGTTGTTGCTGGAGGAACAGAATCCCAACAAGTCCTGCAGAGTAATTACCAATTAGGCACGCTCCTGTAACCCTGGGTATGTCCCAGCTTTGCTCCGCGCTGATAAAACCACGTATTAAAATTAAAAGATTTTGAGGCATATACTTGTCCTTGAAAGAAAGTATGTGCAGCCGCAGTAGACCTCTCTTCTGAATCCAAGAATGGTGGCAGGAGTGAACCCCTGAAGCTTTAGAATATCGGGATGAATCCTTTGTGTGAGGGCTCCCAGGATCCAGAAGAAACTGCATAATGTGGGTCTGATGTCCATCTGTCCATCCAGAGTGCCAGGCACGGAGATGGTGAAAGATTGCTGCTCCTGCCTAAGGCTTGCGTCTCATCAGCCCTCTCGCTGGCGCAGCGAGAACCCATCGCTAAGACGAGGGACTACTGAAGGGCCACTCTAGAGAGCGTAATTAGGGCTGGCTTCCTGCTCCCATCAGGCACCACGGCTCCCGTAAGGCATTTTGGGCCTGCAGGTCGGAACCAATCACTACTTTTGATGGCCAGTGGGGTGCTGCAGCCTACTGGCATTGGCACAGACCACCGTTTCACTTCCGTTCCGGGTTCTCTTGAATTCTCCAGTCCCCACTGGGTGTGGCAATGGAGGAGCGTATTGCTGCTGGCTGGGAACAGGAAAAGATTCCAGGCCCTCAGTGTGGATAAGGCTGGGCGCCTCATCATGCCAGTAGCAAACAAAGACGCCTTTCTATTTCCACGGGCCTGTCTTGGCACGTTTTAAGAACTCATTTGCAGACTCTTGCCTTTAAAATTCACAGGAGCTAGTTTGTACTGAGCTTTGAGTTACGACTGACGGCTCATGGACGCTTCAGCCGGTGGGAGGGTTAAACCCCTCTCAGAGCCGCATCTCTTCTTCCTGTCTGCCTTGTTCATTTATTTTATAGTTAGAGCTCAGATCAATACCACTAGAGCCATGGCCGGTGTACAGGACGCGCTGCCGACTACCTGACTCCCATCCCCCGGACTCACTGTCTATGGAAATGGTATCTTCCTTGCCAGCTGAATGGACCGACGCTGAAAAGGACTCTTGCTAGAAGGAGCGATGCAAGGGGGGGGGGGGGGTTATCTCAAATGATTTCGTCTCCGTCATTATCAGCTACGACAACCACCTCCTGCCCTACTCGGGAGCAAGAAACTCACACGTTCACCTACTCTCTCCCATGCCGCAGGCGAAGGCGGCACAGCCCCACCTCCTGCTTGCCCTGCCCAGCACACTCCTGGCTCAGCTCTTGGCCTGCTGTCAAAATGGCATCCTGGGTGCAGAGGGAGCCGTCCCAACTGCCGGCTTCCTCAGGCAGGAGCAGGGACATCTTAAGGATTTTGGGGGCCCTGGGCCAAACATATTTTGGGGGCCCCTGTTCGGAGCAGCCTTGAATTTATGATACAATTTCAGCACTTTCATGCCCTCTTTGGCTAGGTCACTGACAGTGCACAGGCACCTCCCCAAATTCTAAATGTGTTTACATCTGATATGCGGGGATAATTTTCAATATTGTAACACAGCAGCAGCTCAAAATGCTACTACAAATAATCTCTGTGACACCCTTCCATTTCTCATATGTGAGGTCCTGTTTTGATCTAAAAGAAACTTTTTATGGATGTTGCATGAAACATAAACACAACATTTATGTGCAAAATGGCTGTACTGGACTCTCATACATCATGTACATTATAAATCGATTAAAGGAAAACAGTATTTAAAACAATCTGTTTAAGACATATTCAAGGTCATTAGGGCAAGACTCTGCAGAACAGAGCTGGCTCTAACAGGGGGCCCCCTGAAAGGCTGGGGCCCTGGGCCACAGCCCACTTTGCCCATGCATTAAAACGTCTCTGGGCAGGAGGAGTGGCTTGTTGAACCGCATCTGGCCGCGCGGAAGGCGAGAATGGAGCTCTTCCGGCGGTCCTAAGTGGGCCGACACGGGTCCGAGGTTGAGGGTGTTTCCATTCAGAGGGGGTTTCGTTTGGACCTTCGTGTTTGACTGTTCCCATTGGCGCAGAGCTCGGGCTGATCTGCATATGTCTGGTCTCTGTCTGGAGTGGGTGAAAAACGATGGACTGGAGTGTTTGCAAGTGGATGAGACTTTTGTAAACATTCCACTGAACACAATTGTGTTTCCATACTCGTATCCCTACTGGTTGCCCCTGCTCTTAAGTAGTGAGCAGCGGTACATAAGGCGTAGAAAGGCAGCACAGGCAGTTCAGAGAGGGAAGCCCAAGTGGCAGGCCTTGTGAGTGTGTCTATGCAACCCATACTTAAAGCCGCCACTGGCTGATGTGCAAGTTCTTTGTTTTGGGAGATGAGGTAAGTCAGTTTTTTGTTGCGGGTGTTGAGATGGCTAACTGTGCCTCCCTACTTCGACTGCCTCCGCTCTTCACATTCCCTCCCTCTCTCCCTGGCAACCTCAGCTCAGTCCCGCTCCGGCGTCCTCCCTGCCTGATCTTCCCGACTCTGGCAGCTTTCTCCTCTCTCTGCCTGCCGTCCTCGGCTGCCCCGCTCTGGCGCCCCCCCTGCCTGTGCCTGCCTCACCCCTCTTCCCGAGCAGGCCCCTCCTGCATCAGTCGGCATCCATCAACCCCCGTGTTTGTGTGTGTCGGTGCTTGTGCTTTGTAGTGCAAACTCGTGGTTTGTCGATAATTGTAATGTATTCTTCGCTTGAATTCGGAGTCTCTAAGTTGAGGATTCAATGATCGCCGTGCAGCGGACTGAGCACCCGGCGAGCACTCCCTTCCCTTCTAAATAGGGACACTCCCCCCTTTTCACTCAACCTCTCGATGTTTATTTTTTTTCCTCATTGCAAAAGAATGTCTCTCACCACAGTCTGAGTGGGAGAGGAGACCCCACCCTGAATAAGAGCCTGGCTCCGTAGCATGCCTCCGATCCGCCCACCTCCACCTCTCCAGCCCCCTACACTTCACGTCAGCCCCGCGAGTGCCGCCCCGCCATGACTTTGCGACACTCTGGTACTTGGCCCACCTCAAGGCATGTGATCTGCAGGTCCTGTCCTACGTGCCATCAGGCCCCCTCGCCAACAACCCTACGAGGTGCATATTCTGCCTCCCCCCCCCCCCCCCCCTCTCTCTGTCTCTCTCCACCAGTCCTCTGAAGTGCAGACCCAGCCTCCACTGCCCCGCATAGCTGGCACGTGCCTCGATGCCACCTTCAATCAGCCTTGGCTTTTTATGCAACTTGGCATTGCATCTCGGGAGCGGGAGATTTTCTTCAAATAAGGCGTCAAAAACAGAACGCAAAGTGCTGCTGGAACAAATCCAAGACCGACTGATATTGCCACACATGGCATGGATCCATTTTGGAACCATGCCAGCCCTGCCTCTCCACCGACCTGAGGTGGGTGCCTAGCAGTGACTGCCTGCCTGCCTCTTCTGCCATGTGAGGCGCAGCCCCCATTCCTAAGGTGCCTGTCCCCTCCCTCACTACTGGCCCGGTGAGGTGTGCGCCACTCAGCTGCGACAGCCTCCTTTCTGCACCAGCTCTGGGAGGTGTAGGGCCCGCCTACATGTCCCCGCTCCTCCTCTACCCCAGGCCACGGAGGTGCAGGAGCGCCTAGAGGCCCTTCCTCTCCATCTACTCCAGCCCTGGAAGGAGCATACCCCGCCTCCCACCATCTTTGATTCTGGGCCAGAGCCAGAGTTTGCCTTTTTTTGTTTAACATTTTCAGTCAGAAAACAAGAGTTCTCTGTGAGCTGGAACCTCGTCGATGCAACGAACTCGGGGAATAGGTTTCACACAAAACCGCTGTGTATATGTAGCTGCATTTCTTAGCAGCGTTTCAGAGTTAGTACTGTTTGTTTCATTCAACATCAGAGCTTTGTATGGAGGATTTATTTGTGTATTTTTCATAGTTGTAAAATCCTACATGCTTTCAAGGCTGAGGGTATCTGGTTTGATTTCATGATTTGTTATACGTATAGCTTGGTTAGCTCCATTTTTGGAAGCCCAGTTGCACATCTTCAATGCCAAAGAAAAAGTTATTAACTTGGGTTCTGAGACAGAATCACACCTCCAATCCAGCCGTGCAGCATTCTTTTGCAGAGCAATGCACCGTCTTGCGGAGTATGTCTTCTCTGTTGTGTTTTGTCTTTGTACCGAGGTCTGCACGTGACCAGGGGGTCACTGAAGTTCAGAATGGATGTTTGCTCACTCCATGTCACCATGGACCCTGTCTCCAGCTCTGAACTTTCCACCTGTAAGTCATCAGGTGTCTGCACGTCAAGACTGCAACACCCATAATTCACGCGCCAACTCTCCCGATTTGGCCAGGACACTGCCGGTGTGTTTTAAGCCCACAAACGTTGTTTTTATTTTTGATTTGTTCGGCTTAAAATTACCCCCACCTGCAGAGCAAGCTAACGAGGAAATTAAATTGAGACAATTGTAGTTCTCTGATTTTCCACTTGGTTCAAAAATATTTGCATGTCAGGCCTGCCAACATCGATAATTTTTTGACCGTGTGAGAGAGGAAGGCCTTGAGGAGGTAGGGCTTCCAACCAATCACTCTCCTCCCCCCCCCCCCCCAAAATACACAAAATACGTTTTTTCCCCCAATAAAAAATAAATAAAATATATATATATATAGTTATTTTTACTATTAGTTGCCTCCATTATTACTACAGACAAGAGGCATATATTTTTTTAAAGGAATAACCTATTCCCCACCCCCAAATGCACATGGAGTTGTTAAGAAGAGAAGTGAGAGTTAATAGAACAACTAAGAAAAGAACGCAAAAAAACACAAAAAACTAAAATGGAATAAGGGGAATTGGGTGGCGATTCTATCTTTTAATTTGAAGACAGAATTGTAGCTTATCTGATGTCTTCTCTGCGGAGATAACTTGTCTTCACTTTTTATGGAAATGTCAGCGCCCACTAGCAAGCAGTGCAGTAGAGTTGTTCTGGGACGTTCTGGACGTCTCTTGTACCTCCGCTGCACTGTGGACTCTGGGATAAAGAACATTGATTGCCTCCTCCTCGAACAATTGCTTCCTGCCAAGAAGGATTACATACTGGCTTCCCTAGCTGTACACTTCTGCTACCTTTCAAATGGATTAGTCCAACAAGATGGCAGTGAGTGTCTAAAAGCTCATGCCAAGCCATATGCAGAATGCATCCGGAAGCAACAAACTGCGGGTGGTGTACAAATTTGGACTTTTTACAAGACGGGTAACCAACTTCAGCAAGGTGTGATGATTTAGCAAGATTATTAAGTAAGGGATGACAAGAATCAGAAATTGAAAATCCCACGAGCCGTAAAAAAGGAGCATGAAAATAAACCATTGACCAACCACAGGAAGGACACAGCAGAAAAACTTAAGCCAGAGAACATCACCCAGATTCAACCCCAGAAGATGGAATTAACACTTCTATCAGGAGAACCATAGACCTTTTACTTTAAGGTTCAGGCGAACCTAGTACTATCCAATTGACTCGTATTATCTGATGAACTTGTCATAAAATGGGAGATGATTTGGAAAATGTGAAAGTTGACACTGATCTCATGAGCAAAATGAAGAAAATGATTTCTGGTTTTGGAATTAGTTTTGGTTTTATTGTGGGGAAAACTAATGCCCTAGCATCAGTATGGATCTGGCAATACTCCCAAATGCTTACCCTGATAAGCTGAACTGTACAAACCCTATTAGTTACAAAATGTTCTCAGTCTTACAATTGATGGTGTTCATTTCACTGAGCTCATAGAAAGACAGCAAATTTCTGGCAATCTGGATTTTCCTGACTGTGGATTTGGTGCTACAATGCAAGTTACCGTTTGTGTTGACCATGTTGTTTGGAGAAATGTTGCTTGTTTGTTGGTATATTCCATTTTTATTTTGCTGGAGATGGAAAAGTTGCGGGGACCATTTTACTAAACGATGGAACAACAACATGTATACAGTGAGCCATTAATATGATTAACCCTCTATTGGACATGTTGTACAGATACTAAGGGCCTGATTACGAGTTTGGCGGTGCGTGACTGCCACGCCGCCTCCGCGCTCCAGCACCACCAAACCTGTGTGCGCACCGCCCGCCAGGTTATGACTTTTTTAGTCACTGGCGGGCGGTTCTTTGGTGTTCTGACTGCGGTGCCTATGAAATAGGCACCTCAATGGGAATGCCAAAGGCAGTACCTGCACAGCATTAACTGATGCAGTCCGTGCCGTGCAGGTACTAAAGTGCATGCACACAGGGGGTCACAACATGTGCCCCCCGCATGCTCCCCATGGCCCAGAGACAACAGGTGACCCTGAAGGGCCCCCTTTGTTTCCTCTCTGCCACGCTTTTCATGGAAGAGGAACCGCCATGAAAACCGTGGCAGAGAGGCAACTCGTAATATGCTTGGTGGGACCGCGGCTGTCCCGCTAAGCATATTGCGGCCTCAGGACTGCTGCGCCACCGCCAGGGATTTCTGATCCCTGGTGGTTGGGTTGGTGCAATGGCGGTCTGCCTGCCCAACTTGTAATGGGGCAATCAGACCACCAATGTGGCGGTGGCTTAATTGCCATTGCCGCGCCAAGTACCTCCATACTCATAATCAGGCCCTAAGTGAAAACAATATTCAAACCATATTTGCTGTTTCAAAGCAATATCAGCCCTGGCAACATGAATTAAAGGAACGTATTCCAAAATCTGCTGTCAGAGCACTTTCTGCAAAGTCTAGCAATATAATAAATTTGATTATCAATGCTTATAACCCCATATCTTCTGAGGTTGTCTTGGAAAACCGCAACATGAAGGACTGACCATAAGCTATAAGTCTAGTTGCGAAAATGGTGAAAAGGGTGCAGAAGAAAGTGACAGGAAGTGTGCTAACATATCAACTAGAGATGAGGTGCAATTCAAAATGAGTATTACTCCTCACAAATGCCTAAAGAAAGGTCAGGATGAAATCTTTAAAAATCAAGTTGTTAGGATTTACGGAGGAAGTGGAGGTTGTGTTGCACTTAATTTTTTAATGTCACTGTCAAAAAATGGGCATTTCAATTAACGACAAATGCCAGAATGGGAATGGAATGCTTGAATGTGGAGCTCATACATGCCATGAAGGGCATATTGATAGAGAGTGTGAATGCAGAATAGATGACATGAATAGTGTGAATATGGATACTTTATGAAGACATTTGTAGTAATAGCTGGGAATATATTTGTAGTGAGTGTGTATGCAAAAAGAGGGTCAGTGTAAATGAAATGTACTCTGGAAAGCTCTGTGAATGTTGCAACTTTAATTGTCCTAGATCAAAAGGCTTGGTCTGTGGAGAAAATTGAATTTGAAACTGTCCAGTATGTGAGGGCTTCCCTAGCTTCAATGGCAGTGCTTGCGATTGATCCCTGGATACAACCAGTTGCATCATAACAAATGGCCAATTATGTAATGGCCGTTGGACCTGTGTATGTGGGTGGTGTCAACGCAGGGATCCGAAATTCCAAGAAGTTACCTGCAAGTCATGTGAGGCGTGTCCTAGTGTTTGTGATGAACACTAGGCATGTGTGCAGTGTAGAACGTCCAATAAAGGAGAAAAATAAGATGCATGCGCAGAAGAGTGCATGTATTTAATTTATGTGACTAGAAAATTGGGCCGGGCTGAATCTTTGACATACTGCAAACAGAAAGATGAGGACTATTGGTTCTACTCCGCATAGTATATCAATACAAACAATGCGTGGTAGACAAACCAGAATGCACCAGTGGTCCTGACATAATTCCCAATGGTGCCGGGGTGGTGACTGGAATTGAACATTGCTTTTACTTGGAGAGAACCCAAATAATTATGTTTGCAAAACACAGAACTGCAGAGAAATGATACGTGCATGCTCCAATAAAGTGCAGATGTGATTACTTGGAAGTTTTGTTGCACACTAGGTGGCCTCAATCACTTAAATGCATTCACTTTGCAATTGCTAAATTCTACGAGAGCTTATTACAATTTGCATTCTTCTTCAACTAATAGCAGTAAACATTCCTTTGTATTTACATTATGTAGGAATGTCATATTATGACAAACTTAATGATATTTCTATGGGGCACACTAGGGCTGCCTTCATTGAGTTTTTCATTTAAGTCAAGGAAAACTGTAGACACAGTTCAACTGGAATCCAATCTTCTATGATTGATTCTGCTGGCAGAAAGTATGTACTTGAAATATTGTTTTGAGATGGGTAGAAACCAAGATGATTCATTGGCAAATTACGTTTTTGCAGAGGTGATAGATGCCCAATCTAGGCTTACAAATTCTTGGGTTGTATACCTATATAAACTTGCAGATAAATTGGATCTTGTCACCAAAAGGCTTTGGCGATCTGTATGGTTTAAAGTGTTGAAGAATTGGATATAAGAGCAACGTGTTAACTATCATTCATCTAAGATGTGTGACTGGCAGCTAATTGGAAAAATTAAAAATGTGGCTAAATGTGGTTAAAAAGTGGCTAAATCATATAAAGGTACACCCCAGAGGTATTTGATACCTCTAATCGCTCGGGGTGAGTCATGAGCCTAAGTGTTTTTTTATGTGTTTTGCTTCTGGATTCTACCAAGTTGAGATTTGGGTTGATGAACTTACTTACAGTTTTCATGCTGGTGTTACTGTTTAAGTGGATTCAAAACCGAGGATTCGAGTCATTTGCTCTGCATTCGTCCATGATCATGACTAATATGCAGTGTTATCTTAGACATTTTAGGAGTGAAACATATTTTGGGTGCCCCGTAGAGTACAAATTTGATTTTCATTACTCATTTCAAGCCCACATAATGCCAAACAATACTAAATTATATGTTAAATTTTAATCCAGTCACACAAAAAGAATCTGCCATGCCTAGTTTGCTAAACATTCTTAAGACAGCACTGGTTTTAAGAGACAGAGCTATAGGTAATGGTAGGCAGAAAGGGAGAGAGGCTCAGATAAAGAAATCTAAAAGAAAGAAGACAAATAGAGAGAAAGTTCAGTTTTCCAGGGGACCCCTTGAAAAGTGGGTACCGGGGTTAATTGCCCACTTTGCCATGCCTAAAAACATCCCTGTTAGTATGTCAAGCATTGTTGTGTACAGACTACAGAGCATTGAGCATCTGCTGCACAGAGATCAACATTTTTAAAAATATTTCTAGCAATCAGAGTTGTCATAAGTGTGAATAACCTGATTTGTTTCATTTTTAAAATAAGACAGTGTGCAGTTTTTTTATCTGCCACATTTTACAAATTTCTGATTAGCATCTTTTACATAAAAAATAAGTAATTGTATTTTTCTAGGGAACAACTAGAAATCTGATTCTGTGAGTAATGAACTCAGTGAATTTTTTTGGTTAATGTGTTGCAAAGATTTTTATTAACTGTGCAATAAAGTAACATTTGCAATTATAATGAGCACTGCTTTCATTTCAATGGTTTATATAGTGCTCTATCGAACTCCGAAATAAAAAAAATAATCAATGTTTTCTAATCTCCACAATACTGTGTGTAGTAGGACTGGTTTTTAGTCACAGTAGGGTAGCATTAGAGTAATTAAATAGTGGATTTTCTAACTGACTACACTCTTTAGTTTCCTATGCAGTTTCAAATATATTATATTGCGTATTAAATCTTTTTTAATTTCCAAATTCATATAAATAGAATTGTGACATGAGGTTGTCAAACTATTTAGCCATCACTAATTTTCTGGCTTGCCAAGGCCAGATTATTTGTGCTCATGTTGTTGTTTTCTCACCCCTCAGGTGAATGCTATTTTAGGTTGAAAGTTTCTTTTACAGGCTTGGGATAAGACTAAGAAAGGGATCAAAGAGATATCGGACCCTTCATTCTTACGGGGTTCACATATCATTTTAAGTCTTGTATGTTGAGAATGGCGCCTTTGTAATCGGTTGGTTTATCACAGTGTTGCGTCAAGTTGTTAGCTGATAATAAGGAAGTGAGTTCACAGGTGACTGAGTCATATGGATAATGATATATATTAGGTTGAAATCTGCTTGGAAGAGGCTGTCCAGTCAATCAAAATGCCTCATTTGATGGCAATAGCTATGGCTAGAAGCTCAGAAAGGGAACATTCTGTCAGCTCCCAACATTCTTCCAATGTGCTGTGGACCCTTGGAGTGCTGTGGGAGCAGCAGCTTTCTCTTACCGGAAGAGAAAGAAAAACAAGCATTGGAAAAGCCAATGAGCCTGTGTTCACCAGCAGCCAGACTTTGGCTTTGTCAGTTCTTGTTTTCTCGAGGTGTTTACAAAAGTTCATTGTTGTTGAAGCTTCTGGGTTCCTCAAAAAAAAAAAAATGGGTAAAAGCAACAATATTTCTGGTCTCAAAATGCACACATTGCCGTAGTAGTCCCTGGCACTTACAGGAACTACTTTGTGTGAAGATGTTCCTTGTGGAAGGGGTGTTCATAGCTCATTCTGGAGAAGTAGTTGTATGGGTTCGAATAAGATATAAAAACCCCTATTATAACATGTATTTAATTTGTTAAAAAAATACAGGAGATAAAAGTTTTTTATGGAGTCTGGTGCTGTTACTGCCGGGTTTGCCAAACGCAAAGGCGGCCTTGTCTTGATTGCACCTAATGCATCCTTCTGCCACTTCCTTATACTTCTTGTCTCTGTTGTAGATCCTCACTCTTGTAGATTCCCTTTCATCCTTTTGTCAAAATTTCACTACCTTTCTTTTCCTCATTTTTTCTCCCTTTTCTACCCACTACCTTCAACCACCTGCACAAATTAAGTATTGTTAAAAACATACGTGCATCCAACGCTTTCCTTCTGAATTTTCTGGGACTTGACAGATCGGGACCCTCATTGAGTAGCTGTGAGCTATATAGGTCCAATCATTCATTCATTTATCACTCTTCTAACTCCTGTTCTGTAATATTTGGGTTGGATTTTTGCAGGTTTTATTTACACTGATTAGGTGGGTATGTGCAGAGTAGGCAGGTCTGTGTGTTTATTCTTGCCTTCGCATGTGTGGTGGGAAGTAATTCAGCAGTCACCTGGCATGCACCTGAATCGAGTTGTCTTTGCTGTGGTCGTCTCTCACCCCTGCTTGTAACTGGAAATTGCGCTGTCCTCACTTGAGAGTCCGGGGATTAATGTGAAGTCTGCCATGTGGGGCTCTACATACATTCAGAGTAACGTATTCCTTGTTTTTTTTCTTTCCAGCTTCTTTCACAATGGCAACCATCCACGAAATTCTGAGCAAGCTCTCCCTTTTAGGAAATGTAAGTAGCCCATATGGAAGGAACCTTGTGCAAGCATGGTGTAGCAGGACTATCAGAGGGAGACCCAGAGGCACCTGTGTAGCAGCACCTGTCATGTCCTAGAGGTGGGGTACTATAATAGAAGGTTTCAGCTAGTTACCCCAGTCTTTCATGAAGCAGGTTGTGTGGTCTAGCTGTGGGGTTTGCATGTAGCGTGTGGTGCTGGTGTCCAAAATGTGAGGAGTGTCTCCTTCCCAGGCATGTCCGTGCTCTCAGGGGTGTAGCAAGGGATTCACAGGCCTTTATGTACTCAAGGCAATGGGCCCCTACACCTCACTAGAGTAGTAAAATATAGCCATAATTAAATGTAGTGACCCTTAAAGGCCTAGTCCCCGAAGCCACTGAACCTGCTGCACTATTGATATGACACTGCTGCAAATTCTAGTGCCTGTGGAACTGAATTATGTGGCATAATGCGGGACAATCTGGTGCAATATTATTTAGTCATTTTAAAACATACTGTAATGCTGTCTGAGTACAAGTTTCCCTTTATTAGTACCACTTTAACACCTGAATACAGCAAAGGTAGTAGTAATGTTGATTCGCTTAAGTTACAAAAACAAATGTTTTGATCAAATTTGCAAATTATGCTTTAGACTGGGGCAAGGGTGAAAAATCCATAATTTTGCGGAAAATATAGCAGTGGGAAAATTGTGTGAAATTCCAGTGGCACTGCCTGGAAGTACTCACAGATGTTTCCCTGGAGACCAAAAATTATGGTCAATATTTTGACAATGGGCCACAATTGTAATGAGAAAGACTCAAGATTTAAGCAAAAACAGTAGATATCTACCATTGCAGGGACGGCATTATTGTGATGGAAAATACAGGCAAGGAAGCTACTTAAAGGGAAGCTAAGGCCATTTATTTTAAATATTAGCATTAGTCACACCAACTAACTCCCTTTTGTGGCCTCGGCTCTAGACAACGCATGCACTGCTTCGAAAGTGACATGTTGTATATACTTTGTGGCTTCAGGCCTCCCATAGGCTTCCCATTTGCTGGCTCCATCGTTACTCTCCTATACTATCTCCCCATTTGTCCATGGCATGCATGCTTCATGCCTCTTCCTGTGTTTAGCCCTCCCCGAGAGCATGGACCAATTACTAATATCCATCCACTGCTCCAATTTAATGCCCATTTTAGGAACTTCATTTTTCTTTGTTTAAGACCCCATGTCAGGAGCGCTCATGTTTTCACTTGCTCCGAGCACTGTTGTAAACAGGGCTGTAAATCATGTTCTTATCTCATTACATTTGATGAGCATTCAAAGACCGAGATTAAATGCCAGATGCTGTTTTCACAGGGCGCCTGTTTCGTGCCCAAACCCCCTCCCTCATCGCTGCTAACCCGTCCCCCCACCCTTCCCTCATCGCTGTTTGCCCCCTCCAACCGTCATTGTGGTGACCCAGTGCGCGCGGTGCCACCGTGCTCAGAAGAGGCGATTTAAGCTTTAGAATTCAACTGCTTACTGTCCTTGCGTCCACTCACTCTGTGCATGTGCCTGGCACAAACACGCAGTCCAGTCTTGTTTTGTTTTGGCAGGACATTACAGCTCTTCACAGGAGCACCCGATTACATTACACAAGTTCAGATACATTTGTTAGGCACTGGTCGATTTACTGATTTGCCAATAATCACAGAATGTTGAGTTAATGCCAGGGCGCAAACCTGGTTCCGCAGTTCCGAAGTCGGCTGCTCTGGCATTAGGTCAAAACTCCTTTGTGATCCGACCACTGTGAACTCAGTGAATTGGGTGTCTGTTGGCATGCTGTTTTTCCATGGAGTGGGCTTAGTCTGACCAGACTTCTTCCCGCAGCAGGTTCCATAGCTCAGTTTAGACTGCCAGTCTACTGGGCTGTACATCCTTGTGTGTCGCATCACTTCTTGTGGTCCCTCGGCTTCCCTTTCTGTCCCTGTGTCCGAGGACCTCAGTAATTAGTACGTGCTGAGCCAGCGGGTTGTTACTTGCTGCCTTCACTGAGTGCACCTTGTGTGCTCAGGGCTCAACCTCCTGACCTGACAACTGAACAATCTGGTCTTTACTCTTCTAACCTCCAATACTGCTTCTCTGCCATCAGCTGGGGCTACGAATGCCTAACCTGAAGATGGGGACTGCCTTCGGGCTCCGCACTACATAGCCCTTCCTCCGAACAACATGAGATTTAGTGTGACTGGTATCACTAAAAGCCTCTCGGAGGGCAGGGCAAAGCCTTCCAATTACTACGGCTAAATAGTCACTCCAAAACACATGACTAAAAGACAATAACATTGACAACGCAAGTAATGCTCATGTCATCAACCCAAAAGCTTACACAGCCAAGGGATTTGGATTGTCCACCTTAATTTATTGATTGTCTGCCCACTAGCTATTTCATGAAGAAAGTTTCATTCACATTTTGGATCATTATATAGGAGTACCTTTTATCTCACCGATAAACTATTAGCTATTGGCTATTAGGAATATACACCTAAATGTGTTTTCCTCCTAAATGTGATCTGTGATCTTTAATCTGTTCGTCCCCTTTTTTGTTGTTGTTCTAGGGATGTAGTTGCATCTACATTTGATTTTGCTCCTAAACATGATAACACTTATTACTTTGCACCAGGAGTGATTTTGCACCCCAAATGTGATTTTGCTCATAAATTTGATTTGTGCTCCTTGGTGTTTTCCACACTGATGCTGATGATGCACCAATGAGGATTTGGCATCTCAATGTGCTATGTGTGATGTTTTACATAGGCACATGCGGTCGGAGGCTTTCTGACTAACATCGTAGGTTTCAAATCTGACAGCCTTATTATGATAAAGGCTGTCGGATTTGAAACCGGCCGGTCAGACCGACTGGCTTCCGACGGGCTCAAGGAGCCCGTCGGCCAGTCGGAGGCCGCTCATAATCCTCTATGTACGGCGTTTACGCCATGGGGATTATGATATTGGTTTCCAACAGGCTTTTCATGTCGGGCTTTCCGATATGAAAAGCCTGTCAAAGTCATTTTAGGGACCCCTAGCAGGGCCCCCATGTCTCTGCAGGCTCCGGTTGGGGGCTTATGGAGCACCTATGGTGCCCCCTGCAAATCCCTGCACTATGTGGCAGGCACCATGAGGTGCCTGCCATGTGGTGCAGGGATTTACACAGGCTCCCATTTCTCCAGGGGAGATTGTGCTACGGCCAGTTTATGGCCGCAGCACAAGCTCCCATAGGGAAATGGGAGTATGCGACTGCACCATGTGCGGTTGCATTGTAATGGTGGTGTCGGGACCGCCGACCAGAGGTCGGCCGGTCCCGAGACCCCGGCGAGGTCCGCCCGACATCGTAATCAGGTCCTTAATGTGACATCTTGCTACTACATTTTTTCTGTACAGAGTGATTTACACCTATGAGTGAGTTGCACCTTTAACAATGTTTTGCACGCAAATAGGATTTTTGCTCCTACATGTGTTTTCACACTTCTGTTAATTTTGTACTAGGGGTGATATTTTGCACTTGAATGCAATTTTCCTCCTAGAAATAATTTGTGTTCCTAAAGGTTTTTTACACTGCCGATGTGTTGCACAAAGTGTGATTTTGCTCATAAGTGTGATTTTGCACTTATATATAACTTTGTCCAACATATGATGCCACAATCCTACTTATTGTGCACCTAAAAGTGCTTTGCGTCTAGAAGTTTGTTTGCACCTAAAAGTGTTTTAGACTTATAGGTGATTTTACACATAAATTCAATTTTTGCACCTAAATTTGATTTTGCACATAACTTTGATGTCCCAAATGTTCTCCACATTCATGATGATGCTGATGTGGCACCAATAGGGATTTTGCATCTTAACGTGATGCAATCCAAATATGAGGTCATAGTGATGCACATCTAAACTGACCTATATCGTAGAACTGCATATTATGGCTTTTCTACACTGAATATGCTTCTCAAGAGCAAAAGCCTACAAGATTTTAACATCAACTCATTATGGTCACCTAGAATAGAGAAGAGATGCGTATCAGCTCAAACTCGAGGGTGCACATAAGAACACCTGAGTTATTCTATTCCCACTTGACCTATCCAATTCTACCCTCAATTGTTCATTGAGCCACGAGGCCTAATGACTGACAAATACCATGATCTCAGAGTGGACTCAATTAAAACAGACCTACTTTTTTTCTCTTTTTTTTTTCTTACTAAGGAGATAACCCCCTGAACCAATACACTGTGATGTTTCTTTTTAGCAGCAAAGAGCACAAAACCCCCTGAAGGAACAAATATACGATCTTTGCTTATCATAATTAGAAATGTGAGTTACACTTCATACTTATGTAAAGAAGGAGGTTTCACTCCTCAGATATCAACCTCCATATCTTTGCGACACTCACTACCACCCCTCGCTACATGCTTCCTTTATCAACCAACTTCCTGGTCCAGTCCAAATATACCAGAAGAACAACGCACAAACTGAACCTTCACAAAAGCGATTGACTACGTAAAGACATGCTTTACATTAGGTGTGATTACTCATGTCATACTTCATTACAAACACTTACTATTGGCCAGAGCACAACTCTCTGAATCAAACTAAAGCTGAGTGATTTGCATGGAAAGATGCAAAGACTGCTCTCCCAGCCATCTCTTTACATCACACTCTGCAAATCTAATTATTCAATTCCCAAAACACACAACAAACCTAATGCTTTGGAGCGTTCCTCCTTGTTCATTACCTTCAATGTGCCCCACACACCTGAATACCCTGTGATTGCAGGTCCAACTCTACATCCTATTATCATAGATCCTCAGGATAAGCACCTCCTCTCAGTCAAATTACTTGTCTGCTACGCACTGCATCAAACCTGCCCTCTGGAAGTTCTACTGCAACTTCCATATCTGTCCCCATCTAAGACTTTGACATTGTTGCTATGGCACTCGCGGAAGCATGGTTCTGCTTATCCTGCATCCCACTAGGAAACAACATCCTCCCCCTCAACGTCAGAGCAGAGGGCTTCCCCTGAAAGCACTGCAGAGCGACTGGTGCAGGACTCTTGCATGTTGGCCAACTGATCTTCCAGTGAAAGGATGGTGGTCCTTAATATGGGTTGGCTGTCGAGTGATATTTTGATTCCCCTTGTTTACATACTCCAACTCCTGTTTTATGCGTGCTTGGAGAGTGGTGGATTGCCTTGTGAATTGCTGCATTTTCTTACCAGTGCCATCGTGTATGACCTTTCAAAGAAGTCTCTACAATGGGAAAGGATTTATGGAATGTAACTCCAATTAGAAAATCATGTTGGCTGGTTGCATTTTGGGAATAGTGAGCACTGTAGTTGTGCCATTCCCAGACACAGTAACAGAGCCTAAGAAGGGACACTACTTCTAAACATTCAGTTGAGGGTGCCTCATGAGCTGGAAGACGGGCATGCTTTGGGGCGTGTTGGCACACAAACGAGCTGTTGCTAATATTGAAACCATGTTTTTGCCTTTTCAGGAAGAGGTTTGTCAGAAGGCGTATGGATCCCTCAAGGGGTCACCAAACTTTGATGCAGAAAAGGATGCGGCTGCCATTGAAGCTGCCATCAAGACCAAAGGTAGGGGCCTTGAGAATGCTTCTTGATGAAGTGCTATGCGTGTAAATCGCAGCTGAGCTGAAGTGCACCTCACCCGGACACCTTGAGGATCTAGAGAATGGCTCGGCTGTGCAAACTCAACAGGTGGTAGATAAGAACCAGACTGAGACTTTGATAGATTACATTCTGACACTGAAGACTGAAAACCTATAAATGGAGTTCGGCCTTATCACAGCAATCCTTTTCCTGTGTCAGCAAAGACTCATCTTCACCAAAGGGAGCATTACAACTTAAAGAGCAAAACACTAAGTGCATGTTAGACACATTATTCCCAGTAAAAGATCAGTCTCCAGTAGAAAGACAAGAATATCAATTCTTGAATGCCCGCAGGCGCTGCTGGGGGTTCTGTTGCACTGAGTATAGGGGACCGTAGGTTCACAAGACATGAATCACCTGGTATATGCTGCGGGCCTGCATGACTTGGGGAGCACTAGGAATAGGTGACCCCGGGTACACACTACATGGATGTGATCTCATGTGGATTGGGAATGGGTGCCCCGTTGTGCTAGAGGCATGCATGGGTGATCTGGGGTTGACTAGTCACCCATAACATATTAATGAGTGCGCTCACACAGCCTGCTTTCTTGCGCTACTGCTGGATGAGTCCTTCCTAACATCACAGTCCTGTTAGCTCAGTGATCCTGGGATCAGCTGCAAGGTTTACATCTCTCGTGCCAACTCGGCTTGGCTGATGCTGTTGCAGTTGACCGTCGTTCACCTTCTGAGAGTCTGGAAACTCCTTCCAAGTGCATCCCTCATTTCATCCATGTCTCTGTTTTCACTCTGATGACCAAGGGTCTGAGGCCCTTGCAAACACCTGCCTTTAGACGCGCTCTATTCCTGCCACCCCACACAGCCACAGGCACCTTGTTGTTTCTTGTAGTGTCCATGCCACTTTCCTGATTGTTTGCACTCTTGAAGTTTGCCTAGTTTTGCTTTACCCAGACCCCTCCCTGAACCCTCTTCAGACAGGGCCGGCCTGTCACCGTTCATACTTGAATACCATTAAACTAGAGGGACTGGTTTCGTAAATTTCTGCATGTATGCTTGTACTTATCTGTGTCATGCTGAAAAGTGGGGCTTAGAGAACCGTTCGCTGAAGGGTGTTAATGGCACCCATATCTCAATGCAAGAGACATCCTTTTACAGACCAGTGCTGTGGGGGCTCTGCAGTGCCTCTGCTGGTGGTAGGCACTGAAGACCAGTGCTGTGGGGGCTCTGCAGTGCCTCTGCTGGTGGTAGGCACTGAAGACCAGTGCTGTGGGAGCTCTGCAGGGCCTCTGTTGATGGTAGGCACTGAAGACCAGTGCTGTGGGAGCTCTGCAGGGCCTCTGTTGATGGTAGGCACTGAAGACCAGTGCTGTGGGAGCTCTGCAGGGCCTCTGTTGATGGTAGGCACTGAAGACCAGTGCTGTGGGGTTCTGCAGTATCTCTGTTGACGGTACGGTACACACTACAGACCAGTGCTGTGGGGGCTCTAGAGTGTCTCTGTTGACGGTGCGCTGCACTCTCTCTGTGACGGTAGGCACTGCAGACCAGTGCTGTGGGGGCTCTAGAGTGTCTCTTTTGATGGTGCGCTGCAGTCTCTCTGTTGACGGATGGCACTGCAGACCAGTGCTGTGGGCTCTGCAGTGTCTCTGTTGACGGTAGGCACTGCAGACCAGTGCTGTGAAGCTCTTTTGACAAGCCTCTGCTGGGAGTATGTGCAGGACTGGTGCTGCCAGGGCCCTGTTTAGAGTAAACGTTGATTATGCAGACCGCATGCAGGACTGCCGCCCTGGCACCCGCCCGCTCACATTTTACTGTGTTTATTCTTCTTTTCCGTCTCCAGTTTCATGCTCTGTGATTGTTGCAAACGCCTTTCACAGGCGACCAGTGTGGGGAGCAGTTGCTAACATTGTGTTGACTTGCTCAGTGCCCTCAAGTACCTGTAATCCCTGTGATGACAGGTCTGTCTAAGTTTGACCCTCAGATCTTAAAAGCCATTGTGGTAGGCACAGCCCACAGTGCCCAACCGCAGGAGAGAGCTGTGCATGCCACCTCACCCATTGACAAAGCAAGGATGCCAGGGGCAGAATTCAAGCAAGAGAAGTTAATCTCCCACCCCTGGTTGGATACTAAAAGTTAATCCCAATGGGGTGCAGTCAGCCCCTCCTCCCCACACCCTGGGCACCGGTATCACTGAACTTGTTGCACTAATGATAGACATGCTCCTGACCGTGCTGTAGCCTTTTCAAGGGGACTCCTTGCTGAGCACATGAAACCATGTCCAAGATATGGATATTATGACATGTCGAATTCATTCACAGTCTGACTCATTAGATAAGCCAAAGAGATGCGAAATGGCACTGAACACATCAATACCAAGTTTTACAACCTGCAGCCAGGCTTCCTTTTGTTAACAGACCTCTCTGTGCTTTACCGATGCAGGACGACCTGTTGGTTCCAAGTCTGTGCTCCCACAGCACAGTGCAGAATGATGGGGTATAAAGGTCACCTTTTAAAAGACGTCAAGGACACCCCCCTCAAGGACTCCTTTCCGCTCAGGACCCTTCAACCTGAACTAAAGGTGCCCCTGCTCCTGGAGAGGAGAGTGTTCTCAGCTCCCCACCTGTCAGGATGTAGTCCAACTCTCAAAGCTCCTCAGCCATTGGTCACTTGGGTATGACATACCAGAGTTTTGAATAAACATTACTCAAGACGCTAAGCTGCCTTTACCCAGAATTCAGCGGTCTGGCACATTTGCTGCTATATATTTCAGAACTCAAGAGCGATGTGGGTCATAACAGCTTCCACCACTAGGCTTTCTGCCACTGCTGGGTAGTTGGATTCGGGAGCCAGCCCTAGATACCAGGCGGCTGTGGTGCTGTGTGACCAGTGGCTCAGCCATTCACCATTGCTCACAGATTATGGCCCAGCCTAGGAAGGAAAGGTAAGGTTCAAAGTTGGGCTGGTTTAAGGGTAACTGCTAGTCCCCATTCATATACAACTGCGGAGGGCTCTTGCAGTTTTCCGCAGCAGCTCTGTGTTGCAGCTCAGCAGCATCCCATCCCCATCCCCACACACGCACACTTTCGCTTTCTTTCTCATTCTTTCTGTCTCTATCTTTTCATTCTCTTGCTTTGTCTCTATCTATCGCTCCCTTTCTCTCTCACCCTGTCACTCTCTACTACTCAACTCAGCATCCTTCAAGCTCGGCTAACTCTATTCTTACAATTTATCAAGATTCAGAATAGCTTGTGTGCTTCTGCACGGTATACACCAAGCGTATCCGGCTCTGTGAGATATCCGTGACTGACCCGGAAGTAATTTCGTACTTGTACTGGAGCTGCCTTTTTATCTATGCACATGTAACAGTTAACTCTGTGCACTCGAACGGTTTCTACCAGTGGTTAGATGTGTGCATGAAAGATACCAGGAAGAGCCTCGAGGGATCCCTCACTTGTACGTCTTGGGAATGTGCATTTTAATTTTTTGTGCTGCTAAAAGGTGGACACCTTATGTTCTGGACCCTTTTCACGTTTCCTGTCTCCGTGCTATGGCATCTCCAGGTGCTCAGTGCTTTTTCATTTTTTGAGTGCTGATTGACATGTCACTATGCAACACGAATCTATGACAAAAGAAAGGTAAGGGGTGCTTTGCTGTGTCCTCCCAAGTGCGGTGGTTGTCTCTCAGCTCACCAATGGCTGCGCCTCTATTTTGTGTGACTGCTTGAACTAGACCCAGCGGTGAGACCCCACCCACCCCAAGGCTGGCAGAGGGCACTTCAGTGAGCAGTGGACCACGCCTTGCCCGGACTGCTTCCTGGATACTAGGGCTGGTTACAAGAAGCCCAGAGCGGCTACCCGGGGCAGCCAGCTGATGGTCTGTAGACCGGAGGGCTAGCTAGGCATCAGCTGCTGGTCCCTTAAAGTCCCTCCCCATGCTTCTCCTAACACGTCTGAGTCTGGTGGCAGACAGTGCTGCAGGGTGGATGATCCACACAGGCTATTCCCTGCCTCAGGCCAAGCACCCCTAACCCAGCCCTGGCAACATCCTGTGCCATGTCACCCAGGCCCAGCCATGGTCGTGTTTTAGAGTTATCCTGTTTGGATTTCAGGTACATGGTAAAATAAAACCACCCTGTGCGCTGCTATTTGAAACCTTCCACTGGGCTGATCAACGGTGAAAGCTGCTATTTTCAGCACCATGAGCCTGTGTAATCTATAGTACCATACGCTGCATGTGTGAAGAAAGTGTTAATATGGCTTATCTAGATGGCTCTGATATCTACCACTCCTAAACTTAAGTCCTGTTTCCACCATTCTGTGGTTAAAAACCCCACAGTGAGACCACATGTTTTTTTCCTCTCAGACTTGGTTTTTGATTGCAGAGCTGTCCTTTCCACACCCTTCATTGTTGAGTCAGCATCCTGTTCCAGTTCCAGGCCAGGGCGTGTTGGCAGCGCAGGCCCACGGTTTGCACTCGGTGCCAGAGATGTGATTTCATTTCAGTATACACCCACTGTGGATGAAAGAGCTGCGCTGACTTCCTGGGCTTCCTCCAGGTTCCTCTCACTTTCCTTCATGTAAATACGGACAGGCTCGCTTGCAATTGGAGAAAGGGAGATGAAGAACAATGAAAACTAATAGAGCAGCGAAAAGGCACCAGATTTGTGGGAGTGCGCCGGCTGCCACATAATCGTACTGTGGACCGAAAAAGCCTGGTTGCAAAACGTGGCGGAGACACGCAGAATAAGTGACTGGTACCCGTGAGGTATTACCTGTGTTTTACGTTAGAGCATAAACATACCTTAACACAAGGTGGTGATGTTGGTGCTGCGTATGTAACACTCATTTCTAAATGAGGGACACGTTCCCTTTTAATGCAGCAGTGATGCATTCAGAGAACCCACAGCTTATTGGCCACAGAAGTTAAAATGGAGGACATAAACATGCCCGCCCGCAAGCAAAGCGCTGGTCCAGCTTACAATCTTGAATTTGCTACTGTATGTATTTCCAGAGCTTCAAATAAATGAGAACTATCCTTCCTGTGGCTTATTCAATCTATAATTCATTTTCTGATGGAAATATTTTTTCGTCTGACATTTAAAAATTGTGAAACTGGTCACTTGGACCCCTGTTAACACAATGATGGCCTCTTTGCACTTCAGTAGGTCTTCATTGCTAGGAGGTGTCAAAATTCTTCCAAAATGGAGGCGGGCTAGAATGGAATATACTAAGAGAGCATACATGTTTTTTGCAGCATCGATCTATATTAAACTTGCAATACTGTGCATCACTGCGCCATCCGATGGGTGGGTCCGGAAGTCGATCTTTAATTGCATTTTGCTTTGGACAGCGACCATAGGCACCATCACGATGACTCACTCTGACATCAACTGTAAGCCCCCAGGACCCAAATATATTTTAGGGGTTGTCCCTAGGTGGTTGATGTCAATGTCACTCTGACATATACTGTAAACTCACAGGTTGAGAGGAGTTGGTGGTAAGAGCATTAGGGTTGTGGTGTTGCCATATTCCCTATGTTGTTCCTTGAAGTGAATGACGGCAGTGCACTCTTTGTCATATTCCCATATTGCAAAGGTGCTAAAAGGCACATGGAAGAGTGTTGCTATTTCTCTTGTGTAACCCTTTTGCCTGTGTGCATCGTTGAGGGGAACCACTTTGCCATACTATTGTGCAATCATATTTTGTTGTTCATGTTCTGGTTGGCTTTTAGCCTGCTCAGTTTTTTAACCAGATATGCTCGGTATTAAATCTGACGCTAGGATCCGTGCTCTCCATACATGCCTCGCTAAAGCATGAACCCGCTTTTGTCTGCCCCTACCCTACCCTCCCAGGATCCACAAACCCCTTAGATTAGCTCCAGGGGTTAAACACCCACCGTTAGATCTGTGCACCCTTCTGGTGCACTCTCTATTCCGACACTACATCATTCCCACCACCTACATCGACCTGCTAGTGCTGCCCTCTTGATAGCTGCCTGGTGCTTCTCATTTCACTTGTCCGTGCGTCCCTCAGAAGAGCACCCTGAGACCTACTTCTTTTTACATTCTGAGGGAACGTTTTATGGACAGCGGCTTCACCTACCTACCTTGTCACGCCTACAGCCATGCGCTGAAGAGCGATCCCTTTGACCTACTGCATGGGGAGTGTAACCTAGTCAGCGGCGTCACTAGGGTTGGTGTCACCCAGTGCGGTAACTCGGTAACTCATGGTGTCACCCCCTCACAACTTACCCCATGACACCATCACATGGGGTGACACCTTTCCCAAATGAGACTATTTAGTAAATAGTCTCATTTGGGAAAGGTGTCACCCCATGTGATGGTGTCACCCGGTGCGGTCCGCACCCCCCCTAGTGACGCCACTGAACCTAGTGGATCTAAGAGAGATCCTTTGTCAGCTGCTGCGGGGAATGAATTTAGACTTGCCAGTTCGGAATGTGTCTTCAACCCCATAGAGCCCGAGCCGTTTGGAGCAGATGTTCATGATCTCGTCAACAGAGTTTTCCAGCGCAGCATTTCTTGATGGCCGACCATATGATCCAGCCATCGTGACAAGCTCATTTTGGGGAAAACCTAGAAATACAAAAAATTCTGGGGGAAATCAAGATAACAATGATAGGATGAAATAAATCTGACAAGATATACGTGGGAGTAAGGGCTAATAGTAAGGGCGTTGGGGAGGGGGGGTAAAAAGGCAAAGGAAGGCAGAATGGGTTAGGTTAATGGACATTGGGTACAGGGGGCTCCCCCACTGGGGAATAATAGGAATAATCACCGGAACTCCCACAGTAAATGATGAGATATTTTTGGAGAAAAAAAATAATTAAAAAATACGATTCCAAAATTAATCATTCCGAGATTAACAACCTGAGGTTAAGTGACCTGAAATTAACACAAGGAACCACAGACATTGCTCTCGTGGGCCAATTTATAAACAAACTTATTTTGGTTTTCCTTGTAACATTTGTTCGAAAATTAGATGTATTCAAGTTTACCTTTTTAGGTCTCGCGCCTAGCGTTGCACTGCGCGAGACATTTTGTAGGGGAAAAACGGGGATTTAGCACTGACCTAGGAATCGCACACGCTCGTGCGTGTGCGATTCCTTTTGTGCTACCCCATTGGCCTTTTCGTGCGTCTTTTTGTGAAAGACTGCACGCAATTGGCCAAAGGCGGGCGCATTGCTCCGCCCATGGCCTATTGGTGTCTATTACGCGCTTGGTGCGCGTAATAGACACCAATAGGCCATGTGGTTTCAATTATCGTGCCCAGAAACGGGCGTGATAATTGAAATCACATGCTTAGCTGTGGCGCGCGTGCGCGCACCACTTGTTTTAGGCTGCTTGTGTCTTTGTCTATGTTTAAATGTACGAGTAATATGATACAACGTTGGCAACAAGCCACTGGTTTCGATTCCGTGCTTGTTAACTGTGTGTTTGCATCTCTGGCTTTGCATGCAGTTTACCCGCGGAGGCAATGTATCGACTGTGAGCTGCTGGAAATGCAGTGTCGGAGGTACTGTTCACTGAGTGCTTTTGTGGTTTTCTGAGCATCGGTGACGTCTGCGTGGTGTTAGTCTGTTGCGGACAATGTACAGAACGGCACCAGGCGCCGAATCTGTCTGTCTGCCTCCATGTTAACTCGTTTGATTAATCGGTAGCAGATGCCCCAGCTTAACAAGTTAAAAGGCAAGTAAACGAAGCAGGACACATCAAAAACCGGTACTCTTATAGATGGAATTGCCGCTAATGGATCACTTCCGGTGTGAAAGGTCTGTTAATGTAGCTGTAGCCTATGCATAGGCCTGCACTGAAACGGACGCGTCGAGGGACACTGCCACCACATCTCAAGACGTCATGAGTAGAGTAAGTAGGCGCCAGATATGCTAGAGAAAAGGGATGGGATTGTAGTACTGAGCACCACTAATCACGCTGTGCGGAGGCTCGCGCTAGCACGTTCAGTGCTATGTAAGTGTGAATTTATATTTCTAGAGAAATCTTTCTTTATAACACACTTGTTTATTTATTTTTCATATCCCGTTTTCCCCATGAATCTTCTGGCCTACTAAAACCGAAAACACATTTGGGGTGTTTGATGAGTGATTGCCCCTTTTTCGGAATAAAGGACCGCATTTAATGGTTTGGGCTTGTGTTGACCTGATTCCTAGTGCGCCCTGTGAAATATTTAGCTGTAGATATGTGCCTGCCAGTGCTTTCTGTTTGCTAGCCTGCCTGCTGATGTTCTTTGGATGTTGCTTTTGGTAAAGAGGAAGGGTTTCACATTTGTTACTGAAAAAGTGGATGCGTGTCTGTTTGTGGGAGTTTGGCGAGGGTTTTGGTGTTTAGGAGGGTGACGACGGCATTTACCTGTGCCTTAGTGGCAGTTGGGTGCTTCGAGGAAGTTGGGGATTCTTTTTGATAAAGAATGCTGTTTTTGGTGGGACGGGGTGAATGGGGAGTTCCGATGAATGCAGCAGTGATTTACAATCCAGGCTGAATCTGGTTTTATCTTTTTATTTAAACGTCTGTTTCTCGCCTGCTTTCTCTTGTCTTCGAATTTTCTAGTTGCAGGCTTTCGCACACCATTTAAACTGCTAAAGTTAGGCCAGACTGTATTTGGAGTGATGTATGTTGGTCCTTAAGAACTGTGCTATGGTTTTGTAAATTAAAAATGCTTCAGCGAACGTGCCGTGCCGTTGGTGTATTGCTACACTGGGTATATTTTAGAGGTAATTCACTGTGTAAAGTTCGCAGCCTGCAAACGCTGTGATTAAATGAATATTTCATCCGCCTCCTCTGACCAAAGATGAGGTGACCTCCTCTGTAGTAGAATCTATTTATAGCTTGCCACGTGCCTGTCGGGGATCATGGCTGTACACAGGCCTCTGAACGGATCCTGGGGCTGGCCTGGTAGGATTGATCCTTGACCTGTTGATACGATAAAGTACATCGGTCTCCTCCCGAGAGTCTCTTCCTCCTGCAGTCTCATGTGCAATGAAATAATTTTCTGCAGTGAAGGCAGAAACCACTCTTGCTTGGACATACGCCGTCTGCGACATTGCAATAAGAAACTCTATCCAGCGTGACACCGGAGCAGGCACCGTGGTGACTCACTTTGTATCTTGCTTTATGGCGCCATGTAGTATCCGGCTCTAGTAACTAATTTTATGGAGTGATCAACAATCCTTCTTTCTACACATCACTTGTTCACCAGTGTGGAAGAAGGGACATTTCACGTCTACCTCGGCAGATGCGAGAGTTTCCTCTAACCAGTGCTTGTTGTATTTTGCACTCTCTGTTCCTAACGTTATCCTTTTCCCCTTCCTTCCGTGACTCGTCTCTCTGTTTTACTTTCATTTTCAGCTGTTTTCTTTCGTCTTCATTAGACTATATCAAGGTCACGTTCAGTCCATTTCACAGCAGAGAAGGGTGCGATAAAAACAGAAAAGTAACAATATGCAGCAGACCCGCTGTTAGCCTGCTGCAGCAGAGAGGCCATAGATTGTATGGGCATGGAGCCTGGGTTATGTCCCCTTCACGGAGAGCTGGTATATGACTGTCGGTAGTTGAGCAACAAGCGAAGAAATGTGGGGGCGGTATTCTAGGTTAAAGGTTGCTCTGTTAGTGCTCGGGGGTCGGTGGGGTGGTGTGTGTGTGGGGGGGGAGGGGGTGATGTCCACCCGTTCAGGATCTGACAGTTTTTCTACTAATTAGGCCGATGAGATAGCTGGCGTATTGAAGCGCCAGGTATACATCTCTCACAGATACACATTTCACGCGGCCCGGCCGTCGGCGCGCACTTCCTGCATCCTGACGGGCTGTCGCTCCAGCTCACGTTCATCTCGGCTGTACAGGGCACTGATGCACGACGAGGCGCTGCTCTTCGTGAAGCAGCTATTAACTGAAGTTCACCCCCTGTGCCAGGCAGTTAATGTTGCATTCCAAGGGCTGGGAGATGAAAGGTGTCCGCAGATGCTGGACAGGTAGGGAGCTCTAGGGTACTCAGAAGAGGAGAGCAGCGTGGTCCATGTAGGGAGAGCAGGGCCACTCACCTTTCTTTTAACAACAGGCTTTCTTTAGCCTCCACTCTCTTCCACGTGTCCCTCGCCTTCCCGCCCATTGTCTCCCTCTTTCTCTCTCCCCCCTCACTCATGTATCTTCTTATTTCCGTCTCCCTTCCTCTCTCTCTCTCGTGATCTCCTTCCACAACATTTTCTTTCCTCCTTTATCCCCATGTCCCTTTTGCGCCTTTCTTCTCTCTCGACTATGCTCCTCTCTTTCCGAGTGGTTACTCCTTGTCTCTTCCCCTTCCCTCGCTTTTCTCTACTTTTCCTAGGCTTTGTGGCTCCTTTTTGTAAACTGAATGTTTGAGCAATTGGTGTTGCATTATTATTAGCAATGTCAATAGATCAAACTTTAATAATGCGAGACCTATTGCATTGCAAATGCTTGCTCTATTAACTATTGCTTCAATCAAAACATTTTTTTCACTTTACACAATAATAGATGGACTGCACCGAAGTTTCCAAAAAACATATTCCCTTCTTCACAATTGAAAAAAGTGTTGCGTTTTTGTTATGTCCTTGCGTGCACCCTAAGGGTGCCGGGTATGCCAAAACGTGGGTCCCGGGCTCACTGCCACGGGATTCCAGCTAGCTTGGCTGATACCCCGAAACCAGTCCCAGGATGCTTGTTAATGGTCCAGGGAGGACCTGGCTTGGCACTTCGGGCGGGACTGTTCCCATAAGGAACAGGGTCAAAACTGATTTGCATATCGCTGGGTTTAAACTGGGGTGGCATGGCCAGCAAAAGAATGATGGATTTAACCCAGATCTCTTGACTGGGGGTGAATGTTTGATTTGTTCCCCATTTCGTCCACCATGTGTGTGTCTTTTGCTTTCTTGCCCTAAGTGCGCCGGTTATGCCCAGACATGAGTCCCGGGCTCACTGTGCCACTAGATTCAAACTATCCTGGCTGATGAGAGGTGATACCCCAAAACCGGTCCCAGGATGCTTGTTTCTGGTCCAGGGAGGACCTGACTTGGCAGTTCGGGCTGGTCTGTTCCCATAAGGAACAGGGTCAAAACTGATTTGCATATGGCTGGGTTTAAACTGCAGTGGCGAAGTGAGCTAAAGAACAATGGTTTTAACCCAGATCTCTTGACTGGGGGGTGAATGTTTGATTTGTTCCACATTCCGTCCATCATTTGTATGTCTTTTACTTTCTTGCCCCAAGGACTTCAAAATAAAAGTGCTCAGCTTTTGCCCTTTGGAAGATCCTTCCCGGTAGCACCTTAAATGACTTTCAGGAGAAAGAGCCATGAGTCTGCAGTCTCTCTCCATGCGTTGCCATGGATGCTAATATCCTGCTTGTAGTCCTTAAATTATTCATTCATATTTATTGCTGGGCTGAAAAATGTGATCTGTGTGTAGACTCGGCACCTCTGGCTTTCCATTCACTGCTACAACATAAAGTTTTATAGACGTGAGCAGAGAAAACAGCTGTCGTCATTTGCTGCACATTCTGCAATAGGCTAATCTGTTTCCCCTGTAGTACAGATGTCATCTCACGTGCAGTGAAGGACCAACTGGGGGAGTTGCCTTATGCACATACTAAAATGGTTTCTTTACTTTAGTGAGTGTTTGTAGATGTATGGTTGTGACTGGTTCACGGAAGGGGTACACCAAACATCTCTTGTGGTACATTTGGCCACACTGCCTATTTTTATTTGAAGGGTAAAAAGAATGTAGGGATGGGATGGTCTCTACAGGCCAGAAGACTGCACTTTATTTCCAGTTTATTTATTCCACCGCCTTGCCTCAGTTAGTTGAGACCATCTTCAACATTAAAGCCATCATCTCATCGTTGAAGCCTATCATTTTACTTTAGTCTCCACGGTCTGAGGACGCTACCTTTGGAGGTCCTGTGATCGATGCGAAAGCCTGCCTTCAAGAAACACTTTAGGATCAGGGTAACCTAGCTCTCTGTCCAATTGAAAGGTTTCTCTGTGTCCTTTCCTTTATTGCTGTTCATAAGCTGGTGTAGTGTTCTATCCTGTTTCTTTCAGTTTGATCACTGGCAATTTCTTTCCGTCACAGATTCTTTTGTGGCCGCCACCTGAGAGTAGTACCAGAGTCCAAGGCCCAGCTAAGGCATCTGTATATTCCATTTTGGATGCTGTAAAGGTCTGGAATGACAATTCTTGGGTTCTGCATGTGCTATATATAACACTGGCATGGGATACATGTTTCAGCCACTCTTGGACTGGTTGTTTTCTCAGTCTGGCTACAACGGGCCTAGGTCATTTCTGGTCTCCCCCAGCCTTAAACATTGCTTGCCACCTCTCTGTCCTCACTTACTTTTCCTCTCTGCCTTTACTCAGTTCTTCCCTCCCAGCTCCATATTAAGTACTGAGAAGTATCCCATTTATGAACATGGTCAGTTCTTGTTGGACCCTTTGTAGTCTTGGCTTCAGAACCTGACCACAATGAGAATAATACTCTGGTCTAATTCCTTAATTAAAGTGTTTTGGTTGTTTGTACCTAAGACAATTGAACTTCTTTCCATGCTTTCATATGCAATCATTTCTACTAAAAATCTTTTATGGAGCACGACGTGAGAGTGGGCTGTTGTGCCCGAGTGATGCCCCAGTGAGATCACTGCAGATCCAAAGCTTTGGGGCACAAGCAGCACTGTGGTCCTTTATTCAGCTGAGTCACATCACGCCACATTCACTACACGTGCACATCACACCACATCGCCTACATGTGCACAATGGATTCTGCTTGCGTGTGCGTCAGTGTCAGGAATCTGCCATTAGTGGTGTCCAACGAGCTGGCAGGTTCTCCTGCCATGGAGGTGGGGGGCATCAGGGGACGCAGAGTTCTGCTTGCATATGGACACAGCGCTCTACCCACTCCGGCTTGTCACTGGAGGGGGTATGAGCTGGTAAACACACCTTGCATATCGAGAAACATATAATCACAAAAAATCAAATCAAATAGGAAATCAACTTTAATGAGGCAGAAGAGAAAATAAAAATGTACTCACGAATTGCCTTAGTAAAGTCTCCACTATTGCAGTCACCTAAAAATCTCTCCACAGTATTCTGCTTCCATGCTTTACTTGTATCTGGGATGAACCTTTTACAAAGGAAGGGCACGCAAAGGCGCATTGTGCTGGCATTGAAATGTACCACTCTCTGAGACCCGCTCCTTACTCTCAACATTGTTGTGATTCCTGCACAGACCACATGTGGGACATATGGTGCGCTGTGGTGATCACGATAATGCTCAAATTAAGAAATATCTATGAGGTCTGAAGGGCATAAGCAGTAACACATATGTGGTCAGTGGTTGTAATGTGATTATACATCTGCTATAAGGCCTGTCAGTCATGCTGCTCACTGCCTCCCACTGTGACCCCTGCTATAAGTCCCCCCAAAGAACCCCCTTTGCTGGAATGGCTCAGCCCTTACTTGGTGAGGTATATGAATTGGTTCTGCCACCTGCCACAGTGATCTCTGGTTGCAGGGTGAATTCTGCACATCTTACTTTGCCTTGAACACATACAGTAGGACTTCCCTGGTGTCCTGTGATGTCCCATGGGAAGGAGGACCGACCCATGCCAGATATTCTGGAAATACTGAAATCTGGCATGGATCACTTGCGTCTCACCCAAAGGAACTATTGTTTGATAACCTGGGACTGTTTGTTGAGAACATCCCTCCTTAACTAACCTCGCAGTTTGTATTCTTTCCTAGGTGTGGATGAGGTCACCATCATTAACATCCTGACCAACCGCAGCAATGCACAGAGGCAAGATATTGCATTCTGCTATCAGAGGCGAACCAAAAAGGTAGGTCACATGCCTTCTCCATCTACATTCTTTTGGTTCCTATGCTTCAAGATGCACCATGGTTCATATGCTTCAAGGTGCAGCATGGGTCCTATGCTTCAAGATGCAGCATGGTTCCTATGTTTCAAGATGCACCATGGTTCCTATGCTTCAAGATGCAGCATGGTTCATATGCTTCAAGATGCAGCATGGTTCATATGCTTCAAGGTGCAGCATGGTTCCTATGTTTCAAGATGCACCATGGTTCCTATGCTTCAAGATGCAGCATGGTTAATATGCTTCAAGGTGCAGCATGGTTCCTATGCTTCAAGATGCAGCATGGTTCCTATGCTTCAAGGTGCATCATGGTTCCTATGCTTCAAGATGCAGCATGGTTCCTATGCTTCAAGATGCAGCATGGTTCCTATGCTTCAAGATGCAGCATGGTTCCTATGCTTCAAGATGCAGCATGGTTCCTATGCTTCAAGATGCACCATGGTTCCTATGCTTCAAGATGCACCATGGTTCCTATGCTTCAAGATGCACCATGGTTCATATGCTTCAAGATGCAGCATGGTTCCTCTGCTTCAAGATGCAGCATGGTTCCTATGCTTCAAGATGCAGCATGGTTCCTATGCTTCAAGATGCAGCATGGTTCCTATGCTTCAAGATGCAGCATGGTTCCTATGCTTCAAGATGCAGCATGGTTCCTATGCTTCAAGATGCAGCATGGTCCCTATGCTTCAAGATGCAGCATGGTTTCTATGTTTCAAGATGCAGCATGGTTCCTATGCTTCAAGATGCAGCATGGTTTCTGTGTTTCAAGATGCAGCATGGTTTCTATGTTTCAAGATGCAGCATGGTTTCTATGTTTCAAGATGCAGCATGGTTCCTATGCTTCAAGATGCAGCATGGTTCATATGCTTCAAGGCTCATCATGGTTCCTGTGCCTCAAGATGCAGCATGGCTCCTGTGCCTCAAGATGCAGCATGGTTCCTATGCTTCAAGATGCAGCATGGTTCCTATGCTTCAAGATGCAGCATGGTTCCTATGCTTCAAGATGCACCATGGTTCATATGCTTCAAGATGCACCATGGTTCCTATGCTTCAAGATGCAGCATGGTTCCTATGCTTCAAGATGCACCATGGTTCATATGCTTCAAGATGCAGCATGGTTCCTATGCTTCAAGATGCAGCATGGTTCCTATGCTTCAAGATGCAGCATGGTTCCTATGCTTCAAGATGCAGCATGGTTCCTATGCTTCAAGATGCAGCATGGTTCCTATGCTTCAAGATGCAGCATGGTTCCTATGCTTCAAGATGCAGCATGGTTTCTATGTTTCAAGATGCAGCATGGTTTCTATGTTTCAAGATGCAGCATGGTTTCTATGTTTCAAGATGCAGCATGGTTTCTGTGTTTCAAGATGCAGCATGGTTCCTATGCTTCAAGATGCAGCATGGTTCATATGCTTCAAGGCTCATCATGGTTCCTGTGCCTCAAGATGCAGCATGGTTCCTGTGCCTCAAGATGCAGCATGGTTCCTGTGCCTCAAGATGCAGCATGGTTCCTATGCTTCAAGATGCAGCATGGTTCATATGCTTCAAGGCTCATCATGGTTCCTGTGCCTCAAGATGCACCATGGTTCCTATGCTTCAAGGTGCATCATGGTTCATTTGCTTCAAGATGCACCATAGTTCCTATACTTCGAAATATACCATGGTTGGTAACTGCTGAGCAGGCTGGTGTCTGATCTGAGTCCACAGCTGTCAACTGTCAAGGTGACGTTTAACTTGTACATGACTGAGCATGCTGGAACTTGTTGTTTCCCTTTGATAAATACAGACAGAAAAATAACAGCATGCTTAGTGACTTTGGTTGAAAAACCATAATGGCTGAAAGTCATCCCGGTGACATGGGGCCATGTGGCCACTATACCATTTGTATGACCTCTCCAGCTTGGCTGGACCGGATTGGCGGATGATGAAAGGGGCACTTAGGTTTGTTAGGATGTAGAATAGGTGTAAGCACGAGGCACGATATAGCAGGAAATAAGAGGGGCATGAGCGATAAACAAGAGGATGAGTTATTTCAAAAGTGAAAGATTACACACACACACCTATGTCCCTGTAAGTGGAGTTTACTCCTGCAGAGGACACTGCTACAAGCCTCCGCTTACCTGTTTCTGCAAGAAGTAACACTGGAAAGTGTACGGCTGTAACAAATCATGCTGACTGCGTCTTGTAGGCTGAGTGTCTTCTAGGACCCTAGGATGACAAGGCGCATCCATAAGTGGGAGATAACACTGTTGGTTGGCCAACCTGTGCTCCAATATCCTTTGCAACCTACCTAGCCACGGCTGCCATGTGACACGTACCCATGTGCTAGGCCTGAACATGGAGTGCATTACCAACTTACAGCAGTACTCATCAGCAGTGCTAAAAACAGCCGATCACATCACATACAACATCGGGGACACTGTGCAGCATGGCTAAAAAGTATTGGCAAAGCCAATATGTCCAAAGGCGAGACCTATTAGCTTTGCAAGTGCTTGTTTAGCTTCATACCAAGTGCTCAAGTTCCCCCATGATAACCCCTCGCATTTTTTTATCTTCTGGATTAAAACTTCCATAGAAGAGCTCTGTGAAGACTTACTGTTCCAAAAATAATTCACAGCTAGCCTGTGAGGGTCCTTTTATGGATGGAAGTTATACCTGGTCGTTTCCGCACACAGGCCCTTCTTACGTATAATAGGTTAAGGCAGCCGCTCCTATTCTCCAATTTTACCAAAGTGATATGAACCCCTTTGAAAAATACTAAGTAAATAATTGAGCACGAAACACCAGCCTTCTATCTGGGTAATAGCCGGTTGGGACTTAGACCTATCTCCTCTTCTCAATATGTAACCCTCCCTTCCTAGGCTTCAGCTAGTTTCTCTCTGGGGCCCCGCCCCAGGAGTGAGGGCATTCCCCATTGCTTGGTGTAATATGCTTGGCTTATTTCTAAGGGCAGGGGCAATGGCTCAGGGTATGAACTTGCAAGAGTTCCACAACTACTGCCTTCTCCAGAAAAAAGGTTGGAACTCCAGGACATTTATGCAGGCCTAGCACAGCTGATGCACCGATCAGCAGACTGACAAGTCAATGGCCTGTAGAAAATGTACCCAATTAACTGCAGAACAAAACTTGGTATCTGAGGGATCCCGGTGCTCTATGGAATAGGCCAATAGCATGCATCCTTTCCAAGCCTACAAGCGAGCAGGAGTGACATCAAGTGGCCGCATGACAATGAGTTCAATAACATCTAAGAGACGCATATGGCATCCTCTTGTCAGGTGTGTCATCATTTTGTCACATTGACCAAGATTAACTGAAAGAAGAACCAATTGACAAGACAAATGTACATGCAATGACACCTACATAATCTATCAATAAAGCACGTTATAAATCTGATCAATTACAACCACAAATTCACAGCACAATACTGGAGTGATATACAGGCGTATGTGGGCAACACACATATATGTTGTAACTCTCTGTGACTCCATTCATTCTCACATTTATAAACTGTGCTTACCTCGAGTATTGGCATGTTTTCATTAAAGTAAACATATCAGCTGGCCAAGTTTCTCAGTTTCCTCTCCCAAGGCTGCAGGGCATGCCTGTTCCTTCCTCAAATGTGCCCTGGTGATGGTTCGATGGGTCACAATAACATGTCTTGGCCTCAGTCAACGCATAGGCTTTCGAAATCAAGGGCTGTACAACTTGTAAGTTGATTGACGGCGGATCTGTGTTTTTCTCGTTTGTTCTTCTCTGCTAGGACCTAAACTCAGCATTGAAGTCTGCTCTGTCCGGTAACCTGGAGACGGTGATGTTGGGTTTGTTGAAGACACACCCGCAGTACGATGCCAGCGAGCTGAAGTCTTCCATGAAGGTGAACTGTGATATTATGGATGAATATGGGTTGTATTGGAGTTTGGCTCTTTTCCTGTTCATAATTTAGCTCTCTGTATCCATTCCAATGACCCCCCCCCCAACCCGACGACCCCTTTCTTCAGCCTTTACCCAACGACTGTCTCTGACACATTCATTACTACATGAACCTCCTCCCTATTGTATTAAATCCTGAATCGTCCCTTCTCCTTTATTTACAGTGATCTGTTTGCCTCAGAGCCATTTTTCTGCTCTCATGTGGAGGATGTTGCCTTTAATAGATCCATATGAGAGAGTTTGAGGAGGTTTCAGAAGTCTTTTGTCTCTTGGTTAGGAAGGGTTAGGATTTGGAAGGCTTGACAGATAACCCCGGCCCATTCACCACAAGGCTCCCCTTTCAATGTCCATCCATGGATGTGAGGGTTTTGAAGCACAGCCCTACTACAGGTCCTTTACCCCCTGATGGCTCGCCTCTTCCTTCACACTGCGAGAATGTTTTACAAACTGAAGGGGCTACATTACGTGACACATAACACAACTATTTCTGCACATGAAATGCAAACAAACCTTTGTAGAACAGCAAGCTTTTATCTTTCGTAGTCAAACTGGAAGTATCATAGCTCTGAAGATTCCTAGGTCCATGCATGAACAGCTCATAAATCCAGGTTTTCTTTCCATTCTTGGATTTGTAGTCTTTTTATCCAACTAAAAGTCTCAGAATTCAAAGTTTAAACTTTGACTGGCTATGATTCCACTTGTGCATGTCAGAAACTTGGTATCTCTTTTAAATATAAGATGAGAAACAGGTCTAGGTCTCTCCAGGGGTATGGACAAAATACCAGTACAAAAATCCTTGGAAGACAATACACGTGTGGTGTGGTGCACCCAGAAAATTATGCAAATTTAGGCCAGAGCAAAGTAATTAATCTATGGATTTTTGGGACTGATATCATAAAGCAGTAACTGAATTTCGGATTTCTTTTCTCAGGGTTGTTTCTTGCAGCTTAAAACTTTGTTTCTGTGCATCTTATTCCTTCATGCTACATGCACAGATAGTTAGAGGAAGCCAAGCTGTGTAGATTGAGACACACAGGAAACTATAGCGTGGTTAGACACATAGAAGAATATAGCATAGTGAGACACACAGAAGAATAAAGCGTAGTGAGACTTACAGATCCAATCAGCTTAAAACCAAACAGTTCCTTACTCATTCTGTACATCCATGCACAGGTTGTGTAAGTTTAGAATATCAGCTTGAGGATACATTGTAGATGGGTACATTGGCACCACGTTTGGGGAATTCATTCATTGTGCAAGATACATGTACGAGCCCTCATATCACACAACGGGATGCTGAGTGTCTTTGGTGTGGAAATGGGTTTTCCGTGTGGTCTGCACACACAGCAAGCCTCGTCAGAAGGCACGAGGCAGGGGTGTAGCTACCAATAGACCTGGGCCCAGGGGTGTAAGGTGCCCACTACATCCTTACTATGATTGTTTTTTGTACTATTAAAACTAGGGGACAGAGTAAATTTTCCTTGTTTGCACGAGGACCCTCTGGCTAGGCCACTCGCACTTGGCCATTTCCTTTACGGCGTGCACAAATGTGCAGTGTGGGTAGTGCGATCCTCAATGCTTATCGCGGCGTTGGTTCTGTACATTCTGAATGAGTCATAGTTTACATATGATATAAGGGTTTTGTCATTTACTGGGGCTGTAAAAATCTATTTTATATTTTACCTTAACTACTGGAGGAAGATTTTTATAGAGTACTTCTTTTTTGTTTTAAAATTATGTTAACAAAAATAACATTTTGAGTATCACGATCAAATTTTCAGTGCATAAAAAATTGCGTGCCACGTAAATAGTCAAATATTTTTCAAAGTGTCTTTAAAAACGGTTAGTTGGCTTTTTTTTGCGATACATATATCTTAGAAACAACTGATTCATGCTCCTATTTTGCATCCTGTCCAGATCCACGTCACCTATTTTTCCACCACAAAGAGTTTAATCTTATAAATGCATCTCTCGCTTTCTGTGCATATTTTCTTTGTTTTCACATTTTTCTGCATTTGGCAGAAGTGGCCTTTGCATTGAGAGAGGTGTAGAGGTATTGGTATACGTATTAAAAATAAGCGAAATGAATAAAGTGAAAATATAAAAAATAGAACATGTAAAAGTGAGTCTGTGTGAGATTATTAACCGGGAGTTTAGGTGGGGTGGGTTAAGGAAGACTGGGTCTGAGCCAGGATTACAAACTTTGGCAAACCAGGTGTACAGGCTTCCCAGACAGCTACTTCATTTGTAGAGTAGACCGGCCATGGTCCAAGCACCTCGTCATGGTTTGACGGGTATGAGAGTATCGGGCTAGTGTGAATGTCCACTACACCAGAGGATTCCTCTTTTCTATGACCAGGCACATGCGGAGTGAACTGGAATGGGGCGAATATCAAATTCTTCCTTGGAGGAGTGGGCGATTTCCCTTATGGGAGTTTTCTGACCTTTTGGGTTTAATTCACTTGATGTTTGAAACGTTTGTCATCGTATTTTCTTTGCTTCGAGGCTTGATATGCCAGTAGGCAGCTCGTTGACTGATGATCTGCCATTGGGAATAGGCTATAGTAGACATCTTGAGAACTTCATTTCTTACCTGCTCAAAAGATATAATATCTCCACCTCTGGGTTACTGCATTTACAGGCCTGAGCACCCCCATGTCCCTAGTCCCTGTTTCTTTCATTTGTTTCTATCGTGTTGGCTCTTGTCATCATGAATCATCTTCTCAATTCCCTTTGATAAAAGTTAACTAAAGTCTTAGAGCTAGCCTTACCTCTGAAGTATTGCATAGTGATCTGTTTTATTGTGAGTGTCTCCATTCCTCTCTCTCCCTTTCTTTATTTCTCTCTTTCTCTGGGCATGAAAGAATCTTTCTGTGGAAATGAAGTAATCGGGGAGACTTCCTGACCCTTGGGGTGATTTCCATCGATCAGTTAATGAGTTTGGCCTGTGTTTACTTGCATTTATTTTAGGTGTTGATGAGTGCAGCTTGCCACTTTTGTCCACCCCAGAGCACTGAAGGATGGAGCACTGCTCATGGTACCGATGCAGAAAGCTGATTGTTGAAGGCTCATTAGGTGTTGCTCAGAGATGAGTTGTCACCAGTAACTCCTCAGCGTAGCCATCTTATGAGTGGACACTGACTAGGCTCTCATATACAGCTTTAGCTACTATGTGGAGAGCAAGGTTGCACTAATGTGTTGCTACTTGAATACAAACAAGTTGCGATGTTTCTTTAGACAGTGCTGAACACTAGAGGAGGCCTTCTTCTCTGAGGTGTACCCTTAGGGCATTTCTCAAATCAGCAGAAGTCTGCAGCCATGTTTTTTTATACTTGGCTGGGAAGATGATGAAAATGTTCAGGATGGCCGATCTAAATCCCCATATGCGTGATTGGACTCTTGGTGAAGTATCTAGGGTCTCCGTCACCAGGCACAGCATCTTGAATTGGTAACTGTCATGGATTGTGGCCAATCAAGTGCTTTCAGAGTAGGGGTGATGTAGTCTGTCATCCCAGACTGAATATCAGCTGAGCAGGGTATTCTTTGATAAAATGAACTTTGGTGAGAGCTTTCTTTGAAAGGACAAGGTGAAAACATTACTAAAGTCCAGCTATGTCATGTCGCTAGTGAGCACCTGAGTAACTGTATGTGGAAGGTCAGGGAGTGGTGGGAATTCCTGAAGTGGGAGGTGATAGTAGAATGAAGTGTGAGGTGACAGTACAGTGGATTCTTGCTTGTCCAGAGGAGACCCCATTGAGTCTGCCTATTGAGCATTCAATTGTGGACATCTTTAAGGCACTGGACACTTGATGGCATTTTTCTGGTCCCTCTGCTAACTTGATGTAAATGTGTCTATCATCCAGATGTAAATGATGGTCAATGGTATAGGCTTCCTGTCTGGCATGCTGAGAAGAAAAAAAGATGCATGGAATGCTTCCATTAATGTCAGCCACTGATGATCACTTGGAGCCTTCAAGGTTGTCTACTACTGGACCATGTACATTTTAAAGGGGTCTGGCGAATGACGACCCTCGTGGGATCCCACAATTATTGTTAGTGGCTGCAGATCGATAAGAATACAGCCTGATCTATACGGTGGATCGATGTACTTCATGAAAAAAGATTTGAGCCAGGCTATGGTGGTCGTTTGCACTCCAGGTCACACTTGAACACTGGAAATAATAATTGTATATGTTTAAAACATAAGAGGTAGGAGATTTGAATGAACATTGTGATAAAGTGTTGGGAATGAGCCAGGCACTTCAAAGGTTGAGAACACCAGTGTAAGCAGACTCTGAGAATGCATTAGTTGCATACCCACAATCCTTTCCATAATCAGCCATTTTTAATAATAAAACCTGGTCAGTTAATTTTTCATCATCTTGTAATTTCTTGCCTGTATCACATTACAAATGAGGTTCATCATTGCTCTCTTACAATGTCCAGACCACTATGATTCTCATTCTGAAACAGTAGATTGGGATGCACGAGCAATTGTGCTGATCCTATGTAAATTGATAAAGGGAAGTGAACGCTTGCTTTTGATGAAATTGTTTTGTATTTCTTGTGCAAAGCAATTATTTTTGACCCATTGTTAATCAAAGGAGGCAGCCAAGTGGAATTTGCATGGGCAGTGGGAACTTAACCATTGTTTACCTTAAATGTGCACTGCGAGATCCTGGAACGGAAGCCATTTATTTTCCAAATACATAGTTATGTCTTTGGGAGCAGACATTGACTGTGCAACACAGCATGCTGCTCTACTTTGTCTCGCTCTAACATCTCTTCGCAGTATCTCCGAGCTTCGCTGCCCAGACACATCGAGCTTCTCTGTTCACTCTCTCCCACTATCTCTGCTACCTTCATCTGAGAGTATCTGCCCAGGCCTTCTCAGACAAGCCTCTGGCAGCTTTTCTGTCCAGTCTTTCACCTTCTCGGTTCAATTCCCCACAGATTTGCTTCACCGCCCCTTCAGCAATTTGGGTGAGGTCTCCTCATCTTTTAGGGCCACTGAATACTTCCTTCTTTGCCTACTCCCTTCCGCTTTTTGTCTGACCACTACTTTCCAGCTTACCTTCTCACTGCCTCTCAGCATCTCTGCCCAGTGTCTCCCAGAGACTCTAGTTGGTTATTCCCAGACTCCCGGACCATTACTTCCCATATCCTGTAGTCAGAAAGCACATTTTCTCTGGTGAGTTCCATCTTTTACTCTTAGTAGTTACCTCATTAACTCTTTCTAGTTGCCCCGGCTGCTCTGTGTAGGCTTCCCCTGTCGTTTGTCCAGTCCTCTCCTTATCTCCTAAATCTCTTGTCTCCTCACCGAGTCCCTGATTTTCCTGTTGTGGCCATGTCTTCTTTGCCTATATATATTGCTCCTATATCAGCAGAGTTCCCTTTGCCTTCTCATTACTGCCACCACATTCTCTTCTCAGCCCCCTTCTTGATTTTCCAGTTCCCTTCGTTGTAGAGTTCATTTCTTCACTGCCTCGTTCATGTCTTCTCTGCCCATAATCTTATCTTCTCTGCCTAGCTCATCTACATTCTTTGCTAGTCATCCCGAGTTCTCTACTCCGGCCCCTCTTCTTTGACCAGCCACCCATTTTCTCTTCCCAGCCTTCTCCTCATCTCTGCCCATGGCTGTCTAGGTTTCTCACCTCTGTGCAGTTACCCCAAGCTATCTACCCAGTTCCCCAACTCCCCTACCCAGGCCTCAGCCTTCTTGGCTCTACACTCCCTATCATCTTTGTACTCGGCTCCCCACCTTCCCCTGGTCAGTAACAGCTGCTTTACTTATGTGTAATTGCAACATAACTGAAATGGAGAAACTGCCCGATTGTGTTTCCTTTTATTTCCGTGTTTTATTTTTGTTACATTGAATCACAAGCTTGTGACCAGACCACACTTGCGACAATGTTTTCTTGTTTCTAGACTAGGCTAGGAATGCCCTGCTGGCAACAAGTTAAGCCAATTCTGAGGTCAAGTGCTTACACGACTTACTTTAAACTAGGGCTGTGCCCAATTGTAAAGTTTTACGGCTTTCAACTTTGTGCATTTTTCTTCAAACAGTGTGCTCACTTTACTTTGTGAAAAACTAACTATGTTTACAAATAAAAAAAATAAAAAATGGTTAAATGACCCCCTTCAGTGCAGCTGTATCTTGTAACTGCCCTGTAACTCTTTTCTTGTGCTTTGCCTTTCCCCTACTGAAAGCCCCAGGGTGGGACTTCGGGGAGCAATGAACTGACAGGAGATGGTTTGGCTGAGCTGTTGGCATTACGTGTACATGCTGCTTCTCACATGACAGCAGAGAAACACAGGCCCCTGCAGTTCCACCCATATTCGGTTGAAATAATTGTGTGAATTTAACAATTCCAGCCTCAAGCAAATTCTACTTCTTACTTCTTCATGAATATATCAATTATGGTGCCGGTACAGTCACACAGCTTATTTAATGTCCAAAGAGCGTTACTTCCATAGCTCCCTTGACCTCTCAGGAGCGCGGCTGACATGAATATCTAAAAATATTTAGGATACGTTACACCAGTGGGTACCTTCATGTCTAGTGTGGGCAACTTCCGTAGGTCCCTCAATATCTGGAGCCCAGTGTTACACAGCACACTTAAAAGCCAAAGCACACTGCACCATGACTCCCGTGATATCCGCAGGACTCTCTTCCAAGGCTTCATTAATATACTCATTACACTGCTCCACGGGCCAGACCCCCCTTAGTATCTGCAGCGCTCTGCTCCACGGCTTCCTCAGTTTATGGATCTCCATGGCTTCCTCAGTATATGGAGCACACTACACCATAGCTTCCTCAGTTTATGGATCTCCACGGCTTCCTCAGTTTATGGATCTCCATGGCTTCCTCAGTATATGGAGCGCTCTGCTCCACGGCTTCCTCAGTTTATGGATCTCCACAGCTTCCTCAGTATATGGAGCACACTACACCATAGCTTCCTCAGTTTATGGATCTCCACAGCTTCCTCAGTTTATGGATCTCCATGGCTTCCTCAGTATATGGAGCGCTCTGCTCCACGGCTTCCTCAGTTTATGGATCTCCACGGCTTCCTCAGTTTATGGATCTCCATGGCTTCCTCAGTATATGGAGCGCTCTGCTCCACGGCTTCCTCAGTTTATGGATCTCCACAGCTTCCTCAGTATATGGAGCACACTACACCATAGCTTCCTCAGTTTATGGATCTCCACGGCTTCCTCAGTATATGGATCTCCACGGCTTCCTCAGTATATGGATCTCCACGGCTTCCTCAGTATGTGGATCGCCGCGGCTTCCTCTGTATATGGAGCCGACAACTCCACAGCTTCCTCTGTGTATGGAGCATACAACTTCTCTCTTCCTCTGTATATGAAGCACACAACTCCACGGCTTTCTTTGTGTATGGAGCACAGTGCTCCATGACTTCCTTGGGATATGGAGCACACTGCTCTCCATCTTTCTCTGTATAGGGAGCACACCGCTCCACGGCTTCCTCAGTATACGGAGCACACTCCTCCCTAGCCTTACGTAATATCTGGAGCACAGTGTTCCACGGCTCCCTAAATATTCAAAACGTGGTACTCTTAGTATCCAAGCACACTGCTCCTAGCGTTTTTAATTAGCTTTTTCCCCCAATGCTTTAGTTTTTCTTTTTCTGTTTTGTTATTAAGGGTAAATCAACACCTTTAATTGATGATTATTGTTTTTTGTGCCTGGTGCCCTCAAAACGTTAAGAATGACTAGTATGTCTGTGGTGTGCGTAATGATGAATTGCACAAACATGGATTGAGAATGAGGTTGAGAGATTAACTTAAATTTGCATTATAAATGGCTATTATCATAAAACACAATGTGGACCCTGACACATACGCTTCAGGTAGGGTGACCACCTCCCACCAGGTTATTATGGACAGAGTTTCCAGTCCTGGACTTTTTCTGTGGTAGCCTAATGCATTCTGGGTATTGAAGTCTTGTTTTGCTTCCATTGAACTATTTTGACTACCACATCGGAAAACAATAATTTGCAGGTGTAGTGTTTGGGACTAGAGCTGGTGTTCATGATGACCTGGTGTGAGGTGGTTACCCTAGCTTCAGAGCAAGCACCTATGCTGAATAGTGCCCTTTTCCCTGTAATGAAACGCATACCATTCCCGACAGGAGCCTGCAGGGTTGCCACCTTGCTGCATGTCCTTGGCGGTTGCGGCATTTACTGTTCTGTTACACATCGTTGTCAGGTGTGTTAGACCGATTGGTTCCAGGACTGGGCGCCTGTCCAGGTGACAAGGGGCAATGCAGCTGCCCTGCACTATGAAATCCTACAGGCTATGTGCCAATAGTGACTGGGGTGGAAGTATTGGAGAAAGGGCTGGGGCTTAGTGGAATTCAGTCCGTTAGGTGCTAAATGGGAGTTTAGTGTTTGAACCTGTGTGTAGTTGGAAGGGTCGTTAGTATCTAAGCTGATTTCGCATAGGGAAGGGGGGATAACTGCCATTTTTTTTTTTTTACTCCAGAAGACCTTACTGGCATCTTTTGAGGGCAGTGGTGAGGGGGCTAGGTTGAGGTGTCTTTCATTGAGGGTCTTGTTTACATGGTTAGGGGTAGTGAAATCTGGGAGCCTCCTCCTGAGATAGCCTGTTCAAAGGAGGGGCGAGGTGGCATGGGGACCCCGACACCAGCAGCTTCTGCAGGAAGGTATCCTTGAGACTCTGTCACTTTTCAGAAAGCGATTAACTCTTGCAATATGTTGCAAAAAGACAAACAAATGTCTTTCAGCACCCTGCCCAGTGACGTAACAGAGCTGTGAAATCTGCAAGACAGAAACAGAATCTTTCTGGAAGCTGTATGAAATAATAAATGATTTGCAGCAAAAACGTTTTACGGAGTGACCGGTGAATAAAAATAACACTGACTGCAAAAAAAACTGTTTTCAAATCTATTGAACTGTGCAAGTGTGACACATGCCCTCTTTTGTCCCGCATGCACACTTTGGTCCATTGCTCAAGTGTCAGGGATGCGCACTTTGGCGCATTGCGCAAGTGTCATGCATGCACACTTTGGTGCTTTGTGCAAGTGTCAGACATGCACGCTTTGGTGCATGGTGCAAATGTCATGCATGCACACTTTGGTGCTTTGCGCAAGGTTCACACATGCACACTTTGGCGCATTGCGCAAGTGTCATGCATGCGCACTTTGGTGCATTGTGCAAGTGTCAGGCATGCACGCTTTGGTGCATTGTGCAAATGTCATGCATGCACACTTTGGTGCTTTGCGCAAGGTTTACACATGCACACTTTGGCGCATTGCGCAAGTGTCATGCATGCGCACTTTGGTGCATTGTGCAAGTGTCAGGCATGCACGCTTTGGTGCATTGTGCAAATGTCAGGCATGCACACTTTGGTGCTTTGCGCAAGGTTTACACATGCACACTTTGGCGCATTGCACAAGTGTCAGGCATGCACACTTTGGTGCATTGTGCAAGTGTCACGAATGCACACTTTGGTGCATATGTTTATGGAAGACTGCAAGCCTGGCATACATTTACTGATGTCAGTGTCCCTGGTGCAGAGCGGCGGCAGTGAACTGCCCAACAGTGCCATAGGTATCTTTCCACTTTAGCTCCACGAATAATTACAATAACCAGCTTCCGTAGTTAATTTGAGCTGGTGGTTGCAGGCAGTGACCACCAGCTTCCATTTCTCGTGACTGTTTCTTTTTATGATTAGCCTTTGACCTTGAGCAGGAGTGATAGAGGCAGGAAAAGGAGGAAGACTGTGACAGAGGGAGAAACGGTGGTGAATAACTACCTGCAAGCGTGAGATAAGGAGGCAGGAAGTGTGGGATGGTGGACGGAAGCGTCGTGATGTTGAATCACAGCCCAGTACTTTTTTCTTTAACAAGTTAAGGACTGGGCAGGGATATAAATCATTATACTTCGTTAAAGGGTGAACAAAGGGAACAAAGGTGGTTGCAGTTAAACTTTAACCTTATCTACTTCGTATACCGCATTGCAAAAGAAACTTCATGATTAAAATAGTCCTTGAACCGCGCAGTTAATAATACATGGCAAACTGTAGCTGGACAGGCAAGATAACAATTGTTGCATTTCAAAACACATTGATTATAGCTGCAGTTGTGGTTCTGCTCACAGCGCCCTCTAGCTCCAGCCGCTCCATGTCGAGTGCGGTGCCAAGTGCAAGAAGTGCGGTGCGTTCTCCTCTACCGTCACCAATCCGGCAGTATTTTTTGTTTTTATTGAAAATCTGTTGCAGCTATCAATGAGAATATTCAGAAATGAAGGCACGTTTTTGCACGGCCAGTGCTAAAAATAAACTACCTGATAGAAAATATTCTCGGCTCAGATTTCAGGAGCCTGCTGTACTTTGTTTTTTTCTGGGGCGGGGGGGATAAGAAGAGGGATTAAGTGGCACAGGCAGTACATAGGGACTTATTTATGAGAGCCCTGTGTCTCTTTTGCTTCACATAAAGTGGTACATGCCTGATGTAGGGCTCGCATAAAGATTTATGATGCCACGCAAAGCCACCTTGCCTCGCTTTGACTAGGCTCATGAATCATGAGTAAGGCGACGCAGCGCAAATCACTTCATCGCCTTACTCGACACTTGGGAGGCATTCCATAGGCGTTGCAGTGGGTTTTCCCATGCAACACTCGTGGAATTTGACGCTGCCCCAGATTTACAAAGTGATGTAAACCTCCCGAGGTGATGCGTAACAGGCGAAATGTTAATTTCTCCTTGTTTTTTTCTCTTTCCATGTGTGCTGCATTCCTCAGGACACATAGAAAGAGGAAAGCGCCTCTTAGGATTGTTTTTGTGCAGGAAGGTGCCCTTTCCTGCACAAAAACAATCCGACCTGCAACATAACACCCTTGCACCATGGTGCAAGGGTGCCTGCAATGCCACTAGGCTGCCAAAACGGCACCAGTGCAGTCAGAAAGGGTAAGAATCCACTGTATTGCTTAAATATGGTGGATTCCGGCCCTTTCACTTTGGCGTAGGGCAGCACAGCAAGGTGCCTTGCTGCGCTGCCCTCCGCCAAAATGCCATAAATTAGGCACTTAGTTTGAACCAGTAGTTAAAGGTCATTTTTGTGGACTGGCACTTATATTCCCTCATCAGAGTTTGACCCAGAGCAAGAAAAAGAAAAACACGCAAGGGGAAAAGAAAAAGGAAGAAAGATGAAAAAAACAGTGACATGGGGGAAAGAATGGGTGAAAAAGAACCTGCAAGAGTGAGATAAAAGGTTTGGGGGTGTCTTTGATGGATGAAATTGGAATGAGGTGGAAACAAGATTACGCAGATGTGGTGTTTGGTGCCCCTGATGTGATAGTGCCAGCCATGGGCGTCTGAGCAAAACTCTGGGCTCTGGCACGTATTCTTTTACAAAGTAAGCAATGGTCAAGGCATGTCACATATGACAGAGGTGTTGCAAGCTGCCTCAAAGGTTGCGTCCATTCATCCCTAGACTCCAAATGGCGACAGTCCAGAGTAAGAGAAAAAAAGATTGTCGAAGACCTGCATTAGAAATGAAAAAAAAGCAACACAAACATTTACATCTGTTGAGTTTGCATCAGAGGAGAGAGCGGTGAGATATCATGGATTTTAAAAACAGCAATGGAGCAGGCAAGCACATTCTGCGCAGGCGGCTATAGATAATCAGGATAGGAGGGAATGTTCCTGTGTATGTATTTTAAAGCACAAACCAAGCTGGGACGCAAGAGACAGTCGGAGTTGGGAAAGGTTTAGTATTGTGTACAGAGCTGGTGGAAAGGTTGAAGAGGCCCCTTTAAATGTGCCAAACAAGTGTAACCCTTGTTTTAAAATGTCATTTTGAAGCCAACTCCTCAATACATAGAAAATATGCATTCAATGTACATTAGTAAACTAACCCAAAAGTTATTTTTGCGTTTCTATTTGGGATAATTTTGTTTGTTTTTTATCATGCCGATACACCCAGGAGGCCTTTTCAGGCCACTAATAAAAACACAACATTATCATAAACCTCTCTGCCCTCTGCATGAGGCTAATATATGAAAATATGCACTGTAAACAATATATTTACATGCATATATGATGCACATTGATAGGTTTTTACCTGACCTTTGAGTGTAAAGATAAGATTATGGCAGTCTTTCTTTTGACAAAATGACGTTAATGATCATTGCCTACACTAACTATTCCCCACCTGTCTTTCTGGGCCTTAGGCCTGCTTTCGGGGTTCAAAGAATGGCAAGCTTGGGCGTCCAGCACTGGCTGGTGCTGCACAAAATGAATAGATAGATTTTGGCTAGGTTTGCACTACAGAAATACCATATACATACATACAAAGGGGGGAGTACTTTCACTCCAGGGCCTTTTCTATGGACCATCAGGCTTGTGCGTAAAGGCATCCGGGGCGCGCTCGTCATCTCTTCTCCTCACTTGAACTGAGCCCCACCACCAATGTTTTGGTGAATTTGGCTCCTGTGGGTGAGTTCTCTTCACAGTTTAGTCCTGGGAGCAGGAGGGGTTGGGCAGTTCCATGTTGCAGGTAATAGGCTTGCTGAGGAATAGGGCTTTCAGCTCCTTTCTGCAGCTGAGGTGTCAAGGGGCAAGCTTGATGTTTTTATCAGTGCTGTCCCAGATCCTGGGAGCATAGCCCGCCCCTAGAAGGCCTGTCTTTTCATCTTTTCCTTTTTGCATCTATTCATTGCATGTCCTGCTTTGTGTGCTGCGCTGCTCTCCCGAGTTGCTGATTCTTGCTCGGTAGGTTGATTCGTTGGTTGTGACTGCCTTGCAGTGGCACAGCAGCCCGCGAGATGATGTGAGCCTGCAGGGGGAGGCAGCATCACGTTTCAAGTTTTATGGTCGTACTTCTATCGCCCTTTGAAACACGTGGCTCTTATTGACCAGTGAAGGTCGCTGACCTCAGAGAGTGGGTCCTTGCTACCATCAGCCGGAAAAGGTCCACCGGTTGGACGATGTCGCCCACGTCCCATTTAAGAATAAATGAATTTCTACTAATGTGTTAAATGTGACCCGAAGTAAGAGCTTCGTGTATGCGGAACTTAACACTTTCTGCTGTACGTTAGCGCCATCTGCTGTCCTTTCGTAGATACAGACATTAAAGCCTCTTGCTGTGGTGTAGAATGGATAATTTCACTATATGTGAATAGAGTAGCCTTTTCATGCTATTTTCTAGGTAAAATCCCCAAATTCGCAATGTAGAACTGAACGTATAGTTTCAATTCCCCCAGTATTTAGAAATTCCTTTATTTACTCTCTTTTAGTAACTATGTGATGGTAGCACATATTGGTTGATTCACTGTCCTTTCTATTATGTTAGAAACATATCTTCTGTTTCCTTGCACGAGAGACAGTCCCAGCATGCTGTTTAAAGCTGTCAAATGTGAGCAGCCCTTGTTATCAAAATATCTTCTGAGCAGTCGGCATTGAACCTCAAGTGCAAGCCCCCTAAGTACAACACAGATTTAAATGCTGAACTTCCCGCCAAAGGGAACCTTGTGCATGGGAGGGATCCTATATGGCTATGTTATGAGGGTTCCATATCTATCACACATTTCAGAAAAAGTAATCTTTACCTTTTCTGATAAGACGACGCTGAAGAAACTAATCAACACTTTAAAAAAGGACGGGACTGCCCCAGCACAATGGGCGGAGCCATCCCTCGCGTGGTAAAAATAAAAATGCAAAATTGGCTACTCGTACCTCCCTGAATTCACCCCAAAACATTTCCATGAGTTACCATATAATTTAAGAAAGTGTCCCGGGAAATGTAGAACTTCTCGGCTCTAAAGAACCTGTATTAAACATTCGCTGTGCCCCCACAAGCACCCTAGTAATGCCTGCAATCAATGTATACACATCCGGAAGAGTGCTTTCCCGATCTCAGACCCAAGCTCTGCGTTATCTAACACTTGCTTTAAGAGATGAAAACAACCTGTTCTTTCTTAAAAAATAAACTGAGATGTTTCAGCTTCCGACTTTGAACGTATTCGACTCTCCTTGATGCTATAGTTATTACCAAATAATCAAACATACACCCATGCACGCACCAAACATGAATAAAAAAAAAAATCACACTTACCTGCAGCTCTGCCTCGGAGGTCCCAGGAGGGTTGGGACTGCTGCCTTCCCTCAATGGCTGACCTCAGGTTGGTAAGACTGCTGACCCACCCCACTCTGTGAGGAAGTGTCACTGACTGACACTCGATTTACATTTTTTTTTGTCCCGGGTGCTTCAGGGCTTAAAACTGAAGCGCCCAGGTCCGAGGCAATGAGTGACACTTCCCCTCGTTATGGAGGGGGAGGGCCTCAAGGACCTTTGCTGAGCTGAGGAGGTCACGCCCACAGGAGCTGTGAAAATCTTAGCCCAGCAAAGTTCATCTCAGGCAGCCAGGAGCCTGCACATTTAATGCATGTCTAGCTCCTGCCTTTCTGACCTGAAAGTGAACAGTGTCTGTCAGGCTGACCTTTGTTTAGCCTAACAGACACTGTTCATGCGGGGCGAAAGGTGGAGGGGTGTGGCCCCTCCGCCCCAATGGACCAGTCTCAGCTGCGTTGAATGCTGTGATACCCACTGCTCTTGCTATGTTTATTGCTCTGATACTTGTGTTCCACGTGCTTTTGTTACGCGTAATACTCTGATATTCATGGCCTACCTGCCTGCTCAGCTTGTGTCAAATGCTCTGATATTCACTGTCTGCCTGCTCCTGCTCTCTCCACCTCTCTGATGTTTAACTAGGCCTGGGTCAGCTGTGACTTGGCCTGGTTCACCAGGAGCCCGATGTCGAACATGCGTCACTGACTAGACATAGATAGAGATGAAGAACAGACTAGTGAGTCAACGAGGTAATTATAAAGATGGATTCTCCGGACGTTAAGTGTGGAGTATGAATACATGCCAATATTCTGTGACCAAAAAGAGGTAGGATTTTTCAGGTTTCAAAAAATGGTAACAAGCGTAGTGATTACATCACAGAAAATGCCGTCATATGACTAATGACATTTAACCTCACAATGACCTCAGGTGACCCATTTCAAATGGGAGGAAACAGCCAAAACACACAGCAGGCAAGACAGTTCAGTTAGTCAATGTTCCTATTGGATACCCTTGACACAAGGTCAGTTGTAATGCAGAAGGTCCTAGGCCTGTGGTACATAGACGGCCTGATTCACAAAAGTAAAATTACACTTTTGTGAACATTTACAATTTTTTACAGTCACAAACAATGAGTTTCATTTTACCAATAGTCATTTTACATCTGTGGAGACTCCGCACTCGTAGCATGGACCCCGCAGATAAAAAGATAGGCCTGTCATATCTCGTTATGTGCGGAGTTCTTCTCCACGACTGCAGAGACTTCACAGTTGTAAAATTACTATTAGTAAAATGAAGCTCCAAGTTTGTGAATACAAAAAGAATAAATAGTAAACTTACGCAAAAGTTTAGGTTTACCTTAGTGAACAACTCCCATAAACTTCATTCAAAATATGAGGCAGACGTATATTTTTGTTTCACTAAGAGATGTGGGAATCATTTCAAATAAAGTGTGGACAGTAGAGGATGAAAACGACACGCAACTGCGTCATGGGAAACTCACCAGAGGCGCATTGTGCGACAGTCATGATATGAACTTCTCGCCTCCATGCTTCTCCATGACTGCGGAGGCGAGTTAAAAGAAACATATGATTGGTTCCAGAATTTTCTGTCTTTACACTTTAGCTGGTAGGCTGCTCATTCAGGATGTAACACTACCTGGCAGTATTATCATGAGCCCCCTCAAAGTTATAGGGGCTCTGCTCGCTCCGAAAGCAGAGAGCACAGCCTGGCAAAGTGGCCCACCCTCACAGCCAATGATAGGCTGTGTTGTCAATCAAAAGTAACTGATTGGGTGTTAGTGTTCCTGAGTCTCAAGCAGGGCTGCCTCCCCAGGACTGGTCTTTTTTTGTATTCATTTTTGTTGTACGCCGAAAAAAAGTGGCAGCATGTGAGGTGCAGATCCATAGGAGATAGCTCTGCTTATACAGCGGCAGCCTATCTCATACATCCATAGGGTTGGCAAGTATGGACATGTGGCACTGTGACCGTTGCGAAAAGTGCAAAACTCACAAGTGTGGTCGATGTGGTTTCCAGATAAGTGGATTTGACCCTTTGTGGGCATCGAGTGGACAAGGGTAGCCCTGTGCTTGAGAAGGACCTAATATGCAGAGGAGGGTAATGAGTGTTGTGAATGGATGTGTGTGTGCGCGTGGGTGAATGCATGGGTGTGAGTGAGTGTGTTTGTGTGCGTGTGTGTCCCATCTGCCACCCTCCCTGCTAAAATTACTGGCCACCACGGATTCAAGGTGCACGGTGCAGGCAGGGATCCAGTAAGAATTTACCCCGTACAAAAAGCACAGACTGGCCATGAAACAGGGAGGGGCTGACCAAGCAGGAGCAGTACACCTGTCAGTACCAGAGGAGCGGGCACAGAAGGAGCTAGGATATCAGGGTATTCCCTACTCGATACTCCGTACCCACACCCCGGGCAAGGCATGAGTATCATAGCCCCCACATAGCTGTACTACCAGATCTGTCAGGCCATGGACCTGGCTACGGTCAGACAAGGCACTGAAATCAGAGCAGCTCACACAGCAGAAGCAGGCAGGTCACTGGTATCAGAGCAGGCTACACTGCTGAAGAAGGAAGAGGCCACCAGTATCAGACCATTGCCACCCATCGGAGCAGGCAGAATGCCTACACTGCCTAAAATGCAGGAAACTGTTGCAGCCAAGGAGGTTTAGGAAAGCTATCAGTCCACATTTTAGAACTCATGTCAGCATTAATGATTTATCGACACTTAACATAACACGTCTAGCTCTAGTTAAGGCTAGTTTCAAACTTCTCCTGCTCATAGTCAGGCAAGTACAGGTACCATGTCTGGTACTACAGTGGACCTCGGAAGGAAACCATCTGCTGTTGGCACAGAGATGGAGGATTCTGGCAGCACATATAAATCACCTCAGATATGTCACTAGCCCCAAATCCAGATGGAGAGATCACAACTGTTAGTTACACCACCTGCGAGTGGAGCCTGCGCCGCTTAAAATGCCACCATTGATGAACGAGTGCAGAGAGGTGGCCTCAGGACACAGATGTGATGCAAGCTGCGCCCTTCACTTTGACTGCAAGTCACATGCTTTTCTAGCAGCTGGTGAGGAAGATGGCAATAGGAATTTTGTCGCTGTTATTTCTGTGCTCCTCTTTTGCAATGTGATTCACATTTAACAATTAGTTTTTTTTGGTGCAATGAATGCATATTTTTCTACAGGCAAACATAAACATCTTGTGCATGATCCTCGAAGGATCAGGCGGGTGCATTTACCAAAGAAACTTTACTCAAAAAGCAGAAACAGAAAACACAAATCTTAAAACATAAACTAGAATTGTGCCATTGTGCTTTCCACAGAACCTCAGGTTTAGAAGACAAGTAAACATGATCTTGGTATTAAACTTTAGGTAAATTCTGGGATTAGTATGGACTCGGCAGGGATTAGAATAGTCGAGACCACCCAAGATAGCAGTACTTTACATTCTCTAAGGTACTGATTTAGAGGATACTGGTAACGCTGAATCAGATGATTCGCTGCAGAGGTGGTAAATTTACCGTTGTAGGATTCTAAATCCATCAGGGTGGAACTACCGCTACATTCTTAGAAAACAGTGGCTGAACTTTTTATGCCAGGGCTTTTCAAGTGTGGGTCAGCATCGAATGGGGTCACAGTGTGGTCTTGGTGAGGTCACAGAATGGCTTCGGTATCCTAGTCTATGCCAAAGTTTTAACATAGTGTAATTCTCGGTACGTTTATATACAGGGATTTTAAGGGTTATGTTCATTTTAGTGGAAGGGAACAATGTGGTGAATATCTGAGAGCCACTATTCTGTGAGGCAACTGGCATTCTCTCTTCTGGCGGAGTTAGTGCGCTTCAAGATTTCCCACGCAATTTCTCTCCAAGGTTATCCTAGTGTTATAAAGCGGCGATGCTGCACATTGAAAAATCTGCGCTAGCAGTGCAATCGTTGATAACTGTCTCTCAACCTCGGTCTCTTTTTTTTATCTCACTGTGCAGCTCAGTAGATGGAAGCATCCAGGCTGAGTGTCACTTTCATGGCAGTGATATTCGGAAAACACACAGACACACACGCATGCATGCACGCACACACACACGCACTATCATCACTAAAGGTACTGGACCGCTGTGCACATACACTCTAGTTGCGCGCACACACACATTCCGTTGTCAAGGCAGATATAGACACTGTGCCTTGGTAATACAAAGGTGAACATACACACATTCACACAAACACACTGTCCATTGTCACAAGAGAAATACAAATAAATGCTTTGTGATCTTATGCCCTGTCCCTGTACATGAACACACACACACACACTATCAATTTTCAGAAGAAACTCACACCTACACGCTCTGTGCCCTGTCACTGGACAAACATACATGCACAAACACACACACACACACTCACTGTCTCTATGCTCCGTTGCTAACACACACACACGAGCACACACACTCACTGTCTCTCTATGCTCCTTTGCTAACACACACACGAGCACACACACTCACTGTCTCTCGCGATGCTCAGTTGGTGATGCCATGTACCGAATATATCCCTTCACAGGAGACACACGCACACCCAGTACCCTTTCAGTGGAGACTCCCCATCTCCCCACTTCCCGCTCTCTCTTGTGTTACATCATTTCAAGGTCCGGACCTAAATATCTAACTCACGCACGGAGCCAGGCTTCGTAGAACCTTGTTCGGAAGAGGCCTCGGACAGCATTTCCAGACCAGACTACTCTTTGGTCCACAGTGTTGTTCCCGTTGGTGCTTCTGGCCTTGCTGAGTGGGTGCTTTGTCATTATAAAGCAGCCTGTAATAGATGCAGGTGTTGAGGGGAATCAATGTAAAAAAACAGGGACCCTCTCCTGCTAATGTAGGTTCCTAGGGCAGGCAAATAACATAATGAGAGAAACAACCCCATGGCAACTAAAGGTCTAAAGTAACTTTGCAACCTAACTACAACACATGATCATGTTGAGGACTCCGTGTACACAAGAAATCATTAAAAACTCATTTATTCAATACAAAATTCTTTAAAATCATTCTATTCATCAAATTCTTGATATACAGTTGAGACAACATTTCAACATTAATCACAAAATGTAGAATACATGGGACAATGAATAGACAATAATTTTTTAACAAAAATCACAGAGAACATTGATATTGGTACAATTCAAAAACACGTTTTACATCCAGGAATTTAGACATAAAGATCAATTTTCCTGGATGTAAAAACGTGTTTTTGAATTGTACCAGTATCAATGTTCTCTGTGATTTTTGTTAAAAAGTTATTGTCTATTCATCGTCCCATGTAATCTACATTTTATGATTAATGTTGAAATGTTGTCTCAACTGTATATCAAGAATTTGATGAATAGAATGATTTTAATGAAATTTTGTATTGAATAAATGAGTTTTTAATGATTTCTTGTCCTCAACATTATCATGTGTTGTAGTTAGGTCGCAAAGTTACTTTAGACCTTTAGTTGCCTAGGGGTTGTTTCTCTCATGGTGTTGAGGAGAATCACTGCTTCGGGCACGCAAGAGGACTGCAGTGCCACTGAAGTTCTAATTGTTGTTCTGCATGTTGTACTGTTGACCGTGTACTGCAGGTCCACTATAAAGTGTTATACAAGGTTTGTTTGGTGTTTTCAGGGCTTGGGGACGGACGAAGATACCCTCATAGAAATCATCTGCTCGCGGACAAACCCAGAGCTTCATGCAATCCAGGCCGCCTACAAGGAATGTAAGTGGTCCATGGATGCGAATGCATGGCCGAGCATCCGGGCATCTGGTGTATCCCTTATGATGGGATTTTGTTTTGTGTGTCTCCCCTTTTAGTCTTTCTAGCGAAAGTTCATAGCAAAAAACTCTTGATGTGATATTGTGTGTCTGTGTGTGCGCGCGTGTGTATGTGTGTATGTGTTACTGACACTCTGCAGCAGACAATTGTCACACATTATCGAAGGACTTCTCTGTATCTGTACACAAGCAGCTGTGTATGCAAGTATTCTGTTCGAAATCTTGTCTTTTTATTTGGCTAAATTATCATAAACAAAAGCCCAGAATGCCTTGAGGCAAGGGAAAACCACTCTAAAACATGCTAGATAACCCTACACACGTTTTGCCCTGTTTAACTCCTGTCACTCTGATGTAGCTTGTTTGCTGTGGAAGAACAGTTAAACCCAACAGTACAAGTGAAAGTCCCCTTTGGCTGTCGCTGAGCATTAGTGTTGTGGACTGTCCCTCTGGCAAAGCACTAGGTTAGGTATAGTTAAGTGGCTGCAATTAATGAATTCAGTCGATATCTCCTAAACTAACTACCAATATTGGCCCCTATGTCCTAACATATTTTCACATAAGCACAGAAGTGGAAAACTTCTTTATACATCAGGCCCATTATGAGTTAATCCCCATGAAATGGGGAATAACTGTGCAGACACATTTTTTCAAGCAGAATTATGCAAGGAATTCTTAGTTTTGTTGGCACAAATGCTCACATTTACCACCTGCTTTGAGCAAGTGGTTCATGTGAGCGGTATCCCTTTTGCCTTAGCAGAGGGCCAAGCGGGGACTGGGACTGGCACACGGCTGCACTTGCAGCCCAATTCCAAAGCAGTATTATTTGCTGATAAAATTGGATCATGTGTTCCTGTACTGGGAAAATCCAGGTGCTGGAACACCTGTCACTTATAATTGAACAGAGTGGTACTCACTCAGGAAACCCCTCTGCTCAACTCCTAATCAGCCCTTGACTGTCCAGAAAGATGGGTCGTCTAGAACAAGCATCTCAAAGCAACCATCACTATTTACTTGCACTTCAGACATGCTGTTCTTGGAAGTAACCCTCAGCAACCAAGTCAGCTGTTTAATGTGTAATAAATAAGATTTCCAAGAGGTTAAGCACACAGTTTCTTCTCTGAAACAAGGTTGTCAGCGCCACTGTCACACCTTACCTTGCCTCCTCGTGTGACCCATCCTTTTTAAACTCAGTGGCCTCATTAAGAGGATGGTTTTGTGAGCTGAGGACATCAAATCATTTCATAGGAGTTACGATCTATTGTCTAAAGCAGATACCACTGCAAGGTGGACATTTAACCAAAAAGCTGACCTGCAAGTGATATCTTATGTTTAGTAAAAGCCAGGTCTTGAGGCTTAGTGGACTAATGCATCCACTGTAGGGGCTTGTATTCGACCTCATGGTCACAGGTTCAAATCCCGACAGGCCAACTCAGCCTTTCATCCTTCTGAGGTCGATAAAATGAGGACCATTGAGTTGGGTAACAATAAACATCAGTTATTCGTGCCAAGATACCCTTCTGTGTGAACATGTGCTTTGCAAATACACATGTTATGTTATGTACCTTTTCTGTTCATTCCGTGAACAACAGTTGGAACATTCTATAACATTTACAACATCTAGGGGATTGTGTGTTTCCTGCACTTGTTGTGGGGCAATTGAAGGCTAGAAGGACCAGTGATGCTGAATATTATTTACCAGCCCTGACCTTAATGCTCAACATTAATGCAACTGTGTTGTTGTCTCTAGTGTTCAAGACAGATTTAGAAAAGGACATCACCTCCGACACATCTGGGGACTTCCGGAAACTGATGATTGCTTTGGCAAAGGTAAGATTGTAGTGTGGCGGCTGTGATGGGAATGTCACCTTATCTTTTAAGATCTCTGTGGCACCGGCCTCCCCTTCACCTCTGTGTTTATTGTCACCTGTGAGCACCTTACCCTGCCCACGAGCTACCATGACAGTGGATTAGCTCAGCCCAAATAGAGGAAATGGCTGTGGCGGCCGAAACTAACAAAGGGTGGTGGGTGGCTGGGGGAGCATGGGGGGGAGACAGCATGGGGGGAAAGGAACGCGGGTTAATAATAATGAAAAAAACGTACCTGACGCCGCGGGCCTCCTACCGCGTCACACCTCTCCTGCTGACCTCTTCTTGGGTCCCAGCAGCCCCTGGGACAGACTCCCAGCCAATCCCTGTGCTGCAGAACAGCACAGGGATTGGCCTGAGCGGCATGAAAGACTCTCCACTCAGGCCTGGGAGTCTGTGGGGTTTCTCCAGCCCAGCTGCTCAATGCAGCTGGGCTGGAGAAAACCTAAGTGCCCTTGTGTGTTTTGGTCAGCCTGAGACGGCCGGCCAAACACACATGAGCACTTAGGGAGTGCACACGCACTCCTCCTCCCCACTCCCATGCCCCGCCCCTCCATGCTCAAGCTGGCTCAGAGCCGGCAAATGAAAAATTAAACGATGCTAGAGCATCGTTTTAGTTTTCCTTTGCTGGCTCTGCGCCAGGCAGTGGGGCGGCGCTCCTCCGCCATTGCGGTAGAGCCGCCACTGGAAAATGGTGAAGGGAAGATTGGGATGGTGAATGGAATCAAGGGCCCCAAACTCACTGCTGTTCAGTAAAAGATGCCAGAGGCCCCTGGGTCCTGCTGCCACTGCATCCTCTTTACTACTGATCACTACTTCGAACAATACGAGCAGAGTGAGACGTGTAACAAGAAAAGACTTGATGCAGCCAGCATGTGGGGTTTTAGAGCGCGAACACCTGAAACTTATAAATATACATCTTCTACCAATGCTGAGAAAACATTGAAGTGAAGCATTGTTTGCAGCATGTGTAGTTGTAGATCACATGCTGTGTACTCTGCTGCCATCAAGCGTGCAGTTGAGAATATTGCAGGCTTGATGTGTGTGAAAGAGGGGTTTGTCCTAGTTCTCGGCAGTCAATCCTCTTGCTTTTTACACGGCCCTTCCACTTGATGTTTTATGATCTGGTGGGTGCCCTAGTGTTACAAGGTTTGAAGGCTTTGTTAGCATTGTTTAGATAAATTGACAAAACACAACAATGCCGACTACTCAACAGAATGCTGTAAATTATGGGATGCCAGGGGCAACTTGGGTCTACAAGCTTCAAGTTAAAACTGCATGAAACAAAATACTTAGCAGCATCCATTGTCTCTCACAGATTCTCGACTTGAGATTGGTTGTGCAAGTGGAGAGCTTTAATTATCTGACATTAAAGATGAAAAACAAGCATTTTCAATGCAATAAGTCTCGCATTTGCGAGCGTTTAATCTACTGGCATTGTAAAAGACAATGCCTTTTATTTATGTGTTTTTAAAAGCAACACATATATAAAAGGCATTGTTTGTTCTAATTCCAATAGCTCTATCTCTCGCAAATGCAAGACCATTTTAATGGTGGCCACGCTCCTTTCTTTACACGCTGCTCGCTGTATTAAGGTATCAGAGAGCAGCGTCTAAAGAAAGGGGTGCAGCCAATATTAAAGTGAAAGTGCGTATGGGGTGCTTTCACTCTAAGCAAAAAAAAAAATTATAAGAAAGCTTCTGTAGCGCGGCCGCTAAAGTGTAAGCGGCCGCACTGTTAATTAAATAAATAAATAAGTGTGGCCGCTAAAGTGAAAGTGGTCTGCACTGTAAATTAAATATTTAAATAAGCGCGGCTGCTAAAGTGAAAGCAGACCGCACAGTAAATTAAATAATTAAATAAGCGCGGCCGCTGTAGTTAAAGCGGACTGCGCTGTAATTTAAATAAATACATTACTAATAATATGAAAGCGTGGGGCGTGCTGCGATGTCGTGGGTGAAATAGGGGAAGATCATTAAAGAAAATAGTGCTCACCGGCTACATACCGCAGACCGTGTAACAACACAAGTAAAAAGTCCAGTTGTTATGGAAGGTCACAAATTGAGACAAGGCGGTACCAAGGAGGGACTATTAAGCCTATTCACAAATGAAAAGCAACGATTTCGCAAGGACAGTAACAGGAGCCAATTGAAAAGATGGGTGGGAAATGGGCAGAGCTTCTATGCCATACCTCAATACAGCTCATGCGCTGCCCAGGTTCGACCTAAAGAACAAGGTTATCATTGGATATGACTAACTGCATTGCAGATATAGAAAAGTTTGTCTTAGCCTCAAATAAACTGATATAAAACAAAAAGAGACTGTATTTCAGTTGAGATTGTCAACCTATTTAAATTATGCCAGAGGCTACCTTCATAAGGTCGATTACCCAATTAATATTGATGGCCAAATGAGTCTTCTGTGCCTTAAGCCCTTCGGAACTCCATGAGCTAAAATGTAATCCCACATTTAGTGACACAAAAGTGTCAAAGGATGGGAAGAGTGTACCTTCACTGATATGTTTGCCATTTGTTGGTGACCTCATGGTAGTTGCGAAAAGAAACCCAGATGGAGGGGGAGCATGCGCCCGTCATGCAAAGGGCTAAGTGATAAGGATGATAGTGTAGTCGCCACACTTACATGGCAGGCTTGGAAGCACACAGTCACAAGACGGTTCATTCCTCAAAGACCTCATTTAAAACAAGCATTTGCAATGCAATAGGTCTCGCATTATTAAAGTTTGAGCTATTGGTGTTGCATTTGCAAGAGTTTGAGCTATTGCCATTGTAAACGACAATGCCTTTTATTTATGTGTTTCGAAAAGCTGTATGCGGTGCATAAACACGCCCTTTGTGCTTATAGTCCTTGCTTACGAAAAGGAAGGCTGGCAGTAAAAGAGGCATAGTTACTGCCAGCGTTGCTTCTCGTAAGCAACGACTGCAAGTACAAAGTGCCTGTTTACGCACCGCTTGCAGGTTTTTAAAATACAGAAATAAAAGGCATTGGTATTTACAATGCCAATAGCTCAAACTCGCAAATGCGACACCTATTGCATAGCAAATGCTCGTTTTCTTATTGCGTAGTAGAACCACTCTTTGTGGAAAACAACAATTATGCCATGCCAGATAGTCTTACAGGCATTCCCAGATATACAAACCTACAATAAGTTTCCTATATTGAGGTTTTGGAATGTTCCGTTTTTTTAAAGCACAATAAAGATGGGGGGCTGTTGGTGGGGGTTGAGAGGTAACTCCCACCTTTAACTTGTGAGGGCCTGAGCCTGGTGAGGTAGCCTGTCTGCTTTGTTTCACTGTTCTACCAAGGTTTTAGGAACTGTAAGATTCCTATCAACAACAGCAAGTGATGGATGATCTGTGGCTCAAAACCTAATCCCAAGTAGTAATTGTAATAATTCATTATTATTTAGACCGGACTAAATATTGATAATGAATCATTACAATTACTGCTTGGGATTCCGCTTTGGTTTGCCCACAGATGAGTGCAAACATCCTTTTTGTGTGAATATTAATCCAAAATGAGGGATGAATGCTAGCCACTAAAAAACAAAAGTGTCTGTCCATCCCCTATTTCCCCTTGCTATTTTTCCAGATGTGGTCTGGATGAGATGCCCACAGATTTGCCCGAGCAGCCGGGAGTGCACATCTGTTTGGTGGGAAGGGATAGCAAAAGATGGTGAGGGCGAGGAAGGAAGTAGGGGGAAAAGTAAGAGTAAAAAGGATAGAGAAGGTTGGGAAGGGATAGCAAAAGATGGTGAGGGGGAAGGAAGGAAGTAGGGGGCACATTGGCGTTGAAAATAACAATGCCTTTTATTTTTGTTTTAAAAAGATAAATAAAAGGCATTGTCATTTACAATGCCAATAGCTTAAACTTGTGTAAGTGCGAGACCTATTGCATTGCAAATGCTTGTTGCTTTGTGGCCATCCAGCTAATTCCCACCAACAGACCTCCAGTCAGTATGCGTATACCATGAAGAACAAAAAAACCACACATCTCCATTTGTGTGCACACTCTACTGTAATTACCCGCAAATCAAACTACCACATCTAAATGCGTAATGTAAAACGGACGATCCAGTACAAATACATTAAGCGTAAGCGCAATAGTGTCACTATTTATTTAATTTATGTTTACCTTTTTATAAAGAGCATTTCTATCAAGAAGGGGTGCTGTATACATCAACAACAAATTTCTATGCAGGCCATCCCTTACAAGGAAACAACAGCTGTAGCATTAAAGCATAAACTTTTAAACAGCAGGGAAATCGATGTCTTCCTCAACATATTGCATAGCACAGGAAAATGAGAGAGAGTGAAGAATAGGGAAGAGAGGGGCTAGGAGGCTAGATGGTACGGCTGCCAGAGAAGGAAGAAGGAGGGGTGGTAGCTTGCCAAAATGCAGCACTTGAGAGGGCAGCAGAAGGATGGTCAGTGGGGAAGAGAGAAGAGCAGATTGGGAGCAGCAATATACAAACTGGACAAGGAGAAAGAGGAGGTGTGGGAGGACAATGGCAGTAATAGAAATGAGGCAGCCTGATGAAAGGGAACAGAGAAGGGGAAAAGGAAAGGAGGCTGACGCAAAGGGGTGCAGAGGGTAATTCAGCTAGAGTAATGTGCTTCAAACATTTTGTGGCATGGCACTAAAGTCTCATGCGCCTCAAGGCAACTGGAAGGAAATTCCAGACGGAGGGGGCTGCCCCAGAAAAAGGTAGTGCTGCTGCTTCATGAGATTTTGTTGTTGTTGTAGGTTGTATAAGCTTCTCAGCCGTTTGCTGGCACAAGAGATTTTGAGAGATGTGAAAACGACTCCAGTTGTTGCACGTTATAGTGCCTTTAAAGTAATGCAAGACAGCTCGAACTTAACATCGGATTGAGAACCCTTACAACTAGAGATATGTGGTTAGACCTCTTGTGCCTAAGATGAACTAGGCCGCCAAGTAAATTCTGATGTAATTGAGATTAAAGAGCACATTTGATTGCATGCCAAGATGGCAGCCCCACAATCAATTCTAGCTAAAACCAGGGCCTGTACTACAGCGTAGAAGTCAGTTTGTTGGATAAATGGTTGTTTTTTGTGTGTTTTTTTATTTTTGCAGTATGTTCAATTTGTGAATACATGGAAAAATGTGGTTAAAGCAACATACCAGGCAATTTTACTTCATTGGGCAATAAAAGGAAGACGCTGTCAATATATAGATCTGACAGCCCTTCTTGTTAAGTATTTCAGTGGTCTGCAGGTAAGATTAAACTCTTGAGTTAAACTTAAAAGCTTGAAAAGGTGTGAGGACATTGATTTATGCCAGGTCTATGTTTTAGAGCATTGATAACACAAATTGAATAGAAATTAAAATTGATCTGTGCATCATACATATCGGTGTATTGTAACACCTGCCTCCTATAACAACATTCTGAGTGCCTCCATACAGAAATTGAACAACATAGACACTAGAACAGACTCCTTAGGAACACCACTCATGACGGGGGTAGGCTTGAGGGGACGCTACCAAAATTGACAAGATGCATTTGGTTTGCCAGGAAGGAGAACTAGCTCAGGACTTCCCTCATAATGTATGAGAGGGTCTGAAGGACTGGAAGAGCCTATGGTGATCAACGTTATCGAACGCCATTGACAAATCAAGAAGGATGAAGAGACTGGCATCACCATTGTCTAAAATGCTAATGTATGTCATATAGATTTTTTTTTTGATTAATTTGATTATTGCACGATTAAAATCATTACAAAAATTGCACTTCATGATAAGAAATCTCAGCAATAAAAATGTTTCAATACAAATTAATAATACATTACTAAATTCTGTAAAAAAACTCCCACAATATTTTAAAATCAACTATTTAAATCAAAGGTCCATAGGGGGTCATATAGGAGTTTAGTGATGCAGTTTCCGTGCTGCAGCTTCTGTATATGCCTGATTAGGAGGTGCTAATAACAAGTTATATTTCGTGAGAGTAGCAAGTGTATTAGCCACACATTCCAAATACTTTGCTCAGCTTTGGTAGATTCCACAGCGGCCGATGGTTAGCTGCCAACAGATACTTTATCAGGGGCTCACTTGACCGGTCTTTAGTGAATCCAGAAATATACCTTCTTTTAGAGAGGCATTTATAAGTTGGCACCACAAACAATAAAATAGTTCAAGATAATGTTTAACCATGGAGACTGGCATAATATCTTAGTGATAGAAAGCTGTATTTAGTTATTTTTATTGTTTTGGGAAGTTTTACCTCAAAGAGAGGTGCAAGAATTGACCTGCACTTTGGAATACAGTGGGATCGGATGAGTTTCCTGTTGTGATAGGTCTGTTGTGTTGTTATTGAAATACTCCATGTATTGGGCTTTCACAGAAATCACTTCAAGCCTGCACTTCGTCGTAGCTTATTTTAAAGTTTATAAATAAATGTAATTTTTACTCTACGCATACATATAGGTTTTAGTATACTGACAATGCAGTTAACATTCTTGTTCCACTGTTCATATATATGCATTCCGGCTTGTGTTTTTTTTTTTTTTTTTTAAAACAACTGTTATTGTGCATGTTTGACACTATAAGCCCTCATTACTGTGCAGAGAATTTCTACTGTGCACAGAGCTGTTACTGTACAGAAACCTGTGCTCTTTTCTACCATCTACTCACATACACAATTTTAATTACCTTTGACAATTGCATTACTGTACACACAGTAGTTATCCTGTATAAACTGGCTGTCGGGCTGTTGTGTCTATACACTGTGGCTCCCACCCATGAGAGATGTTCACACGAGAGTGCTGGAAGCCAAAGTTCTCCTTGGCAGTGTGACATACCTCACCCTGCCGTCACATGGGCTCCACAGCTGTTTTTATGGGTGAAAGGTTGTTGTGCTGGGCATTGGCATTTTTGCAATGCACAAATATTTACATTTAAGAAAGAAAGACTTTAGGTGCGACATTATTACTCATTAAAGGTGGCAAGAAAGAATTTTATGGAAAGCACGTAGCACTTTCATCCATCTTGTGCAAACTCCCCTCGTATACAAAGAACATGTACAGCATACACAGCAGCAGTACAACACAAACATACAACAGCAGAAATGATTCTTTGCCCACAGAAATGATACAGCATAGGCAACAGTGGTGTAGTATCTGACAAGTAGAATGTGTACGGCATGGGGATTAGAAGTGAAAGCTTCTCTTAAACACACACACATGAAGCAACAATGCAGACTTTCCTTGCACACACTTAACATATGCAGAATTGGCAAAAGCAGCATTAGAGTCTCTCACACACAGAACAAAGGCAGGCATCGAAGCACTACTGTCACAGAGTATTTCAGCTGCATAGAAACCAAAAGTGCAAGATGTTCTCAAACAAAAGACAAAAAAAAAAAAAAAGGCTAAAAGCAGTGCAAGTTCCTTTGCGCAAAGAAGAGAAACAACACAGACATCAGTCCAAGCTTCCACCACACACACACACACACACACATATATGCACTTACATCACAAGCCCAATAGTGAAAGCTTCCCTCACACACAAAGAGGGGATACAACAGTGCACTCTTTATTCACACATACAAATCAGGTACAGCAATAGTCACACTTATACAAAACAGACATAGCCTGGGAAGCAGCTGCATCCATTTTCCTGTGAAACACAACAAAGGCACCGGGAGTACAAGCTTCACTCACACACAGACACAAGTGCAACCTACAGAGCTCCAGAGCAAGCTTGCACCACAAAACGGGAACAGCAAGGGCAAGAGAAATGCAATCTGCCCTTAAACAAATGCAACTAACAGTGCATAAGCTGCAGCTGTCCCGGCTTCCTCTCACACACAGACGGGACAGAGCATGTGAAGCAGTGGTGCAAGCTTCACTTGCTAATACAGGTGCACATCATTTCAGTTAGCATTAGCCCAAGTCGGGCTTTAAGTGGGCCGGGTCTCACCGGTGCTGAGCACTAGCAGTTTTTTAAAGGGGGCCTCAAAACGGGTCTCTATTGGGCTCTGTTTTGTGCCCTGGCACAGGCGGTCCGTTTTTTTCCAGACTGCAGTGACAACAGGCACATCGATGGGCGGTGCTCACACTGCTCACTTCTCACTAGTGGAGAAGTTACGGCATGACGTCATGCCAGGTGAGCGTTATAGGTGAAGGGAAATTCTTTAAAGAAAGTCATTTTCTCTTTGGATTTTTCTTCTCTTTTTGAAAGTCAGGAGCAGCTACATTGTCGTTGTGTCACCAGGGCTTTAAGTGGAAGTTTTTTCAATATTATATACAAGCCTTAGTTGCTGCTTATTTATCTTATGCAACTAACAACCATTGACAAAGCCAATAGTCCTGATTTATTGTAGGTATGATGTTACTTGTTGTATCATATATCTGGATTCAATGACAGAAACAGCAAAATACAAGTCTGGCGGCACACTATGCTAAGCACAGACTTTTTAGTTTACCTATTTTTAAGTCACGCCCTTAATTACATTGGCCACGCCCCTATGAGAGGCCCCTATGAGAGACCCCCCCCCCAGTTTTTTCACCCCACTTAAAGCCCTGCCCAAGGTTCACTTGGACAGACAGAATATGTACAGCACACTCAACAACAGTACAAACTCGCCTCACACGCGGAACAAATGTATTGCACCCAGAAGCAGTGAAACTTCCCACGCACACATGACAGTGGCACTGTGGCAGCCGTTGCACCAGATTATTCCAAAACACAGACAAGCTTCCCTCACGCACAACAGACTAGCGAGGGCAACAGAAGAGAAACAGAAGCAATGTTAGCATCAGTCATGGGGTAAGCGCAGGATGGATAGCCGCACAGCACAAGAACAGAGCAGCTATTTTAACTCCATATATATTAAGTTCCTGCGGTGCGTAGAGTTTTGTTAATTGTTAAGTTTTGTCATCTGTAGACTCAACACATTTTCAAGGGAAACCCCAGTTAGCCCTGCCTGGCTCAATTCCTCTGTGGCTTGTCTTTGCTTTCTGCTACAGCCAGCAGCCACTTCCGAAACCAACTTGGCTGCCGCTTTCCTGCTGCAGCGCTTGCAACAACAGTCTCCCGCTCGACGTTTTCCGTGGGAATGGATTTGGGGTGGGGGAGGGCCACTGTCTAACTCCCAGGCTCACCTCTCCTCAGGTGTTCTTCCGAATGAGGTCCAAGTTTGCGCCTGCGCTGCCCGGCGGCACTAGCTCTCCCAAAACAAGCCGAGTTTTTTGAGTGAGCAAAACATTTGATCAGCACTAATGGAGCTATCAAATTCAGCACCAGTAAAAATGATGAAGTGGAGTTATTTATATTCTAAGGAAGGAACTGCTGGGCAGAGAGCCTTCAGACTCTTTTGTAAACTTATGCTTCAGTTTTGCCGCCTTTCTTTTCTAAATTGTACAATACAGTTTTATAACTTTAAACAGCATATAAACAGCAGAACTCCTCATAGTCCAAAAGACAATCCACCCAGGCAGGAATCCACCATAACTTAAGAAAATAAATTAATTAATTTATTAATCAATAAAGTGCAGGGCGCAACTGGAAAAGGGTGCAAATTGTGTGCTGCTGACACATTTCAGCTCCCCCCCACCCCCGTCTTTTTCATACTGTTTACAGATGTGAAGCGTTCAACTTTATATGCTGTTTCATACTTAAGCATGAAAAAGTACTTGGATACCCAATGCGTCATCTTGTTCCAGTCCTACTTAGCGATTCACGATATGGTCGATGAATCCTACCAGGCGCAACCAGCAGCATGAAGGGGGAGAGGATGTGGTCTGACGGCTAGATTGCCGACTTTGGAGCTGGGAAACCAAGGCTCGAGACTCGGGGTCGCGCCCACATCCTGTGATTCTGGGCAAATCACTTAATCTCCCCGTGCCTACCAAAACATGAATGTGTCCTTGTGTAACGTAACCGGTGCTCGTGTAAAGCGCTTCCATACCTTCGGGTCGAGTTCGCGCTATATAAATCTGCATTTAAAAAAAAAAAGATGGCCTCTTTAACCGACCGGCTCCCAGACCAGGCTATTTTTTCCTTGACACATTATACATAGTGAGAAATAGGGTGGAGCGGAATATTTATGATAGATGTGCAGCCTCAGCCAACTCCTGAAGTCTTTTCTTTAACAGGTGCCGTTTAGAAAGATAAACAAGGAGGAGGCAGGGGAAAATCACTGCCCAGAGAGAAACAATGATGCCTGGGATATTCAAGCGCCCTGTGATTAGACACACTCAGGTTACTTTTATGAAACGCTCACCCAGGCCTTCAGCTTCTGAAGCACCATAGATCAACATGCTTTACAGCTGGAAAAAACAAGTGGTGCGCGCGCACCACAGAGGAGCGGGGGGCCAGGGAGCGCGGCAGCGAGGCGAACGCGCGCTGCTGCGCGTTCTGGCCACCGTCGGGAAAGGGAGGAGCGAAGGCGGGACATGCGCCCGCCTTTGCCCAATAGCGTGCCGTTTTTTAAAAAAACGCACGCTACAGCTAATGAGGGCTTCTGAAAACAGAACCACACGCACGAGCGTGTGGGTCGTTTTCAGAAGCCCTTTCTAGAGGGCTCGCGCTGCGCGAGCAGTGCTGCGCACTGCAACGCTAGGCGCGAGACCTAAAAAAGGATCCTTGTCACCCTTGAATCCCCCTCTCCAAGAGCGCTCTTTGTTGAGAAATGTAGAATCTTGTGTAATACGAGCACCAAGACACACTTCTGAAAGTAGCTACTTATGAGTGTAGAGTTGAGGCTCAACTAACCCCAAAGGCTGAGCACTCTTTTTAAAAGGTGGTATTACGCTGGCCAGCGGGCGCGAGAACGCAAGCCTCCATGGTCATTTGCCTCAGGTTAACATTCATAGGTAACTGTTTCTTCTTTTCCTTCAGGGTAAAAGGCCTGAGGAGAACTCTGTGGTCGATTATGAGAAGATTGACCATGACGCCAGGGTAAGCAATCTTCCAATTGTAAATCAATGTATAGTGCAAAGATGTGTGTATTGACGCCCTGTCTGGCTATGCATGGGGAGGAAGAAATGCCTTTTCTAGTCCTGTCTCGGACTTCTTTCTGAAGCAGCCTTTTCTTCTGCAAAGTGTTTTCTAGACATTGTGTTGTGCATCTCTATGTACTGTGGTCTTCACTTCTTTCAAGCTTGCATTTATGTGTCCAAGATTCATTGAAACCCTTGCAGTTCTCAATTTCAACCCCATTTCTGTAGATCTGGGTCTTCCAAAATAGCTTGCCCATATGCATGTCTACCATCTGTTCCTCCATTCCTCCATTTTAGATACTGCTGGTTTACCAGTGAGTACTGAGGGGCTGATTTAGATTTCGGCGGACGCATTACTCCCCACAACCGTGATGGATATGCCGTCCGCCGAAATATAAATTCAATAATAATCTTTGGGTTTTCTATTTCAGGGGACGGGATATCCGTCACTATTGTGAGGGACAATATTTAAAGCCGGGACACATAACTAGTATAGACCTTTACAGAGGGGCGTGAGCCTTGTTTTCGTTTGGATGCTAAAATACAAATGTTGAATCCTTTCTTTGTTTCTCACCTCTTTCCAACATGAGATGTTCAGAGCTGCTGCCCACTTCTTTTTGGTACACTGTGTCACGTGCCTGGATGACATATATCAGATATTTAGGTACAGAGCCTTGCTTTATTTTGCACACCGCTGTGCACAGACACAAGATGGCGCCAGTAGCACCTGCAGTGGAGTGAGTGACTCAGGGGAGACATTCGTATGCGCGCGCTTTGTACAGTCACACTCTGCCCTGTGCATGCATATATGCAGCGTTTGTTTGCAGAAGCTCCGGGCTCTGCTGAGGCCTCCCCAGTAATTTGTTTGTTGATTCCAGGATCTGTACGAGGCAGGAGTGAAGAGGAAAGGGACGGATGCCGCCAAGTGGATCTCCATCATGACCGAGCGAAGCATACCCCACCTGCAGAAAGGTAGAGTGCTGGGAAGAAACTCTTGGAATCTCTTGAGGGGGACTGTGTGGGTAGCGCTGAGTCGGCGCCATATCTGCCTGTTGACATCTTTTGTGGTACTCGATAAACAGCATCAACATATCCTAACATTCCATGGCTTACACCTATTGCGAACGGCTTCCCAACTCTATTATTTATAAAGTCACAGCTCAAAGTGCACAAACCCGGACCATCACACCTTGTTTGTAGTTGAGCAATCTTACACTGTCTGTTATTCCTGAAATCTCTTCTGTGCTTCAGACCTGCCTTTGCACCACACGCACCATTGCCCATTTCTTAGATTCCATTTTGAGGAGAAGGACAGGCATTGTGTAGAGATGGCCTTGCATCAGGCAGGTCAAGGAGGCTGTCACGTGAGACATGCACTACAGTCCTGTTGTCCTGGCCATCTCATCTGTGTGTGGCCACACCGAGCAATAAACTGAAGGAATGACAGTGACATCTGGATTAATCTCCCCCTTGAATCGAAAAATGAAGTAAGAATTCTAGCGTTTGGAAGAAAAAACATTAAAACACAGTTGTGTTCATAAGATCTTCTGGAAATAGAAGGCTAGAATTTGCTATGGAGTCTAGCGCTCATGGACTAATAAGGTTTTTTGCACTATACAAATAAACGAAATGAAGACAACAAATACAATAAATAAAACTGTCCTCGTCTTGCTTATTCCTAATTTATTTATAGGGCATAAATTCTGCTGGAATGTGGCACATACTAATCAAGATGTTGTTATCAAAAGTGCCCTGGGAGAGCACCTGTTGCTCTGACTCTAGCTCAAGGGGGCGTTCCCTTACTTGCATGGGGGTGCGGCCTCATGCAAATGAAGCCATACTTTGCCTCTGTTCCTGCACCACATTGCAGACATAGGCAGAGAGGCAAAGAGGCTATCAGAAGGCGCACTGATGGTGCACCACAACGAGGTGGTGCACAGTCAGCAGGCTTTCCAAAGGTGTGCCTTGGAAGCAGGGAAAGGGGTTACACGCCCACTCCCCTGCAGGCAGGCGTAGTCACTCACTGCACTGGCCTGCACCCATCTGGTAACTCCATATTAAGCGCAGGCAGGTCTACGCCTGTTCAGTGAAAGGCAGACTGGAAACTTCAAACAGCTGGTCTGCCTTTCACTAATGCGCTGCTTTCAAGGTGGGCGGGAGTTCAGTCCTGAGTTCGGGACACTGCATTTATTGTGATAGAGTCCCTGGTCTGCGCCCAGCTTACCCAAATAAAGTTGTGCGGTGGTGCAGCTCAGACCAGTGCGCTCTGTCTGGGCTCTGGACCCTTGAGGTGATATCTCATCATTGACTGATCTTAGTCTTGGGATTGTCTACACCTCTCATCAGCAGAGGGCTGTTCCCCATCAGAATAGTTTTTATGCTCAGTCAGAACACTGTACTGTGGTACAGGAAAACCTCAAAGAGTGTATAGCAACTCTAGTTCTAATACAGCTCCTCCAGGCCTTTTTGTGATGCCTTTTTTTCTTCCCTAGTGTTCGACAGGTACAAGAGCTACTGCCCCTATGACATGGTGGAGAGCGTCAAGAAGGAGTTCAATGGGGACATGGAAAATGCCATGGTGAATCTTGGTAAGCTAAGTGGCTACTGTCAATTTTAACTTCATGTGTCGAAGAAGGTTTGGTGATGATCTGGTTCATAGCTATTATAACACATCTGTAATTGCAAACAGCCTTTTACTATGGTGCTAATTATGGATTTTACTAAGTTTTTAAGGTGTAACTTGGCAATTCCAAACAAGATTTTTGCGTCAAATGTTAGTCGATTTTAAAGCAATGAAATTTAATATGCACTTTGATATTGTTATTTATCAAAATGGATTTAAGTAACCTAGCAATTAACAAATAAACTAAACATCTGTAATTGTTTTTGCAAGAGTCTAAGGTGTGGACTGAGCATAAGAGGAACAGTTCCCGTTTGCAGGGAGACACACCACTGAAGGACTTTCAGCACTTGTCTTCTCTGCAAGGACTGAACGAGATCCTAAACTGGGTGCAGTGGAGGTTGACCTTTGAGCAAGTACTGGGAACTGGTTCTTGTGGTTGCACCTTGGCAGGTGGCAGGACAGGTTATGTTGTATGAGCAGGGACAAAACAAGCTGTGCTGATGGATGCCACTGTAACGAAGCAGACTGACTGGGAGGCATCCTGATATGATGGCGCCATTTCCACTTCCTTCTATGGAGGTGATCATTTGAGGCCATGAAGGAATAGTCTGCGTCTAGTGAAAGTTCTGTGGCTAGTAAGTAATTGGGGAACAACTTTGTGCCCAGTGCACCTACATTGGTCCAGTATCACCTTAGATCTAGGCATCGACACGCTATACGTTGTTATTGATGTGCCTGTAAAACCACATGCAGATGTACATGTTTTGAAATACTCTTGTCGCTGGGATAGCAGTGCTGCGATCTGGAGTTACAACAAAGGATCACGTTTGAGTACTTCTGCCATCTAGCGGTTTATTGGGAAAGTGCATTATCTTTTTCATAATTTTTCATTGTTACTTGAGGATGGGGAGTGAGTCCGTAATCTGATGCTGATAGAAAGTCGACTGGTGCCCTCGTCGTGCGGACCATCTTTACATTGTGTTTTTTCTGCCACTGTTTTGTCTCAGTGATGAGTTTGGAATACGCTAGAACGGTTTTTTGGGAGAATGCTAATTTTTCTTAGTATTTTTTTACATTTTGGGATGTTAGAAAGGATATTTTTAAGCTATGGAAGCTATTCCTTTTAAAACCTGACCCGAATTTTCATCAAAGGTGTATGTGACTTCTTAAAGACTGTGTTTGCAACTGGTGCTTCCCTTGTTACCATCGTGAAGCTGGTTGACCAACTTGCCCTGCAAAAGTGCCGCACACTGTGTGGCTTGTTTTTCCATCGGGCTTGGAGCTCAGCACTGTTGAGGAGTCGCACTATTAGTCACCGAACACTACTTTATGACTTCGTAACACCATAACACTAATAGACATACAGGATGCATATTTCCACATGCGGATGCTTTCTAACAGAGGCAAAGTGTTTGGTTCACGGTAGCTCAAAACCATTACCAATTTTCTGTTTTGTTACTCGGTATAAAACCTGCCCAAAGAGTTTTTAATAAATGGCTATCAATGGAAGCTGCTCATCTAAGAGGAGAGGGGATACATGTTTAACCTTACTTGGTTGACTGTCTGGCCACAGGGGAAATCCCTTAAAAAATGCCAGACATACTCATTAAGAGCAGTACAAATACTGGGCAATTGAGATTCACAAAGAATGCACAGAAATCACACCTAACCATAATTCCAGGAAAACAACCCAGGATGACATCACAGGTGCATGGAGATCACCGACCTTTACAACTCAGGGGGGGAATGACAATCTCCTTAAATCAAATTCTCAGAGAGAGGGATTTCATGAACCTGATGGGGGTGATGGTGTTCTGCATTCACTGAGGCCCAGATGACAGGTTGTACATCTGTGAAGGATGGTATCATGATGGGGTTTGGATGGATCTAGTGGTTGTTTCGTGTGAGCCGGTGAATTCTCTCTAATTCTAAAATAAATGCAAGATTTTGGAAGCAGAACCCAGGTCACCATTATGACAGATGCATCTCCAGTGGGTGGAAACATAGGTACAGTGGCTGACAGAAGATGGCCCCAGTGGCACATACTGTGCGGTGGAACTGAAGATGATAGAACTGGTGTTAACATTATTCCACATACTGGTGCATCTCAATGTAATGCAGAAAAAAATACCACTACGATCCAATACATGCTGAAGCCGTGAGTAGGAGATGTGAAGGGGTGGGGGAGACCAGTCCTAGCAATTAACACACGAAACACAAACAATATGACGTTGAACATTGTAAATGGGAACTAAAATCATTTTAAAGCACGTCCCATAATTATAAAATTATGTAGTTGACTTATTAAGTTGTGTCCTTGTTGACTTCCATGATTGGCAAATAGACTAAGACACATCAATGCAGATATTTTTCTTTTATGTATGGCCACACATAGACTGGTTTCTCACAAAGGAGACCAAAAAATCCCGAGTAGGCTCCATGGTGAAAATGCTCTATGAAGAATTCAGTACAAGATCACTGAGTATGCACTTTCAACAGTCTTACTGTTTGAGAAGTTTCTTTAAAAAATGTAGAGATCTGGAATGACAGTGACAATCACTGCACCATCGTGGTTGTAGCAAACATGGTTCTCAAAGGTAGTGAAAATTCTCACTGCGCCACATAAGGCCTCTCAAAATACACCCCAAGTTATACCCAGTGATGAACGACTTCATCACACAAGTCAATCCAAAATAAATGATCTTCTCAACATGACTCCATAGGTCATAGAATGTGAGTATTGAGTTTTGCAGTGTGAATCTTCTCTGGATTCACATGCTGCTCATTATTCCACCATCTAATGGTTGGGTCCGGAATTGTTTTAAAAAAACTTCTCTTTCTACTATTTTTTGTTTTTGTTGGTGGGCGTCGACAGACCTCCAAGATGCTTGTAGATATTGAATAAGCATAGAAGACCAGCCGTAATACACTGCTGCTTGAATAAATGCGAAGTTTTTGTGAACTCCAGGTACTGGTGCACTCTGTCACGTTTCTGACATAGATTTCACACTTAAACCTATCCTAGACTTCCAACTTAAATAGGGAATACAGCAGCACACAATTGGGGTGGCTATGTTCAACCAATTTAGAGAGACAGCTGTGGGATATATACTACATTCCCAAAATGAACCGTATGTACATCAACAAATAGTGCCTACCTCCACGATCCGGCCACTGAGAAGTGAGTAAGTCAGAAATAAACCATCAATGGGCGAGGCACTTCAAAGGAGCATAATATGCTGTATTCAAACATTATTTATGTAGATTCCCAGAGAAAACAATGTTTGATTCATAGCCTTGACAATTGTTCTAAATCTGAAAATATTTATTCTATTTCTTTATAAACGTAAATCATCCTTTATTGAAATTCAAATTTCAAAACTTTATTTTGCCGCTATCGGCATAGGCCATCAAAGCATATGATATAACAATGCAAACCATTTTGTTTGAAAATTCATGAATAAAATAGCATTCATTAACCATTACATATAATATGTCTAGTTCAATAATCTGTTGGGTTATGTGGAATGTAGAATGCGGGGGCTCGTGGGGTTCCCTGCGTGGAACTCGGGAGCGGGGAGGACGGCAGTTGCTGCCGATTGCAGTTGACGGATGGATGTAATTAAAGGAGCGCTTACCTGCACCCTGAGTCTGCTTCCTTTCACTGGCGACGAGCTGGTCCGTCCTCTCTGCGTTCCTGAGCTGGCCTTATCATGTCCTGTGGTGACCGGTGTGTCGTTGAGTTGATGCTGTCAGCCCCTGTGCTCAGAGGTTCACCTCATGTGCTGCCGTGGCTCTCCTGGCGCTGAGTGAAGCGTCCGTGGGACTTGCGCTTCTCTGGTAGGGCGTTTGCAGATTGTGCTGGCTGCTCTTGGGGGCACTGATTGACTGTGGGCCTGAGCTGTTGGTCGGGTGAAGCGCGCCGCCATCTCTTTCCCGTGTCGGTGTGCGCGCGCATCCCCACCTTCCCTGTGCCCGATTTCCTCTAGAAAACACACGTATTGTGTGCAACGTGGCTGCCATCTTGGATTGGGCCAGAATACATATATTTTCATGCAGGGGTTGAATAACGCAAAATCTACCCGGTGACAGGCACACCGTTTTTATCAAGCCTGCACCTTACTTGTGTAACATCGGTGACAGGCACACCTATACCTGCACCGTGTACAATATTGTGTATTTGTTCTTCGCTGGAATACACAAACTTATATCTCGTCAAACCTTGGCACATCGTGATACTAAAACCTCCTTTATCCTTATATATATTGTTGTGTGGCAGCAACTCACCCACGCAAATTCACACAATGGATCGGATTTCTGCACCTCCACTCTTTTTGCAAACTGCTGGCACTCCCCCTATGATCTGCCAACTGTGGAAGGACACTTTTGAGGCTTATTTAGAAGCCATTGATGGTGATACCTTCACTTCTAAAAAAAAGAAGGCACTTTTAGTCTACAATTTGGGTGCTGAGGCAGGAATATTTTGAAAACCTTACCATTAGAGGTCGTTAGCACCCATGTCAGTGGTGGTAATGACGGCGATTCCATGTTAATTGATGATTATGCATCTATCATCAAAACACTTGACAAGAGATTCAACCCCAAGAAAAATGTTGTTTTGGAACGCCACAAATTTTTGCAACGAGCGCAGATTCCTGGGGAATCAATTGATGATTTTGTCGCCTCTCTAAGAACGTTGGCCGCCACTTGTAATTACAGGGGGTTCAAAGATGAGATCATTCGTGATCAATTAATTGAAAGAACTATTAATAAGAAAGTCCAAGAAAAACTACTCTCTACTGAAGATCCCGATCTTGACACTGCCCTTAGACTTGCCAGGGGCATTGAACATTCACAATTGTGCATGCGAGAGATGAACGATACGACCAAGTTCGACGAGGTTAAACTGTTGAGTGCCAAACGTGTTTCCAAACCTGCCAAGGGGAGCCCTTGTCAGTATTACGAAACGATTCCCAATAAAGCACAGAATCCCGAGACGCTATCCAGTAAGGCCAAACCCAACAGATCTGAGCTTGTATGTTTTATATGCCGTAGCAAATCTCATCTGGGGAATGCAAAATTTTAGTTTGCTCTCAATCAGACTTTTTTCAAGTGTGGTAGAAAGGGACATCTTGCACGGATGTGCAAAGCGACATCTACTCAGAAACCCTCCATGCTCACCGTCTAAGCCATTGAGAACAGTCTGGAGAGTTCAGATGAGGAGAACAATGTTTTACAAATGCTATCCTCCTCATCTGTGCAAACTGATGTGGAACTAGGAGTATCTGCCTTGCTGGAATCTCGCAAGAGAAAAGCTCCAATTTGTGTAGTCGAGGTGAACAATAGGAAAATCAACTTTTTGGCTGATTCTGGCTCTCCTTTTACACTGATAAACCAGAAGGATTTTGGGGAGTTGGAGGGCATGCAGTTACAGCATTCTAGTATAAGGATCTTATCTTACAGGGGCAGGAGGGTGGATGTTTTAGGGAAATTCGAAGGAAGTCTTGTGTTTGAAGGGAACTCTGCCACTGGATCTGTCTATGTAGTGAAAGAAGGTGCAAATGTGTTGGGGTGGCATGAACAAGGGGAGTTAGGAATAATTTTGGACCCTAACCATCCTGACATGGTGTTATCGAAGCGGAGAACGATGGAATCCTGTAGTATATCCTTGCCAACTTCTTCGTTCTGTACTGGAATGGTTGGGCATTTGATGGCTGATGATTGGGTTCGTAACTATCCCAAAGTGTTTAGCGAACGCTTAGGCAAGTTGAAGGGTTTCCAACACAGGATCATCCTCAAGGATTCTGCTCATGCGATTGCCCATAGAGTGCGTAAAGTATCTCTAAGTTTGCAAAATGAGTTGAAATTGGAGTTAAAAAGATTGTGTGACATGGGGATAATTGAGCCGATTGAGGGGTCTGAGTGGTTGGCGCCCATAGTTTTGGCTTGCAAGGCTGACAAATCCATGAGACTTTGTGTGGACTTACGTGACCTCAACTCCTGCATTTGGATTGATCGCCAACCCTTGCCGAACATTAACGAAATGTTGGATGGTGTGAAGTTTTTCACCTCCTTAGACGTTTCCTCAGCATACCATCAAGTTGAGTTGAGTAAGGATTCCAGACATCTCACGTCTTTTGTAATGCCCAAAGGTGCCTACCGCTATATACGTATGCCTTTTGGTTTAGCATCAGCATCTACGGTTTTTCAACGCCTGATGGGTAGTTTATTTGGTAACATTTTGGGGGTGGTATTCTTTCAGGATGACATTTTGACTTATGGAAAGACAGAATCTGAACACGATGCTAGAGTGAGAGTGGTTCTGGATATTGTGAAGTTGAGTGGTTTAACTCTAAGGAGGGACAAGTGTAAATTCTTCCAAGAAGGTGTTGATTATTTGGGTCATCACATTTCTGCCAAGGGTGTGGAACCCAAGATGAAAATTTTGGAAGCCATACAAAATGCTCCTAGACCTGTTGATAAGGACCAATTGTGTTCCTTTCTTGGATTGGTAGAGTATTACGCTAAATTTGTTGGGAATTTCTCTGACAAAATTGTGTGTTTGCGTGTGTTGTTGAAGAAGAACAACAGGTTTGTGTGGAGTGCGAAAATAGTTTTGAATGCATCAAAAAGGAGATTGTGTTGGCCCGACCTCTAAAACCATTTAACATCAACGATGTAACTATTTTGTCTGCTGATGCAAGCAGTGGGGGTCTTGGTGCTGTCCTCATGCAGAGAAGGCATGACGGCTCTGAGGAGACCATTGCGTTTGCCTCATGCGCATTGCAAGGGGCGGAAAGCACTTATTCCACCATTGAAAGAGAGGCTCTGGTCTTGTGGTGGGGTGTGCAACATTTCAGGAATTTCCTTTGGGGGAACATTTTCGTCCTCAGAACGGATCACAAGCCACTGGTGGATCTTTTCACCACTAAAGTTGGTGGTAGAGCTACCCCACGTATTGCCAAGTGGCAGTATAGATTGCAGGAGTTTCACTACAAACTTGAATATGTGGCTGGTTCTAAGAATCTCGTAGCAGATTGTCTATCTAGGTTACCCCAGATTGACGCTACTGAAGGGAAAGAATCTATTGACAATTTGGAGATAGTGTGTTTAGTATCTTCCGTGAACGATGCTGTTAAGGGTGCATTGACTGATCAGGAATGGTTGAGTGCAGTTTCTGATGATGTGGAGCTTAAGGCAGTGGAAAACTTTATTTCTGTTGGTCGGCCCAATTGTAAGGACATCCCTACTGAATTAATTCCTTACAGGAGAGTGGGAGAAGAATTGTCTATGGTGGGGGGTATTTTGCGCAGATGTGGTTTGTTGGTAGTCCCCTGCTGCTTGCGTAAGAGAATTTCGGACCTAGCTCATGAAGGTCATCTTTGGATTCGGGCCATGAAACAGAGAGTGAGGGAAGATTTTTGGTGGCCAGGAGTGAACTGGGCTATTGAGCATTATGTTCGTGATTGCTGCATGTGTGTGCTTAGCGATAAGACCCAGGTTACTTGTCCTTCCCCTGTGGGTCCTGTTATTGTCAAGAATACCCCATGGTGTAAACTTGCTTTTGACATTGCGGGGCCTTTCGGGGTCACGGGTTGTTCTCCCAAGTTTTGTCTTGGTATTGGTAGACTATATGTCCAAGTGGCCAGAGGTGAAGTTTGTTGGTAGCGTGACTACTGAGGTTGTAATCAAATTTTTCAAAGATGTGTTTATCAGGGACGGATTTCCTGAAGAGTTGGTGACGGATAACGGGACACAACTGGTGTCCAGGGAGATGGAAAATGTTCTTGCAGAGAATGGCATCAGACATGTTCTGACGTCCCTTTATCACCCATGCAGTAATGGTTTGGTGGAGCGTTTGAACCGCGTGATTAAGGATCAGTTGCAATTGGCTTTTGTGAATGGTTTGCATTGGAGGAAAGTGGTCGAGGACATGTTGTGGGCATTGAGGACTACACCCCACATCAGTACCGGTGTTTCTCCTTTTACCCTTTTGAGAGGTAGAGTGGCTGGATCTAAATTGAACAAAGATTGGATGTCCTTGAAATCAGTAGAGGAGAGGAAGTTGGAAAGAGTGGTGGATGTGAGGGCTGCTGTGCAGAAGAAGTACTGCACCAGAGATGTGTGTGGCAGAGCATCCCCTGGGTGTTGGTGATTGAGTGAGAATTAAAAAACCTGGTTTCATTCGTAAGGGGTTGTCTCGTTTCTCTGCACCTGTTCGCGCCAGGGAGGTGAAGGATTGTGTGGTCATTTTGGAGAATGGTAAAATTTGGAATAAGAGTGTGGTTTCAGTGGTGCCCAAATCTAACGCCGCGTATGTGAATCATAAATTGGGTGTACAGGTGGATTCCGGTCCGGTGCTTTGTGTGAGTGTGCCTTCCAAAGATTGTGGACGGGCAGATCCTAGCCCTGTGCACCAAAGCAGGGTGTCTTCCAGGGTTAAGACAACTCCTGCCAGATTCAAGGATTATTGTAGGTTCTAATTGTATCTTTACTCATTTATTTATTATTTCTACCAGGTTGTTCCTTCCCATGTTCACTTTTTGTTATTTCTCTTTTCCTTGTTGTGACACAATCTTTTCTTTCTTGTTTTGTGAAGGATGGGGGTTGTGTTGGGTTATGTGGAATGTAGAATGTGGGGGCTCGTGGAGTTCCGTGCGTGGAACTCGGGAGCGGGGAGGACGGCAGCTGCTGCCGATCGCAGTTGACGGATGGATGTAATTAAAGGAGCGCTTACCTGCACCCCGAGCCTGCTTCCTTTCATAATCTTACAGAGAAGGCTTCAAAAACATGCAAACCCTCCTTCTATAAAAATTCTTTTCCTTGAGCAAATTGCCTTACAAATAAACAAGGGCACGTTAAAACAAATAGCAGGGGATTAAAAGCTCGAGGCCACATAAAAAAAAGCAGGGGATTACAAACTAAACAACAAAGTCATGGCAAAATTAAAATCTCCAACATTATGTGCAATAAAATTGGTTTTAAAAATTGTTTCCTTAGACTTGCATAAAACGGACAAAAAAGCAAAAAGATATATATATTTTTTTTGTTCAGAATTTGTTTAGTAAAAAGACCACCAGTGTGTTGTTTCATTCCTCCTGACAGACCTTCATCAGGGCTGTACACCAGACCAATGCATAATTACAACCATAAAATCATGTACACAAAAACACATTGTAAAACATTTGTTCATTCCATGATAAACTGCTTTTTATCATTGCTGATAGTACCAAAAAGATTAACTTCACCACGCCATTAATTGGTTCAATATAAATTATTGTCTAATGTTGTATATACATGAAACAAATATATCTGCATTACATTATTATTGCATCATTAATTCAATAATTCGAGAGTCTATTCCTTGTGCCTTTGATGGGAAACTCATGGAGGAAATTATTCAGCAACTATGTTAATTTATCCATCTCTATATGATGCGTCTTAAAATAATTTAAAGTTTGGAGTAGCCCAAAGTGTAACAGGCAAGAGTGTGGTGAAAGTTAGGTAATGTTTATACAATATATCATTACCTAACAATTGTGAATCGTCTCATAGTAACATACACACTGAGTGATGAGATTCATCAGGCCAACAAAACAAGTAAAGAAACACAAAGAGACCTGCCAAATTTTAGCAATGTCTCTTAAATGGTCAACACATTCAATCACCTATAAGAAATAACTATATTATATATGGCTCAGCATACTTTTATTAGTCAGGCGACAAAACAGAGATGAATATGTTGGTTGTTCTAAGATTTCAAAAGCATGAATTCAGCATGTGTGGCTTTCTTATTTGAGAAAATGGTCATTTAGGAGTCCATAGTCTATGTGTGGACATTCTGTTAAAATAATGCAACGCAAAAACAAAGTAAATGGAAAGCAAAACAAGTGTTGCTAATGGCCATAAGGTCCATTAGAAAGAACTAAATCTATACTGCGTGTCATAGTCCATAGAATATTTGGACTTGATACTAAGCGAAAGAGAAATTTAAGGGTTATACCATAAAACAATGACCCAATTGTGTCCACAGACTATCAGATATAGCAGTGGTGCAATGAATTTGATCCACAATAGTCAGTACAATCTGGTTAGAGGCACTGCTATAAAGCAAACGGTAACTACGGTATTTAAAGATGGTTGAGACAACTCAACCCCATTTATGCGCCAAAGGGTCCAGACTCTTAGAATTATGTATGGTGACAAGTCCTACCCTCAGGAGGTGTGTGCAAGCACATCTCCTAGACTAAGGGCCTTATTACAACTTTGGTGGTCACTGTCCGCTGTAGGACCGCTAAAACCATGGTGCTGCCACCCGCCAGATTAGGAGTTAAATCCTAGTCTGGCTGGTTATACTGCAGCGGTCTAAGGCAGTGGTTTGTCAGGCTCATTGGAGAGCCTGACATGCAGACCGCTGTTCTCAGAGCGCTGACTGCACCTTCCTGCACAGTGTGGCATACATGACACACTGTGCAGGAACTGGGGGTGCGAAACCAAGGGAGCACTACATGTTCCCCGCATGCACCCCTAGGTCCAGGAGAGGAAGGTGGCCCTGTTAGGGTCCCCTTTGTTGCATCTCCACACTCTTTTCATGGGCTCACCGCCATGAAAAGGGCAGTGGACAGGCAACTCTTAATAAGCTTGGGTGTGCCGCAGCAGCACTGCCAGCGTATTAGTGCTCCTGACCACTGTGCGACCACCGCGGGATCCTTGATCCCCGGCGGTCACAGCGATTCTATGGCGTTCGGACCGCCACACTCATAATACTTTGGGCGGGACCGCAGTGTGGCAGTGGTCAGAACGCCACCACGGGTTCAGCAGTCCTATGGACTGCCGAACTCGTAATGAGGCCCTAGGTGTAGTCAATAATGTGACATAATTATAAGAAAGCAACCATGTCAAAGGTGCAAATGAAGACTGAAAAAAGAAACGTTATTATGTTTTCGTAGAATATGCTTTGTTGATAAAACTCTAAAGTCCCCAAAACCCGCATTATAATGAAAAGAGCAGGTTAGTAAAGCTGTAGTGTTTCAAATTCTCAAATATATATATATGGGCTAACTGCACACCAAGACAAAAAATATGTAAAGGAAATTTGAGGCTAATAGAGACATTGATATTCTTAATTGCTAGCACTATAAACCGTAAAATCTAGTTCACAAATAAAGAGAGTGCCCAAACACCTAACCTTATTCAGATGGGATTCACGCTAGTAGATATTCTATACGCCCGCCTCGGGGACCGCATTTTGATAAGACAAGCAAGTTGGAAAATCTAAAAAATCTAAAAGGTTACCAAAGAAGTAAACTATGGCCCCAGATTGAAAAGTATCGGGTTAATTGGAGTGAAAGGTTTACCTTCACTGAGAGTACAAAAAATATATATATCTCATACACTCCGGAAGTGGTCACATGATGTTGGAAATAGAAGGGTACTGATAAACCTAAGACCAAAAACAATAAACTAGAATATTCTCTAGTAACTTCCAAAATATTGGAGCTGAGAACATGAAACAGGAACCAGTTCTTCAGAAAGAACTTCTACCTATCATGAAACAGATTTAGCATGATCGAATGCTCATCAGCACCAAACCTGGAATGGTGAAGATGGAACCTGGTGTGTGCAAAACAGTTAAACACCAGTTCAAAAAGAATGATTATATAAACAAAAGAAAGTATGGTTTTAGCATGATTTAATTTCACTGTTCATAAAAACAAGGTGCCTAAAAACATATCACGTGATAAACATATCACGTTATAAACACAATTCTGTCATAAAAGAAATTATTGAATTGCCCACATGATCACAATGATTAATGTGAACTAGAACACGAGAGCAAAAACGATGGATGTACCCTCCATATTGCAATGTACACAAAAAAGAGAACACCATCATAGGCAAGCCTGTCCAAGCATGGAAATACTATCCAGTGCGATCTAAACAAGTTGATGGAACCGATTAGTACAGTGAATAAGAAGGGTAAGGCAGATAGTGCTGCCTTATCCTGAATTTTTCTCGACTATGATATTATTGATTTAATTTGTCTCTGCTCTCTGAACAATTGTAAAGCGCTCTGATACCCGCAAGGGTCATGTTCACGTTATAAAAAACTTTCAAAATAAAATAAATAAATAAATATTTACAGATGAGCATATAATATAGTGTATTTATTATAGGTTGCAGAGTAAATAAAGGAAAGTAGGAAGGCAAACACGATTACATAGATAGATTGGTGATCCTTGCCCTCATTAATATTGGTGTGGACTTGAATGTTATATGGCCTAGATCATAAGAGCTCACTCACATATGTCCTCTAAGTTGAAAATGTTAAAAAAGGAATGATATATATGAACACTAACTGTAGCCTAAATAAATGCAAACCACAGTTGCACATTGGCATAACATCCTCCAGTGCCATTGACAATAATCTAATATATGATTGTGCTATGGTTAATCCTAACTCCCAAAAATGATGGAAAAATAATATGCCACATTTGTGAAATACATTGAGTACTAAACGTGAATGTCCTCACCTGAGGTGTAATATTAAAGCCCTCACCAATGACAAATACAATTATTTATAAGTTGCCTCATAAAAAGTAGTATAACTCGTGATCCTTGTTGCGTCGTTTCTCAGTCACTTGTAAGCTACAAATCCATCTAGACTCAGTTTGTTTCAACTTGTAGTCACAGTCACTGCCTCAAGGGTAAGCTGGTACATAATCATTGCCATGAAATCTAAGTGTGCAATCAGCATTACATTGTGGACAAATATCGGTAACCAAAGGGTAGGTAGCATCCTTGCTTTGATAAGCTCTGACATGAACAGTTGGGGCAATAATGCTTCAGGGCACTGCAATCGCCAAACAAGTAGGGAACTATATGGAAAATAGATACAGGGATGTTTATTTTCATATCACAAATACCTCCATGATGCTCCATTCTTTTCACAACTGACCAATTCCTATCAGCCAGCACCAGTTTAGTAGCAGAGTGTTAGTTCCATTAGCCAGCTCTTGATAGATTATAAAGCAGAACGTTGTTGGACCATGTCTGACCAGGTGAGAGAGGAGGGGCAGTTGTTCAGTGGGTTAAATGGATCAAGTTTGTAGTCAAGAGCTGAATAAAATTTATAGAGTATGGGTGTGCTCCAGGGTACATCAATGTCCTCTAATATATATATAATCTTAAATTCCTTACCTGTAAAGGGAGAGCTCATAGGAACACAGCATCCAAGCTTAGATTTTGGAACTATTTCCAGATTAAAATATTAGGATTGCCACTTCCATCTTTTTGACAAATTTTAAAATCGATAAAACTGTTTTCTGACCGACACAGAAGAAATTAATCATTGTTTAGAAAATGAAGGATTACATATTTTGACTGTATGCTCCTCTCACCTTTTTTTTGCAGTCCAGTGCATTCAGAACAAGCATTTATACTTTGCTGACAGGTTGTACGACTCCATGAAGGTAAGGTCTCTTTTTGAACTTGCTATAGTGTCTTGCAATTTTGCTTGTGTCACAACTGCTTGTTTGGGCATGATTTGCAGAACTGAGGCTATATTCTTAATACTGATGCAGTTAATATTTCTGTCTCGTTCTCCCATGAGCACTATTCTGTGAGGCCTGAGAAAAACATTGTGCTTTCAGGGTACCTTGTTGCAACATATTCCTCTTTGAGCAGGTTTCTGTAAGATATTTCATCAGTTTTGTCCTTGGGAGTTTCCACTCTTACTGTTTTTGCCCAATTTCGACCACATTTTCTCTTTTTCACCAATGATTTAGAAGGTGTGTCCTGCTCCAATTTTAATTTGATTAGTATTTTCTGTATGGTTACTGTGGTGACTTTATTGTCGCCTCTCCTTTCTTTCACTTACATCTTCCCTGCTGCTCAACCAGGATGAGTGCTGGAATGTGTGATGAGGTCACGGAATGCTTGGTTGCTTGGTTATGTGTGGAGTGCCAGTTGGTGGATGCAGGCTGAGCAGCAGGGAGGCTGCTCCTGGTGGGGCTACTATTTACCATCTTACTTACCATCTATCTTCCTTCTACTTACTTGGAACTGGATCTAATAAACTACATTCTTGGAACCTACTATTTGGCTACATTTGGACTTCCTTTACCTACGACATTTTGGCGACGATTTGAACTCAGAACCTACGATTTGTGGACTATGTTATACAAGGAACATTGAAACTGGAACTAAGGAATCAAAGGACCAGTGATACTGCTATCTAAAGTAATTCAAGCTTGAAGGTAATTTAACGCCCTGGTTAGCCCCACCAGTGTCTTCTCCACCTTGACAGCCTGTCTGGGGCGTTTATTTTTCCTTCCATCGATATACTGAAGTGCCATTTTCAATTTGACATCTGCTTAGAGCGTTTTTACCTTCCTTTCAACTTGGACATTGTGCAACATTGACATTTGGCTTTGTAAATTGTGGCCGTACCATCCTGTTCTAGTGCTTCATGTTTGCAGTGCTGTTGGGAGTAACGTGTGCACAGATAATTACAGGGCTCTTTTCTACAAGCTGTGATGTCGGATGCGGAGGCAAATTCTCAAATCCTGTCTAACTAGGACTTGTGAGGTGAGCCTATTCATTGCCTTTATTTGTTATTGGCAACCCTCTTACTTTTGCTACTTCAACTGCCGTGTAGCCGTTTGAAAATGTTGGCGCGTGCTACCCACAGTCTGCGCGCAGTCCTACCCACATTTCGAATCCTGTCTTACCTCCATGGATCCCCAGTGACGTTACGCGTTGTTCAGTGTTCTTCTGCACGCCGCATACACTGATGTGCCGCAAACCATCCGGCGTGACCTACGCAGCGTGCCTCCATCTTGTGGTTGGTGGCTGCTCCTTCTGTTTTCTATGGTGGTTCCTGTTTGTGTTGCCAACCACGCGTGTACCTTGAGCCATCCGACGTCGATCCCTCTCTGCGTGTCTCCTTCTGTTATCGTAGTACTTTGGGGTGCACCAACTATATCTTCCTGCCTCTCTCAATGACGTTTCATTGCTCTGCGTCTCCCTTGACATCGTTGCCGTGACTTTCTTCCCTGGATTCTTCACTGCGCCAGAGGACATGCTGAACTGTATGGTGAGGAAATCGGCAACCCGCAACAGAATACTTGGCAACCCGCAACACAATACTCGGGTACCAGAGTTCGGGTATCGGTGTCATTTTTCTTATTTTTCCCTCCACAGTTTATTGATTTATTGTATTTAATTATTTTGCCAAACTCAAGAGTTTGATACGTTTCATTCATATGGGTGAAGGGTTAAGCTTCCTTGTGTTGTATTGAGGGTGGTGTTTCCATCCTGATAATGGTCTAAAGGTGATGTTGTTCTAAGGCTACTGTTCTTTCTACAGTGCCATACTACTGTTCATTTCTTTTGCTTATGTCTTTAAGTTGCATGATGCACTTGCTGTTCATTGGTATATTGTTGTTGGAGTGCCGGTTTTCATGCTATGGTATTTGGTCTGATCTTCTATGTTCTTTTTGAATGAGTGGTAGTTTGCAGCGTTTTTGTGCTGATTTTCTTTGTGGTTAGGGTTTTGTTCCCTGTTACTGCTTAGTAACGTGTCCTTCATACCGAGTTATTGAGTTTTCTACTTACTGTGGTTTTGCCTGAGATATTTTGGTCCTATCAGGTGCACTGTGTAGTGTTTGCGTCACTTAGTTTTCTGCGTAGTGTGTGCGTTGCCTGACACTACTGTTTTACAGTTTAGTGTGCCTTACCTGAGACTTTTTGTCATGTCAGGTTTACAGTGTAGTGTATGCGTGCTTAATTTTTTTTGCCTGAGACACTTTGTCCTGTCAGGTGCACTGTTTAGTGTATATGTTATTGAGTTTTCTGCTAAGTGTCTTTGTTCTGTATTTTTGCCTGAGATTCCTCGTCCGATCAGGTGTACAGCGCATTTTACGCGCTATAGGGTTGTCTTCCCTAGAATTGTATTGTGGTTTGCCTGAGACATTTTTTTTTGTCACATCAGGTGTACAGCGTTGTTTGTTGCGCTATTGGGTTGTGTGCTTTAGTATCTACAGTGTACTGTGTGCTTTGCTGGTGACGTTAAGTCATGCCTGTTGCATTGTTTGCATGAGTGCCTGAGACTTCAGGTGTACAAGAGTGTTACGTATGTGCATTGCCGGTGACGCATAGTCATGACTGTTGCATAGTTTGCTTGTGTGCCTGAGACGTCAGGTGTACAAAGTATTACGTATGTTGCCTTTATGGTAGTTCATGTCACGCGTACAATATGTGTGTGATGTACTTTCTCCCTTTCTGTGTAAGGAAAGGGGATGAGTGAGTGTTCAAGGTTATTCATTTAATGTTTTATTGCATTTTTAGGACATTTTAAAGTGTTGTCTATTTTGTGATGATGCTATTATATTAGTAACTGTTGCTTTCTTTTGTCTTTCTGTATTGCCAATTTCTTGAACTTACATTTTGCATTTTTACATGTATAGTTCTGTGCTTTTATTGTTTATCTTGGATAAGTTTATCTTTGTTCTTGCCTTTGCCTTTTCTTGGTGTAAGGAAAGGGGATATGTGGTGACTTTATTGTCGCCTCTCCTTTCTTTCACTTACATCTTCCCTGCTGCTCAACCAGGATGAGTGCTGGAATGTGTGATGAGGTCACGGAATGCTTGGTTGCTTGGTTATGTGTGGAGTGCCAGTTGGTGGATGCAGGCTGAGCAGCAGGGAGGCTGCTCCTGGTGGGGCTACTATTTACCATCTTACTTACCATCTATCTTCCTTCTACTTACTTGGAACTGGATCTAATAAACTACATTCTTGGAACCTACTATTTGGCTACATTTGGACTTCCTTTACCTACGACAGTTACCAGGTTACTGCCAGTGCCCTCAAATTTGTTCCAATAAAAGCACAGTAAACCTGTGTAATGTGAGAGTAGATCGTCATTCAGGAGTCAAGTGCCCAGAGAAGCATCATAGGTAAAAAACAGAAATACCATTACTGGTTGACAAAAACATGCACAATGGGTAGCAGTCGCGAGGTGCACAGTCAAGGTGTTTGTATTAGAGAGCTTTGGCAGAAGCGAATGTGCGACACATTGGGCAGCACTATCATTCTACGTGACCAGTAATGTTTCTTTACAGTAGGTCACTGATGGTTATGCTCTTCCTGCTCTACATTTTGGCCAGGGTTGTGTAAAAGTGAATGCTTTCTGCGGTGAGCCTTTAGCACAATATCTGGGATGTCCTCTTATATCTTACTGGTGTGACTGAAAACAAAGCGTGGGAGGCAGTTGCAGTTGGAAGAAGACTGGGTAAAAAGGAGGGAACAGCAGATTTTCTGAAGAGATTTCTTTCAAATAATCCCAGGGATAGCCCCAGTGACATAGGATAACTCCCCTCTCTCCAGCTTCCATTTCTTCCGGTTGACCTCAAATTGGTGGCAACTCCAACCAGTGATCATAAATCATCGGTCTTCTCTAAATTTGACCGAGTTAATGTCCTCTGCCATCCCGTCAGGCGCTGATTCATCCTCAAACATAAAATCAGGCCCATCATTTTGAACTGCTTTATGTCTTGCTTTTTTATGCACTTATATGAAATACATGAACTGTGTGATGACAGTAGGTGTTTTCACGAACTAAACTAAACATTGAATGCTTGTTTGAGTGTGATCATTCACAAGGGCTTGCAAAACTTTGCATAGCCTGTTAGAGGATCTGTGTTTCATACTTTGTGCATCACCCATGTTCTAGAACAGGCAGACTGGTTTAAGAGGACATGGGGACATTTCCTGACAATACTCTTCCTCTGTAAAACCGATAGGGTGTGGACAGCAGGAATCTTTTGTAATTAACACTAAACAAGAGAAAACATTCATAACTCTGTAACTGCCATCTAAAGGTTCCCGCACACCACCCTTTTGTTGCCTTAATGCTTGTTTTGTAGACAGACATGTCTAGTATCTGTGTTGGCAACTTCAGCACTTACTATTTACTTCCACATTCCTCCTGAATCTCATTTAAGGTCTACATGGGTTCAACTGAGCTCCCATCCCATAAATGCAAAAGGTTTTTCAGAGTGACACAAACACATCTCAGCATTTTTTAAATCAGAAAATTGAAAATACAAGACTTCTGAATCAAAATTTCTAGGTTTTATTTTGATTCACTGGTTCTCCTCAGATACAGTGCATGGATGTCTTCATTTGCAGCTTGGGTGTCCCATGATGATGTGTGTACATAGCAGGTTTTCTTGAATTAAATTGCCTTGAGACTGGTAGAGTATCAGTGATGCCTCTACTTACTTTGATTGTTTTCTGCTTTTAGGGTAAAGGAACCAAAGACAAGATGCTGATCCGGATCATGGTGGCACGCAGCGAGATTGATATGCTGAAGATTAGGAAGGAGTTCAAAAAGAAGTATGGCAAATCTCTGCACTACTTCATCAGCGTAAGTAGCACTGTTACTAACTACCCTCACCGTACCTCAAGAGATTTATTTTGAAGCAAGTAAAATAGAGTTTCTGTCCCTGAAACTTGTACAGGGGATACCTGATTCACCTCTCCCTGTGGGAAAGCCTTTGTTCCTTGCTTAACCTCAGTGATGCCGTTTTCTTCACCTTCCTTCACAGATGCTTTCAAGATCTGATTCTAAAGAGAGTTTTTATCCTTGCCATTGTTCATCACTTTCCAATAGGATGATGAGGTTCTTCTCTTCTTCCCCCTACAGTTTTCCCCTTTACCTTAAACTGCCACACTGCACTAGTCCCACTAATCTTGCAATGGAACCTGGCCACACACAGAGGACTTGCTAAAAAAAATCAGCCACCTTATTTTCCCTTTATCTCGATGAGTCTCTTGTTGATCACTTGCCCTGGTTGTTCTGTTTGCCCCCAGGGTGCCCTAGTTCATTTCTTCGTATAGTTATCTTCCATTTCTTCTCTTTTCCTCAGGAATTCCCTGTCTCATCTCTTCTCAAAGGGATTTCCCTTTTCTTTTCTTTCCCTCAGGGATGCTCAGGTCCACTTCTTTCCATCAAGTTATATCTTGTGCTATGCTACCACTTCTGAGGCTTCATCCATACCACCCATTTCAATATTCAGGACAAAACTAATTTAAAAAAAATCCTTCACCTATGTTTGTGCCCTTGACAAATATAAGGCCCATTTTTGGTTGCTTTGGAGTAAAATGTTCTTAATAATTGTAAATTATTTTGTTACACATGTATATTGCAAACTACATTGAATGGACATGTGCTTTTGAATAGGCATACAAAAAATCTATAATACAATGAGGCATCTTTTGTAGGACACACATTTGCATCAATGCCCAGGACATCTGTAGTTGAACAAGCAACAGCACTTTAATGTATACAAAAAGAGAATGGAGACTTCTTTGGTTCCGGGCCATAAGGGACCATTGCAGGGAATGGCAGAAGAAATGTGCCATTGTATTGGGATGGCAGGTTTTCATGCTTTCTTCCTTTCCCTTTGCAGCAAGACACCAAAGGTGACTACCAGAAGGCCTTGCTGAACCTGTGTGCGGGAGATGACTGAAGCTGAGACCGCCAATCCTCTCTAGCTTTCTTTTCCTTGGTAACGTAGCAGAAACATCTGCCTCACTAGCAGTACAACGCTGTACCTAGTATCAGTATTCAGCAGACTAACTGTAGTGTTTGCTCCTCTGACCTCGCCTTCTTACCAAAGCCTTACAAGACCAAACCCCTGTTCTAACATTCCAGAATCCTGCCTGATATCTCATTGTGACAGACAACATCTCTTGTGTATTGTTTACGGTAAAAGATGAATAAAATGACTTTGTACTTTACAACCTCTGAAAAGAGTCCTCTTTCATTTATGATAAGCATAGATGGTGTTATAAAACTGAGTTATGCGTAAGGGCGGCATCTCTGTACGATACAACATTTTCAGCAGTACGGCAGATCCAGTGCTTCTGATGACAGGCACACCAACATATAAATGCTACTGTAAAATCCCTCTCCGATCAATCAAATGGTGAGTCTCTTATTGCAATCACTAAATCAGATGTAGGTCTCTCCCTATTGGTATTCTCTTCAATATTTTTGTCATCTCTTCACTCTTCTAGACACTCTGCATTGAGTCTGACCTTTTTAACTTACCCTCTGGTAGGTGTGACAGCCATCAGTACCCATGTACGGGGCCATCAGACCCCAGTTCTCTCTGTATTGTCCCCTCGAACAACGAGACAAGACTCAGGTAGGTGGTTAGTATTTATTCAAGAAGAGCAGGTAGAGACTTCTGCTTCACATCTAGTATGCATAGGGAATGACCAACTATCAGTCCTCACATTCCAGAACCTTTACTTCCTAGGTAACAGTTACCAAGACAACTGGATTATATCAGGCAAGCCCTGATAGCACACATCCTTCCCCTTTCACAAATGTAACAAAAGATATAACCAATATAATACTTTCCAAATACAATTACTAAAAGCAAAAATTATTCAGATAACTAAATGCTTATTGCAAATAACTCTACAATATGGTAACTAAGGGACTGATTTAGATCTTGGAGGATAGGATACTATTACAAGTGCCATAGGATATAATGCATTTGTAATATGGCCGATGGGATATCCATCACGTTTGTGAAGGAGTATCCTATCTGCCAAGATCTGAATTAGGCCCTAAGATACTATAAAAGTATGTTTCAACACATTATACAATTGATAGTAATATGGTATACCACCAACAGACATTCCACATCACATTATAAAATAATTAACCCACAATGAAATCCTTAAACTTCTTAGGACAAGAGGTAATCCTTCCCCTCTGAGTAGTCTTGGAAACGTCCTTCTGATTAGTGGTGCTTTTTCTCTTCCTCACACGTTCTACTAGCTCTCACTATCTCCTCCCTGCCACAACTCCGCTCATTCTCTGTAGTACACCCTCCACTCGCCATGTTCTCACTACTATTCTCCACCAACACTGGATAATTAGTTCTGTTTACATTCAAATCCAGCCAGAACTGGTTCCCATTCGAATATCCACTGGTATCCTTCTCCTCTCTTTCATCCTCTGCTGATGCTTTGTTACATCTAGCTAGTTTGCTAAAGTGCTAGATTTTATCATCTGATAATTTAGCAGAGCACACAAATAACTCTTAACACTTGAAGAGGCTGAGAAACTTAATACTGCCTTTCTTGACTTTGCATTCAATCCTAATATGCACCCATTCACTCTTCTGCAACATAACTTCTTTAGTACCTTTCTTTTTGTCATAGTAATCTTTGTTTGTCTTTTGCAGCAACTTCAGGTTCTCCATAACCCCAATGGGAGACCATTTCCTTCCCATTTCCATGGACATCCAAGCTTTATTATCCTTAGTGAATCGTCCACGTCCTCTCAACACTTTGAACAGACTAAAACCAGTAACAGATGGAGTAATTCTATAAGCCCATATTAATTTGTTTACTTCCTTCTTCCAATTCATTCCAGCACTCACTGCAGTTTGCGCACTTCCCATAATCACATGGTTGAATTTGTCCACATAACCATTCCATTCTGGATGGTAAACTGCTGTGTGCACTGCACAAACTCCATTCCTGGAGAGGAAAGTTTTTTATTTGTCAGCCTTGAACTGTGGACCTTTGTCACTTAACAATTTCTGAGGAATGCCTTCTCTCAGAAAGGCCCCATCCAGAAACTACCACATCCGCATCCATTTTGAAATAGACTCCCATTTCCGGCCATTTGGAATACAAATCCATGAGCAAAATGACAAACATCGATACCCCTTAATTATCCATAATCTGGCCCAAAATATCCCCTGCTAAAGCTTGCGATAATTCAGTCCTACTCAACGGAGGTCTCAATGTCTTCTGGCAATTTATCAGCATTAACACAACTACTGCATCTTCGTACAAATCTTTCCATTTCCGAATCTAACCCCGGCCAATTTACATTTGTTCCATTCTGCAGTTGAACCATTCTCCGTTAAATTTGCAAAGACATTCCTCAACCTACATCATGCTCCTCCTTACTCCGTCCCATCACTAAGATGTCATCCTGAAAGTACTTAACACTTCTTTGGTCCCTAAACAGGCTATGCATCAGTTTCTGAAAACTGCAGCTGCTGAGGCAGGTACAAATGGCATACGCAAAAACCTATAGCAAAGAGTGTGATAAACGGTGTAACTTTCCTGCTAGCATGAATGCGAGCAACTTGATGGTAGGCTGAGGACAAATTAATGGTAAAAACCCATCTTACACCTTTTGTCTCCGCCAATAATTCATTAATTTTCAGGAGAGGGAGCTTCTCTACAACAATATTCTTGTTTAAGTTACAATATTCTACATATAATCTTATAGAGCCATTGGCCTTCCTTGAAACAACCAATAGAGACAGCCATTCAGCACAGTCAATTTGCTCCTTTTTGCTCCAATTTGTTAAGTTCACTAACTACTTTATCCCTTACTCTCAAAGGAATGTTCCTTACTTTGTGGAACATTGGAGTGGCACCCTCTTTGAGCACAATCTTGTGTACAAACCCCTTTAATTTACCAATATCACCAGAGAATAATTCTGGAAATTCCTTTCTCCAAGTCTGCTGTTTTTCCTATTCCTGTGTGGTCCCAGTAATAAAACCTGATCCTTGCTATTGGGATCTAAAATCATTCCCAATGCCTTTTGGTCCCTCCAACCCAACACTGATGGTCCTACTTCAGACACATATAACTTCCCCCATATGGTACGCTTCCTGAACTCGAATTCATAAACTTTGTATCCCAAAATTGGAATTTTCTTGCCAGTAAAAGTCACCGGTTGAATGTTGTAAATCATTACCCCATTTATCACAAATGTATCTTACACATTTTTGTTAATTATAGTTAATGGAGAACCTGGGTCCACCACAGTAGATATTAGTACCCCACCAATCAACATGTCACACTTGGATTTGCTCTCTGATGCATTATCAAAATTCAGACCAGGGCATTCAACACATAACACACCTTCATTGTCACTCACATCACTGTTTTCTGAATGTTCCGATTCTGTTTTATCAGATACATACTTTACAGCTTGTTTAGTTTTCTTATTCTTCCTCCTACAAACTTTGGCAAGGTGGCCAATTACTCCACAAAAAGAACATTTTACCTTAATTGCAGAGCAATTTTTATCACTTGCTAAATGTTCCTTGCTCCCACAACAGAAGCAAGCAAGTACCTTATCTTCACCTTCAAATTTCGCAGCACCCTGTACCTTGTTCAGACCCTTATTCTTTTTCTTCTCTTTCCCTGAAGTGACTATACAAACAACATCCTCATCCTTACTAGTGGTAGAACATGTCTCAGCCATAGCTCACCTTTTTGATAACTCCCCTTTCTTTACAATGGCCACCACCTCTTTTAAGGAAGAGTCTCTGCTAACCCACAACCTTTCTTGCAAGTTATCATGGGTGTGCATAATTAACTGGTCACATATCAGTTCATCATGAAGTGTACCAAATTTACAGGGAAATGCCAATTTTTTAAGAGCAGAAACATAGTCTTTCCCTGTTTCCTTTGAAAAAAATGTGTCTGTCAATAGCAGCGCAAACCACTGGCTGATAATAATGATCTAAATCTAATGCATGTCAAAACACATCCTCTTCCGCTGTAGATCTTACTTTCTTTTCCATCTGATCATATACTTTTAGACCTCCCGGTCCTAAACTATAAAGTAGTATTTTCTTCCTTCTTGAAGCAGAAAAATTCTTTTGAAACTTCCTCCTCTAATGCTGACATATAGTTTATAAAATACTCTTTCCACTCCAGCCATTTCATTTGTGGTTCCCCAGGCAGTGGTAAAAATGGCACTGGTGGGGTGAGCGAGAAGGTTTGCGCACACGTAGTTATGTTATAGTATAAAATAATTGACTAGACCAAGGATTTTATAATGCAAGCACTATTAACTCTAAAATAAATACCTTTCACTGATAATAATATTTTGCTGCATAAAAGGAACAATTGCCAAAACGGCGTAACACTAATAATTATTTCTCACTACAAAAAATAATTTGATGCATAAAAGGAACATTTGACACAACGATGCAACACTAAACATTACCTGTATTAAACACTAGAATAAAGCATAAACTGTACACCACTATCAAGATTCCCTTTTTAAAAAAAAATATGTATGTGTACATTTCAATAAAACAGATCACAATTGGATCAAAATAAACAGAGAAAATTAAGATGTGCACATCACTGTAAATGTGAGGAGTAAATCACAGTTCGTTCAATGCGTAGACTTGTAAACTCTCCTGAAGCAGAAGTGGTATGCACATCACTATATTCTCATCCTCGATGACTCCTGAAACTTTTCTTGGATGAGGTGTGCACATCACTGTAACACAAAAATGCAAGCAGCGCTTTCCGAAGAGTGCCAAAATGACATGTGCACAACTTAACGCAAGGTGTGCGTGTCACCGTGAAGGTTAGAAGCACACACAAGCCCAGCAAAACACAACCATAAATGTTACACCAGGTGTGCGCATCACCGTAGAATGCAAAGCACAAAAATAGGCTCAAAAGTCTTTCACAGCTGCTAATTAACCAAAAGGTGTGCGCATCATCGCAGTGTGGCAGCAGGAATGATCACTGAAATGATGACCACAATACACTCGCAACGCCTACTTCCAAAATGCCCGTCACAGGTTATCGGTCTAGACAATGCCCCCAACAATGACGACACTTGCATGCAGAGGCACGAGAGCATTCTAAAGTCAAAGTTGCACACGAAGAGGAGCAGCGAGGCGAACCAGAGCGTGTCCTCGCGCTATACTGTAATAAAGAGCGGTGCTCTTCACAGGAATCCCTCACAATTATTTGAAAATAAGTTACCGCATTGCCCCCGCCACCTGCTGTTCCAGCAGGGAACTCACCCTCAAAAGTAGCCAAAGTAATGAACCCAGGCACACGTTTCCTCAGTGAATAACCTCGACCTCGAAGTCTGGACAGGTCCCTCCTGAGTTGTCAAGGACAGGTGCACCGTGGAATCAAATAGTCGCCAAATCTGTAGTGTCCCCTCCAACAACGACAGGAGACTCTGGTATGTCGTTATTATTTATTCAAGAAGAGCCGGCATAGACATCTGCTTCACATCAAGTATGCATTAGGAATGACCAACTGCCAGTCCCCACATTCCAGAACCTTTACGTCCTAGGTAACGGTTGTTATGTTCACATTGGTGGGTTTAACCAACGTGACAATAGCCAGGAGGGGTGTTTGTGGCTCGACTCCTGCTCGTCCGGTTGTAATGGTACGGACCGTGACGTAGGGGAAGGGCGAATAAAGAAGCAACAGCACTTGAGCCGCGGCTACAGAGTAATTAGCAAAACGTTGTGGGCTCTGTTTATTGTCGCTATATTCTTACCAGCCTGCATGCCTTTGCAGGTCCGGTAATACAACAACTTGGTGACAAGGGCAGTCTGGACCTGCCTCATGCCTGCTGTCAAATTCTGAGGCTCTGCTCGCCTCCCAGGTGCCCGAGGCATCGGCAACTCCAGCTCTGTAGGGCCACTCAGCAGGGGGGGCGCGTGCCTGATACGGTGTCCCAGCGGGCGTGTCAGCTGGGAGTGCTCATCCTGGCTGATTCAATAGCACACGCCCTCGCGCTAGAGCGCTACCATGCACATGTGCTCCTGCTGGTGGCCTGACAATTACAGCCTGTTTACCTGCCCAGTGAGGTTGGCAGAGACCCAAACCGGTCAGTACCCTCCATGCTGCAGAAGCCCAGGAGGAAGAGACATGGACGATGACGACATCGAAGGTGCCGTGCACATAATAGATGCATACATGCTATGCAACCAGACGGATGCCCCCCCAGAAGCACAACCCAAGATGCAGCGTCCTCGTGGGTGGTCATCAAGTACAGGCACTGGTCGACACGGGGGCTTCCATCAACATCATGGCCTAGTCCCTGATGCACACACTGCAGGTTCAACCCACTCTAAAGCCCACCACCATGAAGGTGTTAGCCTACGGGTCCACTTCCCCTGTTACCCTAGTGGGAGTGTTCACAACTGAGATCGCTCATGAATTTCATTCAACGAGGGCCAAGGTCTATGTCACCAAAGGGGGCATCAGGATGTTACTGAGTTGTCGCACAGCAGAACATCTCCAACTCATCGTATTTGCTTTCAGCATACACAAGGAAAGCGTGAAAGTTATGGTGGCTCAGTTCGCATCATTATTTGGGGGCATAGGGTGCCTCAAAAGCGATTTAATACGCCTACACATTGAAGACTCAATCCAACCTGTGGCTTTGAAACATCGACGGGTGGCCTTCCACCTCAGGCACAAGGTGGAAGAGGAACTGAGGAAGTTGGAGCAGGCAGACATTATCGAAAAGGTGGAGGGCCTGACTCCATGGGTGTCCCCAATCATAGTGAATCGCAAACCCAAACAGCCAGGAGAGGTCCGAATATGTGTGGACATGCGCCTACCGAACTTGCCCATCAAACGCGAGCGCCATCTGACAGCCACTGTTGATGAAATCGTATCTGAAGTGAGTGGGTCGAAATGGTTCTCAAAGATGGATTTGAGAGCTGGCTATCACCAGTTAATGTTGGACCCTGAGTCTCAAGCTATCACTACTTTTTCTACCTATGTAGGATTATGGAGGTACAAACGTTTCAGTTTTGGAATATCTAGCGCCGCTTAGGTTTTTCAAGACACTATCCGAAGTGTGCTGGCTGGCCTAGACGGAGTCCTCAATGTCAGGAATGGCATTTTGGTCCATGCTCCCACGCTTGAAGAACACTTCGATCGCCTGAGAGCCAATTTTCTACGGCTCAGATTAGATCGGTCTCACCCTTCACCGAGACAAGTGCGCTTTCCTTCAAAAGGAAATATCTTGTTCGAGGCATATGAGCTGCAGATTGTACACTGTGCATAGATCGCCATCTGGTGTTGGGCTCGGATGCTTGCACTTTGTTGTTGTCTTGGAAGAGTCTTTTGTAGTCACGAGATTGGTGACTCCTCCTTTGGACGATAGTGCGCATGGGCATCAACTCCATCCTCAGATTGTTTTTTTCCGCCATCGGGTTCGGATGTAATTTGCTGCGCTCCGGGTCGACATCGATCGGTTCCCCTTCGACGCGCAAAAAACTCCCACTGTTCGACGGTATTGTTTTGATCGCGATCCCCTCTCATCGCGTATCTACTCTCCAAGACATTTTCGAGTCCGGTCGTCGACGTGGGCCGTTGGGCCGATCGGCGCCATCAACCAGCATATGGAAAGGACTCCATTTAAAAAATGCAAGTGTGGGGTTAAATTCCCACACACAGATCTCCACGAGGTCTGTAACCTTTGTCTCTCGCCAGACCACGAGAGTCGACACTGCCGGGCCTGTGAATCCTTCAGGTCGAAAAAGACTATACGTGATCGCCGGGCCCGACGACACGAAATGTCCAGATCAACCGTTCCCGCACCGGACAACATCTTCGACACAGGCTCCGACAACCCAGACACCGGAGATCAACAACCCGACACCTCCGGAGCCGAAGACTCGGGGTCGGACGACCAGACCATCACGCCAGGTCAACGTACGGTGAGTACTGACGTCGACGCCCCTGCCTCGAAAAAACAAAAGGCTACGGTCACACCTTCACCTTCGGGTCTAGGTCGGCACCAAGACAAGACTTCAGAAGCCCCGCCTTCCAGCTCGGCTCCGAAGCATCCAAAGTCTTCTGGCAGCTCGGGATCGAGCCAGCCACATCCCGGTGCCGAAAAACACTCGTCGGCACCCAAGCCCAAAACTAAGGTCCCGTCGACATCAGAATCTTCGGGACCGAAGACCAAGGTCTACGACACTTCGACACCGAAGCCTACCAAACCTTCGGAGCCGACAAAACCAGCTAAACCGTCGGGGTCGAAAAACTTCACCACCCCGAAAGGAGACCAAGCAACCTCGTAAACATAAGGAGCACCACTCGGAGCCGAAATCTTCGGTGCCGAAAAAAGACACTAGCTCTAAAGAACTTTCTATTCCAATGGATCCAAAGCAGAAAACTCTGCATATTGACCCCATTACTGGACAGGTCCAATCCATACGCCCTGACAAGAGGAAGTTGGACGCACCAACCACACCTGAGCCACCTCCCAAAAAGAAAGACTCTTCTACATCACCCATAAGGTCTTTCTCTCCACCTCCACAACCTTCCACCCCTATACAGTCTCCACCTCACTCTCCTGTGCCTTTCTTTTCACCACAAGGGAATACAGGGGATGATGATAATGATGATGACATACAGTCACCTCATAACACAGATACTGATGACGACCTTCACAGTATCCCACCTCAGGACCCCTGGGACAATTATGATCTCCCAGATATATATACCCGTCCCTGAGCCATACCCATCCAAACCATCCCCCCCAGATGACGCTATAGGGTTTGCACAGGTTATAAACAGAACAGCACAATTCCATGGAGTCAAATTACACTCAGACCCCCTGGAGGAGGACCTTTTATTAGAGACTTTTCCTCAGCCTCAAAAAACTACACACACTCTCCCTATGCTTAAAGGGATTATTAAACATGCCCCTGAGGTCTTCAAAGACCCAGTTAGAGCTAGGGTTATTAATCCAAGAATTGAAAAGAAATATAAGCCTGCCCCTACTGACCCAGCTTATATTAAAGGTCAGCTCCCTCTTGATTCATTAGTAGTAGCTAATGCACGTAAACGACAAACTCACAAACTACTGGTGAAGCACCACCACCAGACAAAGAGTCTAAATTGCTCGACGCATCAGGCAAGAGGGTTGCGTCTCAAGCAGCAAACATGTGGCGCATCGCCAATTCACAAGCCTTACTAGCAAGGTATGACAGGGCTCATTACGATGAGCTAGAAAAGCTCATTCAGTACCTTCCAGATCCGCATAAGACCAAAGCAAATGATCTAATACAAGAGGGGAAGTTAATTACAAACGCCTCAATAAAATGCGCCCTTGATGCAGCAGATACAGCATCACGCACAATAAATTCAAGCGTTTTGCTACGCAGGCACGCGTGGTTACGCATATCTGGTTTTAAGCAGGAGGTGCAATCTACCATCCTCAATCAACCCTTAGACCAGGAACACTTGTTTGGGCCCACTGTGGACACTTCTCTAGAGAAGATGAAAAAATACACAGACACAGCCAAAGCTATGGGGGCTCTACAAGCAACAACTAGTAGAGGTTCCTTTCGCCGCTCCTCCTATAGAGGCGGCTCCAAGACCACTGCGACAGACACTACCTCTGCCACTTATAAAAATCCCACCCAAACCTCCTCTAATAGAGGTTACTCAAGAGGTAATTACAGAGGTAACAACAACAGGGGTAGAGGACGTGGGTTTAACACACGCAGCTCCCCTACCACAAAACAGTGACTTCCCTCCGTTTCCCCCCGATCATTCCACTCCAGTCGGGGGAAGGCTATCACAGTTCCTACCTGCATGGAATTCCATCACCACGGACAGGTGGGTAATACAAATTATCCAGTATGGTTACTGCCTGGAACTCACTTCTACTCCCCCCAACATACCACCCAGACAGCGTCCCATGTCCACACAACATCTGACGCTCCTCAAACAAGAGGTTCTCTCCATGCTCCAAAAGCAAGCAATAGAACCAGTCCCTCTAGAACATCAGGGCACAGGGGTTTACTCACTGTATTTTCTAATCCCCAAAAGGACGGCTCCCTCAGACCAATATTGGACCTCAGACCCCTCAACTATTACATTCACTCAGATCATTTTCACATGATCACTCTTCAGCAAATACTTCCACTCCTCCAACAAGGCGACTTCCTTGCCACATTAGATCTCAAGGATGCCTACTTCCATATTCCTATACACCCTGCGCACAGGAAATATCTAAGGTTCACAGTGGACGGACAACATTATCAGTTCAAAGTCCTGCCATTTGGAGTAGCAACAGCACCAAGGGTTTTCACAAAGTGCCTAGCAGTAGTAGCTGCACACTTACGAAGGCAACACATTCATGTGTTTCCGTATCTAGACGACTGGCTAATAAAAGCCAAGTCACACAAGCAGTGTGTACAGCACACCTTCCAAACAATTCAGCTACTACACAATTTGGGATTCACAATAAACCACACCAAATCTCATCTCCATCCCTCCTACATACATCAGTATCTAGGGGCCACAATAGACACCTCCAAAGCTCTAGCATACCCCAATCCTTCCAGGATAACCAGTATGCAAGCCCTCATCAAACAATTTCTGCCTCAACACTCCCTTCCAGCTCGGGTGTTTATGCAGCTAGTAGGAATGATGGCCTCGTGCATCTTCATTGTCCCTCACGCATGACTTCAAATGCGTCCCTTGCAGGAATGCTTAGCACGACAGTGGAACCAAGCTCAAGGCCAGCTTACAGATCTGGTGTTGGTGGACAGCCGCACACATCGCTCTCTGCAGTGGTGCAATACACAAAACCTTTCCAAGGGGCGGCCGTTCCTAGAGCCAATTCCACAGATAGTACTAACAACAGACGCATCTCTCACTGGGTGGGGAGCTCACCTCCTCAGCCATACAACGCAGGGCAAGTGGACCACTCCACAAAAACTGCTCCACATCAACCACCTAGAATTACTAGCAATATTTCTAGCGCTAAAGTCATTCCAACCGCATCTCATTCACAAGACTGTCCTAGTCCAAACAGACAACATGAAAGCAATGTATTATATACAAAAACAGGGGGGGACACACTCTCTGCAGCTATCTCAACTAGTGCAAGACATATGGAGATGGGCCATTCCTCAAAGCATATACCTCCTTGCAGAACATCTTCCAGGTGTTCACAAACAAATTGCGGATCTGTTGAGTCGACAGACACAACAGATTCACGAATGGGAACTGCATCCGCAAGTTCTTCGACCCTTTTTCCAAATGTGGGATCATCCAGAGATAGACCCGTTCGCCACACAAGAAAACACAAAATGCCCAACCTTCGCCGCCAGGTTCCCACACCCGTCGTCCAAGGGCAATGCAATATGGATGAATTGGTCAGGCAGAATTGCGTACGCTTTTCCGCCTCTCCCACTCATTCCCCTAGTAGTACGCAAACTCAGGCAGCAGTCTCTAACAATGATCCTAGTTGCTCCCACATGGGCAAGACAACCATGGTTCACAACACTTCTCGAACTCTCAGTGGTTCCCCACCACAAACTGTGCCTCTCTCCAACCCTCTTAACCCAGAACCATGGAGAGATCAGACACCCCGATCCAGGTCAACTAAATCTGGCGATATGGCTCCTGAAGTCCTAGAGTTTGGTTACCTTAACCTTCCACCAGACTGTATGCATGTTATTAAAGAAGCCAGGGCATCCTACTACCAGGGCTTGTTATACAGCAAAATGGAAGAGGTTTGTTATTTACTGTAATAACAACAATATCAACCCACTAGATGCTTCAATACAAAACATCATCTGTTACTTGCTGCATTTACAAAGATGTAACCTAGCATACTCATCCATAAGATTACATCTTGCTGCTCTAGCCGCATACTTACAAAACAGACAACACTTGTCACTGTTTAGAGTACCTGCAATCAAAGCCTTTATGGAAGGCCTTAAAAGAATCATTCCCCCTAGATTGCCACCCTCTCCAGTATGGAATCTAAATATTGTCCTCACCAGGCTCATGGGTCCCCCATTTGAACCTCTACACAAATGTGAGTTACAATTTCTTACATGGAAAGTAGCCTTCCTAATTGCAATCACCTCTCTCAGGAGAGTTAGTGAGATTCAGGCTTTAACCATACAAGAACCATTTTTACAAATACATCGTAACAAGGTGGTTCTCAGACCAAACCCCAAATTCCTACCCAAAGTAGTCTCTGCTTTTCATCTCAACCAATCAATAGAGTTACCTGTCTTTTTCCAAGACCCAGACTCTGTAGCAGAGAGAGCTCTACACACACTAGATGTCAGAAGAGCTCTACTTTATTACATTGACAGGACCAAACCTTTCAGAAAGACAAAACAATTGTTTGTAGCTTTCTCCCCACCACATAAAGGTAACCCCATCTCAAAAGCTGGGATTGCTAGATGGATAGTCAAATGCATTCAAATATGCTACCAAAAGGCTAAACGCACATTAATAATTCCCCCTAGAGCACATTCCACACGTAAGCTAGGGGCTTCTATGGCATTTTTAGGGAACATTCCCTTAAATGACATATGTAAGGCAGCAACATGGTCTACACCACATACCTTTACCAAACACTATTGTGTTGATGTACAGGCAAAGCAACAAGCTGCTGTGGGCCAAGCTGTTCTTAAGACACTTTTTCAAACTACTGCAACCGATACAGGTGACCACCGCTAAGGGAGACACTGCTATACAGTCTATGCACAGTGTACAATCTGCAGCTCATATGCCTCGAACGGAAAATGCTACTTACCAGTATGCATCTGTTCTTGGCATGTAGAGCTGCAGAGTTGTACACGCCCACCCGCCTCCCCGGAACCTGTATCTGTTCCAGTATTATCTTAATTAGATACATTCACATGGACATCTCTTTCTTCTTACTGACTCCATCTTTTCCCATAATGGCGAAAAACAATCTGAGGATGGAGTCGATGCCCATGCGCACTATCGTCCAAAGGAGGAGTCACCTATCTCGTGACTACAAAAGACTCTTCCAAGACAACAACAAAGTGCAAGCATCAGAGCCCAACACCAGATGGCGATCTATGCACAGTGTACAACTCTGCAGCTCTACATGCCAAGAACAGATGCATACTGGTAAGTAGCATTTTCCTTTTTGGGTATAGTTTTTTCCAGGAGGGTGTGCAACCGGATCCTACAAAGGTCCAGGTCATCCGAGCTGCCCGGGCTCCCACCACTGTGACAGGCGTACGAAGTTTCCTCGGCATGGTAACCTACTGTGGTCGATTCATTCGAAACCTCACAGACCTCACTGGCCCCTTGAGAGAACTGACTAAGGCCAACATCGTCTGGATTTGGGGGCCGGACCATGAAGAAGCTTTCCAGGCCAGGAAGCGGGCACTGTCAGCTGACACGACATTAGTCTATTTTGACTCAAAAAAGGACTCTGAGTTATCTGTATATGCCAGTCCCTCTGGTCTTGGTGTCGTGCTATCCCGGAACCAGAACAACGGGGAGTGGACTCTGGTGGCCTATGCCAGTCGAGCACTGACTGAAACTGAGCAGCGCTACTCCCACATAGAGAAGGAAGCCATCGCTCTGCACTGGGAATGCCGCCATTTTCATCTGTACCTATATGGCCAGCTGTTTGTAGTCCAAACCAACCACAAACCCCTCATCCATTTGTTCATGGGGTCAACATCCAAACCCCCACCCAGGATCGAAAAGTGGATCTTACAATTGCAAGACTACCATTTCAGAGTCAAGTTTTGCTGAGGTGCTCAAAACCCCACAGATTATCTCTCCCAGCATGCCATACCGGCCACTGAATGTGAAGATCAGGATGCGCAAGATGTGGAAGAATATGTTTGACTGGTCGTTGAACGCTCCCGACCAGTACCCATATTGTTAGAGGAGATCATTCAAGCCACTCAAACTGATGAATTCATCCAGTTGGGCATCTCGACTGTGAGGTCCGGAAGCTGGGACATCCTAAAGGATAAGTCTACGTATCACACAGAAAATGCGAAGTTGACGTTAGCTTCCTTGTACAATGTTCTCACTGAATTGGTGATGTCCCTGGAAGGCTGTCTTATGAGGGGTTCTCGGCTAGTCGTGCCCAGAGCTCTTCAACAACGAGTTGTGGACATGGCCCATTAGGCCCACCAAGGGATCGTCAAGACCAAGTCTCGGCTGAGATGCAAAGTCTTGTTTCCTGATCTGGATGACTTAGTGCTCCCTATATCTGAAAGAGACACGTTAGTGATAGATTCCTTACCTTAGAATATCCCCAGGCGTCAGACTGGATCCGGAAGGTTTTTCGTCAGCAATACCCCTGCGCGTCGGTAGGCGTCGTCGTACTGCTCCGCATACGTTGCTGGTGTCGTGGTCGCCGAGATGACGTCATGGGAGCTATTTAGACGCGCCCACGCGCGCTGACATCAGTTCTTTCTTTTTCCGCGTCAGCAGCGCAGATCCGAGAGAGAGCAGTACCCCTAGTTAAAAGTTTTATTTAGTAATTGTTTGTGGAGTAATCGACTCTAGTGCAGTGGGGATGCCCGGGTTTAAATCCTGTGGGGCCTGCCGTCGCAACATGTCGGTAGCGGACCCGCACGACGTGGGTCTCTTCTGCTTGGGGCGCGCCCATGACCCCAAGGCTTGCCCCGTTTGCCGGGCCATGGCGCCGAAAGCTTTGCGGGAGCGTTCCCGAAAGTTGTTGGAGGCCCAGCAGTCGGCTCTGCGTCGATCAAGGTCCCGCTCCCGTGGGAGGTCGAGAGACCGGTCGCGGAGCCGTTACCTTCGCTCGTCGGACTCGGGGACAGGTAAGTCACGGAGCCATAAAAAATCAAAGAAGCGACGTCATTCGTCTTCTACCCCTCACCGGTCCCAGGACATGGTGGAGGGGGCGGGGGGTCACTCCCCCGCGGCTCCGCTGGAGCCCCCGTCGTTGCCTGCGGCCTACCCATCCTTTCTGGGCCCGCACGCGATGTCGGATGAGATACAGGTCTTCCTGTCAGCCATGGGCCGTTTGTTTGGCCCATCGGGTCCCTCCGGAGCGCCTTCGGGCCCCGCGGACCCGTTGGGTGGGTCTGCCCCGTGCCGCCGCCTTTGGCCTCGTCTACGCCGGCAAAGTACCATGTGGCGCCGCCGGCTCCGGCCTCGACGCCGGTGCCGGATCCGGCCTCGGCGCCGGCCTCGACGCCGGGCGCGGTGCCGCAACTGACGCCGTACGGCGCCGAACCAGAATTGGTCTCTTACCCCCCGATTCCAATTCTTGGTACAGAGTTTCTCCCATTTCCCCGGCCTCGTCCTTACCGGCCTCTTCCAACACCAGTAGCTGAAGGAGAGTACTGGGAGGGGTCAGAGGACCCTCTTGCAGCTCAATGCGAGAACGAGCCTGAATGAGAAGAAGACCTGGAGGGTCCTGTGGATCTGGATTTCTCTCCACACCCTGGCACACTGTCCCCTTCTTCCGTGGCTACGGAGGAGGTGGGGACTTTTTCAGTGGTGCTGAATAGGGCGGCTCAGGCTCTTAAACTTGAGCTCCCTTATGTGCCTATCAGAACGAATCTTCTGACTGAGGTTCTGCAGCCAGCGTCCTCCTCTGCGGAGCCGCTGCTGCCCTTCAATGAGGCACTCACTGATGTCCTATTGAGCACCTGTGGCAAGCCTAACACAGGGGTTCCTGTGGATAAGGGGGTGGCACGCCGTCATCGCCAGGCGCCGGGCGACCCCAGCTTCCTCACGCAACACCCAACACCTGAAAGTCTGGTTGTCCAGGCCTCTGCCTCTCCGACCGCATTCCCTTCTGCTCCCCCGGACAAGAAATCTAAGAAACTGGAGCAGTTTGGAAAAAAGATCTTCACTTCTGCCAGTTCAGGGTTGCGGGCGGTGAATACAGCGTGCCTGTTGGGCCGCTATTCACATTCCGTATGGGACACCGTGGCACAGGTGCTTCCTCAGTGCCTGGTGGAGGCTCGGGCGGTGCTCTCCCAGGCTGTTACAGAGGGGAGAGATGCTGCAAAATTCACCATCCGTTGTGGACTTGACACAGCAGATTCCCTCGGCAGGGCGCTTTCCACAACGGTGGCGCTCCGTCGTTACGCTTGGCTCAAAACCACTGGCTTCCCAGGGGATGTCCAAAACACCCTGTTGGACATGCCTTTTGATGGGACACGCCTGTTTGGTGACAAGGCGGATAGTGCCCTGGAACGCTTTAAGGACTCTCGGGCTACAGCCCAGTCCTTGGGTCTCGCCACCACATGCACTCCCACGGGGTCTGCTTTTCGCTCCTTTCGAGGGCAGGGTTGAGGCGTCCAAACGCGTTCCTTTCAGAGCCGCCGGCCTGCACAGCAGCAGTCTCAGCGTGGCCGAGGTCGGGGGGCCCGCCGAGGTGGGTTACGGGGCCAGTGGGCGGGTCAGTCCACCGCCGCCGCTGCCTCCAAACCTTCCTAGTCCGGTCTGTCAGGCCCACCAGACGCCAGTGGGTGGCAGGATTCGCCATCACCTCCCCCACTGGCGCACCATCACTTCAGACAGGTGGGTTCTGCAGATAGTCCGGAGAGGCTACTCCCTCCCCTTCGAGTCTACCCCTCCAGCCATGCCACCTCAGTGCCACCGCATGTCGGGGGATCACTTGGCACTTCTCCAGCAGGAAGTCGCGGCCCTCTTAGCCAAGGGGGCCATCGAGCGCGTTCCAACGCCAGAAGTAGGTCGTGGTTGTTACTCCCACTACTTCGTGGTTCCGAAGAAGGACAAAGGTCTGCGTCCTATCTTAGACCTCCGGAACGTCAATCGCTTCCTCCGGAAGGAGAAGTTCAAGATGCTCACGCTTGCTCAGGTCTTGTCTGCCCTAGACCCGCAAGACTGGCTGGTAGCGTTGGACTTGCAGGATGCTTATTTTCATATTCCCATCCTGCCTGCCCACTGGCATTACCTACGGTTCACGGTAGGCCACAAGCACTTTCAGTTCACCGTACTCCCTTTTGGCCTTACCAGCGCCCCTCGGGTGTTCACAAAAGTGGTGGCGGTGGTCGCAGCTCATCTGCGCAGATCGGGGGTTTCAGTCTTCCCCTATCTCGACGACTGGCTGTTGAAGGCGGGATCACCCCAGGCAGTCGTCTCCCACCTCCAGACTACGGCCGACCTCCTGCATTTGCTGGGGTTTTCCATCAATGTGCCGAAGTCACATCTGATTCCCTCTCAAAAGCTCCTCTTCATCGGAGCAGTTTTGGACACGGCGCAGTTCCAGGTTTATCCTCTCGAACAGCGAGTCCGGGACATTTGGGCTATGATTCCGATCTTTCGGCCCTGGTCCTGGGTGTCGGTCAGGAAGACCCTGAGGCTACTGGGCCTCATGGCCTCCTGCATCCTGCTGATCAATCATGCCAGATGGCATATGCGGGCTCTGCAGTGGGACCTGAAGTTCCAGTGGACGCAGCATCAGGGGAATCTGTCCGATTACGTCCACATCTCGGAGGGCACTGCACAGGACTTGCAGTGGTGGCTCACGGACCAGCGTTGGATCAGCGGCAGATCCCTCTCCCTTCCCCAACCGGAGCACACAGTGGTGACGGACGCGTCCCTCCTGGGATGGGGCGGCCACATGGGAGAGGCAGAGATCAGAGGCCTCTGGTCTCCGGCGGAGTCCAAGCTCCATATCAACCTTTTGGAGCTCAGGGCGATCCTACTTGCACTGAAAGCATTCCTTCCCTCTGTCAAGGGGAGAGTAATACAGGTGTCCACGGACAACACCACCGCCATGTGGTACTGCAACAAGCAGGGCGGTGTGGGGTCGTGGACCCTTTGTCAGGAGGCTCTACGTCTCTGGACGTGGCTGGAACGTCAAGGCATTTCCTTGGTGGTTCAACACCTGGCAGGTACCCTAAACGCCAGGGCGGACGAACTCAGCCGCAGGTGCATGTTGGATCACGAATGGCGTCCTCACTCAGAGGTGGCACAAGGTCTCTTTCAACAGTGGGGAGAGCCTTGGTTAGATCTATTCGCCACCGAAGAGAACGCGCAATGTCAGCAGTTCTGCGCGTTGGAGTTTCCAAGGCGGCACTAGCTCGGCGACGCTTTTCGTCGCGAGTGGAGTTCCGGTCTATTGTACGCCTTTCCGCCTATACCACTTCTACCCAGAGTGCTGAAGAAGATCAGACGCGACTGGGCCCAAGTCATTCTTGTGGCGCCGGACTGGGCTCGAAGAGTTTGGTATCTTGAGCTACTCAGTATGAGCGTAGATCCCCCGGTCCGGCTGCCTCTTCGGGAGGATCTCCTGTTGCAGAACTAGGGGACGGTCCTCCACCCGAACCTGTCCAGCCTCCACCTCCTTGCGTGGAGATTGAGCGGCGACAGCTGATTCCATTTGACTTGCCTCCTGAAGTCTATAATGTGATTCTGGCAGCCAGGCGTCCCTCCACTAAAACGGTATACGCCTGTCGGTGGAACAAATTTGTGGCATGGTGTGCAGCAAAAGCTGTAGATCCTCTTGCAGCCCCTCTTTCTGACGTCCTCTTGTTCCTTCTCTCTTTGGCCCCGCAGGGCTCTGCTCTGGGCACTATCAAGGGCTACCTTTCTGCTCTTTCAGCCTTTCTTAGGCTGCCTGATCAGCCCTCTCTTTTCAAGTCCCCTGTTGTTAACAGATTTCTCAGAGGCATTACTCACCTTTTCCCTCCTGTTCCTTTTGTCATGCCTCAGTGGGACTTGAACCTGGTTCTCACATACCTAATGTGCGCTCCCTTTGAGCCTCTTCATAACTGTCCTTTGCGGTTATTAACTTTGAAAACTGTGTTCCTGGTGGCCATCACTTCCGCTCGGCGGGTGAGTGAGCTCCAAGCTCTTTCCTGTAAACCTCCTTTCCTGGTGGTTCATCCGGACAAGGTGGTTCTTCGACCACGTCCCTCCTTTCTACCAAAAGTAGTCTCTGCCTTTCATCTCGGGCAAACTGTGACTGCCCACTTTCTTTCCGCACCCTTCAAGAGAAAAGGAGAGGCTCCACCGTCTGGACCCAAAACGTGCACTTTCGTTCTATCTCAGCCGCACACAGCAGTTCCGGGTGGATGACCAGGTCTTTGTTGGCTACGTGGGCGCCAAGAAAGGCCGGGCTGTGCACAAGAGGACTATCTCACGAATGGGTTGTCTTGTGCATTAAAGCCTGTTTCTCTCTGGCTAAAAAGGAACCTCCGGTTGGGCTGCGCGCCCATTCTACCAGGGCGACAGCAGCTACTACAGCATTGAGACGCGGTGTCCCCCTGCAAGACATCTGTCAGGCGGCCACTTGGGCCTCGTTGCATACTTTCACAAAGCACTATTGCCTTGACAGTCAAGTCCGGAGAGACGGCTTCTTTGGCCGGTCGGTTCTCCGTGACTTTCTGGTGTGATTTCACTTTGCAGACCCACCACCGGGGATGGTATTGCTTGGGTATGTATTCTAAGGTAAGGAATCTATCACTAACGTGTCTCTTTCAGATGCACAAGTTACTTACTTGTGTAACGATATATCTGTAAGAGACATTAGTTAGTGATAGATTCCTTACCGCCCTCTCCTCCTCCCCGTTCTGCGAACTGTTCTCTAGGGTACAGGTCATCCCTTTCAGGGCCCTAGTTCTATTGCACCAGTAGTCGGTCTCTGGCATGGCTCTGCGCTCCTGGCGTGGAAAAGTTGTGTACAGAACTGACGTCAGCGCGCATGGGCGCGTCTAAATAGCTCCCATGACGTCATCTCGGTGACCACGACGCCAGCGACGTACGCGGAGCAGTACGACGACGCCTACCGACGCGCAGGGGTATTGCTGACGAAAAACTTTCCCGATCCAGTCTGATGCCTGGGGATATTCTATGGTAAGGAATTTATCACTAACTAATGTCTCTTACAGATATATCGTTACACAAGTAAGTAACTTGTGCGTCAGGCTACAGGACCCGCTGACTCACCTGAGCCTATACTCATGGAAGACATCCCGCCTTTTCCCTGGCGTAGAGCTAGTGCTGATTTTGGTAGCCTCCCGGATGGTCGGCACATTTTGGTAGTCATGGCCAATTTTTCGATGTACCTAGAACTTGAGATCATGGAATCCACCACCGCTAGTCAAAAAATACCTCGTTTGGGAGAAAATCATGGCCACTCACGGCCTACTTAAAGAATTACGTACTGACAACGGACCCCTTTTTTCAAGCCAGGAATTCACTGAATATCCACAATCCAGGGGTGTCATTCACCGGATGATCACGCCAAGATGGCCTCAACCCAATGGGGAGGCCGAGCGCTTCATGCGCACCCTAAACAAAGTACTCCAAATTGCGGTGGCCATCGGCCAGAAAGTGGATTGTGCCTTCTATGCGTTCCTGAGAGAGTATCGCCTAACTCCTCATATAACGACACAGGTCAGTTCAAGTGCTCTATGCATGAATCGCACCATGGGCGATGTCATTCCCTCTGTGGAGAAGCTGTCTTCTGTGCAACATCAGGTCGATGAGAACTTGCAGAAATACCGAATACGCAATGAGCACATGTCTCGGACTCGGCGGGCGAGAAGTAGTGCAATCCAAGTAGGTGATCTGTTGCTGGTCAAAAGCAGACAGTCCTGAGGGAAGTTCACTCTACCTTTTGAGCACCAGCCATGGAAGGTGCAAGCAAGGAAAGGAACTATGGTTACTGCTCAGAGAGCCAGAGAGACCATCATGAGGAACATCTCATTCTTTAAGAAATTCTAGGCCCCTACAAGTGAGCTAGGAAGCTATCCAGAGCCTTCATGGGTTGTAGCCACACCTGCGGAGGGAGAACTGTTGGAAGAACTGTTGCCCAATGAGAGTCCAAACTCACCAGAACTGCCAGGAGTGGTTCCCTCACTGTCCGAGGGAATAGGACTCCGTCCATCTGCTGTGCCATCCAGTCCTGGTGCTGTGCCCTCTGCTGTCCTGCCGAGTGGAGCGGAGAGAGCGTCCAGTCGGCAACGAATGGAGAAACACTGTCTTCGGTCCCATCCGGCAAGATCTTCGTTTAACTGACGTTATACAGCATTAGATTGTTTGAAGTGATTCTAATTTCCCTCTCTCTCTCTCTCTCTCTCTCTCTCTCTCTCTCTCTCTCTCTCTCTATCTTTCTCTACGTCAACGAGTGACCTGCAGTTTTGTTTGTTTTTCACTGTTGTAATTTTCTTCTGAGTAAAGGAGGACCGTTATGTTCACGTTGGTGGGCTCAACCAACGTGACAACAGCCAGAAGGGGTGTTTATGGCTCAGCCCCTGCTCGTCCAGTCAGCGCCGGACTGGGAACCGAAAAGGGCCCTGCCAAGCTGCTCGGCCGGCCCCCTTGAGGGGGAGGAGGGGAGTGTGGCCGAGCTGTTTGTTAGGGCCGGTTTCGGCCGATTTTGTTACAGGGGGCTGATATTGCCGGCCCCCAGTAACAAAAACGGCCTCCCAGGGACACAAAACCGGCCCCCACCATGGCGGCCCACCGGGGAAACGCCCGGTGCCCGCTACGGCCAGTCCGGCCTTGTGTCCAGTCGTAATGGTACAGACCATGATGTAGGGGAAGGGCGAATAAAGAAGCAACGGCACTTGAGCCGTGGCTATGGAGTAATTAGCCAAACGTTGTGGGCTCCGTTTATTGTCGCTATATTATCGGCCTGTATGCCTTTGCAGGTCCGGTAATACAACAACAGTCACTGAGACGACTGGACTGCATCAGGCTAGCCCTGATACCACACTCTCTATCTAACTCTTTTCACCAGTACTAACTATAACCCATACATGCCTACTGGCGCTTCCTTTTGCAGTGTGTGGTATTTACTGTGATAAAATCTGCCACCCACCCTGAAAACACCCCAAGATATATTACATTTCAATTTATTCTTTATAAAAATCTGGACTCTGGTGGCCTATGCCAGTCGAGCACTGACTGAATCTGAGCAGCGCTACTCCCACATAGAGAAGGAAGCCATCGCTCTGCACTGGGAATGCCGCCATTTTCATCTGTACCTATATGGCCAGCTGTTTGTAGTCCACACCAACCACAAACCCCTCATCCATTTGTTCATGGGGTCAACATCCAAACCCCCACCCAGGATCGAAAAGTGGATCTTACAATTGCAAGACTACCATTTCAGAGTCAAGTTTTGCTGAGGTGCTCAAAACCCCACAGATTATCTCTCCCAGCATGCCAGACCGGCCACTGAATGTGAAGATCAGGATGCGCAAGATGTGGAAGAATATGTTTGACTGGTCGTTGAACGCTCCCGACCAGTACCCATATTGTTAGAGGAGATCATTCAAGCCACTCAAACTGATGAGTTCATCCAGTTGGGCATCTCGACTGTGAGGTCCGGAAGCTGGGACATCCTAAAGGATAAGTCTACGTATCACACAGAAAATGCGAAGTTGATGTTAGCTTCCTTGTACAATGTTCTCACTGAATTGGTGATGTCCCTGGAAGGCTGTCTTATGAGGGGTTCTCGGCTAGTCGTGCCCAGAGCTCTTCAACAACGAGTTGTGGACATGGCCCATTAGGCCCACCAAGGGATCGTCAAGACCAAGTCTCGGCTGAGATGCAAAGTCTTGTTTCCTGATCTGGATGACTTGGTGCTCCCTATATCTGAAAGAGACACGTTAGTGATAGATTCCTTACCTTAGAATATCCCCAGGCGTCAGACTGGATCCGGAACGTTTTTCGTCAGCAATACCCCTGCGCGTTGGTAGGCGTCGTCGTACTGCTCCGCGTACGTCGCTGGTGTCGTGGTCGCCGAGATGACGTCATGGGAGCTATTTAGACGCGCCCACGCGCTCTGACATCAGTTCTTTCTTTTTCCGCGCCAGCAGCGCAGATCCGAGAGAGAGCAGTACCCCTAGTTAAAAGTTTTATTTGGTAATTGTTTGTGCAGTAATCAACTCTAGTGCAGTGGGGATGCCCGGGTTTAAATCCTGTGGGGCCTGCCGTCGCAACATGTCGGTAGCGGACCCGCACAACGTGTGTCTCTTCTGCTTGGGGCGCGCCCATGACCCCGAGGCTTGCCCCGATTGCTGGGCCATGGCGCCGAAAGCTTTGCGGGAGCGTTCCCGAAAGTTGTTGGAGGCCCAGCAGTCGGCTCCGCGTCGATCAAGGTCCTGCTCCTGTGGGAGGCCGAGAGACCGGTCACGGAGCCGTTACCTTCGCTCGTCGGACTCGGGGACAGGTAAGTCACGGAGCCATAAAAAAATCAAAGAAGCGACGTCGTTCGTCTTCTACCCCTCACCGGTCCCAGGACGTGGTGGAGGGGGCGGGGGGTCACTCCCCCGCGGCTCCGCTGGAGCCCCCGTCGTTGCCTGCGGCCTACCCATCCTTTCTGGGCCCGCACGCAATGTCGGATGAGATACAGGTCTTCCTGTCGGCCATGGGCCGTTTGTTTGGCCCATCGGGTCCCTCCGGAGCGCCTTCGGGCCCTGCGGACCCGTTGGGTGGGTCTGCCCCCGTGCCGCCGCCTTTGGCCTCGGCTACGCCGGCAAAGTACCATGTGGCGCCGCCGGCTCCGGCCTCGACGCCGGTGCCGGATCCGGCCTCGGCATCGGTGCTGGATTCGGCCTCGGCACCGGCCTCGACGCCGGGCGCGGCGCCGCAACTGACGCTGTACGGCGCCGAACCAGAATTGGTCTCTTACCCCCCGATTCCAATTCTTGGTACAGAGTTTCTCCCATTTCCCCGGCCTCGTCCTTACCGTCCTCTTCCAACACCGGTAGCTGAAGGAGAGTACTGGGAGGGGTCTGAGGACCCTCTTGCAGCTCAATGCGAGAACGAGACTGAATGGGAAGAAGACCTGGAGGGTCCTGTGGATCTGGATTTCTCTCCACACCCTGGCACACTGTCCCCTTTTTCCGTGGCTACGGAGGAGGTGGGGACTTTTTCAGTGGTGCTGCGTAGGGCGGCTCAGGCTCTTAACCTTGAGCTCCCTACTGTGCCTATCAGAACGAATCTTCTGACTGAGGTGCTGCAGCCAGCGTCCTCCTCTGCAGAGCCGCTGCTGCCCTTCAATGAGGCACTCACTGATGTCCTATTGAGCACCTGGGGCAAGCCTAACACAGGGGTTCCTGTGGATAAGGGGGTGGCACGCCGTCATCGCCTGGCGCCGGGCGACCCCAGCTTCCTCACGCAACACCCAACACCTGAGAGTATGGTTGTCCAGGCCTCTGCCTCTCCGAGCACATTCCCTTCTGTTCCCCCGGACAAGAAATTTAAGAAACTGGAGCAGTTTGGAAAAAGATCTTCACTTCTGCCAGTTCAGGGTTGCGGGCGGTGAATACAGCGTGCCTGTTGGGCTGCTATTCACATTCCGTATGGGACACCATGGCACAGGTGCTTCCTCAGTGCCCGGTGGAGGCTCGGGCGGTGCTCTCCCAGGCTGTTACAGAGGGGAGAGATGCTGCAAAATTCACCATCCGTTGTGGACTTGACACAGCAGATTCCCTCGGCAGGGCGCTTTCCACAACGGTGGCGCTCCGTCGTTACGCTTGGCTCAAAACCACTGGCTTCCCCGGGGATGTCCAAAACACCCAGTTGGACATGCCTTTTGATGGCACACGCCTGTTTGGTGACAAGGCGGATAGTGCCCTGGAACGCTTTAAGGACTCTCGGGCTACGGCCCAGTCCTTAGGTCTCGCCACCACACGCACTCCCACGGGGTCTGCTTTTCGCTCCTTTCGAGGGCAGGGTCGAGGCATCCAAACGCGTTCCTTTCAGAGCCGCCGGCCTGCACAGCAGCAGTCTCAGCGTGGCCGAGGTCGGGGGGCCCGCTGAGGTGGGTCACGGGGCCAGTGGGCGGTTCAGTCCACCGCCGCCGCTGCCTCCAAACCTTCCTAGTCCGGTCTGTCAGGCCCACCAGACGCCAGTGGGTGGCAGGATTCGCCATCACCTCCCCACTGGCGCACCATCACTTCAGACAGGTGGGTTCTGCAGATAGTCCGGGGGCTACTCCTCCCCTTCGAGTCTACCCCTCCAGCCATGCCACCTCAGTGCCACCGCATGTCGGGGGATCACTTGGCACATCTCCAGCAGGAAGTCGTGGCCCTCTTAGCCAAGGGGGCCATCGAGCGCGTTCCGACGCCAGAAGTAGGTCGTGGTTGTTACTCCTACTACTTCGTGGTTCCGAAGAAGGACAAAGGTCTGCGTCCTATCTTAGACCTCCGGAACGTCAATCGCTTCCTCCGGAAGGAGAAGTTCAAGATGCTCACGCCTGCTCAGGTCTTGTCTGCCCTAGACCCGCAAGACTGGCTGGTAGCGTTGGACTTGCAGGATGCTTATTTTCATATTCCCATCCTGCCTGCCCACCGGCGTTACCTACGGTTCACAGTAGGCCACGAGCACTTTCAGTTCACTGTACTCCCTTTTGGCCTTACCAGCGCCCCTCGGGTGTTCACAAAAGTGATGGCGGTGGTCGCAGCTCATCTGCGCCGATCGGGTGTTTCAGTCTTCCCCTATCTCGACGACTGGCTGTTGAAAGCGGGATCACCCCAGGCAGTCGTCTCCCACCTCCAGACTACGGCCGACCTCCTGCATTTGCTGGGGTTTTCCATCAACGTGCCGAAGTCACACCTGATTCCCTCTCAAAAGCTCCTCTTCATCGGAGCGGTTTTGGACACGGCGCAGTTCCGGGTTTATCCTCCCGAACAGCAAGTCCGGGACATTCGGGCTATGATTCCGATCTTTCGGCCCTGGTCCTGGGTGTCGGTCAGGAAGACCCTGAGGCTACTGGGCCTCATGGCCTCCTGCATCCTGCTGATCAATCATGCCAGATGGCATATGCGGGCTCTGCAGTGGGACCTGAATTTCCAGTGGACGCAGCATCAGGGGAATCTGTCCGATTACGTCCACATCTCAGAGGGCACTGCACAGGACTTGCAGTGGTGGCTCACGGACCAGCGTTGGATCAGCGGCAGATCCCTCTCCCTTCCCCAACCGGAGCACACAGTGGTGACGGAGGCGTCCCTCCTGGGATGGGGCGGCCACATGGGAGAGGCGGAGATAAGAGGCCTCTGGTCTCCGGCGGAGTCCAAGCTCCATATCAACCTTTTGGAGCTCAGGGCGATCCTACTTGCACTGAAAGCATTCCTTCCCTCTGTCAAGGGGAGAGTAGTGCAGGTGGCCACGGACAACACCACCGCCATGTGGTACTGCAACAAGCAGGGCGGTGTGGGGTCGTGGACCCTTTGTCAGGAGGCTCTACGTCTCTGGACGTGGCTGGAACGTCAAGGCATTTCCTTGGCGGTTCAACACCTGGCAGGTACCCTAAACGCCAGGGCGGACGAACTCAGCCGCAGGTGCATGTTGGATCACGAATGGCGTCCTCACTCAGAGGTGGCACAAGGTCTCTTTCAACAGTGGGGAGAGCCTTGGTTAGATCTATTCGCCACCGAAGAGAACGCGCAATGTCAGCAGTTCTGCGCGTTGGAGTTTCCAAGGCGGCACTAGCTCGGTGACGCTTTTCGTCGCGAGTGGAGTTCCGGTCTATTGTACGCCTTTCCGCCTATACCACTTCTATCCAGAGTGCTGAAGAAGATCAGACGCGACCGGGCCCAAGTCATTCTTGTGGCGCCGGACTGGGCTCGAAGAGTTTGGTATCCCGAGCTACTCAGTATGAGCGTAGATCCCCCGATCCGGCTGCCTCTTCGGGAGGATCTCCTGTTGCAGAACCAGGGGACGGTCCTCCACCCGAACCTGTCCAGCCTCCACCTCCTTGCGTGGAGATTGAGCGGCGACAGCTGATTCCATTTGATTTGCCTCCTGAAGTCTGTAATATGATTCTGGCAGCCAGGCTTCCCTCCACTAAAACGGTATACGCCTGTCGGTGGATCAAATTTGTGGCATGGTGTGCAGCAAAAGCTGTAGATCCTCTTGCTGCCCCTCTTTCTGACGTCCTCTTGTTCCTTCTCTCTTTGGCCCAGCAGGGCTCTGCTCTGGGCACTATCAAGGGCTACCTTTCTGCTCTTTCATCCTTTCTTAGGCTGCCTGATCAGCCCTCTCTTTTCAAGTCCCCTGTTGTTAACAGATTTCTCAGAGGCATTACTCACCTTTTCCCTCCTGTTCCTTTTGTCATGCCTCAGTGGGACTTGAACCTGGTTCTCACATACTTAATGTGCGCTCCCTTTGAGCCTCTTCATAACTGTCCTTTGCGGTTATTAACTTTGAAAACTGTGTTCCTGGTGGCCATCACTTCCGCTCGGCGGGTGAGTGAGCTCCAAGCTCTTTCCTGTAAACCTCCTTTCCTGGCGGTTCATCCGGACAAGGTGGTTCTTCGACCACGTCCCTCCTTTCTACCAAAAGTAGTCTCTGCCTTTCAACTCGGGCAAACTGTGACTCTGCCCACTTTCTTTCCGCCTCCGCACCCTTCAAGAGAAGAGGAGAGGCTCCACCGTCTGGACCCAAAACGTGCACTTTCGTTCTATCTCAGCCGCACACAGCAGTTCCGGGTGGATGACCAGCTCTTTGTTGGTTACGTGGGCGCCAAGAAAGGCCGGGCTGTGCACAAGAGGACTATCTCACGAATGGGTTGTCTTGTGCATTAAAGCCTGTTACTCTCTGGCTAAAAAGGAACCTCCGGTTGGGCTGCGCGCCCATTCTACCAGGGCGACAGCAGCTACTACAGCATTGGGACGCGGTGTCCCCCTGCAAGACATCTGTCAGGCGGCCTCTTGGGCCTCGTTGCATACTTTCACAAAGCTCTATTGCCTTGACAGTCAAGTCCGGAGAGACGGCTTCTTTGGCCGGTCGGTTCTCCGTGACTTTCTGGTGTGATTTCACTTCGCAGACCCACCACCGGGGATGGTATTGCTTGGGTATGTATTCTAAGGTAAGGAATCTATCACTAACGTGTCTCTTTCAGATGCACAAGTTACTTGTGTAACGATATATCTGTAAGAGACATTAGTTAGTGATAGATTCCTTACCGCCCGCCCCTCCTCCCCGTTCTGCGAACTGTTCTCTAGGGTTCAGGTCATCCCTTTCAGGGCCCTAGTTCTATTGCACCAGTAGTCGGTCTCTGGCATGGCTCTGCGCTCCTGGCGTGGAAAAGTTGTGTACAGAACTGACGTCAGCGCGCATGGGCGCGTCTAAATAGCTCCCATGACGTCATCTCGGTGACCACGAAGCCAGCGACGTACGCGGAGCAGTACGACGACGCCTACCGACGCGCAGGGGTATTGCTGACGAAAAACTTTCCGGATCCAGTCTGACGCCTGGGGATATTCTAAGGTAAGGAATTTATCACTAACTAATGTCTCTTACAGATATATCGTTATACAAGTAAGTAACTTGTGCGTCAGGCTACAGGACCCGCTGACTCACCTGAGCCTATCCTCATGGAAGACATCCCGCCTTTTCCCTGGCGTAGAGCTAGTGCTGATTTTGGTAGCCTCCCGGATGGTCGGCACATGTTGGTAGTCATGGCCAATTTTTCGATGTACCCAGAACTTGAGATCATGGAATCCACCACCGCTAGTCAAAAAATACCTCGTTTGGGAGAAAATCATGGCCACTCACAGCCTACTTAAAGAATTACGTACTGACAACGGACCCCTTTTTTCAAGCCAGGAATTCACTGAATATCCACAATCCAGGGGTGTCATTCACCGGATGATCACGCCAAGATGGCCTCAAGCCAATGGGGAGGCCGAGCGCTTCATGCGCACCCTAAACAAAGTACTCCAAATTGCAGTGGCCATCGGCCAGAAAGTGGATTGTGCTCTCTATGCGTTCCTGAGAGAGTATCGCCTAACTCCTCATATAACGACACAGGTCAGTTCAAGTGCTCTATGCATGAATCGCACCATGGGCGATGTCATTCCCTCTGTGGAGAAGCTGTCTTCTGTGCAACATCAGGTCGATGAGAACTTGCAGAAATACCGAATACGCAATGAGCACATGTCTCGGACTCGGCGGGCAAGACGTAGTGCAATCCAAGTAGGTGATCTGTTGCTGGTCAAAAGCAGACAGTCCTGAGGGAAGTTCACTCTACCTTTTGAGCACCAGCCATGGAAGGTGCAAGCAAGGAAAGGAACTATGGTTACTGCTCAGAGAGCCAGAGAGACCATCATGAGGAACATCTCATTCTTTAAGAAATTCCAGGCCCCTACAAGTGAGCTAGGAAGCTATCCAGAGCCTTCATGGGTTGTAGCCACACCTGCGGAGGGAGAACTGTTGGAAGAACTGTTGCCCAATGAGAGTCCAAACTCACCAGAACTGCCAGGAGTGGTTCCCTCACTGTCCGAGGGAATAGGACTCCGTCCATCTGCTGTGCCATCCAGTCCTGGTGCTGTGCCCTCTGCTGTCCTGCCGAGTGGAGCGGAGAGAGCGTCCAGTCGGCAACGAATGGAGAAACACCGTCTTCGGTCCCATCCGGCAAGATCTTCGTTTAACTGACGTTATACAGCATTAGATTGTTTGAAGTGATTCTAATTTCTCTCTCTCTCTCTCTCTCTCTCTCTCTCTCTATCTTTCTCTATCTCTCACGTCAACGAGTGACCTGCAGTTTTGTTTGTTTTTCACTGTTGTAATTTTCTTCTGAGTAAAGGAGGACCGTTATGTTCACGTTGGTGGGCTCAACCAACGTGACAACAGCCAGAAGGGGTGTTTATGGCTCAGCCCCTGCTCGTCCAGTCAGCGCCGGACTGGGAACCGAAAAGGGCCCTGCCAAGCTGCTCGGCCGGCCCCCTTGAGGGGGAGGAGGGGAGTGTGGCCGAGCTGTTTGTTAGGGCCGGTTTCGGCCGATTTTGTTACAGGGGGCTGATATTGCCGGCCCCCAGTAACAAAAACGGCCTCCCAGGGACACAAAACCGGCCCCCACCATGGCGGCCCACCGGGGAAACGCCCGGTGCCCGCTACGCCCAGTCCGGCCTTGTGTCCAGTCGTAATGGTACAGACCATGATGTAGGGGAAGGGCGAATAAAGAAGCAACGGCACTTGAGCCGTGGCTATGGAGTAATTAGCCAAACGTTGTGGGCTCCGTTTATTGTCGCTATATTATTATCGGCCTGTATGCCTTTGCAGGTCCGGTAATACAACAACAGTCACTGAGACGACTGGACTGCATCAGGCTAGCCCTGACACCACACTCTCTATCTAACTCTTTTCACCAGTACTAACTATAACCCATACATGCCTACTGGCGCTTCCTTTTGCAGTGTGTGGTATTTACTGTGATAAAATCTGCCACCCCACTCTGAAAACACCCCAAGATATATTACATTTCAATTTATTCTTTATAAAAATCTGGACTCTGGTGGCCTATGCCAGTCGAGCACTGACTGAATCTGAGCAGCGCTACTCCCACATAGAGAAGGAAGCCATCGCTCTGCACTGGGAATGCCGCCATTTTCATCTGTACCTATATGGCCAGCTGTTTGTAGTCCACACCAACCACAAACCCCTCATCCATTTGTTCATGGGGTCAACATCCAAACCCCCACCCAGGATCGAAAAGTGGATCTTACAATTGCAAGACTACCATTTCAGAGTCAAGTTTTGCTGAGGTGCTCAAAACCCCACAGATTATCTCTCCCAGCATGCCAGACCGGCCACTGAATGTGAAGATCAGGATGCGCAAGATGTGGAAGAATATGTTTGACTGGTCGTTGAACGCTCCCGACCAGTACCCATATTGTTAGAGGAGATCATTCAAGCCACTCAAACTGATGAGTTCATCCAGTTGGGCATCTCGACTGTGAGGTCCGGAAGCTGGGACATCCTAAAGGATAAGTCTACGTATCACACAGAAAATGCGAAGTTGATGTTAGCTTCCTTGTACAATGTTCTCACTGAATTGGTGATGTCCCTGGAAGGCTGTCTTATGAGGGGTTCTCGGCTAGTCGTGCCCAGAGCTCTTCAACAACGAGTTGTGGACATGGCCCATTAGGCCCACCAAGGGATCGTCAAGACCAAGTCTCGGCTGAGATGCAAAGTCTTGTTTCCTGATCTGGATGACTTGGTGCTCCCTATATCTGAAAGAGACACGTTAGTGATAGATTCCTTACCTTAGAATATCCCCAGGCGTCAGACTGGATCCGGAACGTTTTTCGTCAGCAATACCCCTGCGCGTTGGTAGGCGTCGTCGTACTGCTCCGCGTACGTCGCTGGTGTCGTGGTCGCCGAGATGACGTCATGGGAGCTATTTAGACGCGCCCACGCGCTCTGACATCAGTTCTTTCTTTTTCCGCGCCAGCAGCGCAGATCCGAGAGAGAGCAGTACCCCTAGTTAAAAGTTTTATTTGGTAATTGTTTGTGGAGTAATCGACTCTAGTGCAGTGGGGATGCCCGGGTTTAAATCCTGTGGGGCCTGCCGTCGCAACATGTCGGTAGCGGACCCGCACGACGTGTGTCTCTTCTGCTTGGGGCGCGCCCATGACCCCGAGGCTTGCCCCGATTGCTGGGCCATGGCGCCGAAAGCTTTGCGGGAGCGTTCCCGAAAGTTGTTGGAGGCCCAGCAGTCGGCTCCGCGTCAATCAAGGTCCTGCTCCTGTGGGAGGCCGAGAGACCGGTCGCGGAGCCGTTACCTTCGCTCGTCGGACTCGGGGACAGGTAAGTCACGGAGCCATAAAAAAATCAAAGAAGCGACGTCGTTCGTCTTCTACCCCTCACCGGTCCCAGGACGTGGTGGAGGGGGCGGGGGGTCACTCCCCCGCGGCTCCGCTGGAGCCCCCGTCGTTGCCTGCGGCCTACCCATCCTTTCTGGGCCCGCACGCAATGTCGGATGAGATACAGGTCTTCCTGTCGGCCATGGGCCGTTTGTTTGGCCCATCGGGTCCCTCCGGAGCGCCTTCGGGCCCTGCGGACCCGTTGGGTGGGTCTGCCCCCGTGCCGCCGCCTTTGGCCTCGGCTACGCCGGCAAAGTACCATGTGGCGCCGCCGGCTCCGGCCTCGACGCCGGTGCCGGATCCGGCCTCGGCACCGGCGTCGGTGCTGGATTCGGCCTCGGCACCGGCCTCGACGCCGGGCGCGGCGCCGCAACTGACGCTGTACGGCGCCGAACCAGAATTGGTCTCTTACCCCCCGATTCCAATTCTTGGTACAGAGTTTCTCCCATTTCCCCGGCCTCGTCCTTACCGGCCTCTTCCAACACCGGTATCTGAAGGAGAGTACTGGGAGGGGTCTGAGGACCCTCTTGCAGCTCAATGCGAGAACGAGACTGAATGGGAAGAAGACCTGGAGGGTCCTGTGGATCTGGATTTCTCTCCACACCCTGGCACACTGTCCCCTTTTTCCGTGGCTACGGAGGAGGTGGGGACTTTTTCAGTGGTGCTGCGTAGGGCGGCTCAGGCTCTTAACCTTGAGCTCCCTACTGTGCCTATCAGAACGAATCTTCTGACTGGAGGTGCTGCAGCCAGCGTCCTCCTCTGCAGAGCCGCTGCTGCCCTTCAATGAGGCACTCACTGATGTCCTATTGAGCACCTGGGGCAAGCCTAACACAGGGGTTCCTGTGGATAAGGGGGTGGCACGCCGTCATCGCCTGGCGCCGGGCGACCCCAGCTTCCTCACGCAACACCCAACACCTGAGAGTATGGTTGTCCAGGCCTCTGCCTCTCCGAGCACATTCCCTTCTGTTCCCCCGGACAAGAAATTTAAGAAACTGGAGCAGTTTGGAAAAAGATCTTCACTTCTGCCAGTTCAGGGTTGCGGGCGGTGAATACAGCGTGCCTGTTGGGCTGCTATTCACATTCCGTATGGGACACCATGGCACAGGTGCTTCCTCAGTGCCCGGTGGAGGCTCGGGCGGTGCTCTCCCAGGCTGTTACAGAGGGGAGAGATGCTGCAAAATTCACCATCCGTTGTGGACTTGACACAGCAGATTCCCTCGGCAGGGCGCTTTCCACAACGGTGGCGCTCCGTCGTTACGCTTGGCTCAAAACCACTGGCTTCCCCGGGGATGTCCAAAACACCCAGTTGGACATGCCTTTTGATGGCACACGCCTGTTTGGTGACAAGGCGGATAGTGCCCTGGAACGCTTTAAGGACTCTCGGGCTACGGCCCAGTCCTAGGGTCTCGCCACCACACGCACTCCCACGGGGTCTGCTTTTCGCTCCTTTCGAGGGCAGGGTCGAGGCATCCAAACGCGTTCCTTTCAGAGCCGCCGGCCTGCACAGCAGCAGTCTCAGCGTGGCCGAGGTCGGGGGGCCCGCTGAGGTGGGTCACGGGGCCAGTGGGCGGTTCAGTCCACCGCCGCCGCTGCCTCCAAACCTTCCTAGTCCGGTCTGTCAGGCCCACCAGACGCCAGTGGGTGGCAGGATTCGCCATCACCTCCCCCACTGGCGCACCATCACTTCAGACAGGTGGGTTCTGCAGATAGTCCGGGGGGCTACTCCCTCCCCTTCGAGTCTACCCCTCCAGCCATGCCACCTCAGTGCCACCGCATGTCGGGGGATCACTTGGCACATCTCCAGCAGGAAGTCACGGCCCTCTTAGCCAAGGGGGCCATCGAGCGCGTTCCGACGCCAGAAGTAGGTCGTGGTTGTTACTCCTACTACTTCGTGGTTCCGAAGAAGGACAAAGGTCTGCGTCCTATCTTAGACCTCCGGAACGTCAATCGCTTCCTCCGGAAGGAGAAGTTCAAGATGCTCACGCCTGCTCAGGTCTTGTCTGCCCTAGACCCGCAAGACTGGCTGGTAGCGTTGGACTTGCAGGATGCTTATTTTCATATTCCCATCCTGCCTGCCCACCGGCATTACCTACGGTTCACAGTAGGCCACGAGCACTTTCAGTTCACCGTACTCCCTTTTGGCCTTACCAGCGCCCCTCGGGTGTTCACAAAAGTGATGGCGGTGGTCGCAGCTCATCTGCGCCGATCGGGTGTTTCAGTCTTCCCCTATCTCGACGACTGGCTGTTGAAGGCGGGATCACCCCAGGCAGTCGTCTCCCACCTCCAGACTACGGCCGACCTCCTGCATTTGCTGGGGTTTTCCATCAACGTGCCGAAGTCACACCTGATTCCCTCTCAAAAGCTCCTCTTCATCGGAGCGGTTTTGGACACGGCGCAGTTCCGGGTTTATCCTCCCGAACAGCAAGTCCGGGACATTCGGGCTATGATTCCGATCTTTCGGCCCTGGTCCTGGGTGTCGGTCAGGAAGACCCTGAGGCTACTGGGCCTCATGGCCTCCTGCATCCTGCTGATCAATCATGCCAGATGGCATATGCGGGCTCTGCAGTGGGACCTGAAGTTCCAGTGGACGCAGCATCAGGGGAATCTGTCCGATTACGTCCACATCTCAGAGGGCACTGCACAGGACTTGCAGTGGTGGCTCACGGACCAGCGTTGGATCAGCGGCAGATCCCTCTCCCTTCCCCAACCGGAGCACACAGTGGTGACGGAGGCGTCCCTCCTGGGATGGGGCGGCCACATGGGAGAGGCGGAGATAAGAGGCCTCTGGTCTCCGGCGGAGTCCAAGCTCCATATCAACCTTTTGGAGCTCAGGGCGATCCTACTTGCACTGAAAGCATTCCTTCCCTCTGTCAAGGGAGAGTAGTGCAGGTGGCCACGGACAACACCACCGCCATGTGGTACTGCAACAAGCAGGGCGGTGTGGGGTCGTGGACCCTTGTCAGGGAGGCTCTACGTCTCTGGACGTGGCTGGAACGTCAAGGCATTTCCTTGGCGGTTCAACACCTGGCAGGTACCCTAAACGCCAGGGCGGACGAACTCAGCAGCAGGTGCATGTGGGATCACGAATGGCGTCCTCACTCAGAGGTGGCACAAGGTCTCTTTCAACAGTGGGGAGAGCCTTGGTTAGATCTATTCGCCACCGAAGAGAAGCGCAATGTCAGCAGTTCTGCGCGTTGGAGTTTCCAAGGCGGCACTAGCTCGGTGACGCTTTTCGTCGCGAGTGGAGTTCCGGTCTATTGTACGCCTTTCCGCCTATACCACTTCTATCCAGAGTGCTGAAGAAGATCAGACGCGACCGGGCCCAAGTCATTCTTGTGGCGCCGGACTGGGCTTGAAGAGTTTGGTATCCCGAGCTACTCAGTATGAGCGTAGATCCCCCGATCCGGCTGCCTCTTCGGGAGGATCTCCTGTTGCAGAACCAGGGGACGGTCCTCCACCCGAACCTGTCCAGCCTCCACCTCCTTGCGTGGAGATTGAGCGGCGACAGCTGATTCCATTTGACTTGCCTCCTGAAGTCTGTAATGTGATTCTGGCAGCCAGGCTTCCCTCCACTAAAACGGTATACGCCTGTCGGTGGAACAAATTTGTGGCATGGTGTGCAGCAAAAGCTGTAGATCCTCTTGCTGCCCCTCTTTCTGACGTCCTCTTGTTCCTTCTCTCTTTGGCCCAGCAGGGCTCTGCTCTGGGCACTATCAAGGGCTACCTTTCTCCTCTTTCAGCCTTTCTTAGGCTGCCTGATCAGCCCTCTCTTTTCAAGTCCCCTGTTGTTAACAGATTTCTCAGAGGCATTACTCACCTTTTCCCTCCTGTTCCTTTTGTCATGCCTCAGTGGGACTTGAACCTGGTTCTCACATACTTAATGTGCGCTCCCTTTGAGCCTCTTCATAACTGTCCTTTGCGGTTATTAACTTTGAAAACTGTGTTCCTGGTGGCCATCACTTCCGCTCGGCGGGTGAGTGAGCTCCAAGCTCTTTCCTGTAAACCTCCTTTCCTGGCGGTTCATCCGGACAAGGTGGTTCTTCGACCACGTCCCTCCTTTCTACCAAAAGTAGTCTCTGCCTTTCAACTCGGGCAAACTGTGACTCTGCCCACTTTCTTTCCGCCTCCGCACCCTTCAAGAGAATAGGAGAGGCTCCTCCGTCTGGACCCAAAACGTGCACTTTCGTTCCATCTCAGCCGCACACAGCAGTTCCGGGTGGATGACCAGCTCTTTGTTGGTTACGTGGGCGCCAAGAAAGGCCGGGCTGTGCACAAGAGGACTATCTCACGAATGGGTTGTCTTGTGCATTAAAGCCTGTTACTCTCTGGCTAAAAAGGAACCTCCGGTTGGGCTGCGCGCCCATTCTACCAGGGCGACAGCAGCTACTACAGCATTGGGACGTGGTGTCCCCCTGCAAGACATCTGTCAGGCGGCCACTTGGGCCTCATTGCATACTTTCACAAAGCTCTATTGCCTTGACAGTCAAGTCCGGAGAGACGGCTTCTTTGGCCGGTCGGTTCTCCGTGACTTTCTGGTGTGATTTCACTTCGCAGACCCACCACCGGGGATGGTATTGCTTGGGTATGTATTCTAAGGTAAGGAATCTATCACTAACGTGTCTCTTTCAGATGCACAAGTTACTTACTTGTGTAACGTATATATCTGTAAGAGACATTAGTTAGTGATAGATTCCTACCGCCCGCCCTCCTCCCCGTTCTGCGAACTGTTCTCTAGGGTTCAGGTCATCCTTTCAGGGCCCTAGTTCTATTGCACCAGTAGTCGGTCTCTGGCATGGCTCTGCGCTCCTGGAGTGGAAAAGTTGTGTACAGAACTGACGTCAGCGCGCATGGGCGCGTCTAAATAGCTCCCATGACGTCATCTCGGTGACCACGACGCCAGCGACGTACGCGGAGCAGTACGACGACGCCTACCGACGCGCAGGGGTATTGCTGACGAAAACTTTCCGGATCCAGTCTGACGCCTGGGGATATTCTAAGGTAAGGAATTTATCACTAACTAATGTCTCTTACAGATATATCGTTATACAAGTAAGTAACTTGTGCGTCAGGCTACAGGACCCGCTGACTCACCTGAGCCTATCCTCATGGAAGACATCCCGCCTTTTCCTGGCGTAGAGCTAGTGCTGATTTTGGTAGCCTCCCGGATGGTCGGCACATGTTGGTAGTCATGGCCAATTTTTCGATGTACCCAGAACTTGAGATCATGGAATCCACCACCGCTAGTCAAAAAATACCTCGTTTGGGAGAAAATCATGGCCACTCACGGCCTACTTAAAGAATGTACGTACTGACAACGGACCCCTTTTTTCAAGCCAGGAATTCACTGAATATCCACAATCCAGGGGTGTCATTCACCGGATGATCACGCCAAGATGGCCTCAAGCCAATGGGGAGGCCGAGCGCTCATGCGCACCCTAAACAAAGTACTCCAAATTGCGGTGGCCATCGGCCAGAAAGTGGATTGTGCTCTCTATGCGTTCCTGAGAGAGTATCGCCTAACTCCTCATATAACGACACAGGTCAGTTCAAGTGCTCTATGCATGAATCGCACCATGGGCGATGTCATTCCCTCTGTGGAGAAGCTGTCTTCTGTGCAACATCAGGTCGATGAGAACTTGCAGAAATACCGAATACGCAATGAGCACATGTCTCGGACTCGGCGGGCGAGACGTAGTGCAATCCAAGTAGGTGATCTGTTGCTGGTCAAAAGCAGACAGTCCTGAGGGAAGTTCACTCTACCTTTTGAGCACCAGCCATGGAAGGTGCAAGCAAGGAAAGGAACTATGGTTACTGCTCAGAGAGCCAGAGAGACCATCATGAGGAACATCTCATTCTTTAAGAAATTCCAGGCCCCTACAAGTGAGCTAGGAAGCTATCCAGAGACCTCATGGGATGTAGCCACACCTGCGGAGGGAGAACTGTTGGAAGAACTGTTGCCCAACGAGAGTCCAAACTCACCAGAACTGCCAGGAGTGGTTCCCTCACTGTCCGAGGGAATAGGACTCCGTCCATCTGCTGTGCCATCCAGTCCTGGTGCTGTGCCCTCTGCTGTCCTGCCGAGTGGAGCGGAGAGAGCGTCCAGTCGGCAACGAATGGAGAAACACCGTCTTCGGTCCCATCAGGCAAGATCTTAGTTTAACTGACGTTATACAGCATTAGATTGTTTGAAGTGATTCTAATTTCTCTCTCTCTCTCTCTCTCTCTCTCTCTCTCTCTCTCTCTCTCTCTCTCTCTCTCTCTCTCTCTATCTCTCACGTCAACGAGTGACCTGCAGTTTTGTTTGTTTTTCACTGTTGTAATTTTCCTCTGAGTAAAGGAGGACCGTTATGTTCACGTTGGTGGGCTCAACCAACGTGACAACAGCCAGAAGGGGTGTTTATGGCTCAGCCCCTGCTCGTCCAGTCAGGGCCGGACTGGGAACCGAAAGGGCCCTGCCAAGCTGCTCGGCCGGCCCCCTTGAGGGGGAGGAGGGGAGTGTGGCCGAGCTGTTTGTTAGGGCCGGTTTCGGCCGATTTTGTTACAGGGGGCTGATATTGCCGGCCCCCAGTAACAATAACGGCCTCCCAGGGACACAAAACCGGCCCCCACCATGGCGGCCCACCGGGGAAACGCCCGGTGCCCGCTATGGCCAGTCCGGCCTTGCGTCCAGTCGTAATGGTACAGACCATGATGTAGGGGAAGGGCGAATAAAGAAGCAACAGCACTTGAGCCGTGGCTATGGAGTAATTAGCAAAACGTTGTGGGCTCCGTTTATTGTCGCTATATTATTATCGGCCTGTATGCCTTTGCAGGTCCGGTAATACAACAACAGTCACTGAGACGACTGGACTGCATCAGGCTAGCCCTGATACCACACTCTCTATCTAACTCTTTTCACCAGTACTAACTATAACCCATACATGCCTACTGGCGCTTCCTTTTGCAGTGTGTGGTATTTACTGTGATAAAATCTGCCACCCCACCCTGAAAACACCCCAAGGTATATTACATTTCAATTTATTCTTTATAAAAATCCTAAACACAAAACTCTAGCTGTGAGTAGGGGTGTGCGAAGTTACAAAGATTTTTTACAACCTCTGCAAAGTTCATGCAAAATGTTTTTACTTTGTCAGATTTGTGTGAAAAGAGTTAGTGCAATTTATGTTTCAATGGGTAAACTTGCATGGAGAAAGTCTACACATATTTTCCATCTCAGCCAAGATCAGCTAGAGTGAAAATAATCTTGCAATGCAGTGAAAATTATCACTTGATGCACACCAAAACCCCTGAAGGCGAATTGAAATTGGGAAACTGAAAACTTGGTAAAGGGCGAAAATCAAGAATTTTGCAAAATATTTTGCATTCCATAGACTGCGAATAAAGGAAGCTTTCAAATGGATTGAGACAGAGGAGAACAGAGATTACAACATGGGCGTGTACATGCTAACCATTGCAGCAGTGAGGAAGCAGGTAGAACAAGAATGGATATGGATGTGAAAGATGGAAGCACCTCTATAAAATGTATCACTTCCGGTCAATGTTGAAGAACTAGTAAAACAGGATAACATTGATCTGCGGGGTCCAGCATTGGTCAACGAGGGCTGGATCCATTGCAGACTTTCTTAACTTCTTAAATAGTAATGACCCACCCTTGGAACAGCCTTTTTGATCTCTGGGCCAATTGCTGCTTAAGGCTCTTACTTTTTTGTACTAATAATGTCTGAGCCGAATTTGAGTGCTTCCTTTACCACATGTTATGGATTATAAAAGTACCTAATTTTAGTAATTTACCATGGAGGTGCCTCAGAAAATAGCCAAAATTTGGCAGTGTTTTGTTTTTTGAAAATGGGGAAAGTGCTGTACAAGAAACGTGTTTTTCCAAATCTTGCATCAACCGAAGGTTGAACTTTGCGGCACATGGTAATAACCAGAGGTTTTTATAAGGCGTTGATGTCAGAGTTTGAAAGTGCAGTGAATTGTAGTGATTCATGCAATGAGGATGGAGATTGGTTACCTGATGAAATATCTCAGACAAAATTATCGGCGACAAAAATATTGCCCAAAAAATATCCAGAACACAAAAACTGTTTTATACTTAGTATGTAAAGTCAAAAATATCAACAACAAAAATATAGAAGACCAATACCATCAATAAAAGAGTAAGTATATCATATCTGTACTATTATACACTAAATTAACATGTAAACATATAGTAACTTTAAACATATTACAGTTCAAAGAATATAATTCTAATATAAAAAATATATTTAAAAAGTATAGCCTACAAACAAAATAAAAATATTTGCTTTAAATGAATTGCAAAAGATAATAAATATACTAACAAATATTTAAACATAAGAATAAAAAACTAATATAGATTCATTATAATATCAAATACTAGCCACTAACAAAATTAAGAATGTATACAGTAATTTACATTAAAGTAGCTTTTAAAATAAAAACAAACATATATTAAAACAAGTTAAAACATTTAAAAAAACAAGACTATGGGCCTGATGTACGAACATTTCATTTCGTGAGTCTCTAATTGCGATTTCTTGCAACTTGCAATTAGAGACTCGCAAAATGAAATGTACTAATGTGTCTCAGATAGCGATTCCTAATGGGGTAGCAATTGACCTGCCTTATCAATATTCATGAGGCAGGTCGCAAATTGCGACCCATTATGAATGGGCAATAACACAGGGATGGTGGCCTGATGGGGACAGCAGACCACCATGTCTGTGTTTGCTTTTAAATAAAGCAACAATTTTTTTTTAATTCAGCCCGTTGTACTTAAAGGAAAATGGGATGTGTTTCAAAAAGAAAAATGAAACTTTCCGGTTTCATTTTTTAAGGGTAGGCAGTGGTCCCTAGGACCACTGGCTGCTCTTAAAAATGTTTTGCACAAAGAGAAAGGGCTCCCTTGGGGACCCCTTCCCGTTTGCGACTGGTTTACCACCTACTTGAAGTAGGTGGCAAACTGCAATTGTTTTGCGACCGCATTTCGGTCCCATATCAATCATACATAAATATAAAATTTCTTGCCACAATTTAATAACTAAATAAACTGATCAACCAATTAACAATTAAAACACAACAAATAATTAGAATAACAATTACTTAATAGAATCATAAATTTATAATGTAAATACATAAAAACAAATCCCCTACAAGCAACCTGGTACTAAATTAACAATTTCTAATTCAATTTCAATCTACAAACTATACTAAACAAATTAAACACAAATATTATAACATTAATCATTTATAATACAAAAGTAACTAATATTTATCTTTTTATATCTAAAAACTATGGGGATGATTATGATAGTGAGCGGTCAGACCGATTCCCACTATTGACAAGCAGGCAGCAGTCCGACTGCTGCATTACGATGTGACCGCCTGGCTGGCAGTTGCAAAGTGCTCCTTTTCACGTGCTGCAGCCAAGGAAAAGAGCCGCAGCACAACCTGCCATGAAAAGGAGCACTTCCTGCACGTCCATGGACCGTGTGCCATGCATCATGTGGTGCATGGTACATGGTGCATGTAGGTACTTGGGGGCACTACATGTTCCCCCAGGGCCACTTTACAATTGCCCACGATGGACGGGGGCCCTGTTTGGGACCCCAAATTCAGTCTCCGACAGCCTTGTCATGGCGGTCTTCCCGCCATGAAAAGGCTGTGGGAAAGGAATATTGTAATCCCAATGGCGGATCACTGATGCTGGTGGAGGTCTTCCCCTCGACCGCTGTGGGTCCGACTGCCAGTATTATGATCCGGCTGTTAGACCGAAGGGCTGTCAGCGGGCGGACCATCACCGACAGCCTGTAGGTGGTGGTCCGCACGCCATCATAATCAGGCCCTATGTTATGTACAATATATTAACAAGCATTTTCAATGCAATAGGTCTCGCATTTACGCAAGTTTGAGCTATTGACATTGCAAATGACTGCCTTTTATTTTTGTTTTCGTTTTTAAAACATAAATAAAGGCATTGTCACTTACAATGCCAATAGTTTAAACTCGCGTAAATGTGAGACCTATTGCATTGCAAATGCTTGTTTTGGGGTCTGGCTTGACAGCACTAGAGTGGGTCTTTGGCACTGCCCACATGTTGGAGCCAGGAGCACATATTTTTATTGGGCAAAAATTGTGTGCTTCCATAAAAAAAAAAAATTGCTGCTTCAGTGTGGGGTTTATTTTGTTACAAGCCAATGGATTGGGTTTAATGTGGAACATTACCTGTAGTATAAACCACAAGAGAATCATTAGATTATGTGAAAAGGCATCTGGTTCTGTCCCTAGTGTATGGATCTGTCGATTCATTTAATGAGCCTCTTTAAGACCAAACCAACTTCTTTCCACCCTCTTGGATGAACACTTTAGTAGTCGACTGATGTAACCCACAGATAATGTTTTTCTTCGTATAAGCAACTGGCAGACTTTGTTATATTACACCGTCTTTGGTTATATTCTGTGTTATCGTTTTAGCTGAGCACTAGTACTTTTTCACATTGAGCATAAAACAGCTTTTATTTATTACCATGCTTAAGAAACTCAACAACTAATAAGCTATTTCCGAATTCTCATTGCTGCATGAAGAGCAGCATCTGCATTTCCACATGTTTATCTGTTTTTGTAAATTGGTGAATTACAATATTCTTCTGATGGATGCACTGGTCCCAGTAACGAATTGACGAAATCAGTTTATAATGCTGAATTTCATTATAGTTTGCGTGTGCAATTTGCTTTTATACCGTCGGAAGTCCTGAAATGCATATCATGAAATATGCTCTTGGTTATACCATATTGTGTTGAAGTATGTAATATTGTTCTGGGCATAGAGTACTACTGCAAACCAAATGTAATGTTAAGGAACATGAAGATATGATTGAATTTATAAACCATAAATTTTATTTTTTGCCTAGCATGCAAGCAACCATGGTGGTGTCTAGCCAAGACCTAAAAATATAATGTATTTAAAAATTAATTCAAAATAAATACAAGGACTGCCAACATCCTTTGTCTGTTCAGGTGTTACATTTTGCTTCCACTCATCCTTTTTCCTTATAACCTGTCCACAGCCGATTTAAAATGAAGTCACTTTGTGCCAGGGCTATCGTGCTTTGGCTGATGGGTGTATCCTTTATTTTCATATTTTGCCAATTTTTAGGTCGAGGCTTACCAGACCGCACAGCTGCTTGGTTTGCAAACTACTACTTGGGGACATTCTGAAAGCTTCCATGGGAATGCGTTCCACCCATTGCTTCCCATTAGCCCATGTTTTGTAACTCACGTTTCCTTGCTTTCTATTTGCTTGTTTTAGGCTGTCCAGCTTATGTTCGTCCCACCCTGAGGGCCATAGTCTATTTACTGTATTCTTCCACGAGTGTTCACTTACTGTAAGCAGGCTTTTAAATCTTGTTTTTATCTTGTCATGTTTGTTGTGCATTCAAAGACAGAGGTCAAATGTCAGGTCTTCCGAGGGAGCTTGGTGTTTACTTTTCTTTCTCTTACTTCAGAGTACGAGGATTTGTGACCATGCTCCTGTGAAAGGAGCAGCTTTTTTATAGTACATAACAAACTTTTAAATGTCTAACTGAGCTATGCAGATATTCCAGAATATATCCGAATTAAGAAAGCACAAATAAAGCACATTGTTTTGAAATTCTGAACTGTGGTGGAAGCAAATTTTAACCCGATCAAAACAAATCAATACACTAGGTAATGACACACATTGCTTGTGCGCTGTATAGTTTTATCAGTAAAACTGTATGTGTGCAAACGTAATGGTCATTTCAATTGAAAATGTGTTATCTATAATCACAGTGTGCTACCACACCATGCATACTCCACACTGCCACTCCACAACACTATACTCTATTCCATGACACTGACACTCTGCGGCCTTCCACTGTACGCCGAGCCCCTCCAGCCACTATATGCCACGCCCCTCCTTCCACTTTACTCCACACCCCTCCATCAACTCTACGCTTCTAATGTTTAGCCATGCTGGTGTAAAACATGGCTAAAACACATTGGCAAAGCCAATAGCTCTTGCATAAATGAGACCTATCTGCTTTGCCAATGCTTGTTCATGTTGCATTTGTTAGAAAAAAATATACGCTCTCAATGCCAGACCTAATGGCTTTGCCAAAGTTTATTAGAAAAAGTAATTGAAGTGTTGAATGTGCAGTCTTACATCTACTTATACCTTGTTAGTCATCTATTTCTATTATGTGATTAGTTTAATTAAATTCAGCACACTACAGTGTTAGCTTTTCTGGTCGCTTTCTTAATGCATACGAGGGATTTTTAAGCTCTAAACGTAGTTTTTACCTCTATACGTCGTTAATGTGCATGAAGCTTGTGCTGCCATATGGATATGCATGTCAACTTTCATTCATAAACACTTCCTTTGAGAACTTGATCAACGGCAGCCAGGTTCCATGGCAGCCCTTTTCTCATAATGATAATCATCTGAAGCTTTGCAGTCTCTTGGGAGCTGTTGAGGTTACAATGCTGGTCTGCCAAATAATCGTGTCATGACTAGCATTTATCAAATTAGTGTTTTAGTTAACTTGTGTGCCTCCATTGAAATTGAGTGATCCAAACCTATTGAAGCGGTAGTACTGAAATGAAATATTTTACTTGTAATCGGTAAAAGTCGATCACTGCAGTGTTCCTTGTTATAAATGAACATGCATTAAATTAGTTGTTTGTTTTCAGTCTGGGAGCCAGCGACTGACTAAATAACTTGGTTGCCATTAATGTTTGACACTGCATCTTCTGCAAAGATTGAAAACCTTAGTTAGAATTTGTCGTCATTTGGTTTTGTGCTAGATGTGACTGTTACGTGTAGTCTAAATGGAATGGGTGTGAAGAGATTACCTACCGTGTGTAGTGTACTAGTGTTCTGTTTTGAGCGGCGCCGCTTTTCTGTCTTTGAGGTTTCTTAATCCGATTTCGTTTTTAATCCTTTAGCACGTGTTCCAAGTTGTTAATTTATGCATCCAAATGGTTGCTTGGTGGTGTGGAGGTCTTGTAAAAGCACACATGTCCATCTTGAGCCTGCCATAGACGTGTGGAAAGTGTGCATGTCAACACAGCCATGTCACATCGTCTGCAAAAATTATAAAAATAAATTGTTGTATGGACATATACCGAAGCCCCTTTGTTTTGCATTGTAAGGCCGCGAAACACATGAACAGCATGCGTGAGAATCGAAAGCACATGCCATCTGTGCATAAGTTGAAGATCGACAGGAGTGAGGTGGTGAAAGGGACAGGCAAGCAGCAAACGGAACGTGTATGCTGGGAAAATCACTTAACCAAAAAGTCTATATGCCGTGCCTCCCGTGTAGCAGTAAGCACTATGGGGGGCTGCTCTACGGCAAAAACTTGGAATTTCAAGCACCGTAGCAATACATTGGTGAAGGTGCGTTTCACAGATTATGCTTAATTGACGCACATTTATTTTCACGGGTACACATAAGCGTTAATCCACTAACGCACACAATTACCTGACGGCCCCTCGTGCTTCATAGGTGGCGTCGTGATACCCAGCTCCCCAGAAACGTCAGGTGCTTCCTAACGAGAGGCGTCAGTGGCCCGCTCCACTCGCGCCCAGCTCTGCTGACTCGGAGGCTTCGCGGCACACGCCGAGGAGAAGATTTGCTGCCATTTAGGTGCGAAATGGTCATGAAAGCACGGCGCACGCAGGAAGTGAAGATGCGCGTGTCTGGTTTGACGCGTAGACACGCGCTCTCTTTACAAGCAGCAATGGGGTGACTGACGGAACAACGCAGCTCCGTAAGCTGCGCACGTGCAACCGTGCACACGTGGTGTTTGAAAAGATAAAATGAAGTATCGTTCCTGCCCGTGCGGAGGCTAAAGGCCCTGGCTCGTCCATCCGACTGTATAATCAACCCCAGCCGAAAACCAGCCGAACGCGGGAATCGAAACTAGTGGTGCGCGCGCACCACAGAGGAGCGGGGGGAGGGAGCGCGGCAGCGGCAGCGAGGCGAACGCGCGCTGCTGCGCGTTCTGGCCACCGTCGGGAATGGGAGGAGCAAAGGCGGGACATGCGCCCGCCTTTGCTCCATCGCGTGCGTTTTTTAAAACGCACGCTCCAGCCAATGTGGGCTTCTGAAAACAAAACCACACGCACGAGCGTGTGGGTCGCTTTCAGAAGCCCTTCTAAGGTCTCGGCTGCGCGAGCAGTGCTGCGCACTGCAACGCTAGGCGCGAGACCTAAAAAGGTATATTGAATAACTAAAAAGATTATATTTTTAACCTTTTATATTCTGTTTCACAATATTTTTGACATCACAATATTTGTGATCCGCAATATTTTTTTATGATATTTTGTCAAAATACCTGAAGCTTATCAAAAAGCCTTTACTTGTTTTTATCCAGGAGAGTGGCAACCATGAGATTTAGCACACATAAGCACACATAAGCTCGGCGCAGCAAAAAAGCTTGCGGCGCAGCGCTGTGTCATTTTTTTGTAAGTGAGGCCCCTGGTCTTTAGTAGGTCAGGGAGATCTGGAGACCCTCAGGTCCACGCAGGATGGCTATGAACACACTCCTTTGGTAAACTGCTTTTACTGGGAGGGTCCTCTCCTGGACTCAGTGGCAGGGCTTCTCCTACTCAGGCAGACCTTTCTTTTAGGACAAGGTACTCCTCTTTTTTCCTCTCAGCAGTCAAGCAGGCTCCCAGGTCTTAGGCAGAGTCACAATTTTCCAGCAATTTCCACTGGGATTTTGGTTATCAGTGATCCCAGTCCCTGGATCACAGCAGCACTTGGAGCACTTGGCAGAATACTCCTGTTCTTAAGCAGTGACACATCTTAAAACTGGGAACAAGTGGGAAGGTTTGTATCCAACTTTTGGACATATTTTTCGGAGAGAGAGTGTGGATACACTATCTACAGTTCAAGAACAGGTTCGAGGTGGATCATTTTCATAACTTCATCTTCTTTCTACAGTGCAGATAATTCTTTGTGTAAGGTGATGGCTCACACAGCAGGTAGTGACTATGCTGGCTCCAAGCAGGAGTACAAGGAGTGTGAGGCTCCACACGTGTCGGTCACCAGTCTTCCTGGCCACTCGAGGGAAGACAAAGGCCCAGTCCATGTCTTGAAACCTCTCTCCCTATAGCAATTGAATCTGCTGGCCCAAACCCTTCCTCCTACTGTCACACAAATGGCAGTTCTCATCAAGGACTAATTAGGCATTCCCTGCTAAATAGATCACATAGACGGTCCAAAGGCATACCTCTCTCCTTTTCTCCACACCTCCGTGTTTGGGGACTACACCCTCCAGTTTAGGAATGCAGGCAGTACACTACAATTGTCTGTGAAGGCGGTATTAACTCCTCCATCTTGTTTCAAGTCAAAACCAGGGGGAATTCTAAATAGACCCAATTGCTACAGCATTCTTACACTCACAACCAACATGGATTTCTGCTAGCAGTCACCGTACAAGCAACATACACTCACACACACACACAAAGGGATGTTAGCAAAAGGTTTTGACATAATACATGAGCAGAACTTTACATGGGCAGGCCGACAGGCATCATGCTCTGTTTTGGAACAGAAAAAAAGGCCTGTCTAGGTACTAAGAATTTCAAAAACTATATCCTGACACCACAGTTCACTGTATATTTCTCAGGGATACACAATAGTCTCATGTCACTCAAGGGGTATGCTTTTGGCACTCCCACCTTAACTATTCATACATCAAAGATCTGGCATTAGCAGGCACTTTCTCAATTATTTATTGTCTATAGGATTAGAGTGGGGAAGATATTCTTATCTATGCCCACGGCCAGCTATTCAATAGCACAATACAGCCAAATCCTCCGTGCCCACTGGTTTTAAAACAGTTATAGAAAAAGAAAAAGTAAAGAAAGAAAAGTGGTCAGTCAATTCACTCAGAACATAACATACCCCCTCTGTTTAAGTGTATGTGTGCTAGAAAAATGTGTAGAGAAAAGAGAAAGTATCTCATGTGCGCACCACCAGAGGAGCTACTAGTAGGTTCTCACCAGCTTGCCCACGTTTTGTCATCATTGATAACTTTCTCAAATGAAAACAAGTGTAATGTGTCCAGTGAAGGAAAAAAGTATGAAAGAAAGAATCAAGACTCCGTGAAAAAATGAGACTCGAGAAGTCTCTATTAAAATTGGGCTAGACTCACACGCAACCTTGTCACTTTTATTCCGAACTGTGAGTCTGCACAAGGTTAAAAACACAGCATGTTGTAGACCACTTTAAGGACGGCCAACATGTTTCATTGCCAGTTATATATTAGCGGCAATTTCTACCAGTAGCTCCTCTGGTGGTGCACACGTGAGATACTTTGACTTTTCTCTACACATTTTTCTAGCACACATACACTTAAACAGAGTGGGTATGTTATGTTCTGAGTGAATTGATTGACCACTTTTCTTTCTTTACTTTTTCTTTTTCTATAACTGTTTTAAAACCAGTGGGCACAGAGGATTTGGCTGTATTGTGCTATTGAATGGCTGGCCGTGGGCATAGATAAGAATATCTTCCTCACTCTAATCCTATATACAATAAATAATTGAGAAAGTGCCTGCTAATGCCAGATCTTTGATGTATGAATAGATGTTGATTGGAGGGTGATCTGGCACGTTTTTGCCCTCTATAGCTCCTTATTGAAAGCACTCCCACCTTAACCTCAGAGCCAAGCCTCGGCCTCAGCGTGCATACAGGTTATCATGGGTGATGGGCCACATGAAAGCCAGGGTACCAGATTCACTTACATTTGGGAAATTCAGAGTAGAATTGCATGTCTATTACTGTGCAGAAGGCATTTGATTCTCAGCAATGATGGAGCCCTTATGTTCCTGGGGCACCATGGCAGTCAAGGGTGTATGAGCTCCAGTTGCATCAATTGGAGCTGGTCACTGCTGGTGTCCTGGGGCCACAGTACTATTGGACCCTAAACTGGATAACCAAGAACTCCTCTCCAGCACTTTACTCTCTCAGGGTAGCAAGGCAAAGCAGTCCAAGGCCTACTCAAGGGGGTGAGGTGGATTAGACATTCAGAATACAGTATACTCTGTAATACCTGCTAATAGGATCAATGTCCTGTCTTACTTTATAAACTAAAAGTACTTTAAGAAACAAGAAAAAAATATAACACATGTAAAACTGAGGTGCACAGTGAAAACCAGAAGTATCTACAATTCTCTGGACCAGAGTACTGTCCCCAACCAGTAATATGGTGCCTAGACACTAAGCACTATAAAAATACAATTAGCATTGCATTCTACAGACCATACCGCACAGGGTTACTCTTACTTACAGGTACCAATACATGTAATGCAGTAATGTAGTTTCAGCAGTAGATATTAAGTCAAATGTTACTTGTCCACCCACTGTCCCACCACCCAAAGAAATAGAAGTGCCAACTCTCCCTTAGTGAGGACACCTGTGTCAGTGGTTTGGATAGGTGAGCCTGGTGTCTTGGCACAGTTACTGGAGTTCCACTAGTCCAGTAACCACTAGGCTAGCTGTAGGAGGGTAGGGGCTTGCCAGGGTGCCAGTCCAACCTGATACCCTCAGATTACGCAAACAAGGTGGGGGCCTGTACCACAGAGCCCTCTGGTCAAAGTCTAGATGTTCTAATAGAGGGGCACCCACGGGGACGGTGCTGCTTGCTACAAGTCCAGGACAAGCAAGAACAAAGCTGGAAACTATGCAAGTCCTGAGCCTGAGACCAAGGGTTCATATGGTAAGTTCTTCAGCATGGCACTCTTACCCTAGTTACAAATGGTGACTGGATGGAACCCACAGGCTCCCACAACACAGGGGAGGGGTCACGGGCAAGCAGCCTCACCTTCAATTACAATATGGAGCGTCCCCTGTCTCCCTTGATGTTGATGTGTGGCAAGTTTCCTTATCTTGAGCAGCTGTCAGAAGTCTCCTTGTGTTCCAAAGCACAAATAGCCTCCACAAGCCTCAGACAGCTCGTTCTCTGCTGGGATGCGCCTGTTGCATAGGCACTGGAACTAGGGGTGCAGATGTGCTGCAGCACCCCCAAAATAACCATATTGGAGTTCCGAAGGTGAATGAGCATTAAAGATAACTTTAATTTTTGTTTTTATCTTGTCACATTTGCTGCACGGTCAAAGACAGAAATCCAATGTCATTCTATGTCTTCTTGCAAATTTCTGCTTATTCTTTCAACAAAGAGACTGGTGTTTATTTTTCTTTCTCTTGATTCAAAGTCTGAGGATTTTTTAAAGTGAACTATGTGACAATCTTGCTTGTGAGAAGGGAAAGGCTGTAGGATGTCGTTTTCTTCTAACCCTCAACAAAATGTAAACACCTATAAATGAATTGTACAACTATTTTATAATAAATAAAAAGTTAAGAAAGTACAAATGAAGCACTTTTTTCTAATTAAATGTGATGAAAACAAAGATTTCAATAAGATCAAAACAAATCAAGACACTTTACTTGGTGATGCACAAATGACAAATATTTGTTAAAACTTAATATCCCCACATTATCGTTTGTACGCTATATAGTTTTATCAATAAAACTGTATGTAGGTGCAAATTTAGTGCTAATTTCAATGTAGCATGTGCAATCTGTAAATGACAGTGTGCTACCACACATTGAGGTAGTAATATATTTGTGACTGTGTGCTCCTAAATGCACCACCGGATGCATACCACACCCATGCCACTCTCCTGCTGAATGGCCGTGGTTCATGTGCGACACCTGTTCTTTGTTTGATGCATGGATTTTTCAGAATCTCTATAATTTCAGTGATGTAGCATTGATGGCAGCACCCCCACTCTGAAAATTGTTCCAGCACCACTGGCCTTATGAACTGCAACTCGGGTCCTTCCATCACACTGGCAAATTCCTTTCACAGGTAATCTGTCACAAAGACACCTTCGTAAGTTCAAACCCTATCACTGGGTCTGAAAGGAGACTCCTGGATCTTGGCTTCTTCGATGACCACTTGTGAGTGCCTTGTGGGAAAAAGAGAACAGCCTTGAATAGCCTACTGGCTGATGAGGCCAGACATTTATCATTCCCCGAGTTAAGGCTAACTTAATCAGAGGGTCCGCTGCCTTTGCATCTCAAGAGCCCCTTCAATCCTGGGGCAATTTTCCTGCATGTTCACTGCATGATAAGTACATGATCAATCTGTGGGAGAAGGGCGCCCCCATTATCTTGGTACTTGTGCGGCCTATCCCCAGAGAGGAATTTAATTAACTCCCTGCCAGAAGACCTTGACCCTCACTCAGCACAAAGGGAGGTGGTTGGTCATCTTAGCAGAGGGCATCCTGGATTTTATTTTTTAAGTTTGAGTTTATTTAGAAACAATGAACAGCATTTAGTAATGGCATAAACAATAAGGACAAAATTCAACAAAGATTGAAAAACATGATATATCAGAAAACGTACAATAGAACTATTAAAAAAGATATAGAGCGAAATAAATATACATCTTATGCTGTAAAAAAACTGTTGAAATGCATAAAATAGTTTAAGGGGGATCAGTAGGCGAGAGAGATGGAATCAAGGGAAAATGGTATCTGTAATAGAGGTAAAAATAGCAAAAGAAACTTTAGACATATTAAAAGAGAGAAACAACTTTGGGTATATGCATTTATAAAACTATAGAAAAGTGTATGAAAAAAAGAAAAGAGATAAATTCAAGGTGGTTTTTGCACTTCAGTAGAAATATAAATGGTTTTGCTGGCAAGTAAACTAGATTGTGATAAAAAATTAGCTAGCGGGAGCCATAAAAGATCTCGTTTTATAGCTAAGGATATGGGCGAGACATAATTTGTATTCAACCCATGATGAAAAAGAAACAGAATCTCACCAATATTGGAAAGTAACATTGTGAGCCTGTTTCCAATTAGATGTTATTAAGTGAAAAGCACCAGTCAGCAGTAAATCCATTGATTTATGACAGTGAGTTCATTAAAACCAATGAGGAGCTAGACTTCCCAAGAAGATATTTGAAAAGGGAATAGCAACTTTAAAAATCTTGTTAATTTCTTGCCATACTAGCTTTCAAAATTGGAGAATAGAAGGACACTCAAACAACATATGTTTTAAATCTGCATTTGAAGAATTACAGGACCAGCAAGACGAACTTAAATCCATATGATTTTAAGTTCATGGGAGTAACTAATAAACGATGGTAGACAAAGTACAGAATTTGTAAAGTGTTTGCAGCCTGTGTAGATTTATGAAGTTTAAGCCAAATGTTATCCCACAGAGCAACTGGCAAAAGATCAGTAAATCTGTTTCCCATGCCAACTCAGTCTTTGATTTAATTCTGTTGGTAGTAGCGTTTAGCAGTTTATAAATCGTAGAGGTCGAGGGATTGGAAGTTAACAGTGGAAACAATTTAACAGATTTAGCACGAGGAGAACATATTTGGGGTAATGTTGAGATATAATAAGTTAAGGAAGTGTGACGGAGTTCATATTGTGATCTAAATGTAGATGGCAAGGAAAATGTAGTTTTGAGGTCAAGAAAAGATAAAGGTTGATTATTATTGAAAAGCTGTGATAGCCTACACAATCCCCTATCTCTCCCAAGTTTTCCAAGATTTAGAACAATTTTTAATCCAAATGTTTCTATTATACCAAATGAATTGTTGTTGAATAGTAGCAACCAAAGTAAAGGTAGAAGGAAGGAGAAGAGTCAAAATGGTATGAGAACGGCCAATGATTGGAGTACACGTTAGTGAAATATTTTCTGTAAAAGCCAATATTTCTTTAAAATCAAAAGGGAAAATAAGACACTCTTCTAACAATATCCATAACGGAGTATTAGGAGAGGAATCTTGAGCGAGCCAATGAGCAGATTGTTTAATGGGAAAATGCATAATGGTACTTCTTAAAATTTGGAAATATAAGATTCTTTTGAATGTATCTTTTTTAAAAAGCTGATTGAGCTATACGGGGAGATTTTCCTTTCCAAAGAAATTTAGACAAGAGAGAGTCTATTTTTTTAAATAGTAATCAGGTATATGAAGTGGAATTATGGAAATGATGTATCATGGGAGTGAGCATCATTTTAATAGAATCCATTCTGCCCCACCAAGAAAGAAAGAGTTGGTGCCAATGTATAGGTATATCATTCAAAGTCTTTGTAATACAATCAAAATTTAATTTGACCGTGTCTTTAATTGTCTGTTCAAACCATAATCTGGTATATTTTATTTTTATAGGCTGCCAAGTGAAATTTGAGTGAGCAAAGTGTAATGTTTATTACATAAAACATTACATGGCAATATTTCAGATTAATTAGCATTTAGCTGGTATCCTAATAATTGGGAAAAAATGAATACTTCCTTGAGGAAAGGAGGAAGGGATGTAGTAGGGTTGGAACAGTATAAAAGGATGTGGTCAGTATAAACTGACATTTTGATTTGCTGCTCTGCAATTGGCAATCCTGAAATGTTTGGGTCTTGTAGAATTTTGGTTAAAATGGCTTCTACTGCAATAATAAGCAAAAGGGGTGAAAAGGGGCAACCGTTTAAAAAAAAAAAAATCTTTTTATTTGAAGAACAGAAGTGCAGGTGTAGCATGGTATGTAAGATTTAGAGTGCATCATCATGGAACAGTACATAATATCATAAAATAGAGGCATCAGGACATCCCTCAAGTATGCACAGGTCCCCCCAAGTATACTCTGTCCCCAGGTTCCAATGCCACCAATCTCTCACCCTCGCCGCCTACCGCAACGCTACCCCAGGCCCACATCATCCTCTTAGCACCAACTGCCCCAAACCTTCTTCCATTCTTGGACACAACCCCTGCCCTGGTATACCACTTTTTCGACCCATTGGCACCAGTCCATATCTCTCTCCATGTCATGAATCCCGGGAGGCATTGACACGCCCCATGCTTTTGCTATATTCCTTTTTGCCACTCTAGCCCCGATCACCACCTATAGTTTTGTATATTTAGACCAAGCACGCTCCCTGTGTATATTCAGAAGAAGCCATTTGGCATCCTTCTGGACCTCTATAGATGCTACTCTGGATATTAATCTTGTTACGCTCCCCCAAAAAGACTGGATAAGCAGACAGGCCCATAATACATGTATAAATGGACCCACTTGACCATAGCCGCTTATGCAGTGTTGTGTAGGTGCCCGTCCTATCTTGTGTGACAGTGTTGTCGAGTAATATGACCTATATAGGATGTGGAGCTGGATCAGACGAAAACCTTCCCTTATCGCTATTACCCTTGGGCCCTGCAACACCTCACTCCACTCCTTATCATCCATTTCTCCTAAATCCACCTCCGAAGTGGTCTCTGAGGGAGCTCGGTGTGTTCAGAGTGTTGTTCATGATTTTCTTACATATTAGGGATATGGCCTTATCTGGCAAATGGTCGGATAAGGGGCAACCTTAACGTACTCATCTAAACAAAGGAAAATAATCAGAGATAATGCCATCAACAAAAAGAGCAGCTTTAGGGCCTGTATACAATAAAGAAATTAAAGTAAGCAATTTCAATGCATGAAACAAAAATTCCTAACCAATACTGGCAAAGGCATTTTCTGCATCCAAAGCAATAGCAGCCAGAGGATAATCCAATGCGGATGCCTTACCTAAGATATTGAAAAAGACACGAGCATTATCAGATGCCAATCAGCCTTTGACAAAAAAAATCTGGGCCTAAGAGATCCGGTAGAATAGGATCAATACGTAATGCTAAACTTTTGGTGACAATTTTGTAATCATTATTAACTAAAGAAATAGGGCAGTCATTTTTACATTGTGATAGATCCTTATTTTCTTTTGGGATTAGACAAATCATGGCTTTCTGGAAAGTGCCTTGAGAGGCGCTCTTATTAATGAAAAAATGAAACAAAATTAAAAGGTTAGGACGAGTTTTGCAAAATGACTGTAAAATTCAATGGTAAAACCATCCCTCTTTGTATGGTAGAAACTGCATGAGTGATTTATGGTAAATGGATGTCTGTATCCAATAATTCAAAATCAATATGTTAGGATTGGAGGGGTGCAATAGATTGAAAATAATTGGTAAAATCTGATTGCGAAGGTTGTGTTTCTGGGGAGTATAGAGTCGGATAAAAATTGACAAATTCACGTAAAATATCTTTGTCTTTAAATAGAAAAGCCCTTTCGTTATTTACAAAAGATTCTATTTTAGTTCCATCTTTTTTGACTTTTAAATATATCACGAGTAACTTCCCCATCTTACTTTGGTCACCATAATATCTTGCACTACTCTTCAATAAATAAGTAGAAGCGGCATTTGTTGTTATTCTATTAAAAGTTAATTTGGCGTCTATTAAGCTTTGTAAGGAAGCTTCATTTTTGAAATGATAATAGGTGTATTCACAAGAAGTAGGTTCGACTGAGTTTTCATGAGTTTTTTATTGTGTGAGACAAAATAATAATAAAACCTCGAGCTACTGTTTAAAAGAATCCTGGTCACATCATGGCGAACGAAGAGTCCGTTGTGGTGTTGGCAATGAAAAACTCAGAAGCAAAATCTTCAAAATGAGAGGTAAAATTAGCATCTAACAACAGGGAATTATTAAAAGGCCATTTTTCTGAATGTGGTAAGAAGGTTATAAAATCTAAATCAGTGTACACTCGAGCATGGTCTGATATTAAAATTGCGCCTATACCTGTATTAAGGGTATATTGAACTAAGGATTAATTGAGAAAGAGATAATCTATTTCAGATTGAGAGTGATGAGGTGCCGAATAGAATGTATATTCACGAAGATCTGGATGGCATAGTCTTCAAATATCAACTAAGGATTCGCGTTTAATGGGCGATTGAAATTGTGTATGCATTTTATTAGGAACAAATTTGACTTTAAAGTGTCTGTCTAATATGGGGTCACTATCTTGATTGCCGTCACCACCAAATATAATATAATTGTCATTACACTGAACCAGTGTGTTCGAGATAGTAGTCCAGAATGTAGTATGAACAGAGATTGGTCCATAAACATTAAAATATAATGTAATTGGTTATCGGTAAGTAGTTTAACAATAAGCCATCTACCTTCAGAGCCATGTTCTTAGGTAATAACCAAGAGTTTCAATATTTTATGACAAAGAATCAGTACTCCGTTCTTTTTCCCCATTGCAGGCAAGACAAAAACATTTCTAACCCAGCATTTTTAAGTCTCGCTTACGCAGCGCGCATGCGCTGCATAGGAAATAGACCTTTTGAAATCGATCCGGTTTTGCAGGCAAAAACGTGCACGTGTTGCATTGCTTTGAATGGCAACGCGTGCACGTTTGGCATTCTCTGCGGGAGCGAGCTTTAAAACCATCTGTTTGTAATTAACTGATGGTTTCAAAGCTCGCTCCCACAAGGGAAACAGGCGCAGGCCCCCTCCCCCTGCTGCCTCCTCCTCTCCTCTTCAAACTTCCGAGGCGCGCGCGCGCTTGTTTCATTTGGCACGCCTCTACTAAAGGACTTTTCTGTAAATGCCATGCCTCTCATTTGTCCATTTTCCACGTTTTTCATTGTAAGGTGGCGTTGCAGAGTTGGCGCTTCCAAGGTGCCCACGTTGAAGAAGAAACTCTGTTGCGTTTCCCGTGATGTCCGCCGCGCTCTAGGAACCAGTGAAAAAAAAAACTATTGCTTTGCCTCGTGCCCATTGCAAGAAGCCTGCAGCAGAAACATCCGTAATGCGAACATTTTACGAGACACTTACAATCGGTCTTTTCCCCTCATCCATAATGAACCTGGATAGAGCGGTTGGCTTTTTCTTTCTCATCATCATTTCTTTTTAACCTCATGAGAAGATGCAGAGTGTTTTGCCTCCAGGACACCCGTGCGATTGGTTAACAAATGATTCCCATCACAGTTACTGTGTAAGAAGGGTGATTGTATTACATCCGATCCGAGGGAAAGCGAGCAGACCCTGTATTCGGTTCATTTTCTCTAGTGAAGTGTTTGTCTCCCAAAGATATAATGGAAGCAACAGAACAGTGACAATTTTAGAACGACAATTCATAAAAAACACTTTGCATTTCTCGCGCCCTGGCACGCGCAGGCGGTTCCACCTTCTCGTCGTTGCTCGTTGAAGGTGCTGGATTTGCTGGGGCTTGAAGGTGCTGTCCCTTGCTCTTTTTTTCAAATGTTTTGGGGGTGGGCGACCTTCTCGCACCGAAAATAAACCTATAGTTCACTTGTCGCTGCCACGGGAGACATCGGTAGAAATGTGTTATCTAGCTCTTGTTTAGTGCACTGCTTGCACTAGTATTGTTTGGTTGCATTGACGCAGGCGCATCGGTGTGTTGATTTGGTGTGCGTGGTTGTAGCGTGTCCCGTGGAACTGGGTGTGATGCCTGCGGTTGCGACGTGTGGTATGGTCAGCTCACTGCCGGTTGGTCTACCGATATTCTAGATGTATGTGAGAAGGAATGGGCACTCGTAAAGCAGCATTTTTTCTTCTTCTATGTAACTGGTCATTGCTTGGTAGATGCGCAAACCAGGGCCGGCTTTAGGGCAGTGTGACTGGTGTGGACGCACAGGGCGTTGACCTGTAGGGGGGCACTGATCTCAGGTGGTCGCAATGTCTAACAATAACTTACCATTTAAAAGCACCTGCTTTCAGGCAGCAATAAAAATGTAAAGTTAACTCATGTGATTAATGTTCCTGCTAGTGAGAGAGATGGGAGTTTTGTCTAGTGGCAGTTTTGACTCACCATAAAGTAGTGCAGAGCAGAGGGTTAATATGCCTGCTGCAAAGAACAGAACTGTGTTGTATGTGGATAGCTCAATGGATTAGTACAGCTAGTGCTTACCAGCGCTTTAAAACAAATGAAATGTATGTGAAAGAGTGGCTATGGAGAGATATGGGGCAATTTTGCCATTTGGTAGTGAGGGAATCCGAGGAGAAGGTGATGGGGGTGTGGGGGGTCACCATTGTTGCACCTGGCCACCAGCGCATAAGCTGGCCCTGGCGCCAACTAATTGTTTTAGCCAGATACCTTAGTGTGGGGTGTGAGGAAAGTTAGGTTGTCTTTGGGTGTGATAAACCGGAAGCTTTTTATTGTACCAGGCTTTGGTAGTTTGGGTGTGGCAAATTGTGGAGTAGGTTGCTGTGTTTGAAAGACTAATTGTTGTTTTGCAGCTATTTGGACATCACTTGAGGGTCTAAACCTTAAGACAAGGTGGTTTTGTATTTTCCCTATGTGGCGGGGTAGGGAGCATTGTTTCTGTGGTAGGGGTGAATAAACCTCACAGACACAAGTCAGTCATTTCACTAGTGTTTATTTTCGATGCGTTTTGGATCACTTATTGCTTTACTTTTGAGGGAGCTTGTCTTCCATGTGGTCCGTGTGTTTCCTTATCTTGGAATGTTCTGTGTTCCCCTCCATACCTGCCTTTCCTCATCCCTAAAAGAAATGGTGTCCAACTGACATTTCTTAGTCCTAATGTCCTCAAGACACAACAGTGAGTTCTCAGGTGTGCTCCCTTGCATTGAGAAGGAACGACCTCAAGGACACAATTCTTTATGTCTCGGCCTGCACCAGCGCTTGCGCTGGTCTGGCCGAGAGTTTTAGTAAGCGGGTTTTGGAAGTGCAAACCCACTGGCTTTCGGCTGGCGACCAGCTTGCGTTCACGATGGCGTGCACGCGCGCCATCCATTCCTCGCATCGCTGGCGAGGCGCCATCTGCCTTTCCTCCCCCGCCCTCACCCCTCCTCCCCCTCCCTCACCAGAGAGCGCGTTTCCATTCCTCGCATCGCTGGTGAGGCGCCATCTGCCTCTCCTCCCCCTCCCTCATTCCTCCTCCCCTCCCTCACCAGAGAGCGCATTTCTTGGCCGCGCGTTTTGTTTTTTAGGCCGCCTGTTACACATTTTCTGCCACTCTAGCTCACATCTATTTTTTGTTTTTTTTGTTTCGCGTTTCATATCGTCCATTCATTCTATGCTTTCTGTTGGTGCTCCTAATTTATTTTTACCCTCTTTCTTTACTACATCTACTTTTTTCAATCTCTCCCTTCTTATCTACCTCTTTCTTTCGCCTACTTCTTTCACCCTTCCTTACATTTCACCTATTATTCCTTTCCTTCCTTAATTCTTTCCTTCACTTCCATCCTCGCGTCCTCCTTCCTCTCATTTTCTGCACTCTGTAGCGTCATTCTTCCCTTAATCGCCACCTTCCTTACACTCCTTGTGCCCTTCCTCTCTGCCACCCCCTCTCTCTGCCATTGACTTTGCACGATGATCAATAGATTAACTGGGAAGGAGGTAGGCAGCTGAGCGGAAAAGGTCCCCTCTTCCAATGGTATGTGCATGTCTCACAGGCTTCGCTTGCGCGATTCAATCTCATTTTAGCATTTTAAAGTTTATAGCTGGGGAACTACGGTAAGCTTCAACACGAAACGATTTTTCGTTTAAAATGAATGTAGCAGACTACAGACAGACGGATTCTGTAACTATCAGTCTAACTCTTAACATGGAATCGTTTTTCTTTTAAGGGCACACTTTCCTGTCCACCACCTTTCACAAAGGACCAAGTCCCCCCTTTAAAATACGGTGTATAATTTCAGAGCAATTCTAGCATGTATCCAATCAAAAAAATCGATTTCCCATCCTGTCCTCACAGCGTTTTTTTAAACAGTTTGATCAACTTGAGAAATTAGGTAAATATAGGCCACCAATTCTTTCCCACTGGATTTTCACCATTAATGGACTACCTACTGGTAACATTTGACGCTGTAATCCCAGCTCAAATTCCTAGTTCCTGTGATTTTGTTTATTCCTCTTACCCTCCCATCACTCATTACACACTGCAATATTTGTCCAACATTTGGGAGTAGAAGTCTGTTCAACACCAAGCATCTGTTCACAAAGATCTATGTATAAAATTATATCGCTCTGGTTTTTTTTTTTTTTAACGTCACCACCACCAAAAAAAGCATTGGCATAGCCAATAGGTCTCGCCTTTGGGACCTTATAAGTGTTTAGTTATCCAGCACAATATCCTTGGTGCAACAACATCAACTGTTGCATGGCTAAACACTTATAAGGTCCCAAAGGCGAGACCTTTTGGCTATGCCAATGCTTGTTTGAGCTTGGCAGCTTCTAACTCAGAAAAATGTGACTCCTGAAGTAGTGCCACATCCGTTGTAAGTTTAGCTAAATGAGATACTTCTCTCTGCCTTTTAACAGTGTTACCTAAACACTTAGGCCCTAATTACGAGTCTGGCGGTAAGAGGACTGCCAGACTTACGCGGTCACGGCTGTGGCAGGCCAGCCACCGGCGCACCGGTGGGCTGACCGCCCCATTACGAGTTGGGTGATCAGACCGACCTGGATACACCGCCACCAAGGAACCGCCGTTCCCTGGAGGTGACGTGGAGGTTTGGAGGCCGCAATAGGCTTGGCGGGACTGCCGTGGTCCCGCCAAGCTTATTACGAGTTTCCTCACCACCGGCTGTGTCATGGTGGTTCCTCCTCCATGTACACCGAGGAGGAGAGGTAACAAAGGGAGCCCTATGGGGCCCCCTGTGCCTCTTACGCTTGTGGATGCACACGGGGGCATAACATGTACCCCCCAGTGTGCATGCACAACAGTTCCTGCACGGCATGGACTTTCGAGTCCATGCCGTGCAGGAACCTTGCGAGGCGTTCCCACTGCAGTGCCTTTTTCAAGGGCACTGCCGCCTTTGAACGAGGCACAGCCCTGGGACCGCCACACCACGCGCCCGCCTGACCACTGGAAAGTCGTAATCTGGCAAGCGGGTGGTGGCGAGTCTTGGCGGGGTGGCGCGGCGGTGGTGTACCGCCTGCCCCCTCACCACCGAAACTCGCAATCGTGCCCATAATATTCCACGTAGTAACTCGAATGTAAAACTTTAACAAAAGCATGCACATTTTGGATGTCTACAGTAACAATATTAACATCAAACTGTAAATACGAAAATTAACAAAGAATCAAAAATTGGAAAATGTTGAATTGATACTTAGTAAGAAGAAGGAAAGTCAGAAGGGGAGTAAGATGAGGAAATCAAGGGGAAAGAAAAAAGAGTAGAGCGACAGAAAAGAATACAAAAAGAAAACATCAAAATAGGGAACATAGACACAGTACAAGCAATACAAATGGCGACTGAAAAACATACTTAGGAATACAAGCAAGGACAAGGGAAGGGTGGTAACACTGGAAGACGACGGCAACAAAATCTTCACTCCAGGAGACAAGCAGGGCAGCTAGGAATTGAAATAGGGCATCACATGAAATTGGGACCAAAAGGTAACGAGATGAAAAAACAAACACCTGCATAAGGAAAGAAAAATAATATGTAAATAGAGCTTGTCATGAAGAGAGAAATATACCACAATAACAAATCAGATAAGAAACAGTAGTAACTGATTAATTATGAAAGAAAACAAATTAATAATTAAGTAATTTCTCAAAATTTCCATGTCTTCTCCTCCATGTTGCTGAAGAAATCTCCAGAGAGCCGCAGGATCTTTATAATTAGAAGCTTTTTCTCTATAAGTCACCTTAAATAAGCAATGATGAATTAAACCATATCTAGCGTTCATGGCTCTCAACTGAGGACGCATGTCCAGGAATTGCTTCTGACGATCTGCTGTACTGCCACGTCTTGGGAGAAGCAGAGTCTGTGACCAGCCCAGAGTATATTGTTTTTTTAGATTTAATAGCAGACATCACCAGCAAAAGATGTGTACACTCCCCAAAAAAAAAATCCTCTCTGTTTAGTAGAAGCTCTGGGACCAAGTAGGTATGCCCTTTGAATATTGAGTTGAGTTGTTGCAGGCATATCCAGAAGTTTGGAGAGAGAAAACTGAAAATAGATGGTCGGATTGGAGCCTTCAGCGTCTTCAGGAAGACCATAAATGTGATGGTTATTTCTTTGATTGCGGTTTTCTATGTCTTCTATGTGCTTTTAAAGTAGGGAGATCTCTGACTCCAAGTGAGAAATATGTAAGGCTGTATTTTGAAGATTGAAGCAAACACAGGGAGATGATGGACTGAGCGCTGAAACTTTTCCAGACACTCACGCCCAGTCACAGATCTGGGTTGAATCCATCATCATTGTTTAGCTCACTTCGCCACCCCAGTTCAGACACAGCTATTTGCAAATCAGTCTAGACCTTGCGCCTCATGGGAACAGTCCAGCCCGAATTGCCAAGCCATGTCTTCCCTGGACCGGAAACAAGCATCCTGGGACCGGTTTCGGGCTAAGAGCCCTCATCAGCCAGGCTAGCTTGAATCCAGTGGCAAAGTGAGCAAGGGACCCACGTGTGGGCATACCCTGCCAACTTAGGGCGAACAAAGCAAACACAAGGAGATGATGGACAGAGCGCTAAAACTTTTCAGACACTCACCCCCAGTCACAGATCTGGGTTGAATCCATCATCATTCTTTAGCTCACTTCGCCACCCCAGTTCAGACACAGCTATATGCAAATCAGTCTTGACCCTGTGCCTCATGGGAACAGTCAAGCCCGAATTGCCAAGCCATGTCTTACCTGGACTGGAAACAAGCATCCTGGGACTGGTTTCGGGCTAACAGCCCTCATCAGCCAGGGTATGCCCAGACGTGGGTCCCTTGCTCACTTTGACACTGGATTCAAGCTAGCCTGGCTGATGAAGGGTGTTACCCAGAAACCGGTCCCAGGATGCTTGTTCCCGGTTCAGGGAAGACCTGGCTTGGCAGTTCGGGCTGGACTGTTCCCATGAGTCACAGGGTCAAGACTGATTTGCATATAGCTGGGTCTGAACTGAGGTGGCGAAGTGAGCTAAAGAATGATGATGGATTCAACCCAGATCTGTGACTGGGGGGTGAGTGTCTGAAAAGTTTCAGGGCTCCGTCCATCATCTCCTTGTGTTAGCTTTGTTCACCCTAAGTTGGCAGGGTATGCCCAGACATGGGTCCCTTGCTCACTTTGCCATTGGATTCAAGCTAGCCTGGCTGATGAAGGGTGTTACCCAGAAACCGGTCCCAGGATGCTTGTTTCCAGTTCAGGGAAGACCAGGCTTGGCAGTTCGGGCTGGACTGTTCCCATGAGGCACAGGGTCAAGACTGATTTGCATATAGCTGGGTCTGAACTGAGGTGGCAAAGTGAGCTAAAGAATGATGATGGATTCAACCCAGATCTGTGACTGGGAGTGAGTGTCTGAAAAGTTTCAGGGCTCCGTCCATCATCTCCTTGTGTTTGCTTTGTTTGCCCTAAGTTGGCAGGGTATGCCCAGACGTGGGTCCCTTGCTCACTTTGCCACTGGATTCAAGCTAGTCTGGCTGATGAAGGGTGTTACCCAGAAACCGGTCCCAGGATGCTTGTTTCCGGTTCAGGGAAGACCGGGCTTGGCAGTTCGGGCTGGACTGTTCCCATGAGGCACAGGGTTAAGACTGATTTGCATATAGCTGGGTCTGAACTGAGGTGGCGAAGTGAGCTAAAGAATGATGATGGATTCAACCCAGATCTGTGACTGGGGGTGAGTGTCTGAAAAGTTTCAGGGCTCTGTCCATCATCTCCTTGTGTTTGCTTTGTTCGCCCTAAGTTGGCAGGGTATGCCCAGACGTGTGTCCCTTGCTCACTTTGCCACTGGATTCAAGCTAGCCTGGCTGATGAAGGGTGTTACCCAGAAACCGGTCCCAGGATGCTTGTTTCCGGTTCAGGGAAGACCTGGCTTGGCAGTTCGGGCTGGACTGTTCCCATGAGGCACAGGGTCACGACTGATTTGCATATAGCTGGGTCTGAACTGAGGTGGCAAAGTGAGCTAAAGAATGATGATGGATTCAACCCAGATCTGTGACTGGGGGTGAGTGTCTGAAAAGTTTCAGGGCTCCGTCCATCATCTCCTTGTGTTAGCTTTGTATTTTTAAGATTGTCAGTTATTTTCTCTACCAGTAGCACACGCGACTCTAAAGAGGTACATTTATCATCCAAATGTTATCAAGTTTTAGTAGTCTCTTCCATGAAGGGTTTTAATGCACAAATATACTTGAGAATCACTTCCAATAACATCTGAGGTGATTTAACTGGCAATGGGGGATCCTTTTTCGGACTCAATAGCGTTTTGTCTAGCGTATACAATTTGGAATTGTTCCTAAGTTTGTGGCAGACTTCTGAAAAGTATTGACATCCATATTATTGTAGGTAGAGTAAGAGTCTGATAACGAAACGGTAGTTGAGGCTCCAGCCAGTTTAAGGTTTCTTGTATTCCCCATATAATATATTTGAGTTAGAAGAGGGTAAATGCCAGTGAAAGAGCAATCACATATGATAAATTGAAGCAAGACCTCAAATGAAGTGCAATGCAAGAATTATTAGCAAACTGAAAAACAGTAATAATGAGCACTTGGGAAGAAAAAAGCTGTGAGCATGAAAAATTATAAAAATAGCAGTACTTATCTCCCTGGCTGTAGATATGTTTTGCAAATGAGTAGCAGAAACACAGATATACAAAAAAGTTTAAAACATGGCTCAGAAAAGCAAGCTGAAACTTAGAAGCATATGGCGGTTAGGCATGTGCATTTTCCTTAGATTATGAAGGGTCTCCCAAAACTGGTTGAGAGAAGGTAAGTAGACTGCTGTAAAAATAGAAATCCTGGCACGAGGAAAGTGTTGGAAATAAAAGAAATGTGCCTACCGCCTTACAACGCATCAGGCGCAAAGTCTTATGTTGATTACAGAAGTCCCCTGGGCCAGCCGCATGCTTGGAGGAAGAGCCATTAGTTAGAGGAGACTGCTGTATGAACAGATCTCCTGGCATGAGGGAAGTGTTGGAAATAAAAGAAATGCGCTCACTGCTTTACAAGACGGCAAGCACATAATGTTATGTTGTTTAAAAAGGTCCCCAGGTCCGGCAGCATGCTGGGAAGAAGAGCTGAAGGTCAAGTTCAATGCGAGCGGTCAGGATGGTTGATTTATGAGGAGACGCGATTTCCGCCTTTCAAAATGGTGGCCGCGACCTTGCATTCTCACTGAAATCCCCCGGGGCTGACTGCGCGTTATAATGAGGAGCCAGCGGTTTTCAATATATTCCAGCAACTCACTGGGTGCCTAGGAGGAGAGGCATTGAAGACTCCTCCGCTGATGAGCGCTGTAACAGCCCCAAATTTGTGAAAGACTGCCTGCGCAGACCAGAGCTCAGCAGCCCGCTGCCATCTAGGTTGGCATTTAAACCACGCCCCCATGTGAGTCCTGGATTAGGGGTATGCTCACTCTAGTGGCTTAGTGGACTAATGAGTCCATTGTAGGGGCTTGTTTTTGACCTCATGGGCACATGTTCAAATCCCGGTGGGTTCACTCAGCCTTTCATCTTTCTGAGGTTGATAAAATGAGTTCCATTGAGTTGGGTAACAATAAACATCTGTTATTCAGCATCAAGATACTCTTTTGGGCGAACATGTGCTTTACAAATGTACATGTTATGCTATAATGAAAAGAGCTTGTGCATACCCCAAACCACCAAGCTTCTACAGGGGATAGGGAGGGCACGGAGAGCTGAAATATCCAGCAGAACAAATACCAGCTTGACTCACATTAAATGTAATGGCTCACCATCCTCACCCAGTGAAACCACTGGCTCCCAATACACAAATCCCACATAGCACTGAGGCAAAGAGAACCCAGGTAGGGGAGACTGCACAGACTTTACCAGGGGAAAGCTAGTAGGCAACCCCTACTAAAAGGTCGAGGGGTAGAGGCTCCCCTAAGTATTTATTAATGCTGCCACCACCACCACCTGGTTAGAGAGGGCAGTAGCCACTGTCGGTGAAAGAGAGATGCACTGCATATGCCTGTAGGAAGCTTGCTTTTTATGTGGTGTTGCCAATGTAAGGGCACACCATGCAAAAAGTTCAGACTACCATCATATGGTTTACAGCACTTGCTTCAATAATCCCATCTGCTCTATTTGTGGTAGTGTGGTTGAGCAGCTGAGGCTTATCAGAGGGGAGTGTAAAGCATTTGTTGCACACACAGTGTCAGTAAATGATGCACACACTCAAAGAGAATTCAGAGACCAATTTATAAAAATAACACAGATTTTTATATAAAATTTAGGCATCAATATCTTTAGAATAACTTTCGTACTTTCAGAGACATTGTTTTTACAGATAAAAAGCAAAAATAAACGAATAACAGTTTTTGAGGTATGAGCCTCGAACGCGGTAATGTTATCCTATGGGAGGTAATCAAACACAGCATATATATACTTGCAGTCAGAGTTCAGGGATGTCCTGTCGTACTTCAGGTGCTAGGGTCTCAAGGTCCAAAGAACCACCAGCAGTTTCGGGTTAACTGCCCTGGAGTGTCCGGGTGCAGAGGTGCTATTAGGGATGGTAGCCTCAAGCGCTACACCCTAGAAATCAATGGGGACCGCAAAACAAGGACTGCAAGGAGGGGCTTGGGGGCAAGTCCGTAAGAAACCAAAGAGGGTTTCAGGTCAAGAGGACCCCTAAGTTAAGGGGACGCAGTCAGGAGTCATGGCCCCTGGCTGTGGAGCTCGGGCACATAGGTTCTTGGCTGGCTGGCCACTGGATGCTGAGGATCTTATGGTTGTCAGTTGGTTCTGCAGAGAGGGAAAAACAAAACAGCACAGCCACTCTGGTCGTGGATCTCATCAGTCCTGAAGTCCCTCATCATGCAGGAAGGTTTTCCATGGTAGTGGTGTCCAAGCTAGTTACAAACAAGCCTTGGCTGGTGCATGTGCTCTGATACTCAGGATATGGGTGTAAGGGAGCTCTTGGAGGGTGTGTGTCTTGAAACTTGCCAGAAAGACGGGTATGACCTCCTAGAGCCACAAAAACCTCCTTCTGAAGGGCCTGATGACCGACAACACGGTGAACCGGGCAGATGCGGTCGGTGCCTGCAGATGGAGGGGTATGGCTCCTCCACCCTAAGGGAGAAGATTGCTGGTTGTCGAAGTGCTCAGCAGTCCTCCAAGTGTTGAGAAGCATGCACAGCTGCAGGACGAGTTGGGTCTTTGCAATTGTCAAGGAGAAAGCAGCCAGGCAGAGTTTGGTGCCAATTTTGGTGCAGGTCCTTAGTTCTCATGGTGTTGTCTCTTCTTTTGTCCTCTTCAGTTCCTAGGAAGTCAAGTCTGTTGGTCTGGTGTCAGGGGACCCCTAAATACTCAATTTAGGGGTGTTTAGGGGAGTATATGGTAGTAGCCATTGGGGTACCTACTATTAGGTTGACCACTCCCCCTATATGACCAATTCCTGTGGGGAGTGGCATAACCCTGACCCAGAATTCTCTAATTTCACCAAAAGCAAGAGGGCCCACCTTAGGAGTGTGACTAGCCTAGGAGTCAAACACACCTCCTGAATATATCATTTCCCACCTGCTCTGGTGCCAAATGGGCCCCAGGGCAGGAGGTGGCATTCCCCAGGTCTGGGGGATAGCCGGGGTCGAATATCAAAGGCAGTAGAGGCTTTGAAGCCTCTGGCCTTCATATGCTGATTTACTAGCCATCCTGCAGTCTGGAGGTCAGAACACCTTCTGCTGAGCAGGCAAAGGTTCCTAACTTCTGAGAGAAGGGCTCTCCCTTGCAATGGTCAGACACTCTTCTATGGTGGCAGGCTGGAAGATACCAGTCAGCCAACACACTAGGAGACTAGTACGGCTACAGGGGACACCTCTAGAGTACCCTCTGCTTTCATGTCCTCATTAATCCGATACTGGCATCAGTATGAATTTATTAAGACAATGTGTTTTATATCAAACACCGTTATTTTCAGTGAAGCCATTATGTAATTGGGTAACTCGTAATGACCAGTGCAAAGTACATAAGATGTCTTCCTGATCACTTGCAATAGGCATCACAGGGGCATATCTGCTCATGTAGATGTTCCCTCATATGTACTATAATGCACCCTGCCTTAGGGCTCTAAAGGCCTGCTGTAGGGATGACTTACATATAGTACATGCAGTGTACTTTGGCATTGCACACAGGGAGCAGGCAATGTTGTGTTTTCAGAATTGTTTGCACCATTTCACGAAATCTGCAATGGCAGTCTGCATGTAGTTTATGTGTGGGTCCCTTAGGGAGGTATAATACCTGCTGCACCCCTTTAGGGACCCTCTTTAGTACCCATGCCCTGGGTACCAGAGGTACCATTTGGCAGGGACTTACAGGGGTGCTAAAGTCCTTGCCAATCGGGTCACAATTAACATTGCTATCATTTTAGACTCAGAGAAAGAGCACTGGCACTGGGGCCTTGGACAGCAGGGACCCAGTGCACTTCCAATAAAAATCATCAATACTAGTGAACAATAAGTAGGGGTGATCATGTCAAAAAGATGCCCTCTCCTACAATGATCCCTAGAGCTCAGAGCCAAGCTCTAGTGTCTTAATCCATGTAAACAGGAAGACTCTCAGTGGATATGCGTGATTGTCATGTTCACCGAGGTCGAGATCAAGAAAACCTACATAATGTTCAAGTTGCTTGCCAGGAGGTCAAAATAGGGCAGGGAAGCACGCTATCTAGAGCCATGCAAAACACTTCCCGTCCCAATAGATGTCCCCCCAGATCAGATTGGCTGGTTCCCAGTGGGAGAAGGCTGATCATCTGGGTAAATTGGCAGAAAAGGCCATCTGCATTCCTGGGCTGTAATCCTGCTATGTTCCACAGTGAAATCTAGAGGCATATTCATGTGAAAGTCACTCAGTGCAGCACAGCACAGCACAGCAAGTCACCATAGTGCACCGCACTGTGTAATAGGGAAAGGGTAGGAAGATGCCGAATTAAAAAAAATATGGCACATTCCTGCCTTTGTCCCTGCGCTGGTGCCATTTTTTCTGCATAGTGCCAACGCAGGCACCCTTGCACGATGGTGCAAGGGTGCCTGTCTTTTATGCAGGATTGTTTTTGTGCAGGAAGGGGCACCTTCCCACACAAAAACAATCCTGAGAGGCATATTCCTTTTTCGATCTGTGCTGCACAATACAGCACGCATAGAAAGGGGAAGTAACAAGGAGAAATAAAGATATGTCTCCCTGTCACGCCTCCCCTGGGAAGGCGTATTTTTTTGACGCATTCCCAGGTCTACCACTTTTGGTAAATCTGCTGATGCGTCAAAAACCATGGGAGGTGCATGGGAATACCCACGCAATGGCCATGGAATGCCTTCCCAGGGCAGAGTAACGAAATGCAACGATTTGCGCTACATTGCGCTACTCCAGGTTTATAAAGCCACTCACAGCAACGCAAGCTGGCCTTGTATGGCTTCATAAATCACATTTTGCGCTTGCATTGTGCTTGTACCACGTTGCTTGGTGCAAGAGCAACACAACTCTCCTCATAAATCTGTCCCGTAGTCCTTCCAGAGACATGGGCCAACAGAAAAACTTAGTGTTCTCCTTCTTCATTGCCGTAAGCCACTTGAGGGGTTTGTGATCTGTCTGTACCACAAACTTCACCCCAAACAAGTAAGACCAGCAGACCAGCTCTGCTCCCTGGGGAACAGTCTGTAGCTGATAAAGGCCACCGGATGCTCCTGTCCCTTCTCATTAAGCTGTGGAAGACTGTCCCAACTCTCTGTGTTTGAAGCATCTGTCTGCACAATGAGAGTCTTGCGTCTTCAATACAGGTGCATTGCATAGTGCTATCTTCAAGTCATCAAATGCCGTCTGACACTCTTCATTCTATATCACCTTCCTGTGCTGTTTCTTGGAGGTCAGAGCTGTCAAAGGGGCAACTATGGTTACATAGTTTTCCACAAAGTCCTAATAGTAGCCAGTAAGGCTCAAAAAAGGCCCTTACTTGGATCTAAGTTGGCCAGTTCAGCAGCGCCTGGACTTTCGCCTCCATGGGTTGAATCTTCCCATTACCCACCTGATGTCCAAGATAAACAAAAGAGAACAGACCAAGTTGACACTTGGTTATCTTAATGGCAGCTTGGCCCCTTGTATTCTCACCAGCACCTGCTCCATGCGCTCTATGTGGCCCTCCTATGAGTTGCTGAACAAGGCAATGTCATCCAAGTAAGCCCCATAGCATACTTCCAAGCCTGACAACATATGGTTGACCAGGCACTAGAATGTAGTGGGAGCATTCTTTAATTCAAAAAGCCTTAAATCGATGCTAATCCTATTCCCTGAGCTGATGAGCTGGTAGATAAATTGGGCGCAGCAAAGTACCTTAATACTTTGATCTCACCAGTGGCTATTGGCTGATTGCCTGAGCTCCTGGTGCCAAGGGGAAGACAGCATTTTCAACCCCAGACTGCTTCAACTAAGTTTTGGTCACAGTATTTATGCCATCATGGTCCACACAGAAGTGCAGGCTAGCTGACCCTTGCTTAAGCACCACTAGGCTTGCTCAAGCGCTACAGGAAGGCTTAATGACACCCAACATCTTGGCCACTTCAGTCTTGATGCACTATTCGACCGGATTTGACATCCTGTATGTCTTACTCTTAACAGGTGGGGTGTTCCCTGTGTCGGTGCCATGGACACAGACAGTTGTCAGCCCTGGGGCAAGGAAGAAGAGAGGTGAAAATCACCACAGCAATTCTTTACACTGTGCTTGCTGCTCTGGTGTCGGTTCAGAGGAGAGCCTAACTCCCTCATTTGAACCATCTTTCTCATCACATTGCAAAAGGTCATGGAGTGGCTAACTCTCCTCCCCTACATTTGTAGCCATTGCAAGAGATGAAACTGTCTAATACCTGTGGGGACATGGCTTCAGGTGATTAACATGGAACACCCTCTGGGCCACCTGTGCAGTATCTGTGCCAACTAAATAGTTGACATCAGAATTCTTCCTGACAATTTTTAATGGCCACAGTACTTGTCCTCCAGCACCCTGGGGCAGATCGGCTTCAGGACCCAAGCTCCCTGGCCTCCTAGTACCCAGTCATCATAGCCTTCTGGTCATATCACTCCTTCATCAGCTCCTGGCTGGATTGAAGATTGCCCTTCGTTTTACTCATGAGCTGGGCCATCAGCCTCTGGAGATCCAGGACATAGTCCACCACATCACATATAAAGAACGTAGGGTTGCCCTTCCAGCCCTCTGTGACCAAAGTCAGGGGACCTAGAACAGGATGCCCAAAAAAAAAGTTCCAATGAACTGAACCCTACTTCTTTCTGGGGTACCTCAATGTAAATGAACTAAAGGCATAGCAAGAGGAGATCCCATTCCACTTGAGGGGATCAGAGAGAGAGTCTCTATCATGCTCTTTAAGGTCTAAATAAAGCGTTCCACCGATCCATTGGTTTGGGAATAGTACACAGTAAAGAAGTGGTAAGTCACACCTACTTCCCACATCGACTTTGTAATAGAGGAGATGAAGTTCATTCCCTGTCCAGAACCACAGTCTGGGGGACTCCAATCCTGGAAAAGATCCCTAGGAGAGCCATAGCTATGACCTTGGCAGTGGTGCTTCTCAGGGCCACCGACTCAGGGTACCTGGTGGCATGATCTGCCACAACAAGTATGCACTTGTTACCTGAGGATGACGGAGAGTCAAAGGGACCAATATATCAATCCCCACTCGCTCAAAGTGTACCCCCACCACAGGTAGGGGCACCAAAGTTGCCTTTCTCTGGCAACCAGACTTGCCACTGGCTTTATAGGCCAGGCAAGTCCAGCAAAACCTCTCCACAGCCTTACCAACTCCTGGCCAGTAGAACAGAGGTGCTAATGTGTCTTTTGTCTTTTTGATGTCCAGGTGAGCTGTTAAAGGTACGTCATGGGCTAACTGCAATATAACATTCCTGTGCACCTGAGGAACCCCAGCCTTTTGCTGGCTCTTGGCTCAGGGTCAGCGATCTCAGTGTACAGGAGTCCATCTTTCCAAGACATCCTGTGCTTTCCAAATACTTCAGTGGCCACCTGGTCCTGCGCAATCTTCCGCAGGCCCACAAGTGTAGGACACTCAGCCTGTGCTTTACAAAACACCTCTTGGGAAGGTCCTCCCGCTGCAAGCAGCTCCTGCAGCTCTGGCAGGGATCCAGATTCCAACACTTTATCTGCTCTGCCCTAAACCCTGAAACACCACCCCCTGCACGACCCCCTACACTGCCCGAACACTACTGCACTGCCCTAATCCCTGAAACACCGCCCCCAGCATGACCCCCTACACTGCACGAACACTACTGCAATTGTTTTTCGTACTAATCGATACCCAGGTCCAAGGACTTTATTGGGTTACCCCATTAATTTATAATAGGCAGATGAGGGGCAGCAAAGGGAAAGCCATAAAGAGTGGGCTTGAAAGGAGAAGGAAAGGATGAGAGAGAAGCAAGAGGAGGAGAAATATAGGAAATTGAAGAAAGAGCCGATAGCCCTGAAGGAAGAGAAGCTCAGGTTAGCAGCAGAGAAAGGGGTCAACTCTGGGGATAGTGAGTCACCCTCCAAGTCCAAGGAAAACACCACCAACATTGAAAATGAATCGAGACATATGTATTTCCCAGGCACTTATATTCTCGACTGGATCTGTAGTGTTGAACTTGCTTGTAAGGCTCAATGTCTAAATAATCAGTGCAGGGCAGCAACTCTACTGTATCACCTCCCTCACGAAGGGACTGAGGTCATTAAAATGATGCCTGAGAAGGATAATCTGATATATGAGTGTATGAAAGGTGCTCTGATTAGGTGGTTTGGGTTGAAGCCAGCCCAGTACTTGCAGTGGTTCTGTGAGAACAAGAAGGCAGATAGAGTTCTGTTTGAGAACTGGATCCATGACATAGTGCGTGACTGGAATGAGGAGGATGAGGGGATGGAAGCAATGACTAACAGTCCCTGAATCAGGTGATGATAGCAGAGCATCTCAGGGAAGCGTGTTCTAGCTCTATCAGACAGTACTTGTCAGACCTTAATGAGAAGGATCTATAAAACTTGCAGTGTTGGCTGACAAGTGGCTTGCCAACAGAGTGAACAGGGGTCAGAAGCACAATTGATCCTAGCCCAATGGGTAGAAAAACTCCCAGCAGCCTGGCCCAAAACCAGAGGGGAAGAACTAGAATAGTTCCTAAGTCTCAGCCAGGACAGAAGTCCAAGGGGTATAGGGTCTCTAGTCAACAACAGAAGGGGAATGGGATGAAGGTTTTCTTCACTTCCAAGGTAGTTAATTGCTTCTGGTGTCACCAAGAGGGACACTTAAAGAAGGACTGCTAATTGAAGGATGCAGTGCCCATGGTAGCAATTGTGCTTTCAGGGGGCAGACGTAAAGGGAGGCTCAACTGAGGTTAACTTAGTCACTGGGGCTATGTGGGAACTAGACCCAAAGGCCCTTAAGCATATTCACCCAAACTCGATGGAGTATATGAGTGTGGCAGGTATCAATGGAAGGAAGGTTCCTGCCATAATAGATTCTGGTGCCCACAGGACTATGGTTGAGCGGAAATACCTTAAACCCAAAAAGGTCATTCCTGGTTCCAAGAGTTATGGTCTGGAAGCTAGAGGTGAGGACATGTAGTACACTTTTGCGTCAGTGGAGATAAAGGTTAATAGTATGAAGTTCGTAGTTGGCATGACATGAAGGTGCAAGAGAAGCAGGGAGCTGAGTGCTTTCAGGAGGAATGATTGTGTTGAAACCGGGGTAGTACCATGTCTAGAGGCCTATATGATCTGGACTTCATCAGCTGTGCTCACCAGAGCACAGACTGTAAACCAGCTTGCTAGTGAGAAGCAGATCCCTCTATAGAAAGGGAGACCAAGTGGAGTAAACCAGAACCAATGGCAGACTCTGAGAATGCACCTGTCCTTTGGCCAGTATCTCCTGCTCCAGTGGCTTGTGTTCGATGTACTGAAGGTAGCACAGTTATCTAAAACCAAGCAGGTTGGTTAGATTAGCCATTATTCAAAACCGCCACTTGCCTGGCAATTTCCTCATGTTCGTTGAGGCCTCTCAGTACTGTGTCAAGAGTATAGATCCATTTGCATTCACGAATACTCAGGGTATTGTTGAAATCACCACCCCTTGGGTTGACCTTCACTTTTTCTATGATCCACCATCTCAGACTGTCTGCTGTGTGTCCAAATCTGGTCAAATGTTCCACCAGTGGTGCACCCTGAGTCTTGCAGCGTATGCGACTGCAGTGTTGTAATATGCGTGTCTTCACTTTCTGTATGGTCTGACCAATATACAGAAAATTACATGGACAGTTTATAGCATATATAACACCAGTGGTGTTACAGTTAGTATGCTCCTGCATAGTGTACGTGTGGTTGTTTTAAGTGAACTGTTTCATCTCCATTGTCGTAGGGCAAGCTTTACATTGTCCACATTTGTGGTGCCCATTAACAGGGGGGATACCCCAAAGTGTCGATTGTCTGTCTCTTGTTTCCATAGGTAATAGTGACTTGACCACATAGTCCCTCACATTCTTACCCTTCCTGAAAGCATGCATGGGAGGTTCCATGACCCCTACCTCATCTGCCACCAGGTGCCAATGTCGGTTTATGATTTTTTTGATCTCATTACTTCTTGTGCAAAACGTGGTGACACATACCAACCGTTCTTGGTCAGCCATCGCTCTCTGTTTATGTTCAAGGAGGAACGCCCTGTGGTTGAACCAGGCCTGTTTACGGGCTTTCTTGAGTAAACTCACAGGGTAACCTCTCTCGGTGAGGCGTGTCATCAAGTCCGCAGACTCTTCAAAACAATCCTCTTTTTTAGTGCAGTTCCTACGCAACCTCAGGAATTGGCCGTAAGGAAGGTTATCCCTGAGGCTGCGGGGATGACGACTAGAGTATCGTAGAAGTGTGTTTCTTTCACTGGTTTTTCTGTACAGGGTGGTATACAATCTGTCCTCCTCCGCCCTAATCGAAATGTCCAAAAAGTTAACCATATGTTTGTTAAATTCAAGTCTGTGCTGAAATCTGCTGCTGTGTGAGTGTCTCCTGCTCAGCTGCTTCTGTCCTGAGACTCCGTCTCTCCACACTTCCTGTCCCCCTGCTCTCCAGCCAGAGCCTCTCTCTGAACAGCACCCCTACCTCCTCCTCCTGGCTCCTGGATTTCAGCACAGAGCAGATGGTGGTTATGGTTACTGTAAAGATGAAGACCACACTGTACAAAGCACGTATATCAACCTGACTCTTATTCTGGACTGCCCCCCGGACCAGATTATATATGCTGAATGATCCTTGTGCCACAAGATTCATTTGCCCCAAGCTGATTTTGAAAAACCTGATGTTATTACTATAAAAGCCTTGAGGAAGCCCTGGTCTGATTGACCCTGTAGGGCGAAACACGTGTCGACTGTTGAGGATCTTCTATTGTACCTTACTTTGCAATGAATACCGGACATTTAAATAAATAAATATATTCAAAATCACCACCTGGAATTGTGTACCATCTGGTAATGGAAGAGCACTGAGAAATGGAGGAGGAGGTACTCACATATCTTTTAGGATGGTTGAGTTAGAGGAGGAGGATTTAGAATGAAACCCCCAAAATGTGCTATGTGACTCATAGTCACCCACTCCCCAACAAATGTCTTCTTATGCCTCCATGCTCAAAGTGAATCCACGCATGCAATGTGTCTCCACATGTGCAAAGTCCCCTGCAAAGTGATAATGGAAAGTTGATCACACTACAGCCACCCTGGAGCACTCACAAGTAGCTGCAGCTCCGCTGTTGTCACTTTTGTTTCTCCTCCTCTCAAAATTTCCTTTACTTGCCATTTGCCTGTTTTTCAATGATTAGCTTGGACAGCAACCCACTTCTCCTGTATTCTTTGATATCCGCTTATTTTGTGGGCAGTCCCCAAATGGCCAATGTGTCTTCTTTGCTGTTCTCTCTTATTCCCTTGCTTCTATTGCTTACAGCTCGAGCAGCTTATGTTGCAACAGTCTTACATAAACCAGGCACATTGTGCCACAAACCGTTTTCAGACCTGCCAACTTAAAAAAATTCACTGTGTGAAGAGGAAGCAGCGTCTTCAAGGGGGTGGATAACCCACAGGAGCTTTGTCAAGAACTGGAAACCGTTTTTGACTACTATAAATCCAATTGATCTTTGATTAACCAGTCTCAATTGGGCATTGGCACTGCTGCCTCTCTTCCAGCAGAAACCGTGTACACCTATACGATTGTCAAAGATTGAATGTGCACTTCATTTGTGATTCCAACATCCCAAATGCACAACTAGCATGTGTGTGCCTAAATGGAACACATAGGGGCATATGTACAAGCCCCTATCGCCATCACAACGTCACTTTCAGTGACGTTGTGGTGGCGATAGGTGCCTCGCCTTATTTACAAGGCTGCATTAAGCCACTTAACGTGGCTTAACGCTGCCTTGTAAATAAGGCCCCCTTTCACGCTATGCTTAGCGTTAAAGGGGTGGGCAGTGGGTGTTGCGGTGGGCGTTCCACACTCATTGATTTAGGCGCTGCCCCCTATTTACAAGGGCAGCGTAAATAGGAGGCAGCGCCAAAATTGAGACCAGGAAAAACCTGGTCTTAAGTTGGCGAAACGAGGAGAAATGCTTAATTTCTCCACGTTTTTGCTTTTTCCATGTGTGCTGCCTTGTGCAGCACACATGGAAAAACCAAAACGCCTTAGATTGTTTATGTGTAGGAAGGTGACCCTTCGTGCACATAAACAATCCTTTAAAAATATGACATTTTGTAACTTCCATGTGTGCTGCATTAAGCAGCACACATAGAAGTGACAAAATGGCATTTTAGGATTGTTTATGTGCAGGAAGGGACATCTTCCTACACATAAACAATACTCCCCTGCACGCAGACACCCTTGCACTATGGTGCAAGGGTGCCTGCATTGGCTCTGCACTGCTAAGTGTAATGCCAGCTCAGGGGGGAAACGCAAGGCTGCACCATATCCTTGTAAATATGGTGCAGCCTTGCGTTTCTGAAATGGTGGAGTGAGGCATTAAGCCATGACGGCTAGTGCCTCACTCTGCCACTTCCTCGCACATAAGCCCCATATTTCCACTCATGAGGGAGATGCAATCGTATTCCTAGGCATGAGGAACGGGTCTCCAAAATGGGCAGAAAACGCGCTGGGGGGTACTTTTAGAAATGTTGTCCATCATCCTGGGAAAAGGGTGGGAAGATGTTTCATACCGCTAATGTATATGGAGTGGGTGCTTGTAGGCAAGATTGCATACTTCTAGTTTGTAAAACTTTAGACCCTGATCTCTGGTCTCAGCAGCAGATGTTCAGAAAGAACCCCCTTGTCACAGACACTATATGAGATTTTGCGCTCGAGAAAAGCAAGGCTGCAAACACCTCCATCAAGGATTACAGATAACTTTTCACAGTGGAAATGCAGAGAAAACACACTTGCTTTGCCTTGGCCATGCTCAAGAAGAGGCCAAAGTTTTGTGCAACACCTCTACCCAACTGGAGTACTTTCTACTGGTTAATTAGTAAGTGCTACTTCTTGAGTAAATGCACAGTGCATCTCCTACACTACAATGTGTAAAGGACGCCAAGAAAATGTCTCCAGTGACCTTGTGTGTCTGTAACTTTGCCAATGTGATTGTTCCTCGAGCGTCTTCATCAGATAACTTAACGAGGTGGAACAGCAGAAACACACACACTTGGATGAGTTGTACTTTGCAGAAGTAAGTGCTTCTTTGTTTGGGGGGAGATGTGATCGCATTCCTAGGCGTGAGGTACGCGTCTCCAAAATGGGAAGGAAACATGCTGGGGTTCTTTTAGTAAGCTGTCAATCTTCCTGAGAAAAGGGCGGGAAGACGTTGCATACCGCTAATGTATAGGGGTCGGAACCAAACAGGCGGGGCTAGTAGGTAAGTTTAAATACTTCTAGTTTGTTAAAGTTTAGAACACAATCTCTGGTCTCAGCAGCAGATGACAAGAAGAACCCCCTCATCACAGACACTATATGAGATTATGCACTCGAGAGAAGAAAGGATACAAACACCTTCATCAAGGATTACAGATAACTTTTCACAGTGGAAATGGAGACAAACCATATTTGCTTTGTCTTGGCCATGCTCACGAAGTTAGGATGATTAGTATTTTACAGAAGTGGAGCTTCAACTCGGGCACCTGCTTGTTTTTACTAAAGGGAGGTGGGCCACGCGGCCTCCCTCCCGGGCCGATTTCGGCTCTGGGGACCCCATCCCCTGGGGAGGTGGTGGTCCCAGGGGCCACGGGGGAGGCCCGTGAGGCCCCCCATGGCAAACTCAAAAGCCCAGGGGGGTGGTGGTCCTCAGGACACAGGTTAGTCTGCGAGACCCCCATTTTTTTTTGTATTAGCTCTGGGGAGCTGGCGGTCCCCAGGGCACGGGGGTCCACAAGACCCCCATTTCTTTTGCATTAGCCCTGGGGAGGTGGCGGTCCCCTGAGGGGGTCCACGCGGCCCCCAACACATGGGCTATACTTTCCTGGGAGGTGGTGGTCCCTGGGGCACCATGAGGTGGGCCCTGTGTGCCCCCTCCGTTAAATATCATTTAACCCCAGCATGCCCCCAGGACCTGGCCCACTCAAGGGCTAAATAATTGAGAAGTGCAGGAGCCTGCGCTTCTTTTTTTTTTGGCGGGAATTTTTTTTTTGTTCCCTCTGGGAAATTTTGTTTTTGTTTATTCTGGGACCCCCCAAGAGGCCTAGCGTAGTAGTTTTGGAAATATTAAGGAAAATCCAAATTTGTATATATAGGGATGCGGATCCTCCCAGGATCCTACAGTCCCAGTGCTCAAATATGATTGGCTGACAACACTTCAAACCAGAAAGTGTTGGCAGCCATCTTGAGACTCTGCTTCAGCCGAGTCCCACAAAAATATGTTTAAAAAAAAAAAGGGGGAAGGGTAAGAGTACCCAGACGCCCTAGATGTGGTGATGGGGTAGGACCTCACCATGGCAAAAAAGGATGAATTTTTTTAATTCTCGGCTAAAAAAAAAAAAGAAGCACGGGCTCCCACCCTTCTCTAATGTTTATCCCCCGGGTGGGCCAGGTCCCAGGGACATGAGTAATTATATATGTATGCATCCACAATTAAATGTAAAATAAATGTGGGGGCAGGCACAGACTCCCCCCGGAGCCCCAGGCGATCCCCACCTCCCTGGGGCACTGTGTAATATTTATGCGGGCACACCCTAGGACCACCACCTCCTCGGGCAAACAATGTAAAATAAATGCGGGGGCCCGCACGGCCCCTCCTGCAGCCCTGCGGACTGTAACCTCCCCGGGGCACTGTATAATATGTATGCGGGCGGACCCACTGGGCCCGTCGGCGCCCCGGGGACTGCCACCTACCTGGGGCTCAAAGAAAATAATGAAGGGGGTCCACCGTGGAGCCCCGGGGACCACCACCTCCCCGGGACTTAAATAAACATTAGAGGGGGCCAAGTGGCCCCACTCGTGGAGGCATGGATTGCCCTGTGGACCGCAACACCCCAGGGCAGGCTCCTGCTATGTCCTGAGGTGCCCACTCTCTGGAGGTAGGTGTTTGTTTTTGCTTGGTGGAAGCTGACAGCTCCCAGCAAGCAAAAGCAACCACAACTCTGCTTTCTGCAAGCCAGAGCTGTCAAATAGCTCTGGCTTGCAGAAAGCGGAGTTTTCATCTGTTTCTCAGCATGCAAATATGTGTGCAGGGAAACAGATGAAACATTGCTCTGACAGACAGGGTGCTGCCTTTCAGCAGCCCCAGTCTGTCAGAGCAATGCTGGCTCCAGCAGGAGGCTGTGAGCCAGCTGGGACAGCGGGGGCCTTGAGGCTCCCCCGCGGCCTCATTGCATGGGAAAAGAAAGCAGAAAGAGGCAAAATAAAGGTCAGAAACAAGCAGAAAGAGGCAGAATAAAGGTCAGAAAAAAGCAGAAAAGAGGCAAGATAAAGGTGAGAAACAAGCAGAATGAGGCAGAATAGAGGTCATAACCAAGCAGAAAGAGGGATGATAAATGTGAGAAACGGGCAGAAAGAGGCAAGAAAAGGTGAGAAACTAGCAGAAAGAGGGCAAATAAAGGTGAGAAACGAGCAGAAAGAGTCATGATAAAGGTGAGAAACTAGCAGAAAGAGGCGCAATAAAGGTAGGAAAGGAGCAGAAAGAGGCAAAATAAAGGTCAGAAATTAGTTTGCTGAGAATTGCTGAGACCTCGTCAGAGGCCCCACCCCCTTTTACGGAGAAAAAAGAGTTACGTATCACCAATTAGTGCGTTAGATTTTGTCCAAACACTGGCACCTATTGAAAAGTGATACAGTCATAGCCAGCAAGATCCCTAACAAACCGCTTATCACTTATAAGAAGGCTAAATCATTGAGGGACAGGTTGGTGACGAATGATATCAGAAGTGATAGCACCTCTTGGTTAAAACCTATCCTAGCATTCTATAAATGCAGCAGATGTAAGGCGTGGAAACATGGTGAAAATATCACTTCTATTCACTCACCATTTGAATATGAATATAAAATTACCAAACATCTTACTTGTAAAAGTGAATATACGGTATACATGTTAAAATGTGAGTGTAACAAAATGTACATTGGCAGTACAATCCTGCAGGCACACAAGAGACCTACAACATCTGAGGGCCATTAAGAATAGGGGCAGTAGCTACCCACTTGCGAGACACTTCTGGAACACACTTGAAGGGAATTCAGATTCATTCTGTAATTGACATGATCTCCAAAAATCCAAGGAGGGGAACCAGGGAGAACATTCTCCGTAGACTTGAAGCCAGGTACAATTTAAAACTAGATGCTCTCGAACCAGGAGGATTGAATGTTGATGCTGAACTACATGTGTTTATTCAATTAATTCTCTCCTCTTTTACAGTGCTGTTCTGCAGTATCTCCATTATTTATCTTTTTTTTCTTTTTTTTCTTTCTTGTGTTCTAGGACCAACCAATGTGAAAGCACTAATTTGCAGCCATTAACCAAGGAGAGTAGGGCTTGGTTGGATATATCGAAGCCATTTTGGCGAATTGAGTTATGTAACTCTTTTATTTGTGATAGTTAATTATTCATATGTGTATACCAGGGGTGTGGAATTTAATAAAATATCTACTTGTCCATGGGGCAGGTTGCTTCATAAATCTACTTGTCCTGTAACAAAATCCAGTTGTCCCTTTTGTGCAATGTAATGCGGCGACAAATTATGACCGCAATCTCATTATATAAGAGCTCTGAAATAGCCTCTGTGATTATGCCAGGGCTCCTTCCACAGTAGGGTTTCAATATGAGCAATTCCCATATGTTGCCACGTTTCTGCAGATCTACATACTGGGGCTGAATGTAATGGTAAGCAGCAGTTCCAGGGTTGGAATGCCCTTTTGAGTCTGTGCAAACCTACTAACTTGCATGTTTTAAGGGTTTTCACCAACTCTTCTGTAATCTTTTCCATACTGAGAAAGGTTGGATATTTACTCCTGACAATGGCAGACATAAAACTTCTTCCAGGGTTGGGTAAAAAAGTGGTTGGAGGGAAAGTGAACTTGTAAACACTCAGGGGTATATTCACAAGAACGTGTGATAACTACCGCAAGAGTAGCATAACGCAACTTTCAATATCGCAGCCTATCGCGGGAAAATAACCCCGTGTCAACGTGGAATTCACAACAAGGAGGTACCATGCGATAGTCTGCCGAAACCGCGGACAAAGTCTGCGATACAACCACCACGATGGAGATAAAAACACAAACCACAACACCAAAAAACACGCGATGGGCCAAAGCGCGATGAGGAAACAGCGACAAGCAGCGCCAGGCCTGCAACACACACCTGGCAGGCATCAGTAATCTCCATAAAAGTAGAAAAAACACCCACACACAAACTGACCAACACACAAGCACCATGGAGGCAGCCGGAGCAGGCGCAGAGGACGAGCGCAACCCCACAAGCACCCCGGACGACCAGCCTGGGACCTCAGGGACAGGGAAGGGCAAGGACAAGAAGACGAGGAAGACCAAGTTCAGTCTGCAGGCGAACAGGATCATAGTCACGGAGGTGATGGAACACCATCAACAACTCTTCGTCACCTCCAACGTGTCATTGGGCACCAAAACTGGAATATGGCGGGACATCGTCGACAAGGTGAATGCCGTCGGAGAGCACAAGCGGACAATGGACGAGGTCAAGAGGCGATGGAATGACATCAAGCGGAAGACCAAGGAGAAACTCTCGGCCAACCTGAAGGCAGCAACGCAGACCGGAGGTGGGGGCCCAGCGCCACAGCTGGAGCTGGATGACATGGAGGAGCTGGTGTCGACAGTCATCAGTGTGGAGACTGTGGCCGGAGTCGGGGACCGGACACTGCTCGACAGGACACAACACAACCGCAACAGGGTGAGTGACCAACAGGTACTGGGGGACGGGGGAGATGGCCACAATGGCACACATGCACAAGCAAGCAGGGCACAGTGCACACCCACAATCACTCTGGGTCCTCGCCCAGACCCACAGACTGTCACAATGTACAATGCCATGCTGTCTGAATGTCAACCTGTACCATGCGGCTACATACATGTGGACACATTGTAATACACCATCTCCCTTCACATCGCAGGGGCATCGTCAACACCTCCTGCAGAGCAGTCACAGCCACTCTTCACTGATGACGAGGAGGAGGACAACACCAGCATCGACACCCAAACCATCCAAGACCTCATTGACCTCATCCGCAACTCACCTCCAGGATCAGGGCAGCCCAGCTACATCCATGAGACCCCACCCACCACCCAAACCACCCAGCAGGAGGCACCCACAGCCCCGGCACCCTCCCAAGTCCCCCAGGAACAACAAATGGCCTTCCAACGCCGTGTGCTGGAGGGCCAGAGGGAGACGGCCGAGCAGGTGCGGGTGGGGTTCGAGCTCATGGCTACCAAACTGGACGCCATCCTTGGGTGTCTATATCCGCCCCATGGACTCCAGCGAGCCCTGACTGACATCTCTGGAGTCATGACGCGGAGGGAAGAATACCTGTCCGCTCAGGGTGGCCCCAGCGATGCCAGCCGTGAGCGGACATGGACTGGACCACGCCCAGAGCCCACGAGTCATTGTTGCAAGCCCTGCGCTGGTCGGGCGTATGGCAGGCCAGACCACTCCACTAACGCCCAGAGGGGGGGCCCTCATTGCTACCCGCCGCAGCCGTACTCGCTGGTGGTGTGCAGGTCACTGGTCTAGTTGTCAGCATGTCACAGCCACTCCCTGAGGGCAGGTTTTCACACACACCACACCCATCCGGCACAGGCGTCACAGGCCATGTGACTCCACCAACATAAGGGGCCGACGACGTCACATTCCCCTCTTCCGGTGGTGACTGGATGACGGCCGCTCCACGGTTCTCACTCATGTAGGGCCCATGAGTTGTTGCGCACAGGGTTAGTGGCATCCGAGGCCTTGCAGACGGCACGGGCCTACCACCACGTGGCGCAGACTGGGGTTGCACAGGGTTAGTGGCACACGAGGCCTTGAGTAAGGCACGGGCCTACCACCACGTGGCGCAGACTGGGGTTGCACAGGGTTAGTGGCACCTGGGGCCTTGTGGACGGCACAGGCACCCCGCCACGGGACGGTGACTTGGGATGCACTGTGTCAGTGGCACCTTGAGCTGCTGAGCGGGTGTGCAGCCTGCGATGATGCCCCGTCCCGGCGGTCCAGACAGCTCAGGTTTTGTGTGCCCTGCTGGACCGCAGTGTAGGCCAGAGCCAGCGGGCAGTGCGGGCCTACCGCCACGTGGCGTCGCTTCCGGGATCCCAGAGTTGGTGGCACCCATTGGGCTGAGCGGGTGTGCAGCCTGCGATGGTGCCGGGTGCACTGGTATGTCCTCTGCCATGGAGTAATCAAGACCCAGCACCAAACGTGAGACCTGGTGGCCTGCGGAGCAGGGCTGCATGATGTGGAGGGTGCCATGTCCGCGGGCCCTGGGCTTGTGGCTTGCAGCGGCACGTGGTGGGACCTCCTGTCTACGCGCCGGTGGCAGAAGGTGAGCATTGAGGCCTGGGTGTGCATGGGCGGGCATGCTCTGATGGGCGGCGGGAAAGGTTGGGGTGCCTCTGCCTGGGTGTGCATAGGCGGGCAGGCGATGTTGTCTTGTGCAAGTGTGTGTACTGTGCCAGTCATGTATCTGGGCTCTGTTTCAGCTGATGGCTCTGAATCAGATGTGTGACCTGGTGAACTGCCCTACATACCAGCACGTGGTTGGAGACACACCGGTGGCAGCAGGTGAGCAGTGTGGCCTGGGTGTGCAGGGGCGGCACTCTCTCTCTCCCTCTCTTCCTCTCTCTCTCCTCTCCTCTCTCTCTCTCTCTCTCTCTCCCTCTCTTCCTCTCTCTCTCCCTCCCACTCTTGCTCTCTCTCTCCCTCCCTCTCTTCCTCTCTCTCTCCTCTTCTCTCTCTCTCTCTCCCTCTCTTCCTCTCTCCCTCCCTCCAACTCTTCCTCTCTATCTCTCTCCCTCTCTTCCTCTCTCTCTCCTCTCTCTCTCTCTCCCTCTCTTCCTCTCTCCCTCTCTCCCTCCCACTCTTCCTCTCTCTCTCCCTCTCTTCCTCTCTCTCTCTCTCCTCTTCTCTCTCTCTCCCTCCCTCTCTTCCTCTCTCTCTCTCTCTCTCTCTCTCTCTCTCTCCCTCTCTTCCTCTCTCTCTCTCTTCTCTCTCTCTCTCTCTCTTCCTCTCTCTCTCCCTCCCACTCTTCCTCTCTCTCTCCCTCCCTCTCTTCCTCTCTCTCTCCTCTTCTCTCTCTCTCTCTCCCTCTCTTCCTCTCTCCCTCCCTCCCTCTCTTCCTCTCTCTCTCTCTCTCTCCCTCTCTTCCTCTCTCTCTCCTCTTCTCTCTCTCTCCCTCCCTCTCTTCCTCTCTCTCTCTCCACTTCTCTCTCTCTCTCCCTCTCTTCCTCTCTCTCTCCTTCGCTCTCTCTCTGTCCTCTGATGTGCGCAGGACACACCTTCTCATCATGTTTTTTGTCTTACAGGCTGTGACCTACGTATTGTCCGAAGGGGAGCGCCCATGTGTCTTCATTTCATTTCGTTGTTCATTTTAATAAAGTTTCATTTGTTGCTTCGAAAGTGAATGTGTGCTGGTCATTTCTGTGACGACACATCCATGTCACCAGTTGTGATTGTGCGGCATCAAGCAGATTATTTTGTACATGTTTAGGTGTGGCTGATGTGGCATGTCTTTGGTCGGGGGGGGTGCCAGGGAGGGGTGGTGGCGGTGGGTGTTGTGGCCCTCTTGGGTGTCCGGGCCGCATGATGGGTGGCTCCATGGCATCTGTTGCCCTTCCGATGTAGCCCTGGGCTGTGCTCCCTTTTGGTTTGCAGGCTGCCGTCGGACTTTACACCAGGTCAGAGCAGGTGTAGATTTCCTGGTGCTAACGCGCCTTATCGCCTGTTTTGTGTTTTTATCGCGGATGTGGCTGGTCGTTGTGAATGTTGAGGTGTGCTGTTGTCTCGACTTTTGTCACGGGAACGCCTACTCTGCATCTCATTAGCGATATTTGCGGGGGTCCTCTGTGGCGATGTTTTTTGCGGCTGCTATTGCGGGTAAATTGGTGCTGTGGGCTGTTAACACCGGCTTGTGAATGGGGAGGTAAATTTATCACGACTTTGGCTGAGGTAAAGTGCTGTTAATTCGGCGATAGCTCCTTGTGAATATGCCCCTCAGATTTTTCGCATGAGCAAATGTACACCTGCATATTTGCTCATGCTAAAATGCAGTTCACAAATATTTTCTAGGAGTACTACTTCTTGGCCTACTTCTGTAAATTTTGTGAATTCACAAAAGTCGTATATCTTCACTTAATCCAAGGACATGGATGCACTTTATTTAATAATTGGGCCCCTAATTAGGTCTGGTGGCAACAAAGACCTTTTGTTTTTATTAAAATTTTCTCTCTCTCTTTCTGACTATCGGCTACCTTCACTGGAAGTGACAGCATTCTGTTCTTTCACAAGGAGCATATGGACACAGTCGTTTTGTTCAGTTCCACGAACTACTGTGCAATGTGTGCTTTTTGAGAGCAAAACAATTTTTGCTTTTGCCAATGTTTGTTATAATGGTGAGGGCCCGGCAGCTGCCACACTAATAAGGTTTTACAAAAACCATGCCAATTTTAGTCAGAATATAAATCATTTGTTGGGGTACCATACTAATTTTGGGAATTGTGGTCTATTCTAAAGTTATTTGCCCTGTGTAAAAAGCTGATCCTCAGCTCGGATTTGATGAACCATGCTTGAGGGAATTCTGCAGAAGCTAAAATGAAAGCCCATTTTCTACAAATTCACAATATCTTCTTCATCCATGTGAGAATAAAGGCGGATATTCTGAGTGAAACATGTACTCCTAGCAACAGCCTGTCAGTTGATTTCTCAGTGTTCTACTGTAGCTTCCCACAGTGATCAAATGAACAACTACAGTGCTAGCATTCTTATTTATGACAAAAGTGGTGCACACCTGCAGCCAACTTGATAGAATGAAAGCTGTAAAACATAAAACAAAACGAGGGGGTTCGTTTTGTCATAGAACTCATGGTTAGTGCTGTAGAAAGCAAATTAGGTCACATTTTGTGTGAGTTTTCAAATATCTTCCTCATCAATTTCGGTAAACTATTTTGACATGCAGATTGAAATGTACTTTCAACACCTGTAGCAGCCTACCACTTTACTCCCTAGCGCTCAACTGCAGTTTAACTACAATGTTTTAATGAGCAACTAGAGTGCTAACATTCTGTACTTATGACAAAAGTGTGGCACACCTGAACACCATCTTGATGGAATCAAAGCTGTAAAACTGAAAGCATTTCATACAGAGGATACTTTCATAAATGAAGAAATGAGGGAGCTTGATAACAAAATAGTCTCCTAAGGTATCTGCCCCAGAAAAAAGAGCCCAAATGCAGACCAAATATTACCCTAATGTAGAACATATATAGTGCAATGATAGAAGCGTGCAAATTGCTTAAGTAACTCATGCAACAAATAATTAAGTGAGCAACTGGATAAAAAACAAAAGAAATAGCTACTAGTTTAAAAGTCGTTTGTCGCTATTTGAGAAATCATAAAATGTGTCTTTATTATGGCTTTCTAGACCACTAACCATAATTCCTATGAGAAAAGAAACACCCTTATTCTGTTCCAATCTTAAGGACATGCTTTAGGTTTAAGAGTTTTGATTCCATCAAGATGACTTCAGTTGTGCCACACTTTTTCATAACTACAGAATGTTAGCACTCTCGTTGCTCATTAGAACACTCTGGAGAGGGAGGGGGCAGGGGCACGCTCATGGACAATGGAGGGAAGGAAGGAGCGAACAGGGGCAAAGGCAGCAAATTGACCATGCCAAGAAGACAGGAGAAGCAGTGGCAGCACACCAGACCACGTAGGGCAGGTGGGAGGAGCAATGGCAGAACAATGGACCATTGAGGGAGGGCGGAGGGGTGTGGCATCACAACGGACTGTGGAGGGCAGGATGAATGGGGTAGGGGCACGGATAATGGAGGGCTTGATGTAGCTGGCAAGGGAAGGTGGTAGGGCTAGTGGCATCACAATAGACCACACAGGGCAAGCAGGCACGCGCAGTGGCAGCCCAATGGACCACAGAAGACAAGAGGGAAGGGGCAAGGACATGCATGGAGAGCAAAGGTCAAGGGGAGGGAAGCAAGAACAAGAAGCTGACCACAGAAGGCAAGTGGGAGGGAGAGTGGCAGCACAACAGACCATGAAGAGCAGGAGGGAGAGAGCAGGGACATGCACGTGGACAACAGAGGGCAGGGGAGAGGGAGGCTAGGGCAGCAAGCTGACGGCGCACAGCAGGAAGGAAGGGAAGTGGCAGCAAAATAGACCATGGAGGGCAGGAGCATGCCAACAGACCAGTGCATACAGGAAGGAGGGGATAGGGGCATGGACTCTGACAACGGAGGGCAGGGTGAGGAGCCAGGGGTAGTGGCAGGGGTAAATAGCAGGGGTAAATAGCTGACCACACTGTGGGAAAAAGGGGCAGTGCCAGCACAACGCACCATGCAGGGCAAGTGGGAGGGGGGGAGGTAGAACAGTGAACCATGGAGGGCAGGAGGGAGGGCGAAGAGGCACGGTCTCGGGCAATGGAGTGAGGGGGAGGGGACAGGTGCAGCAAGGTGACTACACAAGGCAGGCAGGAGGGACAGTGGTGCCACAATGGACCATGGAGGGCAGGAGGGAGGGGGCAGGTGCCCGCACATTGACAACGGAGGGCAGGGGCAAGAGAAGCAAGCAGATCATCCAGGGCAAACAGGAGGGGCAGTGGAAGCACAACACACCATTGAAGGTAGGAGGTAGGGGATAGGGGCATGCACATGGGCGATGGAGGGAAGGAGGGAAGGGGACAGGGCAGGGCACCTGGGCTGGTGGCTGGGACAGTGGCAGCAAAACAGACCATGTATGGCATGCGGGAGGGTTAGTGACGCACAACAGACCCTGGTGGGCAAGAGGCAGGGGGCAGGGGCATGCACAAAGGACCATGGAGAGCAGAAGGGAGGGGGTAGCAGTTCGACTCAGACAACAGAGTACAATGGAGTGGGACTGGAGCAAGCTGACCATGCAGGGCAGGCAGGAGGGGCAGTCACAGCACAACCACTCATGGAAGGTAGGAGCAAGGGGCATCACAATGGACAATAGAGGGAAGGAGAGAGGGAATAGGGGCCTGGACTTGAACGATTGTAGGCAGGGAGGGGCAGGGACCGGGGCAGCAACCAGACTATGCTGGACAGCTGGGAGAGGCAATGATACCACAATGAACCATGCAGAGCAGTCAGGAGGGGCAGTGGCAGCTCATGCAGGGTGGTAGTAAGGGGTCTAGCCTCAGGCAGGTTGTCGCAGGGCCAAACGCTCATATGAGGCGAACCCACCACAGACACTCATGCCATCCCCCTTTTTTTTTTAGTGGCGCCCAACCCCACGCCACGCACACCAATGTACATCTTACTTTATTTTTTAAAAATCATAGAAATTCACTGAGGCCCCTGGATTCCCGCGAGTGTCCGAGGAGAGTGCAGGAGCTGCACTGGCTCCCATGAGACAATTGTGGGAATACATTTTTTTACCAAGAATAAAAAACGAGTTGGCCTGAGTGTCTGTGATGGGTTCACACAAACAGACGGTTGGCCATGTTGCCGTTGGCTATGCGCGGGGAGACATTGACTGCCTACAGGGGTTAGATGGAGGGCATGGCACTACAACCAACCCCACACTGTGCATGCCTGGGTGTTGGCAGCCTTAAGCGTGTTGGATGCTGGGCCTGGTGGCAGGCCAGGCCCTGCAGCCAAATCCCTGCTGTGCATGGCTGAAGGCCATGTGTGGCAGGGGGTTGGCTGCCCTTGCCACCACCCATGGGCTTTGACCCAAATCCCAATCTACAAATATTGATAGACAGGAATTTGCAGCAAAATCTTATACCTCCTTGAGACAGGTATAATGATGAGAAATGTTTTTGTGTCTCCTTGCTTTTCCAACTTTGCATGTGTGTTGCATTGTACAGCACCCATAGAAAGTGGGAAAAGCCTTAAAGCATACTTTTTGTACTAGTAGGGACTCCTTCCAGTGCAAAACTCATGCTTCAGGGAGAGCGTGCACCCTTGCATTAAGGAGCAAAGGTTTGTGCTCTGGCACATGGCTGCCAAAGGTGCACCAGCTCATGGAGAGAGAAAAATGCAACATATCTTAGTACATATGGTGCATCTTTCCTCTCTCCTTTTGATTCAATGCAGCATCAACTGTGGTGCAGTGGTGCCTTGCATCAACGAGAGTAAATCTGGGCCTTAATTTCACTCACTACCTGTCACTGACTCTTACACACACACCTATGCTTACCCATACAGACACACATGCTCAACTCACATACACACACTCTCTCTCACATGAACACACTGTCACCAGCAAGCATGCACGCAACATATATTTTAAACTATTTTTACTTCCCACATCCGTCACCATAAGGTTCTGTTCCAGCTAAGTGTGCTTCATTTTTTATTACACTAATAGTGAATAATAGAATAATATTCACTGTTAGCATAATGAAAAACAAACAGAAAATAAGAAATACAAAGGCACTCCTGTGTTCTTGGCACTAATCTTAGCCTAGGGGCCACAAGAGCAGTGCCAGAGGTCACAAGGGGGCAAGCCAGGCAGTTGTATAACACAAAATGATGCCTCCTCCCCTTAAAATATGATTAGAGGCCCCTGAACTTCCCATTTCTCACAAATATGCTTTGTCATTGGGCTGAATGAGGTCCCTCCAGCCTCCTGCACCGCAGGGACTGCAGGACCATGCGTTACTCCCCTGAAGCCAGGGATCGCAATTGCGACTCCTGGCGACCTGCAAAGGACGTCCATTGACGTTAACTGATAAAGTATTGGTGTGTTTCGTGTTTTTTTGGTTCTAAAGTGTTCTGTAAGTTTACTACATTGTCTGGAGAAGGATAATCATCTTAGTGGAAAGGATGTGGCGTAACGATTTGAGGCTCGGCGTCGGCTCATCATTCTGTGATTCTGGGCAAATCACTTAATCTCCCCATGCCTACCAAAAAATAATTGTTTCCTTGTGTAATGTAACTGGTGCTCGTGTAAAGTGCTCTAATACCTTCGGCTCGAGTGTGCGCTATATAATTCCTTACCTACTTTAAAATGCTTGCTGTGAAGTTGAGATATCAACACAGTATTGTCTAAAAGGGTTTTTTGTGTATTGTAGATCATATTTCTATAGTGCCTGATTTATTTTCAGAGTTTTATTTCATCATGGTTCAGAAGTTCCCAATCAAATTTGCATTTTTTGTTTTTGTTTAGCCAGTCCCCCTGTGAAGCAGACCCATAGCTACGAGGCAACGTAAAGCCGCTTTGCATGGCTTTTCATGACCTTGTAGATATGATGTCAATCAGCACAGCGCAAGTCTCTGCGTTGCCTTCCACTGCATCAGGGGGGCCTTCCAAAGGTTTTCCAACACAAAACCCATGGGTTTTGACACATTCTCAGATTTACAAGGATCTGTAAACCTGGAAATGCGTCAAAACTGTACGCCTCCCCAGGCCAGGCTAACAAGGAGAAATATCTTTATTTCTCCTCGTTTTTCCCTCTTTCTATGTGTGCTGCATCCTGCAGCACACATAGAAAGAGGAAAAAGCCTCCATGGATTGTTTTTGGGCATGAAAGTGTCCCTTCCTGCACAAAAACAATCCTGCCAACAGTGCAGACACCCTTGCACCATGGTGCCTGTGTGGTGCTAGGCACCAAATTGTGCGCTGGCAGAAAGGACAGGAATGCACCGTATCTTGTAAATATGGTACATTCCTGTCCTTTTGAATTGGTATAGGGCAGCGCAGAAAAAAAGACTTGCGGTGCTGCCCTTCGCCAATTCATTGTATATGAGGCCCTTAGTGCTTCAAATGGGCAGGCACTGTTTGGTACTGAGCAATTGCGCTTCTTGAAAGAACGAATACCTGCACTTATCAGCACTGCTATAATACATTTAATGGACAACGTATGGAGGTGGAGCAGTTCATAGATAACCTCTGCTGTGTGGTGGGTGAGTGGTGTTTAGCACGTGCATTGGTCGTGTGGGTTCAGATTGGGAGGGGACCAGATGGTGGGTGGCAAGATTAGCTCTGACAGTAAAAATACTACTGCTGGGAGGGGTTGACAAAACAGATTGTTGCCTATCGATTATCGCGAGGTAATGAGACACTGCACTCCATGATGCATAAAATGCCATTTATTAGGACAGGATTGCATACATTTAAACACTTCAACATTTTAGCATAATATCAAAACATCTTTAAATGTAAACTCTTTCTTCCCACCATTCTCTCTTCAACCCCAGCTTTCATCTCAGCACTCCATCTTGCTTCACTCCTCCTTTCACCTTTCTTTCAATAACCTCCTTCCATTCCCATTCACTTTCTCACTTCTTTTACCCAAGCATCCTCCAATGAAGCCTCCTTGTCCTGTCCCAGGCATCCCGCACACCGTCTTCCTTCACATTTGCTCCCCCCCCCACCCTGAAGGGTGGATATGCCTGCACCTGACTCTCCACCACCCCAACTACCGCCTCCGCCGGTGCAACCTGTCCTACCATGGCAACCTTTCAGCACACAATGAAACCAGGTCCTAAAACCCCATAAAATTCGTAGGGTGGGTGGGTGGCCAAACTTTTTCACCCTGGTAGTGCGAGGAGTCAGAAAGAGGCTGGAACCTCCTCTCTTGGCTCCTTATATTGAGAACCCCCAAACTCCACCCCCACCCACAACCCACCAAGCCTGTCCTGCCCTGAACCTTTGCTTCCCCCGGGACCCTCATTTTCGATGTGGGGTTTGTGCTGTTGTTTCCAATGCACGAACGTAGCTGCGCCACCAGAGTCCTGAAAATCGGGGGAAGGGAAGATGGGGTTTAGGGGAGGACAGGAGGGGTAGATTCGAGAGTTATGTACCTCAAACGGGTGCGGAGGGAAATGGTGAAGTTTCTGCAGCAAGAGTGGGTTGATATACCTTTATACAAGCTATAAACATTTGCAATAAGTCAGAAGTACTGGATAAAGCACTCCGGTCGCACTTTTTGATGATTGGTCTTCTTCAAATGCCAACATGCACTCCTATAAGTATCTAAGAGTAATGGCCCTGTGTCATAAACTAGTTCTTGTCTCTTCCCTACTGCTCAGCTGGAATGTGTGATGACCTCATAGAATGTTTGGGTGCCTGTGTGTGTGTGGAGCGTCAGTTGGTGAATGCAGGCTGGAACCAAGCTACAATAAACATATCCTGGGGCAGATTTACAAGCCCCTTGCGCCACTTTTGCGTCACTTTTAACATGGGAAAAGTGACGCAAAAGTGGCGCAAGGGGCTTGTAAATCTGCCCCCCTGTTTATACTCCCGGCTTGTGTATCATCTATTTGCGACACCCTGCCAGGCGGCTGAGGGCACAGCTGTGTGCAGTAAGGTCTCACATTGTCCTGGTGGCCTAACAAGGCACAAGCCCCCTTTCAACATAGAGCAAGTGCCGCACACACGAACCAGTGGCTGTTCATTAATATAACCTGATGGTACTTTTTACTGCAGGCCTTCAGCGCACTCGGTCATTAATTAGCAGTAAAGGTCCCCCTCATTAGCCATTGCTCGAGTTGGATCACGGCAAGAGTCTTTTCTGGAGGGACCGCGTCCTTCTAAATAAAGTGAGTGCCACTTCTAACAGCTCTTGCTTTAAGAACAATCTGCTTGGAGGTACTGCTTTTATGCATTTCTTAAGAAATAATTGCTGCTATAAGGACATTTTGCTAATAAGAACAATTTTATTTGGTCCCAAAGGTGTTATTGAGACGAAACACTGTGCCGCCGCTAATTGACGCCCAGGAATGAGGCGCACGCTATATCACCACTAGAGGGCACCATAGGAAAGGCTTTAACAAAAGTTTACAGCTATGAGAGGATTAAATGCTGTCCTCAGCAAATGTTTTCTTTTGGAGTTATTCAGTATGGCTTTTTGCTCGGGATTTGTTTTATTGTTAGTAGGGTAGTGATGAGTCAGTTTTCAGGCATTCCGAAAGCCATTCTCGCGGGCATCGTTACTCAAAACTGCTCTGTTTAAAGCCCTCTACGCCTCCCATTGCAAAAACCTTGGGGCATATTATCAAGCGGCAGCAATAATTATCGCTGACCGCTCTTAGCGTGGGGAATAGTATCGCCGGCTATCGCTGAAAATTATCGCCATGCTAGCGCTGTATTAACAACGCTTAGCGCAAAGGCGATAATTTTCCAGTGATAGCGGTGTTTTCCATGGAACATCGCTGGTTTTTCAGCGATGTTCCATGGAAAACAGCGATAATCTTGTGAATAGGGCCTGTGGTCTTAGCCACACAATCCACCCCCATGTTAGGTATGCCTTAGTCAGGAATTTAGCAGACGTTAAATTCCTGCGTTAAGGCATACTTAATGCGATTTAAAATATCGCTAACCCACGTTGTTAATATGGCGATACCTGGGTTAGCGATATTTCCCCATGTTGTTTTCACAGGCACTCCTCCTTTGCATCTCATTAGCGATGCGATGGGAGGCGTGCAGAAAACGGACGCTAATTCAAGGAATCACGCGCTAGCCTTTCCTTGTTAATTAGGCGATAAAATTATCGCCGCTTTTCGTCCGAAAACGGACGCTAAAGCGGCGATAATTCTTTAACGCCGCCTTGATAATATGCCCCCTTGCATTTTTCTCAAACGTCGTACTGCTAAAAAGAAAAAAAAACACAAAATCATTATGAGTGAGGTCATAGATCAATCAATGCGTTAAAAACCACATAATTTCATGTCAAGGGCACCCTCGTTTTCAGTCATAGACTTTGACGTATCACATAAGTGCATTTTGGGGCCCGTAGTCATATTTAATTTAAGAAACTGCGGGGCATATTTACAAGGGCTTTATCTCCGCTTTTTTGGCTTTTAAAGCCAAAAAAGCGGAGATAAAACTATCGCCCTATTAACAAGAGGGTGCTAACATGCATTAGCGCATGTTAGCACCCTTTTACCCGACGCCTCCCTTCGCATCTCTAATGAGATGCAAAGTGGGCGTCACTGGGCAGTACAACCTTGTAAATATCGCTGATGTGCACATCGCGATATTTACAAGGCTGCCAACGCTGTTTTCGCCGAAAACTAACGTCTGCTAAAATGCAGACTTAGGCATACTTAATATGGGGGTGGATTGTGCTGATACGACCACAGGGTCGTATCAGCAAGGTTATCGCCGTTTTGCAGGGAACATCGCTGGAAAACCAGCGATGTTCCCTGCAAAATGGCGATTTCCCCGCTATGGCTGGTAATTATATCGCCCTGGGGAAATGCGTTGTAAATAACGCGCTAACAGGGCGATATATTCCAGCGATAGACGGCGATAAGTAGAAAAGCGCTAAGCGCGCTTTGCGTTTACTTATTGCCGTCCTTGTAGATATGCCCCTGTGTGCTCGTGACATGAAGCCATATGGAAAGTGTCAGTTTTGGGCCCTAGGCCCACATGATGTACAAATGACCACATAGACACTCAGCAGTGGGGTACTGGAACTAGCCAAGACTTCCATGTGGAAGTCTATTTACATAGTTCTAATAGCAGTGCATCTGGAGCGGTGGTGGAGTCCACTTTGGAGATCTTGCAGGCGCTCAGGTTCCGGTGGACGACAAACCTACAGCTATTGAGGATGACCTTGGTGGATGAGGCCCTTCCTTGGAGGCGACGTACTTGATGATCTTTCCAGTTCCCGAAAGCCGAGCAGCTTCAGACTTGCCTTTCCTGCCTGGACTCCCCTCTCACAGAAGTTTCCTGGAGGGCCTTCCTGCCGGGCTGCCATTGGACCGTGTGGACTGTGCGGGCTTCGTGTAGGCCGCGCGAAGGCGTCGCTGAGGAACTGCCAACAGGACCACAGCCAAGTCGCTCATGTAGCCGCAGAGGGTGGTGTCTCAGTCTGGGTGTTCCCGCCATCAGGGCTCAGGTTCTATGCCTTCCTCAGATGGTCTTTGGATGACCAGTCTTCATCTGTGACCTCCGTGCTTCCCGGTGCCTGTCATGGGGCTGCTGCCGACACATCTCTCCAATCCGGATTCCCCTCTCACAGGAATTCCGTTGAGGCCCTTGCCCCTGGATTGCCACGTGACCGCGTGGGCTGTGTGGGCCTTTCGTAGGCCGCGCCGAGGGGTCGCTGCAGAACTCCCAACAGGGCCACGGCCAAGCCTCGTGTAACCCCAGGGGTGGATGGTCCAATGGTCGGGAACGCTCTTCTTCGGCAGGCTTCCGGTTCACGGCGACACACAGAAGGTTCCTGGGTGGCAAGCGTCCTACAGCACCAGGAATGCCTCGTTGAGCTCCGGCTGTCTCGATTGGTTGGATCCACTCTGGTGGTGCGATGCTCCTTTGATGTTCTTGGTGAAGATGCCCTTTGGATGATGAACATGGTAACTTTCCTTCAGTTGGGCACACAGGCGGCGATCTCTTGCTTTCAGTGACCTCATGGATTGAAGAGGACTGGAGGGACCTCGTGGCCACTTGCAGTTGTCTTCCAGCAGGTGCACTTGCTAGGCATGGTGCTATTGATGCCAAGCAGCCGGTGACAGGTGAGAGGATGGTCGAACTGCGAAGCGTGGGGCCTGGACGCAGATCACGCTTGCTAGCGGCTTACGGTTGGTCCTCCCGCGAAGCTATCTCCAGTGACGTCTCTGCACCCCGGTGGCTGCATTGTGCTGATGAACACCTTCTCCAGTGCTGGCACGAGTCCTGTGTCCTGTCGCTCTTCTCCTTGCCTTCTTGCACGCCTGTGGAGGTTGTTTGCCCTGTGGCATCATGCCACTCTCCTTCCTTTCTTCGCGGAGTGGCGTCATGCCACGCTCATCTCCTTCTTCCAACCAGGTTCATCACTCAGATGTGGCGTCCTACCACATGTTTCATGTTTGCGCCACATGTACATCTCGCTGGTCGTGTCTGGTTCTTGGGATGGTCTTTCCTTTTCTGCGGCCCTGCCGCAGGTCGGTCCTGTCGGTAGGACTTGCTTCTTCCTCTTGAGGACCTTTCGCGGGTACCATCCCCTCCTCAGGGGTTTCCGCCGTGGTCCTCTGCCAGGACAGCAGGTTACCTCTTCTCTCGAGGGCGTCATGCTTGTGCCTCGAACTTGCGCCGTCGTGGTGCCTGCTCGTGCCTCCATGCAGGCATGCTCGGTGGGGTCGGTCGCTTCATGTGACGTGCTCCATGCTTGCGGTGCGAATGTGGCGTCCGGCCACGTGTCGCCTGTCGTCGGAGCACATGTTGCGGTGGCAGCTTGCCACGTGGAGTGTACGACTCTCCTCTTGCCTGTCTTGGGCCTCTGGCGACTCTGTCTTGTGGCAGTGTGAGGGAGGACACTCTGTGCTGTCTTCGGCCCACTGCGGGGCTTCGCTGGCATGGTGGAAATGTAGAGGATCTCCCTCCTGTCTTCAGCATTGCTTCTTCTCTGTCTCTCTCTTTCTTGCGGTGATGGCTGTTCACCATCAGGGGCAAGTGGCGCGGTTTCCTCGCTTGCAGTGGCGTCAGACAGCCACTGGGGTTGTGGATCGCTCACTTCTCTCCTCGGGTGTGGTTCTTCCTTGTTGTGTGGCCTCTTCTCTCTGGCCAGTACGTAGTGTGCCTTCACAGGGGAAGCAGATGTCTGGCTGCCAGCAGTGGCAGCGGAATTTGCGAGCTTTTACAGTCTCTGGTGACCTACTATTACTTCCTCTGGGGGCGGGGCAACTTTGCTGACTTTGTGGGCTATGCTGCTCCTTTTCTTCTTTGAGCTTTCCCTTGTGCGTGGAGTTACAGTCTCTTGACCTGCAAAGTATAGGCAACTCGCTTGAGTGTGAATGGCACTTTTGCTCAGTTTCTCTCCTGACTCCTCTGCGGCAGAGTACGGCCAGTGTGTCAGGACGCACATGTTTTGTCAGTCCTGCAGTGACAGAAGGGTTCCGCTGAGGGGGGGCGTACTCTCCAGTTTATGTGCGGCAAAATGGCTGCATAGTCCAGCTTGTATACAATTCTGCTTGCACAGGCAATGTGATTGGTGAGCCCCTCTTTCCTAGTCTGTACTTAACTGTTTGTGGCTATGTGTTGGGGCATTGCTTGTTCTCTTTCTTGCCCAGTGTAGGGCTCGTGTGGCTGACATCTTCCTCAGGCAGATCAGTGGTCCTGCTGGCAATGCTGCCTTTCCAGGTTTTGCAATACTGGCTTACAGATGTGTGTCTCCCACTGGGAAAACCTTCCCTTCCTTCATTCACAGCAGACCCTTTTGCATGCAGGAGGCTTGTGGTCTTTCTCCTGAGTAGTCTCGGTGGTACCTCGTGTGCCTTCACTGTGGCAGAAAGAATTTGCTTCAGGCGATGGCTGGCTATTTCCACTTAAAGACGCAGTGCCGCGAGACACTACCAGGTGGCGCTGCAGCTACCATTCACAGGCCCCAACAGCTTCGTGAAACTACAGGTCTGCAGCTTTCACAGGCAAAGCGGGAGGTCATCATTGCTGCAGTGGGCTGTTGCAGAGGTATGTGCGAGCACTGCGGGCTTCACGCTGTACGGCAGGGCTTTTGACAATCGCCAGGTTTGAGTGCAGCTATTCAGTCACCCGGAGCTGCTCACCGGGCTCTGCGGTTACAAATACTTTAGCCCATCTTGCCATGTGGACGCGCTGGTGTGGCAGAGCGTCTTGCTTGCTGAAGGGGCAGGGGTTGCCGCTACCTAAAGGCGCTTCAGCACCGATTTTTCTACCCAGCACAGGCTTCGGCAGCATCGCGCAATAATACACTCCACGCTGTTATTGAAGCGTAAAAGGCCATTTTATTAGGACAAGGTTGTATCAACATCACATTACCAAACCTCCTCATTCACTCTATCCATCTTCCAACCTCACACCTGTTTCGTTCATTCCGTTTCCCTATGCGACCTCCTTCATCATCCCATTCTCGCCTTCCCTTTTCTTTCAACATCCTCTCTTGGATCTTCTGCCGTTGCTCTCTTGCATCCCGCAACCCCCATCCTTCACCTGTTCCCCCCCCGAGGGGTGGATGTGCCCGTCTGTGACTCACCACCCCTCCAAAGTACTGCCAACCAGGGAACCCCTGTAGGGCGGTTACCTGCCCCACCCTTTGCTCTTGTGCACCTTTCGCCTCACTCCCGATCTTCCCTGCTGCACCAAATGGATTCGTTCCACAGCCTACTAATCATGTCACGCATCTCCATCATGTAATAAGCGTTACCAAGTTGCAAAAGATGCACCCCGTCATCCTTGAAGAACAATGGTTCCTTCAATCTGAGCCCAGCATGACAAATCACCTTAATGTCTCTATTCTGGCAAAACACCCTCATTGCCCGATTCAGCTTTCTGCGAGCTTTCTCTACGGCTGCAGGTTTCAACGCCCCTTTCCACACTTTGTGCAGCACAAATTCCACCCATATTATGCATGTCCCTGGAAAATTACGTTTTATCACCTCAAGGTCCCTCTGCATGGGCTGCAAAATTGCCAGTCCAGACAATCTTATCAAGTCATTTTCCCCCAAATGCATGACCGACATATGTGAACAGCCTCTTTGTGACACCATCTTTGTCAGCCACGGCAATAGGGCCCCCCAGCGCATTCCTCCTTTACCCCACCAATGCACCTTATGATGGCTGCTCTTCAGACCCAGGTGACGACCGTACACTTGCCGATCTGCATATCTGGCCGCCCAATGGATAAAGGAGTGTCCTATGATCCAGGTAACCGTCTTGGTTCCTGGGCCGCCCACACAACCTGTGGCAGAAGAAAATAGATTAGTGCACAAACAATACCCTTCCGTCTTACCACTGTCCCCCCCTACCCTGTCTATTTGCGCACATATCTCTCACAGCACCTAGACCTCCATCTCTCGATTTGATGTATTCTGTCCCATGACCACCCTAGGCGCCGCCGCCGTAGCTGCCCCAATGCGAAAGGAATGCGTACCATATCTAGCCGGGTCCCTTCCCAATCACCGCAATGCCATGCGCAAAACTGCTAACAACTGAAAAGCCGTCACACTGTTCCCTGACGCATGATGAAAAATTCTTCCCGACAGCCTTCTTGCCTTTGCTAGGAAACCCCGCCATTCTTGCACCGGGCACACACCACCACCTCCACTCTCATTCATCCAAACCCATCTTCCCCTTCCTGCCTGATCCGTTTTGGAATGACCCAGCCAAATGTCCAGTCGCCCCCCATCCAGTCTCACTTCCTCATATGTTCTTCCTGCCCGGTGCCCCGTGCCCAACAATTCCGAAACCCTGAACACCCCAAAGAACATCCATACCATGCACAAACGGAATACTGATACCTCATGATCATCATAACAACAATGGGGCAAAACCCCCAGTAAACCTTGCAACATTCAAACGTTATTGCCTCCTTTGGAACTCCCTCCCCCCCTTCCCCTCTCACGTCCCCAATCTTTCAACATTTAACTCAGTATCTTATCCTTCGCGGGGTCAAAACCTAGGTACAGTTTGCTATAGAATGAGATCCCTGCCAATTTGCCCGCTATTGTAGTCTGTGACAAACCCTTATCTATGCAACTTAACACAAAACTCATAACTCCATGCTCCGTGTCCTCTCTCGACATGCTCCCTGCATCATCAGTCTGTCCCATTAAAACTCCGAATTCTGCCCATGCCAGTCTGTAACTTCGCCTCGTGGAATCCGCCAGAGATTTCTCGACCAGGCCTATCACTCTCACTCCCCCCAGGCAGAGATGCCGTCCGGCAGCTCTGTCTTGCATGCCTCCGCTCCAGGTGCCAATCGCCGGGATCGCTGCCACTGCGAACGAGACAAGGCATCCGCAATGTCATTACTTGCCCCCGGAACATGTTTTGCCCGAAATACAACATTCAACCTCAAGCATTTCAGCATAAAATTCCGCAACAACCGCAAGACCCTCAAAACTCTTGCTTTCTGTTTGTTCACCAGCTCCACCACTGTCATGTTGTCCACGTGGAACAAAACTGATCTATTCTGAAATTCCTGCCCCCACACCTCCAGGGCCACCAACAATGAAAAGAACTTCAGGAAAGCTATGCTTCGCCCGTGTCTCATCCAATGATCCGGCCATCGCTCCACGCACCATCAACCATCCCAAAACAGACCAAAGCCAGAAGCCCCTGCAGCATCTGAAAATATTTGCACCTGCCAGATCGTCCGGTCCTCTACAAAGTCCAGTGACACTCCGTTAAATTCTGCCAAAAAGGCCTGCCAGACCCTCAAATCCGCCCTGAACCCCATCGAAATTCGGATCCTGTGATGTGGCAGCACTGCCCCAGACATGGCCATGCCGAGGCGTCGGCAGAATGTTCGCTCCGCTCTCACCACCCGCAAGCAAAGTTCAAGAAGCCCATCAGTTGTTGCACCTTCCTGAGGTCAATTTTCTTCTCCCCCACCACCCCCAGTAAGAAAACCTGTATGTCCTGCACTTTCTCACTGGACAGCCTGGCCACCCACTGGACCGAGTCCAACTCAATGCCCAGAAAAGTCAATCTACAGCTGGGCCCAGCTGTTTTCTCCGGTGCCAAAGGGACCCCAAAATACTGTGCCATCTCCTGGAAGTGAAACAAAGCTCTCCCACAATCTCCTGAATATCCCCTTCCTATGAACAGAAAGTCATCTAAGTAATGTGACACCTCCCAGTGCCCACCACTCTTCGTGAAAACCCACTGCAAGAAAGTGCTAAACATCTCAAAAAGTGCACAGGAAATCGCACAGCCCATGGGCAAGACCTTGTCCACAAAAATGGCCCCTTGAAACTGCATCCCCAGCAACAAGAAATCCACAGGGTGTATAGGCAGTAAGCGAAAAGCTGATATCACATTTTGCCATTTCCGCTCCCTGCCCACACAACCGCACTAGGCGGATCGCATCGTCCACGAGGCAGACAATACTCTCGAGTCTTCTTCAGCGATGAAGTCATTGACTGACCTCCCCTCGGGCCAAGATAAATGATGGATCATCCTGTTTTCCCTGGCTCTTTTTTCGGTACCACCCCTAGAGGTGATATAATCAGATCCTCCATTGGCCATCTTTCAAATGGGCCTGCTATCCTTCCCTCGTTGACTTCTTTTTTTAATTTCTCTGCTACTATGTCAGGCAATTCTCTGGCCGATTTCAAATTCTCTGCCCACCTTCGCTCTCTGGGACCTTGGTATCCCACCTGAAATCCTTCAACATAACCCCATTGTATCCTCAACGCAGCCTCTCTGTTGGGGTAAATTGAGAACCACGGGGCCATGGCCTCAATCTTAACTGGGGTAGGAGCCCTTTGGCCCAGACTGTCCTCTGCCTTTTGTGGCCCTCCACTGTTCTGCTGGAGTGGCCAGTTTAAAGCATTGGGTGAGTGGGTGCCGCCCCCCACACTTGGAGCACTCATGCTTAAACTTGCAAGGGTGTCGTGAGCAGAAACCCTATTGAAATTCCAGCACGCTCCTGCAACCCCACTCCCTTGCTTTGGTGCTGTACCTGTATTGCCTGTGTTCGCATTGGCTCCCCCCCGCCCCTGTCTGGGCGGGACGCGCTGGATGGACCGGTACGTCACCGGTAAGCTGCTAGCTGTGTGAGTAGATGCCGATGAATGGGTGGATGACATCCATTGCATCCATAATTCTTGGTCTAGCTCCCTCCATGGCTTGTCGGGGTTAATACTGATTCTGGCCCTAAACTCCTCATCATAACTTAACCAAGCAAAGCCCCCAAAATGCATCTGGGCCTTACGAATGATATCCATATATTTTAATAACACTATTGCCCTGTCCAGATGTTTCTCGCAATATATGCTTGCGTATATGAGGAACGCCGAGGTCCAGTTCTCCATATTGATGGGGACCCTGGGTCTCCTCTTCAGTTCCCACTCCTCTTCCTTTGAACCTTCCTTTGCCTGTATCTCCCTATGGAGCAGCTTGAATACATCAACGTATTCATGTTTCCATATCCTATTCCTTGTTTTCTCCGATAGGTGTGACCCCAACGGCATCGCCAGGCCCATGTAAGGCAGCTTCTTGTGATGTCTGTCTTCGCTCTTCTCTTCCTTCCCTTCACGACCCTCTTCCTTGTCCGTCTGGACACTCACGCCCACTAACTGTTTTCCCCCACTGCCTTTCACACCTATCTCGGGCGCAGCTGTTGCGCCTCCCCCACACCCACCGACCGGCAGGCTTTCTTTCTCCCTGCCTTCGGCCCCCCGTCCCACACGGTCCACCATTCGCCCTCGCTTGGGACTCCTTTTTTTTGCCTTTGCTTCTGCTTTTCGTCTGTCTGGATGCCTTCGTCTTTTCCTTGGGCGCACTTGCCTCCTGCAAAACACCAACCTTTCTGGTTGCCTTCACCGGCGCCCCAGTGACCCTGTCATTCACTTCATCATCATCTCGCACTTCGCCCTCTTTCAATTCGTCACTCTCATCATCATAATCCAGCTGTAACTCCGTCTCATCCTCTGCAGGCGCCCACATCACTTCATGCACTGCTCTCTTCTGTCCTTTCCCACTCTTCGCAAACAATCCACTGCGTTCATCTATGTTCGCCGCTGTTGCCCGCTCCCTCGGTGGAGGGTAGGCCGCCGCGGACCCCCCTGCTGCTTCTTGCCAGCGCTTCGGAGCCGTTTTGCGCCCCACCGGCACCACCCCGCTTCTACCGGCTTCCACTGCCGGTTTATGCCCCCCCCCAGGCTGCTCCAACCTGAGGGGGCCCCAGCACCACCAGGTCTCTCCGCCGTCCCATTCCCTGGCTGCTGTGACTCTTGAACCCACACCCACTTTCCCCGGGCCCCCCCCTTCCCAGAAACCTGCTCTGCGACTGCTTCCTCCCCCTCAGTTGGGGTAGGTGGCCCACTTCCCCACGTGTCAAACCCCCCACTCTCCCTGGAAGCACACATGGCCTCCCACTTGCTCTCTGTCTCTTGGATGATCCGCCGTTTCGCGTGGATTTTTCCCTCCAGATCCAGCCCTGCCCATCTGGGAACTATGAGCTGGGTGGTCTGGTCCCTAGTGTCGCCTGTCCCCACTCCCAAGCCTACTGTGGGAGCCCCTACTGTGCCCTCTGTCCTGACTACTGCAGCTTGATGGTATTGTGTTACCCCAGTCCCTCCCTTCTGATGCACATTACCTAAGGGAGGCCTCCATGTGAGGTCCATGGGAGCTTCCTCCCCCAGGGAAAAATCATGGTGTTGCTCATTGCCCTCTCCAGCGTCTTGCTGGGCCGGTTCAGGTTCCTTCCGCCCCTCCCCTGAAAACCCGGCTTTCTTTTTCTTTCCCGCGGCTCCAACGTGCTGCTGGGCCGCTCCCTTGTGACCCCGCCCCTCCCCAGAAGCCTTTTTGTAAATGGGCACCGTCCCGGCTGCAGCATAGTGCTGGGCCGGTTCTTTACTCGACGGGCCCGCCCCCTGCCTCACCTGCTCGGTCACAACCGTGACATCAGGCAACCGCGCGGGCAGGCTCTGACGCCTGCCCCCGCGTCTCGGCTGTACCTGCTTGGGCTGGCCCCGCCCCCTGGCACTCGTGGATCTCTTCAGCGGCGGCTCTTCCCTTCATCGCCGCCACCGCATCTGCAACACCCGCCGAGGCGGACCGCGGGGGTCGGACAATGCCGACCCACGCCTGGTCCAATACTCCCAGCCTCAGCAAGTCTTTACGGCCCGCCTGGCCTAGGACTCGCAGTGCGGCCCGCACTGCATCAAAATCGGGCTCTGCCATCTGCAACGCTCAAGGTAGGACGTCCTGCTACCTATCCTAATTATGTCTCTGACGTACCCGCACCAGTGGACAAACTGGTCGAACACACTTTCCTATCTGCAAACTAACTTTTTTAACCCCTTACTAACTTCACTGTAACAACCTCCCCCGGTGGTGCTAGGTTCAGGAAGAGGAAGGTGCACTCCTCCCCTGCACCTTTATAGCCACCTTAAAACCCTCCCCTTGCCCAACCCCTTGACCCTCCCAACCCAGCTTGTCCTTCCGTTTTTGCGGGAAGACCCCCGAGGGAAGACTGGTCTGTCGACCCTACTTCCCCCGGGGCCCGACATTCTCCTTGACTGCGCCGCGGGCCTCTGCAGTCTCTATTGCTCCCGCTGTTTCGGGCGGGGTCGCGGTGGTATTGCAGGCTTTCTGTATCCTCGGCCAGTTGTCTTTTGCAGCTACAGGGTGAGTGTGTCATACATGTAGGCGGGGCCTTGTCCTCACCTACCGGCTTTGATCGCGCCCTGCGCTGGTACAGTCATTGCTGGCTGGAGATGCAGGCAGTGGCTGTGGGGGGGTCACACGATGCAGGAACTGTCGGGTGATTTGTCTACTTCTCACCTCTGCTCCAGTGGAGGCCTCAGCAGGCAGCCGACGTGCCTCTTGCCCTGTAGGTTGGTTTGGGCTGTTTTCTCTCTTCTCGGGGTCGCTGGCATTTAGGCTCAGTCTGCCAGCCCTGCATGGGTGTGTTGAGGTGCAGGATTGGTGGACCACCTCTCACAGTGCCAGTTGCTTCTCTCGCGCTGTGACCGGTAGGTCGTGTAGGCGCCTCGGGCATTGAGGGCCCACGGCTCTACCAGCGGCACTTTGTCTTCTCTTACTTTCTGTCCCTGGATTGGTCGGGACGGCGGAGACTGCAGGCATGCAGGTGGGGGTTACGGAACCTTGCTGGTGGGCACCGGCGTGTTAACTCTCCGGGAGGCTTTACTCCCTCACTACGTCGATTGCTGCCATGCTGGCAGGAGGTGCCTTATGGCCTTGTCACGCTCCCCACCACCATGAACATCTGCCAGCACACATGCGGGGCCGACCCGCTCGTGGCCATTGTGGTGTTTTGGGCCCTAGGCCCACATGCTGTACAAGTGACCACACAGACACTCAGCAGTGGGGTACTGGAACTAGCCAAGGGCACGTGCACCCGGCCCCTTTTATTAGCAGGGTCACCTGACTGTTGACGCCTGTGATGGGTGGGTGTTAGTGTCAGTGCAACACAGAGCAAACACTAGAACGTGTCCAGCAGGACACTACAGTAAGGAACACCAGAGCTTGATTCTAATGTGTACCCGGAGCCATGCAAGTTTCCCAGGTCAACGTGTGATGTGCTGCTCCAGGCCAGGTTTTTTCTCTGTATTATGGGACTTGTAGATTTGTTTATTTCATTATTGTAACAGGACTACAAGTCCCACAATTCAAAGAAAAAAACCAGGACTGGATCAACACATCACCCATGGACCTCGGAATCATAGTAGTTGTGAATGTTTGAAAGGCGGGAAGTATGGTTATTGAATGAATCCACGTTAGCGGGTACATCACAGCCCACGCAAGCATTACCTGCACTTGGCAGCAGTGTAGAAAGCAACTAGCATACAAGGCAGAGCTCTCAAGTTTCCCATGTCCAGTCATGAGTTACTCAAGCAGTCCACCTTTCACTTTGCATTTTGAGACTTTTATCCCTAATTGTGACACAGGACCCAGCAGGACTACAAACCCCAGAATGCAAAGAAAGCTACCTGGACCGAATAAGCCTCTCGCCCATGAGAATGTGAAATTGAAAGCTCAGTAAAAAGAAAAAAAACAAGCATTTGCAATGCGATAGGTCACGCATTTGTGAAAGTTAGAGCTTTTGGCATTGAAAATAACAATGTTTTTCATTTTTGTCTTTTTATTTGCAGTAGAGAGATTATATTTGCATAGCGATATTGTTATTTGTATGGCTTTGTGGTGCTGGTGAACCTGAAAATAGGTTATGAGGGAGGGGAGATAACAGTGATATGCTGCTTGGAAAAAAAAGTAACAAAATCCTTGAAAAAGCAAACACTTATAGGTATTGCTAGATTAAGTAAAGCATGTGAAATGTAAGCAGAAACAACAAGCTCTTCACAAGGAACCAATTTAGCTCCTTAGATAGTTTAGGAGAAAAAGAAAATCACAAGTCAATCGATCAGGCTACCTTGTGTTCACGGCCGACATGCTGGTTGCAGAAGTGGAATAGATTTGAGGGAAATCAAAAGATTTCCAAACAGTCCAGTCACTCTCAAAGGCTAAAAGAGCTAAGGAAGAGTCAGTGAAAAGTGGATTCAAGAGTGCAGGAGTGGAGGTCTAATACTGTGGTAGGTGATTCGTTTGTTCCTTTATTCCAGTGTTGTATTTAAGTCATGTTCAGCTCCCGCCCTCTTGGTTAACATAGCGTCCTTAAGCTGACTAGCCCTGAAGTGGCAGTTCTCTCTTCAAGCAGGGATGGCAAGTCAATTTGTCTGCTCCCCTTTGATCAGGGCCGGCTTTAGAGCTGGTGGTGCCCGGTGCGACAATCATTTTTGGCGCCCCCGCATTCTATGATCGCCTCCTTGGATTCTCTCACTACCACAGGGCAAAAGTGTCCCTCATCTCTCCAATCATAAGTTGTTGCTAAACACAACGCCTCCCTGAGGTCAGCGCCCCCCTCCCAGGTCAGCGCCCAGTCGCACTGCCCTAAAGCCGGACCTGCCTTTGATTGCACGCTGCCTGCATTGAGCACTTTGTCCCATGAGATAAATAGCAACTTGTCTAAAATGACAGATTTGCTCAAGTCTCTCGTTGACTTTTCACCATGCCACAAGTCCGATACTCAGTGCCAGGTCTGGTGACAGGGACAGGTTAATCCAGGAAGAATGTGAAAGCATTTCTTCGCGGCCCTGTCAGTTCACATGCTCAATGTGAAATTGAAAGCTCAGTAAAAAGAAAAAAAACAAGCATTTGCAATGCGATAGGTCACGCATTTGTGAAAGTTAGAGCTTTTGGCATTGAAAATAACAATGTTTTTCATTTTTGTCTTTTTATTTGCAGTAGAGAGATTATATTTGCATAGCGATATTGTTATTTGTATGGCTTTGTGGTGCTGGTGAACCTGAAAATAGGTTATGAGGGAGGGGAGATAACAGTGATATGCTGCTTGGAAAAAAAAAGTAACAAAATCCTTGAAAAAGCAAACACTTATAGGTATTGCTAGATTAAGTAAAGCATGTTAAATGTAAGCAGAAACAACAAGCTCTTCACAAGGAACCAATTTAGCTCCTTAGATAGTTTAGGAGAAAAAGAAAATCACAAGTCAATCGATCAGGCTACCTTGTGTTCACGGCCGACATGCTGGTTGCAGAAGTGGAGTAGATTTGAGGGAATTCAAAAGATTTCCAAACAGTCCAGTCACTCTCAAAGGCTAAAAGAGCTAAGGAAGAGTCAGTGAAAAGTGGATTCAAGAGTGCAGGAGTGGAGGTCTAATACTGTGGTAGGTGATTCGTTTGTTCCTTTATTCCAGTGTTGTATTTAAGTCATGTTCAGCTCCCGCCCTCTTGGTTAACATAGCGTCCTTAAGCTGACTAGCCCTGAAGTGGCAGTTCTCTCTTCAAGCAGGGATGGCAAGTCAATTTGTCTGCTCCCCTTTGATCAGGGCCGGCTTTAGAGCTGGTGGTGCCCGGTGCGACAATCATTTTTGGCGCCCCGCATTCTATGATCGCCTCCTTGGATTCTCTCACTACCACAGGGCAAAAGTGTCCCTCATCTCTCCAATCATAAGTTGTTGCTAAACACAACGCCTCCCTGAGGTCAGCGCCCCCTCCCAGGTCAGCGCCCAGTCGCACTGCCCTAAAGCCGGACCTGCCTTTGATTGCACGCTGCCTGCATTGAGCACTTTGTCCCATGAGATAAATAGCAACTTGTCTAAAATGACAGATTTGCTCAAGTCTCTCGTTGACTTTTCACCATGCCACAAGTCCGATACTCAGTGCCAGGTCTGGTGACAGGGACAGGTTAATCCAGGAAGAATGTGAAAGCATTTCTTCGCGGCCCTGTCAGTTCACATGCTCAAAGTCCACACTCTCAAATATTTACCTGTAGTGACAGAGCGTTTACAAACTACCAAAAACCTACGCCACCACCAGCCCTTAAGACAAGCACACTTCGGGACCATGCGAGAGACCTCCTCCGGTCCCTGCTCTCAGAACTACAGCTGCCCGCAATCGCGCTATGCAGCTGCAAAGCCCCGTACCTTGTAGGTGCCGGTGGGACCAGTGCAGGTGGGTGCAACTTCCATAGCCGTGTGGGCGTCTGTGTGTTCCAGCACTTACAAAGTGCAGGCAGGTACATCCGGGCAGACTGGTTCTTCCTTCCACTGATTTGCGCTGTCAAAGTAACAGGGTGGTGGAATCAAGGTGGCTCGTTCGTGCCCACTCGCAGAGGCATCATGATGGCCATGGTGGAGCGGGGAGATCCTCGGGAGTGAGGGAGAAGGTTGAGCAGAGCAGCGAATGTCTGCGGGTGGAGGAATGAGAAAGCGTACCCGCTTGATTGAGAAAGGCTACTTTTGTGCTTAGAGGGTGGGGGAGAGCTCATAATGCGAAGCGGGAGGGGGAAGTAAAAACAGCTTCAAGGAACATGGCGTGCTGTGCAAAACAAAAGAAAGGTGGCGCCACTTCAAAAAAGCTTCTGTTAAAAAATGGAAATGCCTACACAGGCTACTGTTTTAAAAATACAAATGCCGTTGGAAACATGAAGAGCGGCAATGCCTTGTGTGGCAATGCAGGAGGGGAAGTGCACGGAACAGGCGCCCTCGGAAGCTTCTGATGAGTCAGGGTTGGGGGAAAAGCGTAGCTGTACCTGCAATGCCAGCTACCATGAAAAAGTGATTAACAAAAGAGTGCTTTGAAACTGTAAATAAAACGTACAGAGTAATGGTACATGTAAAAGGGGCTGTCCTCATGGGCAGTAACAACAGAAGAGAGGGAGGTACTAAACAGGAAGAAGGAGGAATTACTAACAAAATAAACCAATTAAATAAAAAGAATTCCTAAAGACACTGCCAGGAGCCAATAAAATGTATGGGCGGAACATGGGTGAAGCTTAATGCCCATATCCTGAATACAGCATGACTCGAAGAGACAGCGCAAGCGCTGCCTATGCGAGACCTAACAAGGCACTAAGCAGCACAATGCTTGACTGCCTGACTCTGCCCCCATGTGTAGCCCACAGATGGGTGAGCTCAGCTTAGTCATTTGCTATATTGTAATTTAAAAAAGAAGAAATGCTGTGACTCTGACCAGTAGATCCAAACTTTTGTGGGTTTGGAGGAGTGGAAAGGGGCAGGGTTCCTTGGTCACATATCACCCTAAGCAAAAGCTATGTTCCTACGTGTAGATCTGGGGATTGTCAAGTAAAATATGCAATTTAACCCTCCTGCACAAGAAGCTTTAGCTGGCGTTGAGTTCAGGCAGTTTGGGAGCGATTCCAGGAACCACGTGTGCAGGTTACCACCTCATTCCATGTGGTCACGGTACCACGTTTAAGGTTACCAGAGACTCCGTGTCACCAAGGATGCAGTGTTCCAGGACTTTTCTTTTGCAAATTGTTTCAGGAGTGCTAGATCAAATAACGTGAACCAGGACAACAGCTCCTAGAATTTACCTGGTTTCTGAACTAACATGCAGGAGCGGACCATTGTTTTCATCATGACCTGAATGTATCTGGAATCCTCACCCATGTTTCCCGACCTGGACATTTCTGTGAATCATTAATATGAGGTGCGAAGGCCCTGTTGATTCAGTGGATACAATCCAAGAGTGGGAGCTCCTAGAACACCTTAGGTGGTGGTCAAATGAAATATGAGGATTGGAAATATTGTGCCCTGAAAAAAGCCATCTGGTGAAAGATGTCACGATAGAGATCAAACCCCCAGTTGACATTATCAAACAAACATTCTAGAATGCCTAATGTTGGTAATAGTTACACATGCAGGACTGGACGAAGAGAACCTTTTTTTAAATCTACACTGGATAGCCCCTTGAAGACATAGATGCCTGCATTTGGATGTTACTGATGTATGCAGAGCTCTCAAGTTTCTTAGTACCATGCATAAATAGCTCATTCAGACCAGGAATTCTGGGACTTGTAGTACTGGTTTTATAAAGGGTTAAAAGGACTGTAAGTCCCAGCATGCAACGAAACACGCTGGGCTTCAGCTACACACTCATGACCTTGGGTAACTTGAGAATTCTGTATTTGGCAGCCTCTTTCACTCATTGATACAGCCTAAAAATTGTATTTTCTCAATATCACCAGGGCATGTCATTGCAGGTCACTGGCTTTCATTTAAAAAAAAGAAAAAAAACCTTACATTCTGAGAGTCGTTGTCTTATTAAGGAATAGATGACCAAATTGAAGTAACACACCTGTTGACAATGACTAGTAAAAGGAAAGCTGGGGACTGGATGGGGCCGGTCAGGTCATCATGCCATTATGGCTTTTTCCCAGTGGAGTGCAGGCTAGGGGCCTGGTTTCAGAGTAGGATGGATGGCCATGATCCAACCATGTCTTGATGGGCCCATTTAGTCATGACCTCCTGCAAAGTGGGGCAGGTTTGGACATTTAGCCAATTAGTACCTGTAAGGAGTATACCACTGGCTGCGGGGGTGTGGGGGGATGGGGCATCTGTTAGCCCAGGTGCTTGAAGAAGCCAAGAAGCTTACTGTACTTTACACTCTTGACAATACTTCTTAAAGGTGAGATTATGCATTTGCCCTCCATTAAGGCGATCGTGGGTCAAAGTTCATCAGGTCCCGTGCTTGTAGACTATGTTGGAAGATGTATAGTATTGATTGAGCAATTTTGAATGTTTAATTTCAGATCTCTTTTTGCTCAGTCTTCATGTGGTCCATTCAAACTAAGGTTACCAAATAACTCTCTGTCATTGAAACCATGTCCCCTTCTGGGGTTTTCCTTTTGCAAATCACTGGTAGTGCCATTTGCTTAGATGATGTAAACCAAGACAACAGCTCCCAGATTAGAATATCTTGTTACGGGAAACTGAAGACTGGAAAATGGTGTCTTCGATCACATTGAGCCATCTGGTGAACTGATTTGAAACATGCTTGGGACCATTAATTACTTGGTTCACATTTTAGGCCTCTCAACAAAATGTATCTCCAGCTATGCGTAGAGGAAGCCAATGGGGATTAAATTAAATACAGTGGTGCAGGCACAGTTTTTAGAATTCGGATGCTGCCATCAATGTTACATCATTCAATTTACAGGGATTAGGAAAAATCCAAGAGTCACATAATGAACAAATATGTCAAATGAGGCTTGCCCATTCTATTGAAGAGTATCTGAAAGAAACAGTTAGTTATAGATTCCTTACCTTAGAATTACCCCCAGGCGTCAGACTGGATCAGGAAAATTTTCCGTCAGCAGTACCCCTGCGCGTCGAAAGGTGGTGTCGATCGGCTCCGCGTTCATCGTTGGCGTCATGGTCGCCGGGATAACGTCGCGATAGCTACTTAGACGCCGCCCTCGCGGGCTGACGTCAGTTCTTTCTTTTTCCGCAGCAGCCAGCGCAGATCCGGAGAGAGCGGTACCTCCAGTCACATTTTTTGAATTACTTTTTGACGACTTTTGTCGACACCGTTTTTGAGTCTTCGACTCCTGGTGCACGTCATGGATGCCCGGCTTCAAGGCTTGCGGTTCCTGTAGTCGACTGATGTCGGTGACGGATCCGCACCGCGTGTGCCTGTTCTGCCTGGAGCGCGACCACGACCCCAAGTCGTGCTCCGACTGCCGGACCATGAATCCGAAGTCTTTGCGGGAGCAGTCCCGAAAGCTTCTCGAGGCCCGGCAGTTGGCTCTGCACCGCTCGAGGTCCCGGTCGTGTAGGAGGTCGAGGGACCGGTCGCGGAGCCACCATCATTCTTCTTCCAAGTCTTCGCACTCGGGGTCAGGTGAGTCGAAGCACAAGAAGAAGTCGAAGAAGCATCGTCGCTCTTCGACTTCTCCCCATCCGTCGGCCGACGCGACGAGGGATGCGGGTGGTGCCCCTCCCGTGGCTCCGCGTGCGGAGCCCGAAGGGTCGACTCCGGGTTTCCCTCCGTTTCCGGGACCTGGAGCGACCCCTGCCCAGCTTCGTCAATTGGACAAAGCAATGCACGCCATCTTTGGGCAGCCCGACTCCGCCGGCGCGCCTTCGGGCCACGCAGACTCGGCTGGGGGCCCTGGGCCTTCAACGCCGGCAGCTCCAGCCTCGGCACCGCAGGGTCCCCTTGGATCCAGGCCTGGATCCGGATCGGAGCCGGTCGATCTAGTTACACCTCCACCGGCGCCGCTTCCACTGCCACCACGTCCGCAGCCGACGCCGGTTGTGTCCCCAGCTGGCGTCGACCCCAGCCTCCATCCCGATGTAGACACAGAGCCGGACCGGCGTCGACCGACGCCGGATCCGGTGCCGACGGGCACTTTTGTGCCCTTGTTCGACCTTGGCTCTTTTAGACTGGATTGGCAGCCAGAGGAGGGTGAGGAGGACAGGGAGGGGTCTGGAGACCCTTTAACTGGCCTGTTAGGCTATGAACCGGACTAGAGAGAGGAACTGGGGGAAGCCAGTGGTCTGGATACCTCACCAGACCTTGGCATGTTGTCTTCTCCTAACGTGGCTACGGAGGAGGGAGCGTCCTTTGCAGTGGTGTTGCATAGGGCGGCTGAGGCTCTCAACCGCGAGCTACCTACGGTGGCAGTCAGGACTAACCTCCTGACAGAGGTGCTTCAACCGGCAGCAAGCTCTTTGGAGCCCCTGCTGCCATTTAATGAAGCCCTAACCGACTTCCTTTTGGGCACCTGGTCCAGGCCCAAAACAGGGGCTCCTGTGGATAGGATGGTTGCTTAACGCAACCGCCCGGCCCTGGGCGACCCCACTTTCCTCTCCCAACAACCCACCCCTGAGAGCTTGGTGGTCCAAGCCTCTACCTCCAAAGGCACATCCCCTAACGCTCCACCTGATAGGGAATCCAAAAAGCTGGACCATCTTGGGAAGAAGATATTTTCCTCCTCCAGCTTGGGACTGCGGTCGGTAAACACAGCATGTCTGTTGGGCCGTTACACCCACTCCGTGTGGGATACGGTGGCGCAAGTGCTGCCTCAGTGCCTGGAGGAGGCCCGGGCCGTACTCTCCCATGCAGTTGCCAAAGGGAGAGACGCAGCAAAGTTTACCATCCGCTGTGGGCTGGATACTGCTGACTCACTAGGCAGGATGATTTCCACGTCGGTAGCCCTTCGACGCTATGCCTGGTTGAGGTCGACTGGTTTTTCAGTGGATGTCCAATCCACACTTATGGACATGCCCTGTGATGACTGTCGCCTATTCGGCGACAAGGCAGACAACGCGCTGGAGCGCTTTAAGGACTCTTGAGCTAAGGCCAGGTCCTTGGGCCTCTCCACCTCCCGCCCTGCGCAGTCTGCTTTTCGACCCTTTCGTGGTTACGGAAGGGGTGACCCGCCACGTCCCGCCTAGAGCCACAGGCCAGTGCAAGCTGTTCAGCCCCTGCGCGGCCGGGGACGTGGGAACAACCGCCATGGTTCTGGGGCCCAGCGGGTGGGCCAGTCCACCACAGCCCCCCTGCAGCAGCCTACAAACCCTCCTAGTTTGACCTTTCAGGGCCACCAAACGCCAGTGGGCGGCAGGATTCGCCATCACCTCCCCCACTGGCAGACCATCACGTCGGACAGGTGGGTTTTGCAAATAGTCCGAAGGGGCTACTCCCCTTCGAGACTATCCCTCCATCCATGCCACCTCATTACCATCGCATGTCAGAGGATCATCTGGCCCTTCTCCAACAGGAAGTTTCGGTACTCTTGGCCAAGGGGGCCATCGAGCAAGTAGATTGTGGTTGCTATTCCCACTACTTTCTGGTGCCCAAGAAGGACAAAGGCCTGCGTCCTATCTTGGATCTCAGGAACGTCATAATGTTGACGCTAGCTCAGGTCCTGTCTGCCCTCGATCCTGGAGACTGGATGGTAGCGTTGGACTTGCAGGACGCTTATTTTCACATCCATGTCCTGCCGGCCCACCGGCGTTACCTGCGGTTCACGGTAGGTCACAAGCACTTTCAGTTTACCGTGCTTCCCTTTGGCCTTACCAGCGCCCCTCAGGTGTTCATGAAAGTGATGGCGGTGGTCACAGCTCATCTGCGCAGATCAGGGGTTCCAGTCTTCCCCTATCTTGACGACTGGCTGTTGAAGGCGGGCTTACCCCAGGCTGTCATCTCCCACCTCCAGACTACGGCTGATCTCCTGCATTCGCTGGGGTTCTCCATCAAAGTGCCGTAGTCACACCTGACTCCCTCTCAAAAGCTCCTCTTCATCGGAGCGGTTCTGGACACGATGCAGTTTTGGGTCTATCCTTGCGAACAGCGAGTCCGGGATATTCGGGCTATGATTCCGATCTTTCAGCCTCTATCCCGGGTTTCGGTCAGGATGACCCTCAGGCTACTGGGACTGATGGCTTCCTGCATCCTGCTGGTGGACCATGCCAGATGGCATATGCGGGCTCTGCAGTGGGACCTGAAGTTCCAGTGGGCACAACATCAGGGGAACCTGTCCGATTGCTTTCAGATCTCGGAGGGCACTGCACACCAATTGCAGTGGTGGCAAACGAACCAGGATTGGGTCGACGGCAGATTACTCTCCCTTCCCCAACCAGAGTTCACAGTGGTGAACGATGCATAACTTCTGGGATGGGGCGGCCACATGGGGGAGGTGCAGATCAGAGGCCTCTGGTCTCCGGCGGAGTCCAGGCTCTACATCAACCTTCTGGAGCTTCGGGCGATTCGTCTTGCACTTGTCTTGTGGTTTGTGGCCTCCAGGCCTGCCTGGATACGTTGGCATAGGCCTGGCTGCCATGATGACTTTTGCGCACGTTCCTCTTAGCCGTTGTTCTGTCGCCCTCTGCTCCTGCCAAGTTATTTTACAACTGTCTGCATTTTCTGTTTTTCACCTTTTCTCCTGTTCCTTTTGGGCTCAGTCTGAACAACAGATACAAGGTCGAACAACACGTCCCTGGTTCTTGCTGATATGGCCAGTCCCTCGCACCTAGACATAACACTATGTACAGCTGCAATGGGGAAATTGGTGGGCTTTTATTATTGCGTTTTTCCCTCTTGAGAGGGACTTGAAGAAATCCTTTCCAGGGAGAAGAGCTTTGATTGTCTGCTGATGTAGTGCTTGCATCTAGAGACTGAGGTATGGGGGTTCGCTTGTCAAAGCCCAGAGGTCTTCTATTATTATAATAAACAAACTATTAGCACGGGGAGGGTGGTAAGGACATACAGCTCTCTATCCACTGTTTGGTGAAATGCTTTCCCCGTTAGTATTCTATGGAGTTGTAACTATGCTGATTATATTATTCTTATGCATTATGCTGATAGTACTGTCACGTGTACTGTATCTTAGAGCACGTATGTTGAAATAAACATTTTAACCTATACTGTGTCTCTTCTTACGCCGGTTGTGGACAGGTATGAGTGAGTGACGAAAGGGTGTTCTTGCTACTGCGAGTCCTGAGAGAGAGAGATACCGTGTTCTGGGTTGTCTAATCATTGGTACATTGTTGCTAATGGGATGCTAAGGCTAGTTGGGTTGGGGTTTTAGGTGCTAAGGTTTATGTTTGGCTCACCACTATATTCCGAGGTCCTATTATCCTGTGCATAGCTCTGTGTGTGTGCAGAATCCCAACGACATGGCGCCCAACGTGGGGCTGCTTATCTGCGAGACGCTTGAGTAGTGCTTGTGCTTGTCCACAACAACCCTCACAGACGCTTCCGGAAGCGTGTGTGACGGTAATACCTCCTATATTGACGTTTTTATAGGTTCTTTCAAGCTTGAAGTTATTAAAAAGGTTTCTTAATCGAACCCTCTATTGTGCTGTCTACTGTTAGGTTGTCGAACAAACCCGATCGTAATGGCGGGTGTAAATATAGCGGCGCATAGCCGCACGGCGCTCCGTGATCACTTAAGGGTGTATGGAGTGCCAGACACGGGAGTCGAACTGATCTTTGTGGTACAAGCCGATCCGGCTTTCCACTTTGAAGTGTTCTACTCTTGGGTCACATTTCCGGCGGTGGATGGGACAGACAATTTGTTCCACGAATATGAACCCACCGTTGTTCCTGCTGCCTATAGACCATATACTAATCTTGAAGTACCGCTCACGGCTTGGCAGCACCGTGTGTGGTTTGATGGCGCCCTCCCACAACCGGTAACAACGGTCCGTTTAGGCCCCTTGTCTATTGACGGGGCCACTTGGCCTGTTTTGGCCGGGTACACCCCACATCCGCGATTTATGCAAATACCAGTCGCTGAACTGCGCAATATGTATTCGGCTTTGGTGCGAGTGCATCACGCTTTAGTGCAATATGTTACAGGCAACATCCAGGGGGCCCCACCTGGAGTTGCGGCCCATCCAGCTGCTGCAGGCGGAGTGACCATAAGTCCCGTTATGGTGAACTCAGTGATGGGCAAACATCCACAAAATAAGGATGATTTACCTTATTGGCTTGCAGAAAAATTTGACCAGTTGGAGGCAGTTTTTCCAAACACGACACCAGTGGATAAACATAGAATTCTTACAATTAGTTTGCCAAAAGACTTAATCCCCGAGTTAACAGCATGCAACAACTGGGGTAGGGTATTCGCAGCCGTTTATTCGAAGTGTTTCGGCACCCCTTCCATGACGGTTCTCCCTTCTGTGATTAAAAAAGTACAGGATGAACATGGCCCTGAAGCGGCTGTGGAATTAGGGATGAGACTGGTGGGAGTGTTCGAAGTAGTAGCTGAGCTGATCCTTGCGAATGTCAAGGGCGATGCAGTGAACTTTCAAGTAGCTAATGCTTTGGCTTTGGTCCCAGAATTGGACAAGCCGCGCGAATTACTGAAAATTATTACCCAGGCTTACAAAACTATTGGCCGAAATAGCCTGGGCAATAAGCCTTTTGCAAAACAACAAACACAAACACAACAACCACAACCTAAACCTCAATCTGAAAAAGATGAGAAACCAGTTTTTACTAAAAAGAGCTGGAGGTTGAAAAAACAGGGTAAGCAACAGAAGAAGCCGGGGTCGCGAGGCGCATCCCCTGTTTCTGTCTCTTCTGAACGCACATATGATTTGCGCGATAGGGCGAGAATAAAATCTCCGGATAGGTTTCAGATCCCTGATACGCGTTCTCCTCGTTCTTCACAGGCACAGACAACTTCGCAAGCCAGTGGAGGGGATCGCCAGGATAGAGGAAGGGGTCGAGAGGCTCCCCAGGGACGAGATCAACCTCAACAACAAGTCAGAGGGAAAGCAGAAGACTTTCAACGTTCTCGTCCACAATTTCAGAAGAAGAAAGTTGCCGCTGTAACAGCGAAATATGCCACAAACGGTGAGAACGAGACTCCTGAATTGGACGTGGGCAGTAACCCTCCTAGACAGCGCCGCGGAAGTTACCATAGTGCGGGAGGCGCTACGTCCTCATATGGAGGCGACAGCAACTGAAACATTCATTACTGTTGAAACAGCAGACACCAGAGTGGCACCCCCTGACAGACTATTTAATATTGTCATCCAAATTGAAGGTGATATACAGCGTGCAATTAAAGGGATTTTTTGGGAAAATCTGACCTCTTCATATGACATTTTGTTAGCAGAGGCGGATTGGCCACCCCCATTCGTACTTGCTGCACGTACAGGGGAGGAGGCTATCCTTCCGAGCTTTTCTCGACATGTCCCAAAGGACAAAGCGGAGGCTCTTGCAGCTGAGTGGGCTGTGTCCCTGGCTCCTGCGTTATACCGCAACCACGTGGGTTGGGATGAAGATTCTCCCCCCCATGAGATACCTTTACGGTCCCTACCGCAGCCACAACCCCAATATCCCATTAAACGTGAAGCCAAAGGCCCCGTTTCTGAAATTCTGACGCAATTAGAATATCAGGGAGTAATAGAAACATGCGTATCACCTATGAATAATCCCCTTTTCGCGGTTTCTAAACCAGACGGAACGTACCGCCTAGTATTGGATTACCGACATTTGAACTCTCATTGTCGGACCTTTGCGGTGCAAAATACCCACAGTTCTGCGCTTGTAGACAGTCTTGTTCGTAAAAAATATAAAACGACACTTGACCTATCCAATGGATTTTACACGCACAACTTAGCCACGGAGTGTAGCCAATGGAGCGCTTTTACCTCCGGTGGTAAACAGTTCAAATTAAGGCGACTCCCTATGGGCTATAAAAACAGTCCAGGAGTGTTCGCTGCCCGTGTTGTCTCTTTGTTAGACGGCATAGACCCAGATGCATGTTCGTACGTCGATGATATTTACCTGACAGACGATGAGTTATACCCGCATCTTTCCAGAGTGGCCCGCATTATTCTCGAGTTTGCGGAATTAAGATATAAGTTTAACTTTGCCAAATCACACATTGCTGAATTAACAGTTTTGTTTTTGGGCTATGAGCTCAACAACGAAGGTAAGGGCTTAGCCCCCCACTTTTTGGAAAAATGTGCACTTTTGTGCCCTCCTACTACTCTGAAAAAACTTCAGTCTTTGCTGGGTTTCCTGAACTTCGGGCGTACTTATATTCCCGAATACGCCCAGCGTATCAAGCCATTGTATGCCTTGATACAACCAAACTTTTCGAAATCTTGTTGGCTTCCGGAGCATTCCTCCATTCTGCAGTCTTTGCAGACAGACCTTCTTGAGTCTAGGTATCTGTTGACGCGCGATAACCACACAAACCTGGTGATTAGAATAATTACGGGGGCGGTGGGTTTCACGTATTTAACCTTTAACGAGGGTGACACAGTACCAATCGCATACAAGTCACATCTGTACACGTCCGCAGATCTGCGCTTTTCATCTGTGGAGAAAGTTCTGACTGCAGTGCAAATGGCGATTCTGAAGGAGCGCGCACTGGCACAGGGAAAGCGCATTCTAGTGGTAACACCCTATCCTGCTCTAGAAGCAGTGACAAAGGCAAGTGTACCGAACTCTAAAGCTTTGCATCCCCGTTGGATACAATGGGCAACTTCTTTTACGTCTCCGGATGTCACATTCATTTCCGATGCTTCCCTACAGACTCAGGAGTTTTTACAGTATGAATTCGTTCATCCTCCTCCTCTATCTATTCTGCCGCTTGAGGATTACGACTGTGTGATCTACACCGATGGTTCGGCACAACCGGCCACGGGGTCCAAGCATGCTTATTCAGCCGCATGTGCTATTGTTGCAGGTACCTTTGTGAACGGAGAGTTCAAGTCCACTGTAGTGCATACACAAACACTCGGGGACAGTACCGCGCAATTGGCCGAGCTGCGCGCATTGGTGCTTGCGCTTGAATTCGTAAATCCGGATGTGACCACACTTATTGTATGCGATTCTTACTACTGTGTTCAATCATATAATGACAATCTATTCTTTTGGTCACAAAATGACTATAGAGACGCTAAAGGTAGCACAATCAAGCATAAGACGCTTTGGGTTCGGGTGGCAGAATTGAGACAACGTTTGCCACTCACACAAGTGGTTCAAACCCTGGGCCATCAGCGGGTGGGCGCACACGCTGTTGGTAACGGTCTGGCAGACGAAGCAGCCAGATCAGCAGTAGTCACGTGTTCAGTAGCAGCAGTTACCAGATCCATGTCAAGAATTGACACCGATATTTTAGCAGCTATTGCTGCGACAAAGGAAGGTGCTAATTACCCTAGGGGTTTTCCTTCCAAATATTCTTATCAGTTAGGTCCCGAACAGGTTCCTTATGTAACAATACTAAACGTTGGTGATCGGTTGATACCCAACGCGGATCGCAGACTTTCCTTGATAACGGCAGCACACGAAGGCATGGCTTCGGCTCATGCTGGAGTGTCTGCGACCGTTTCCATCTTGCAGCAGCGGTACTGGTGGCGTGGTTTATATAAAGACACCCGTACTTATGTGCTTTCTTGTGACGTGTGTCAACAGATTAAGCCTTCTACGGTTACACGACCACCACAGACCCCACTCTACATTTCTAACAGACCCTTTGGGTGTGTTTACTTGGATCACTGCGGTCCATTTTCCTCAGACACTGCCTATAAATATATCTTAGTGGCAGTGGACTCGTGCACACGTTTCATCTGGGTCTGGCCACAACGGAGTGCTGACGCTCGAAATGTCATCAGGGATTTGCGTGTCTTTGTGGGAATCTTCGCATGCGGTACCTTCCATTCTGACCAAGGTCCAGCGTTTGCCTCTAAGGCGTACAAGGACGCAATGGGTTCACTGGGGGTACGGGTGAAGTTTTCATCTCCATACAGACCTGAGGGTAATTCAATTGTGGAGCGAATGAACCGTGATTTAAAGCAATCCTTGACAGCTAGGGTCTTAGGTACTGGCAGGAACTGGCTGGCCCACTTGAATACCGTACAACGTGCACTTAATAATCTCCCTAGAAGATCTCTGGGTGGGCGGACCCCATACGAAATGCTCTTTGGCATAAGAATGTTTGTGCCTGACCTTGATGGTCTAGACATGGCGGCGCAACCCGCCAAGTTTGATGTAGATAACCATACTACTATGTTACAGGACTTACAAGAAGCCCGGGACGAGCTTGCAAGCGCACATTTACCTTCAACCACAGATACTGCCCTGCAGATTCCGGTTGCCGGCTGGCTTCCGAAGATTGGAGACCTGGTTCGAGAGAAGGTGGAGAACAAGAAAGAATTCGGCCCCTCTTATCGTGCACCGGTTCCAGTCCTGGGTTTGAAGGGAACACGTACAGTCATCTTACCACCGCTTCCTGGTCGTAAGGAGAACAGATACATCTCAGTGGAAAATGTCAAGCTACAACAACTGGCCGATTCTAAATAGTGTTACACCAGCGGTCTCTTGTCCTGCAATTTACCTTGTGTTCGAGGCCCTCCTGCCCGAACAGTCACAGATGTTACCATTGAGATGATTGATTTGCCTGAAAGTATACTCGAACCTCCAGTTTCCCCCTGCATTGACGAGAACGAGTATATCTATCCCGCAACAGAATCGGTGGCTCACTTACCAACAACGCCACTGACCCCGACACGTTATTCTTTTGACTCGGATTCCACCACGTCGATTGTCCCGTCCAAGTTCAGTATTTTTGTATCCTGGTTTAGAGACAATTTTTTGATTCCCCCTTGGACATACATTTGGTTGGTACTTTTCTTGATCTTTTTGTTCATGTCCATTGGCTTTGTCACAGTGTTTTTTCTACTGATCAATGGTCACTATTTGCCTGAACGCTCTGCTGTGAACAGTGTTGCTGGAACTTTGGCTCCACATTCCTCATCTCACATCATGAAGCGTGACCACACATTGGTGAACATTTCAGCTTTTCCAGTTGCTGATGGCATCGTATGGGATGCGGTAAATTTTCAAATTCATGGACCAACAGAAGTTATTAATGTACCGAATGTCCTTCGAGTTTCCATGGGTGATGTAGTAAAAAGTAATATTCATTCTGATGATTGGGATGTGCATGCAGTTGAAGCATTGTTTGCTGATTTGAAATATTATGCTTCATTTAATGCTGAGGATTTGTATTTGAATTCTGCGAATTATGCCGATTTATACTGTTACCAGCATTGGGGCAACCATTTTGTCCATAAACCGAGTGCACTACGTAGCCCTGTGACTTACACTCAATGGGAACATTGCCCAAACCCTTTATCGGGTAGCTCCCGGACTCTTCGAAATAAATTTACTTATTTCACTGATTTTAATAGATCGAACCCTGGGTCCTATTATTTTAAATTACCTGCCCCTTTCACACAGAAATTCATGTTGACCCACACTAAATTGCTTTATTCGAGTTCCTTTTTAAAGGCCTTGGCTGTGGGTGGTTATAAATACTGGACGGAAACTGTGGATTTGAAGTCAATCTGGGGCTCCAAGCCTTGGCAGGTGCAAGGCACAGAGGCCTTGCACCGTGCCTGCCTAATCCCAGCCCAAATGGTGTTTTTGAATGCTTCGATCTATCAGACTACGTGTTGGGGTCTGGCTACTACAAAACAAATGAATGCACCATCAATTCCATCACTGTCTTCCACTCTAAACCACAGCTCGCACTTCAATATGTCCCTTTCGACTTTACAGGTTTTGTTTCAGAACAATTCGTTTAATATGTCTACGCTTGTTCGGTCACCTTGGTTGTCTTGGCCCATATCATCTAACGAGTGCCAGCTGCGTTTTCATGACACAGTTTCTGGCTATATTCAGGACAAGCCCGATCCTAGGTTTTCTAACTCCCGTACTGTCACCACCTATTCTGTTGGTAAACTATGTAAACAATGGTTGCAACATTCTTCCCTAGACTCTGTTAAACAACATTTGTCCCTCCTTTCAGGCAATATTGATCTGTCCGACTTTATATTGGGACCTCATGGTCCACGACCAAAGAGGTTCATTTATGAGGCTTATAATGAACTCTGGAAGCTATCGCAAATGGAGGCTGCTTCCCGTTTACGGGAAATAGACCAAGCAAATTTGGAAAAGGTGCTTGCTGTTGTTGACAATAGTATTAATACCCTGTCTTCCCGCATTTATACGTTGGAGAATATTGTGTCTTCTGTTGTTGATATTGTACAAGATGATGTTTCAGTGTTGTATCATGGTCAAAATCAATTACGTTCAGTTATGCAATTTGCGTGGACTTTGCAAACACTTAAGTTGGGTAAGGTTCCTTGGCACTTTTTGAACACCACTGCCTTATTTCTGCCCTTTAATTTAACTGACAAACAGCAGTTCATGTCCATGAAAGATGCAGTTTACACTCTGTTACATATCGAAAAAGTGGAACCCTTACCATTCTGTGTAGCGGAAATAGATTCCGCTGTGTGGCTAGTTCATGGGGTTATCGCATTGCCTTTTTCCTTGTTTGAATTTAGTTCATGCATGAAACATTATCCTGTGGGCCGTTTCCAGCCTTTGGGTAGTGCCTTCCTGCATGAACTCTGGTCCCTCCCTTTTATGTATAAATGCCTTAGGGATGACAAGGAAGTTTTTCTCACGGGGGAGTCATGCGATTTTACATTTCCTTGTTTGTAAACATATTAAATTGCACGGAGCTTGTAACTTTTCCGCTCCGAATTTGGCTTGTGTGTTGAAGGGCATTCCTGCTCCTACTATTTCTCCTACCTTTACTTTGCTTACAAATAGTAGCTATTTGCTTTTAAATAACGACTATTGCTGTGGTATGCAGGCAGGCATCCCTTATATTGTTACTGTATCGCACAGGGTTGTCTGCTGCAAGAATGTGCTTTTTCCTCCCCCTCACGACATCGTAGATAATTCTATTTGGCCTTCCATTCCTACTATGGAGGCGGATTTCAATAAACTGAGCAGAATAAAGGCGCTATTATTGAACGAGGAGGTTATGCTCACTTCCGCCCGGGAGACATTTGTTCTCCAGGTGGCAAGTACCCACAGTGAAATACAGGCCCTTTTGAACACTAACCTCCCACAACATTTCGGTGAATTAATTCACCGTATTTTTAACGCATCTAACACTGAAGGTTTAGTGCATTTTTTTAAAGTGGTGGGGTCCGGCCTAGTGTCCTCTTTCCAAACTATTTTTGGGGTGATACCGGCGTTTATTCATTCTATTTTTTCCAGTGTCTTTGGTGGTTTTCCATTAATCCTTGCTTTGGCGGCTGGTGTCCTGCTGTTGATTTGCTTCCTTCGCAATGGCTGCTCCCCCATGGGCCCTTCTCGACCCCGGACGCCTACTGCTGCTCCGTGAGCGCATTTTATCCGGTTTTGGGGTTCTGCCGTTGGCGACATTGAGTGTGTCCTATACCCTTTCTTTTCGCTTTGCGTGTTTCACTTGCGTGCAACCTGTGATGTCTTGCATTCGCTGCCCTTTCACCTGGGCCATGGATTATTGCCTCTCCAATACGTCGTTGTCTGTTCCGGATTTCGTTCGGTTGATGGGTCCCTTAGAGGCCCATGAACGGGACTGTTCCGTTGCAGGCTGCATGACGCGTGCGGCTGCACTGGGGATTTTGGCACAATGGGATATCTGGGCGGCTGCTCAGAATCTCCTACAACAAAGCTATATTGAATATCACGCAAGCTGTCCCGCATCGCTTTTGGATGCTCCATCCTCTGAGGAGCATTCCTGCAGCTTTGACCTGTTGGACTGGATGGCGTCTACGTTTTATGACGATTCCACTGATGTCCTCTTGGACGGTATAGCATATTTCTGCACTTCCACGTTTTTGGATTGATTTGCCGTTCACTGTCCGTGGACTGCCTCGCTGACTGTCTTTTTGCTGCCTTGCCGCCTTCCACTCTTTCCACTGTGGACGCCTCTGTTCTGCTCAGGTGTTTTGGACTCTGTCTTCGTCCTTAGTCTTGGCCGATGGACTGTCCAGGGGAGGGTGTCCTGTGGTTTGTGGCCTCCAGGCCTGCCTGGATACGTTGGCATAGGCCTGGCTGCCATGATGACTTTTGCGCACGTTCCTCTTAGCCGTTGTTCTGTCGCCCTCTGCTCCTGCCAAGTTATTTTACAACTGTCTGCATTTTCTGTTTTTCACCTTTTCTCCTGTTCCTTTTGGGCTCAGTCTGAACAACAGATACAAGGTCGAACAACACGTCCCTGGTTCTTGCTGATATGGCCAGTCCCTCGCACCTAGACATACCACTATGTACAGCTGCAATGGGGAAATTGGTGGGCTTTTATTATTGCGTTTTTCCCTCTTGAGAGGGACTTGAAGAAATCCTTTCCAGGGAGAAGAGCTGTGATTGTCTGCTGATGTAGTGCTTGCATCTAGAGACTGAGGTATGGGGGTTCGCTTGTCAAAGCCCAGAGGTCTTCTATTATTATAATAAACAAACTATTAGCACGGGGAGGGTGGTAAGGACATACAGCTCTCTATCCACTGTTTGGTGAAATGCTTTCCCCGTTAGTATTCTATGGAGTTGTAACTATGCTGATTATATTATTCTTATGCATTATGCTGATAGTACTGTCATGTGTACTGTATCTTAGAGCACGTATGTTGAAATAAACATTTTAACCTATACTGTGTCTCTTCTTACGCCGGTTGTGGACAGGTATGAGTGAGTGACGAAAGGGTGTTCTTGCTACTGCGAGTCCTGAGAGAGAGAGATACCGTGTTCTAGGTTGTCTAATCATTGGTACATTGTTGCTAATGGGATGCTAAGGCTAGTTGGGTTGGGGTTTTAGGTGCTAAGGTTTATGTTTGGCTCACCACTATATTCCGAGGTCCTATTATCCTGTGCATAGCTCTGTGTGTGTGCAGAATCCCTACGACACACTCAAAGCATTCCTTCCCTCTGTCCGGGGAAGAGTAGTGCAGGTGTTCACGGACAACACCACCGCCATGTGGTACTGCAACAAACAAGGCGGGTAGGGTCGTGTACCCTATGTCAAGAGGCTCTCCGTCTCTGGACATGGCTGGAACATCAGGGCATTTCCCTGGTGGTTCAACACCTGGCAGGTTCTCTGAACGCCAGGGCGGATGAACTCAGCTGCAGGTGCATGATGGATCACAAATGGCGTCTTCACTCGGAGGTGGCGCAAGTTCTCTTTCAGCAGTGGGGAGAGCCTTGGTTAGATCTATTCGCCACTGAAGAGAACGCGCAATGTCAGCAGTTCTGCGCGTTGGAATTTCCAAGGCAGCACTCGCTAGGCGACGCTTTTCGTTGCGAGTGGAGTTGCAGTCTTCTATACGCCTTTCCGCCTATACCACTTCTGCCCAGAGTGCTGAAGAAGATCAAGCGCGACCGGGCCCAAGTCATACTTGTGGCTCCGGATTGGGCACGAAGAGTCTGGTATCCCGAGCTATTGCACATGGCCATCGATCCTCCGATACGACTGCCTCTTCGGGAGGATCTTCTGTCGCAGCAGCAGGGGACGGTCCTCCACCCAAACCTGTCCAGCCTCCACCTCCTTGCATGGAGATTGAGCGGCGACAGTTGACAGCCTTCGACCTTCCCCCTGAAGTCTGTGAGGTTATCTTGGCAGCCAGGCATCACTCCACTAAGACGGTATACGCCTGCAGATGGAACAAATTTGTGTCATGGTGCTCAGCAAAGGATCTCCTTTCTGCCCCTCTTTCTGAGGTTCTCTTGTTCCTTCTTTTTTTGGCCCAGCAGGGCTCTGCTCTGGGCACTCTTAAGGGCTATCTCTCTTCCATTTCAACCTTTCTTAGGCTTCCTGATCAGCCTTCTCTTTTAAAGTCCTCTGTTGTAAATCGCTTCCTTAAGGGCATTACTCATCTTCTTCCTCCTGTTCCCTTCGTAATGCCTCAGTGGGACTTGAACCTGGTACTTACATATCTTATGTGTGCTCCCTTCGAGTCACTACATAACTGTCCTCTCAGGCTTCTGACTTTGAAAACTGCCTTTCTGGTGGCCATCACCTCTGCGCGCAGGGTGAGTGAGCTCCAAGCTCTTTCTTCCAAGCCTCCCTTTCTGGCTGTTCATCCGGACAAGGTCATCCTCAGAACTAGACCTTCCTTTCTTCCCAAGGTGGTTACTTCTTTTCACATTGGTCAAACCATCACTTTGCCCACCTTCTTTCCGCCTCCTTAAAAGGAGGAAAAGAGGCTCCACCGTCTGGATCCAAAACGTGCGCTTTCATTCTATTTGGATCACACCAAACAATTCCAGGTGGATGACCAGCTCTTTGTTGGCTACGTGGGCACCAGGAAAGGTCAGGCCGTGCACAAGCGGACCATCTCCAGGTGCATCGTTTTATGCATCAAAGCTTGCTATTCTTTGGCGAAGAAGGAGCCTCCTGTGGGACTGCGATCCCATTCCACCAGGGTGACGGCAGCTACCACTGCTTTGGGACGAGGAGTCCCCCTTCATGACATCTGTCAGGCAGCCACGTGAGCAGCGCTACGCACGCTCACCAAACACTACTGCCTGGACACCCAAGTCCGGATAGACGGCTTCTTTGGCCGTTCTGTTATCCAGGACTTTCTGGTGTGAATTTAGTTCGCAGACCCACCTCCGGGGTTGGTATTGCTGGGGTATCTATTCTAAGGTAAGGAATCTATAACTAACTGTTTCTTTCAGATGAACAAGTTACTTACCTTCGGTAACAATATATCTGTAATAAACATAGGTTAGTTATAAATTCCTTACCGCCCCACTCATCCTCCCCGTTCTGCGAACTGATTTCTAGGGTTAAGGACTTCCTTTCAGGGCCCTAGTTTTGTGCACCAGTGGTCAGTGTCTTGCATGGCTCTGCGCTTCTGGCGTGGAATGTCGTGTAAAAGAACTGACGTCAGCGGGCGAGGGCGGCATCTAAGTAGCTACCGTGACGTCATCCCGGCGACCACGACGCCAACGACAAACGCGGAGCCGATCGACGCCACCTTTCGACGAGCAGGGGTACTGCTGACGAAAAACATTCCGGATCTAGTCTGACGCCTGGGGGTAATTCTAAGGTAAGGAATCTATAACTAACCTATGTTTCTTACAGATATATCGTTACCGAAGGTAAGTAACTTGTTCATTAAGGATGTGTTATTTAGCCGATGGTGCATTTTGGACCACACTGCCGCCAATATATTAGTAAAGAATGGTGTGGTAGCACACGGTCATTTACAGACAGCACATTTTTCACTGAAATGGCAACACAATTTGCGCTGACATGCAGTTTTACTGATAAAACTAAATAGCATACAAACAATAATGTGTTTCAGCAAATATTTATTATTTGTCCATCACCAAGTAAAATGTCTTAATTTTTTTTGATCCTATTAAAATCTTTGTTTCCATCACACTTTAGAATTACAGAACAAAAATGTGCTTTATTTATGCTTTACCAACTGCTCATATGTTATCGTGTTAAAAAAAAACTGACAGCCTTTCCTTTCACACTCACCCTGTGCCCCACAAGATTGTCAGATAGTTCACTTTACAAAATCCTCTAACTTTGCAGTCAGAGAAAGAAAAGTAAACATCAGTATACATGTTAAAAGAATATGCTGCTGATAACTGACCTCTGTCTTTCAACACAAAGCAAATGTGACAAGATAAAACAAAATTTAAATGTACAGTTATGGCTCATCCACCTTCTTAACTCTAGCTTGTTTATTTTGGGCGTGCTATAGCACCCCCACACCACTACTTCCAGCGCCTATGATTGAAGAAAGAATTGCTACTCTTGTGCCATTTCTACATGTTTTGGGGGATGAGGGTACTTAGACGATGAATGAGGTTTCCAAATAACTCCATTTCACCAGGAACACCAGGTTCCCATTCTGGGTATTCATTTAGCAAACCTATGCATTCTGGGAGTTGTATATATAGATCACTTCAATTGAACTAAAGTTCTAGATTAGAGAGTTTTTAAGAAGGAAACACTGAACTGGACTGCAGTGCCTGAAATAATCTGGTAGCTTTATTGAAGAAGGAACTATCATGAGCGAGCCAACACAGATCTGATGTAAACGCAATGGGCTCGATTTCCAAAGTTTTTCTGTATGTAGGTGTGATTTACTTCAGAATTTCCCGGAATGAGCCACACTAACTCATGAAACAAGCATTTGCAATGCAATAGGTCTCGCATTTGGGAGAGTTTGAGCTATTGGCATTGTAAATGACAATGCCTCTTATTTATGTGTTTTGAAAACCTGCCAGCGGTGCATAAACACGCACTTTGTACTTATAGTCCTTGCTTACGAGAAGCATGGCTGGCAGTAAAAGAGGTGCAGTTACTGCCAGCCTTGCTTCTCGTAAGCAAGTACTATAAGTACAAAGTACGTGTTTACGCACTGCTTGCAGGTTTTCAAAACACATAAATAAAATGCACTTTCATTTTGTCTTGTGGTTTGTGGCCTCCTGGTCTGCCTTGCTACGTTGGCTTAGGCCTGGCTGCCATGATGCCTTTTTGCGCACGTTACTTTGTGCCATTGTTTTTCGAGCCTCTGCTTCTGCCTGGCTATTTTAGAACTGTCTGCATTTCTGTCTTTCACCTTTTCTCCTGTTCCCTTTGGGCTACGTCTGCACAACATGTACAAGGTCGAAAAACAACGTCCCTTGTTCATGCTGATCTGGCCAGTCCCTCGCACTTAGACACAACACTATGTACAGCTGCCATGGAGAAATTCGGGTGCATTTAATATTGTGATTTTCACGTGTAGAGACACTTGGAGAAAAACCTTTCCAGAGAGAAGAGCTGTGCTTGTCTGATGATGTAAACCTTGCATCTAGATCTTGAGGTATGGGGGTTCGCTAGTCAAAGCCCAGAGGTCTTCTGTTTTTATAATAAACTAGCTACTAGCACAGGGAGGGTGGTAAGGTCATTTAGCCCTATAGCCACTGCTTTATGAAATGCTTTCCCCGTTTGTATTCTATGGAGTTGTAACTATGCTGATTATATTATCCTTATGCAGTATGCTGATAGTACTGGCACGTGTACTGTATCTTAGAGCACGGTAGTTGAAATAAACATTTTAAACTATACAGTGTCTCTTCTTACGCGCGTTGTGGACAGGTATGAGTGAGTTATGAAAGGGTGTTCTTGCTACTGCGAGTCCTGAGAGAGCGATACTGTGTTCTGGGTTGTCTAATCATTGGTAGGATTGGTGCTAATGAGACGCTACAGCTAGTTGGGTTGGGGTTTTAGGTGCTAAGGTTTATGGTTGGCTCACCACTATATTCCGAGGTCCTATGATCCTGTGCATAGCTCTGTGTATGTGCAGAATCCCTACAACATGGCGCAACCAACGAGGGGGCTGCTTATCTGCGAGACGCTTGAGTAGTACTTGTGCTTGTCCACAACTCCCTTCGCAGACGCTTCCGGATGCGTGTGTGACGGTGGTACCTCCTATATTGACTTTTTTATAGGTTCTTTCAAGCTTGAAGTTGTTAAAAGGTTTTTTAAATAATACCCTATATTGTGCTGCCTCACATTAGGTTGTCGAGAACCTTTAGCCTGAAATGGCTGTTCAAATTGCGGCACATAGCCGCGCAGCGCTCCGGGCTCACTTAACAGTGTATGGAGTGCCTGACGCGGGTGTCGATCTGATCTTTGTGGTACAAGCAGATCCAGCTTACCACTTTGAGGTGTTTTACTCTTGGGTCACCTTTCCGGCGGTGGATGGGACTGATAATATGTTCCATGAATATGAAGCCACCATTGTTCCTAATCACTATAGACCGTATAGGAATCTTGAAGTACCGCTCACGGCTTGGCAACACCGTGTTTGGTTTGATGGCGCCCTCCCCCAACCGGTTACCGGGGTTCGTTTAGGCCCCTTATCAATTGAAGGGGCCACTTGGCCTGTCTTGGCCGGGTATACACCACATCCGCGTTATATGACGGTGGCAGTCGCTGAACTGCGTAATATGCATTCGTCTTTGATACGAGTACATAGAGCTTTAGTACAGTATGTTACAGGCAACATCCAGGGAGCCCCGCCTGGAGTTGCGGCCCATCCAGCTGGTGCAGGCGGTGTAACCATAAGTCCTGTCATGGTTAATTCGGTGATGGGCAAGCGCCCACAAAATAAGGATGATTTTCCTTATTGGCTTGCAGAAAAATTTGACCAGCTGGAGGCAGTTTTTCCGAATACCTCTCCCGTGGAAAAACACAGGATTTTGACGATTAGTTTGCCAAAAGACTTAATCCCCGAGTTGGCAGAATGCAACAACTGGGGTTGGGTATTCGCAGCGGTATATGCGAAGTGTTTTGGCACTCCTTCCATGACGGTTCTCCCCTCTGTAATTAAACGAGTGCAGGATGAACATGGCCCTGAAGCGGCTGTGGAATTAGGGATGAGACTGGTGGGAGTGTTCGACGTAGTAGCTGATTTGATCCTTGCGAATGTCAAGGGCGATGCAGTTAACTTTCAAGTAGCTAATGCTTTGGCTTTGGTCCCAGATCCCGACAAGCAGCGCGAATTACCAAAAATTATTGCACAGGCTTACAAAACAATTGGCCGCAATAGCCTGGAAGGTAAACCTTTTGCTAAATGGCAAACACAATCGCAACAACAACCAAAAAGTCAATCTGAGAAAGATGAGAAACCAGTCTTTACTAAAAAGAGCTGGAGGTTGAAAAAACAGGGTAAGCAACAGAAGAAGCCGGGGTCGCGAGGCGCATCCCCGGTTTCTGTCTCTTCTGAACGCACATATGATTTGCGCGATAGGGCGAGAATTAAATCTCCAGAGAGATTTCAAGTCCCTGATTCGCGTTCTCCTCGTTCTTCACAGGCACCAACAACTTCGCAGGCTGGTGGAGGAGATCGCCAGGATAGAGGAAGGGGTCGAGAGGCTCCACAGGGACGGGACAAACCTCGACAACAGGTCAGAGGGAAAGCAGAAGACTTTCAACGCTCTCGCCCACAGTTTCAGAAGAAGAAAGTTGCCGCTGTAACAGCGAGATATGCCACAGACGGTGAGAACGAGGCTCCTGAATTGGACGTGGGCAGTGACCCTCCTAGACAGCGCCGCGGAAGTTACCATAGTACGGGAGGCGCTACGTCCTCATGTGGAGGTGACAGCAACTGAAACATTCATTACTGTCGAGACGGCAGACACCTGAGTGACACCCCCTGACAGACTATATAATATTGTCATTCAAATCGAAGGTGATATACAGCGTGTTATTAAAGGGAATTTTTGGGAAAATCTGACCTCTTCGTACGACATTTTGTTAGCAGAGGCGGATTGGCCACCCCCATTCGTACTTGCTGCACGTAAAGGGGAGGAGGTAATCCTTCCGAGCTTTTCTCGTCATGTCCCAAAGGACAAAGCGGAGGCTCTTGCAGCTGAGTGGGCTGTGTCCCTGGCTCCAGCGTTATACCGCAACCACGTGGGCTGGGATGAGGACTCTCCCCCCCATGAAATACCTTTGCGGTCGTTGCCACAGCCACAACCCCAATATCCCATGAAACGGGAAGCCAAAGGTCCCGTTTCCGAAATTCTGACCCAGTTAGAATATCAGGGAGTGATTGAAACATGCGTGTCACCGATGAATAATCCCCTTTTCGCGGTTTCTAAACCCGATGGATCGTACCGCTTAGTTTTAGATTACCGACATTTGAACTCTCATTGTCGGACCTTTGCGGTGCAAAACACCCACAGTTCTGCGCTTGTAGACAGTCTTGTTCGTAAGAAATATAAAACTATACTTGACCTATCCAATGGATTCTACACGCACAACTTAGCCCCGGAGGGTAGCCTATGGAGGGCTTTTACCTCCGGTGGTAAATTATTCAAATTCCGGCATTTACCAATGGGCTACACGAACAGTCCAGGCGTATTCGCTGCCCGTGTTGTCTCTTTGTTAGACGGCATAGACCCAGATGCATGTTCGTACGTCGATGACATTTATCTGACAGACGACGAATTATTCCCGCATCTTTCCCGAGTGGACCGCATTATTCTAGAATTTGCGGTTTTAGGTTATAAGTTTAACTTTGCCAAATCTCACATTGCTGAATTTACCGTTTTGTTTTTGGGCTATGAGCTCAACAATGAAGGTAAGGGCTTAGCCCCCCATTTCCTAGAGAAATGTGCACTTCTGTGCCCTCCTACTACTCTGAAGAAACTTCAGTCTTTGCTGGGTTTTCTGAACTTCGGGCGTACTTACATTCCCGAATATGCCCAGCGTATCAAGCCACTGTATGCCTTGATACAACCTAACTTTTCGAAGTCATGCTGGCTTCCGGAGCATTTCTCCATTCTGCAGTCTTTGCAGGCAGACCTTCTTGAGTCTAAATTCTTGTTGACTCGTGACAACCACACAAACCTGGTGATTAGAATAATTCCAGGGGCAGTGGGTTTCACGTATTTAACCTTTAACGAAGGTGACACAGTACCCATCGCATACAAGTCACATCTTTACACTTCTGCAGAAATGCGTTTTTCATCTGTGGAGAAAGTTTTGACTGCAGTGCAGATGGCGATTCTAAAGGAACGCGCACTGGCACAGGGAAAACGCATTCTGGTGGTAACTCCATATCCTTCCCTAGAGGCAGTGACGAAAGCAAGTGTTCCGAACTCTAAAGCTTTGCACCCCTGTTGGATACATTGGGCATCGTCTTTGACGTCTCCGGATGTCACTTTTATCTTTGATTCTTCTCTTCAGACTCAGGAGTTTTTACAGTATGAATTCGTTCATCCTCCTCCTCTGTCCTTGCTACCGCTTGAGGAATACGAATGTGTTATTTATACCGATGGTTCGGCACAACCGGCCACGGGTTCTAAGCATGCTTATTCAGCAGCATGTGCTATTGTTGCAGGTACCTTTGTGAACGGAAAGTTCAAATCAACTGTAGTACATACTCAGGCACTAGGAGACAGTACTGCACAATCGGCTGAGCTGCACGCATTGGTGCTCGCACTTGAGTTTGCTAATCCGGATGTGACAACTCTAGTTGTATGCGATTCTTACTACTGTCTTCAGTCTTACAATGACAATCTGTTCTTTTGGTCGCAAAACGACTACAGAGACGCCAAAGGTAGCACAATTAAGCATAAAATGCTTTGGGTTCGAGTGGCAGATTTGCAACAATGTCTGCCCCTCACACAGGTGGTTCACACCCTTGGCCACCAGCATGTGGGCACACACGTTGTCGGTAACGGTTTGGCAGACAAAGCTGCCAAATCAGCAGTAGTCACGTGCTCAGTCGCAGCGGTTACCAGATCCATGTCTAAAATTGATACTGATATTTTAGCAGCTACTGCTGCAACAAAGGAAGGTGCTAATTACCCTAGGGGTTTTCCTTCCAAATATTCTTATCAGTTAGGTCCCGAACAGGCTCCTTATGTAAAAATACCCGACGTTGGTGATCGGCTGATTCCCAACGCGAACCGCAGAATCTCCTTGATAACGGCAGCACACGAAGGCATGGCTTCGGCTCATGCTGGAGTGTCTGCGACTGTTTCCATATTGCAGCAGCGATACTGGTGGCGTGGGTTATACAAAGAAACCCGTACTTACGTGCTTTCTTGTGACGTTTGTCAGCAGATTAAGCCTTCCACGGTTACACGGCCACCACAGACACAGCTCTGCATTTCTAACAGACCCTTCGGGTGTATTTCCCTGGATCACTGCGGTCCATTTTCCTCAGACACTGCGTATAAATATATCTTAGTTGCAGTGGATTCGTGCACACGTTTCATCTGGGTTTAGCCACAACGAAGTGCTGACGCTCGAAATGTCATAAGGGATTTGCATGTCTTTGTGGGAATTTTCGCCTGTGGCACCTTCCATTCTGACCAAGGTCCAGTGTTTGCCTCTAAGGCTTACAAGGACGCAATGGGTGCAGTGGGGGTGCGGGTGAAATTTTCGTCTCCGTATCGGCCTGAGCGCAACTCGATTGTTGAACGAATGAACCGTGACTTAAAGCAATCCTTGACAGCTAGAGTCTTAGGTACTGGCAGGAACTGGCTGGCCCACTTGTATACCGTACAACGTGCACTTAATAATCTCCCTAGAAGACCTCTGGGTGGGCGGACCCCATACGAAATGCTCTTTGGCATACAAATGTTTGTGCCCGACCTTGATGGTCTAGACATGGCGGCGCAATCCACCATTTTCGATGTAGATAACCATTCTACTATGTTATAGGACTTACAAGAAGCCCGAGACACACTTGCAATCGCACATATCCCTTCAGCCACAGACACTGCGCTGCAGATTCCGGTTGCCGGCTGGCTTCCGAAGGTTGGAGATCTGGTTCGAGAGAAGGTGGAGAACAAAAAAGAATTTGGCCCCTCTTATCGTGCACCAGTTCCAGTCCTGGGCTTGAAGGGAACTTGTACAGTCATCTTACCACCGCTTCCTGGTCGCAAAGAGAACAGATACATCTCAGTGGAAAATGTCAAGCTACAACTTCTGGCCGATCCTGAATAGTGTTACACCAGCGGTCTCTTGTCCTGTCATTTCCCGGACGAATGTTCATGGCCCTCCTGCCCGAACGGTCACTGATGTTGCAAACGAGATGGTAGATTTGCCTGATCGCTTACTCAACTACCCGGACTCCCCCTGCAACGACGAGTCTGAGTATACCTACCCCGCCAACGAGTCGGTGGCACACCTACCAACAACGCCACTGAGCCCAACACGTTATTCCTTTGACTCGGATTCCACCTCGTCACTTGTCCCGTCCAAATTCAGCATTCTTGTATCCTGGTTCAGAGACACTTTTTTAATTCCCCCCTGGACATACATCTGGTTGGTGCTATTCCTGATTTTTTTGTTCATGTCCATTGGCTTTGTCACAGTGTTTTTTTCTACTCATCAATGGTCACTATTTACCAGAACGCTCTGCAGTGAACTGTGTCGCTGGAACTTTGGCTCCACATTCTTCATCTCACATCATGAAGCGAGACCACACATTTGTGAACATTTCAGCTTTTCCAGTCGCTGATGGCATCGTTTGGGATGCAGTAAACTTCCAAATTCATGGACCAACCGAAATTATTAATGTACCAAACGTCCTTCGTGTTTCAATGGGTGATGTCGTAAAAAGTAATATTCATTCTGACGATTGGGATGTGCATGCAGTTGAAGCATTATTTACTGATTTGAAATATTATTCTGCTTTTAATGCTGAAGATTTGTACATGAATTCTGCAAGTTATGCTGATTTATATTGTTACCAGCATTGGGGCAACCACTTTGTCCATAAACCAAGTGCACTGCGTGGTCCTTTTAACTACACCCAATGGGAGCATTGTCCAACCCCTATGCCAGGTAGCTCCCAAACTCTTAGAAACAAATTTACTTACTTCACAGATTTTGATAGATCGAACCCTGGGTCCTATTATTTTAAATTGAACACTCCATCCACTCAGAAAATCATGTTGACCCACACCAAATTGCTATATTCGGGTTCCTTTTTGAGCGCCTTAGCTGTGGGTGGTTATGAGTACTGGAAGGACACTGTTGACTTGAAATCAATCTGGGGCTCCAAACCATGGCAGGTGCAAGGCACCGAAGCCTTGCACCGTGCTTGCCTTATCCCGGCCCAGATTTTATTTTTGAATAATACCATCTATCAAACTACGTGTTGGGGTTTGGCTACTTCCAAACAATTAAATGCACCTTCCATTCCTGCATTATCTTCCCCTCCCAACGGGAGCTTGCATATCAATGTGTCCCTTACAATTTTGCAAGCTCTGTTTCAGAACAATTCGTTTAATGTCTCTACGCTTGTTCAGTCACCCTGGTTGGCTTGGCCGATAGCATCTAATGCCTGCCAACTGCGTTTTCATGACTCAGTTCCTGGTTACACACAGGATAGGCCAGATCCAAGGTTTTCTGACTCTCGTACTGTAACAACATATTCTGTTGGTAAATTATGTAAACAGTGGTTGCAGCACTCTTCCCTTGATTCTGTCAAACACCATTTATCCCTCCTATCAGGCAACATTGATCTGTCCGACTTTATTTTGGGGCCTCGTGGTCCACGACCTAAGAGATTCATTTATGAAACTTATAATGAACTCTGGAAGCTTTCGCAAATTGAGGCTGCTTCCCGTCTGCGGGAAATAGATCAAGCAAATTTAGAAAAGGTGCTTGCTGTTGTTGACAATAGTATTAATACCCTGTCTTCCCGCATTTACACGTTAGAGAATATTGTGTCCTCTGTTGTTGATATTGTACAAGATGATGTTTCTGTGTTATATCATGGTCAGAATCAATTACGTTCAGTTATGCAGTTTGCATGGACTTTGCAGACACTTAAGTTGTGGTAAAGTTCCTTGGCATTTTTTGAACACCTCTGCCTTATTCCTGCCCTTTAATTTAACTGACAAACAGCAGTTCATGTCCATGAAGGATGCAGCATACACTCTGTTACATATCGAGAAAATAGAGCCCTTACCATTCTCTGTGGCGGAATTGGATTCTGCTGTGTGGCTAGTTCATGGGGTTATAGCCTTGCCTTTTTCTTTGTTTGAATTTAGTTCGTGCATGAAACATTATCCTGTGGGCCGTTTCCAGCCCTTGGGCAGTGCCTTCCTGCATGAACTGTGGTCCCTGCCTTTCATGTATAAATGCCTTAGAGACGGGAAGGAAGTTTTTCTCACGGGGGAGTCATGCGATTCAACTGTGGGTCATTCCCTTATTTGCAAACAGATTAAATTGCACGGAGCTTGTAACGTTTCGGCTCCGAATCTTGCTTGTGTGTTAAAGGGTATTCCTGCTCCTGCTATTTCTCCTACTTTCACTCTGCTTGCTAATGGTAGCTATCTGCTTTTGAATAACCAAGACTGCTGTGGCATGCTGGCCGGCATACCCTATATTGTTACAGTTTCCCACAGGGTTGTCTGCTGCAAAAATGTGCTTTTTCCTCCCCCGCACGACATCATAGATAGTTCTGTTTGGCCTTCCATTCCTACTCTGAAGGCGGATTTCAATAAATTGAGCAGAATAAAGGCACTATTATTGAACCAGGAGGTTATGCTCACATCTGCCCGGGAGACGTTCGTTCTCCAGGTGGCAAGTACCCACAGTGAAATACAGGCCCTTTTGAACACTAACCTCCCACAACATTTCGGTGAACTGATTCACCGTGTTTTTAATGCGTCACGCACTGAAGGTCTGGTGCACTTTTTTAAAGTTGTGGGCTCTGGCCTTGTGACCTCTTTTCAAACTATTTTTGGTGTAATACCGGCTTTTATTCATTCCATCTTTTCCAGCGTCTTTGGTGGCTTTCCGTTGATCCTCGCCTTAGCGGCTGGTATCCTGCTGTTGGTCTGTTTACTACGCAATGGCTGCACCACCATGGGCCCTTCTCGACCCAGGTCGACTCCAGATGCTCCGTGAGCGCATCCTCGCTGGCTTCGGCGTCCTGCCGTTGGCGACACTAAGTGTGTCCTATACACTTTCTTTTCGCTTTGCATATTTCACTTGCGTGCAACCTGTGATGTCTTGCATCAGATGTCCATTCTCGTGGACCATGGATTATTGCCTCTCCAATACGTCTTTGTCTGTTCCGGATTTTGTTCAGTTGGTGGGTCCCTTAGAGGCCCATGAACGAGACTGTTCCGCTGCAGGCTTCATGGCGCGTGCGGCTGCACTGGGGATTTTGGCACAATGGGATATCTGGGCGGCTGCTCGGAATCTCATACAACAAAGTTATATTGAGTACCACGCAAGTTGTCCCGCATTGCTATTCGCTGCTCCCTACTGTGAGGAACATGCCTGCAGCTTTGTTTTATTGGACTGGATGGCGTCGCTGTTTTCCAACGATTCCAATGAAGTCCTATTGGAAGGTGTGGCGTTTTTCTGCACTTACACTCTGTTGGACTGACAGGGCCTTCCCTCTCGGCGACCTGCCCAGCTGTATTTTTTTTTGCCTCCACAGTTTTTTTTTTCTCTCTCTTCCTCTCCCATTCGTTGTCCTTCCTGGAGACTGTTCCGCAACAGACGTGTCTGTTCTGCTCGATCATTTTGAACTCTGTCTTCGTCCTGTGTCTTGGCCGATGGACTGCCCAGGGGAGGGTGTCTTGTGGTTTGTGGCCTCCTGGTCTGCCTTGCTACGTTGGCTTAGGCCTGGCTGCCATGATGCCTTTTTGCGCACGTTACTTTGTGCCATTGTTTTTCCAGCCTCTGCTTCTGCCTGGCTATTTTAGAACTGTCTGCATTTCTGTCTTTCACCTTTTCTCCTGTTCCCTTTGGGCTACGTCTGCACAACATGTACAAGGTCGATAAACAACGTCCCTTGTTCATGCTGATCTGGCCAGTCCCTCGCACTTAGACACAACACTATGTACAGCTGCCATGGAGAAATTCGGGTGCATTTAATATTGTGATTTTCACGTGTAGAGACACTTGGAGAAAAACCTTTCCAGAGAGAAGAGCTGTGCTTGTCTGATGATGTAAACCTTGCATCTAGATCTTGAGGTATGGGGGTTCGCTAGTCAAAGCCCAGAGGTCTTCTGTTTTTATAATAAACTAGCTACTAGCACAGGGAGGGTGGTAAGGTCATTTAGCCCTATATCCACTGCTTTATGAAATGCTTTCCCGTTTGTATTCTATGGAGTTGTAACTATGCTGATTATATTATCCTTATGCATTATGCTGATAGTACTGGCACGTGTACTGTATCTTAGAGCACGGTAGTTGAAATAAACATTTTAAACTATACAGTGTCTCTTCTTACGCGCGTTGTGGACAGGTATGAGTGAGTTATGAAAGGGTGTTCTTGCTACTGCGAGTCCTGAGAGAGAGAAACCGTGTTCTGGGTTGTCTAATCATTGGTAGCATTGGTGCTAATGAGACGCTACAGCTAGTCGGGTTGGGGTTTTAGGTGCTAAGGTTTATGGTTGGCTCACCACTATATTCCGAGGTCCTATGATCCTGTGCATAGCTCTGTGTATGTGCAGAATCCCTACAACAATTTACAATGCCAAAAGCTCAAACTCTCGCAAATGTGAGACCTATTGCATTGCTTGTTAGAGTTGGTGTGAGCTGGAATCCTACTGTCACCCACTGCCAGAGTGATGAGCACCCATGGTGGAGGCTTCACGTGAGTGAGTGCTCACAGGAGCAGGTAAAGACTATTCACTACAAACCAATGCGCGCTACATCACTGGAGACTTGTGACTAAAGATTCTAGAATTAGCAAATCGTATAGTTTAAAGATACTAACATGGAATTCCTCATGTCTGTAAGTGAGAATCTTGCGCATGGTCGGACTGGGAAAGAAAATAGACCAGGGCACCAAAATAAAAGTGTCCCTTATTGCAAATAGGGCGGTTTTGATCTTTACGATAGGTTCTGTAAGCGCTTTGCAAGGTATCAGAGACTAAATACATTTAGCTTAGTACTGGCAATGTTTGTGGTAATATCAGGGAAATTAACAGTAAAACCTACCTAACCGACCATAAAACAGACCCACAAACAGCCAAGAAACCGGCCCATACACTGATTGTCAGACCAGCCCCATGTGCAGTGCCGGGTTGTCCAATAGTACTATAGGCCAGTCCGAAACATGAGATCACACATCTGGTCAGCTCGTTTATCCCAAGAGAAAACTGCGTTTAGGGACACGTCTTCTGGAAGGGGGTTTGCTGCACTCCATGTGCCCACTGAGAGTGAAGACTTCAGAGTGTGTTGTCAAGACCTAAGAGCACTCCAGTTTTTATTAATAACAACCCAGAGTGCTCCTTTGTAATGCATGTTATAATTATAGGCGTCATGTGGAAGGATGAAAAGCTGAGACAGCCGCCAGGTTACACAGAGAAAAATGCAACAACATGAATGAGGCGTGTGTACACACGTGGTGAAAACTGTCCAATCTGATTCACTGTAAAAGAAACAAAACCCTTGGAAAACTTTTTTTAGTGGCATTCAAGGGAATTAAGGCACAAAGCAGAATGCAAGACCCTGAAATATTCACAAACTCAGTTTTATACAGCGCATGAACGCCCAGAGGTATAGATGTGCTTTACGCAGTAATAACACCAGCGACAAACCTCGTAATTTGAAAAGTGCATTATGGTCCCCGGGGTGTACTAAAAGGTGAGGATTGTCTCGCACGGCCTTTCCCTTTATTTTCGCCAAGACTGCGCTTACTACGGGTAGGTCGCAGAGGTTCCCACATGTCGGTTTTGTTATTCACCTAAAAAACATCAGGTGTTTCGCTTCCCTTTTAATTTACGGAAAGAGAAAAAGATCGCTAACATCCTTACCATTGCAAAGTCAGAGAGAAAACGGTTTTAAAGTTAACTCATGAGAAGACTGTACATTCATTTCTCAGAGCAAACCAACAATCACGGCAAACTATTGCCTGTCCACCTGGAAAACCATGGCGTGGCATGGATGTAAAAATATTTGCAATGCAATAGGTCTCGCATTTAAATGCAAGACCTATTGCATTTCAAGAAGCGGCTGCAATTGTCCCGGCTGCTTCAAAAGAGAAAGCGGGCATGGCGCGCTGAACGTACGTAAAGCACGTCGTGCCTGCAGCAAAAGAAACTCAATAAAAAAAGAGTGCTTACACACTTAAGAACACGTACCGTGTAACAACTAAAGTAAAGGGGCCAGTCGCCATGGGAGGTTACAGATGAAGACAAGGCGGTAGTAAGGAGGGACTAACAAGCTTCTTTATGAATCAGACGCCAGCATTTAGGAAGGACACTGACACAAGCCAATGACAAACATGGGCGGAGAGTGTGCGGGGCTTCTCCTCCATACTCCACTACAGCAGTCTCGCTGAGCACCGCATGCGTGCTGACTCAGGCTCGACCTAAAAAGCTTTGTGAATTGGGCCCATCATGTCGAAGGAAGTGGATGATCGTGCTACGAACTCATGAAAGGGGAGCGGAGGCAAATGGAAGGGCTTAGAGACTGGACATATTGGGCCTTTATCTCATACATTTTTGCACACCTAACTTGCAATTAGGTAGGTTAAAATTAGGGATGGTTAAACTTGCAGTTAGTGACCCTTTGCGCAGAGATGTTCCTGCCGCTGCAGCTATGGGCAGCTCAGGGCAACAGGGGTGTGGCACCACTTTGCATCCACCCATCTGCTTCGTTATCCCCCATCACTACCCCACCTAAGCACCGCCTCTGGGTAATAACAATGTGATACCCAGGGTTTGGCCCTTCTTTGTCATTCCACAGAAGGAAGTCATCATTATGATGATTCCTTGCTCCAGGATGTCCCTCCCACGTGATATTGTCATAATACTGATTTTCTGCTGGGGCTGGAGACTTGTAAAAGAAAACAGAACACTCAGAGGTCTGACATGCGATTAATGCAAAATTGTCAGTAAGTATTAAAAAACATTAAGCAAAGCAGTTGCTGTTTTAGTGGACCAGAAATTCACTCTTGATCGGCTGGAGCATGTAAAGCAAAAATCTATACATTACTACTAAAGAGCAGGGGCCAAGATCGTCTTGTGGGAAGGAATGTGAGAAGTTCTTGAGAGACATATGCAGTTAACACTAACAAGAGCTACCACTTTTTGAAAACCTTTCTTCGTTGTGCCTACTTCAGAGTGAGGCAACGCTTTGCTAGCACGATTTAGCTGAATGTGCAATGTACAACATGGAGCATCCTCACAATAATTAATGTATAATGTGGGCAAGTGCACAACAATATTTAGGCTTATTGGTCTTCTCATAGATTAAAAAATGACATCACAACTAATTAATAAAATGCAGCAGCGCATGTAAAGGCAAACATGAGTATTAGCATTTTTTAAATAATAAAAGCAAAGCATTAAGGCTCATATGCCGGTAAATTCACTTTCTCAGGCTCTATTTCACCTTGGAAGATCAGAAGTCAGGAAACTGACTCTTTTTGCAGAGTTTCATGATTTCCCATCTTCCTTGATTTTAACTGACTACTAGAAAATACAATTTGTGATAGTAAATTCCATGTCCTGAGATACAGAATCCGGATTGGTGGAAATGGAAATACAATTCGTGAAAATGCCCCCATCAGGAGTCTTTTTGGCTTTCAGAAATGTGGAATTAATGGTGGAAACTTAGCCATATATGGGTTGGCCCTCGTGCATATGTAGGTGAACACCTCCAAACTTGTAGGTCTTTTAGTATTGATATACCTCTTGCAGGTAGCTTCTGAGCATCCCCAGTAATTAAAACCCACGATTACCATATTTTTAGAAAGCACTTATAACCTACTAGCTCATCCAGTCTGCCTGTGTACTTAATTGGTAAATGTACTCTGGTCACCTTTCTTTTATGTGTGCTATGAAGTAGTGAATGAGCTCCCTGAAATGCAACATTTTTATTATCAGATAGAAGCAATTTATGATCTTAATAGCTCATCCTCTCCCTTACCAGCTCAACTAGCACTGCCAAAGCAAACATCGACAACTGCTTGAGCAACGTCGTTGCTTGGATGAAAACCGACTGCCTCCAGTTCAACAGAGACAAAACCTAAGTCCTAATCTTCGGCAACAACCATTCCCCCTTGGAAGCTTCAACAACAACCACTCCCCCTAGGACGCCTTTTAGTGGCCCTCCAAACTTGGCCCTACATCCACCCCAATGGACCATGCCAAGAACCTCGGGATCTTGGACACCAACATCTCTATGAGCAGACAGATCAATGCCGTCTCCTCATGATGCTTCCACATCCTGCAAATGCTGTGCAAGATTTTCAAGTGGATCCCACTGAGCACCAGACGAATATTCACCCAGGCTCTTATCACAAGTAGACTTGATTACGGAAACGTCCTCTACGTTGGAATTCCACCCCATTCTCTACTCCGACTCCAAACCACCCAGAACACTGCTGTCAGACTCATCCTGAACATCCAGCGAAATAACCACATCTCTCCACACCTCAGTAATCTCCATTGGCTCCCAGTCCAGGAAAGATGTAAGTTTAAGCTACTCACCCACGCCTACAAAGCTCTCCACAAAACTGGTCCAGCTTGCCTCAACTTCTACCAACCAACCAGACACCATCGACTTGGGTCCCAGGCAAAAGCACACCCACCCAGCATCAAGAAGACAAGAAGCAGAGGATGCTCCATCTCATACCTCACAGCCAAGACCTGGAATGTCCTCCTGAAACACTTCAGAACCTCCCTCATGGACTTCTGAAGGAACCTCAAGACATGGCTCTTCCAGATGAAATAGGGATGATCTCCTCCTCCCCCCTCAGGCCCGCCCTACTCGACGTCTGGATACCGTCAAGGGTGATTAGCAGCACTCTACAAATTTGCATAACATAATATCCTAATGACTCGGACTAACTTCTTTTACTGAACACCACAACAGCCTCACTAACAATTGTATTTTCATTCTGTTGGAGGTGGGAATATTTGATGTGGGATCCCTCTGGGTTGCGGAGAGAATGCTTGGTTATAAGCACATGTCAGATCGTGGGTTAAGGCTTTTTCTCTCTGTCATTATAGTTACAGCTCATCTTTGCATTCCAAAGACATGGATATCGAAGGTGGCGCCCAGGGCACCAGAGTGGTGGGCAATGTTAAATGAAATATGCCAAAGGGAAAGAGCTATAGCCAAAACTAGGGGGGTTCGCTCCAGCCAAACATTGTATCGTATTTGGGGACCCATGGTCAATACCGGATAGCTAGATCTTTAGGTGCTATTTTTTTTTTTTTAAGTAGCTTTTGTTTATTTGCCGGTTTCTATAATGTTTTCCTGCCTGGTATGCTTCTTTTTTTTCCCTCTCTTATTAGTACCTGTATTTCTTACGTTGCATGGAATCTATAATTTTTTGGAATTGTACACCTTGCTTTTCTATTGTATTAATCTTTTTTCTTTGCATTGCTGGAATAATGTTTTTCATTTTGTCTATTCCCGGAGATAAATAAAATTTAATAAAAAAAAAAAAGACAGAAAAAAGTGAATAAAATAGGATAGCTCATTGGACAACTAAAAAAAAAAAGGGATCCCTCTGGGTTGCCCCCATCCACAATTGCTGAACCTGGCCCTCCAGGCAGACCCTTTAGTTTAGAAGTTTAAGCCTGAACTTTTGGAAACAGTCCTCTCTCAACTCAGCCTAGTCTGTGGGCTCAAAACCCCTGAAAATTCCCAAAGAGGAACTGTGAAGTATTTCTGAACAGTCTTAGCTAGTCACAGACTTTCATGGGCATCCATAGACTACTGTTTGTTTCCCAGAGCCCTTCTCAGACTTGAATCACGTGGTCCCCCCAGGAGCCCATGCCACCCAAGTAGGCACACATTGGGGGATATTCTCAAGAACGTGTGTTAACTTTCGCCAAATTCACTTAACGCAACTTCTCACATCGCAGTCTATCGCGGGAAAATAACACCGTGTTAACGCAGTATTCACAACCCGGCGGCACCATGCGATAGTCTCACGATAACGCGACAAATGCCCGCGTTAAAATCAACGCGACGCCGAAAAAATGCGAAACACGAACGCGAAAAAAGTGGCGATGACCCCAATGGCGATACAAAAATCAGCGAAAACCAGCGACAGGCCTGCGATTCCCACGCGTCATGCGTGAGAATGCACTATAAAACCAGAGGAAAAAAAAAGACAAAAAAATTTAACTGCGTAGCACCATGGACGCACCAGGACCAAGTGCAGAGGACAACGCGAACCCCACAAGCTCCACAGACGACCAGCCAGGAACCCTGGGGCCGGGGAAAGGCAAGGAGAAGAGGAAGACGGGGTTCAGTCCGCAGGAAAACCGGCTCATCGTCACAGAGGTGACAGAACACTACCAACAACTGTTCGTCACCTCCACTGTGTCATCGGCAACACAAACGGAAATATGTCAGTCCATCGTGAACAACGTGAATGCAGTCGGAGTGTCGAGGAGGTCAATGGAGGAGGTCAAGAGGTGCTGGCATGATGTGAAAAGCCAAACCAAGCAGAAACCGATGCCAACCGGAAGGCAGCAACGGCGACTGGAGGTGGGAGTCCTGCGCCACAGGAGGAGCTGGATGAGCTGGAGGAAATGGTGGCCACAGTCATCAGTGTGGAGACGGTGGAAGGAGTTGGGGGTCTGGACACTGCTTGACATGACCTGACACAACAGCAACAGGGTGAGTAACCACCAGGGACTGGGGGGACGGGGGGAGATGGGCACAATGACACACATGCACAATTATGTGTAGCACACTGCACACCCACAATGACTGTGGAACATGTCCCTGATGGCCTTGGCACACTGCAGCACACATAGAAACACCAAGTAGGCCCCCGTCCACCATGTGCACAAATGGCCCCCCCATCACCAATCTCACAACCTACCCATGCACATGTGCTGAACCCAGCAAAGCAGCGGCTCTGTGAGCCACACTGACAATGCAAGTGACACTGCATGACCAATAGCATGGCTGCAGTCAAAATACATGACATGGTGCACGACACGACACTGTGCCCAGTGTGGATAACATCCTCAAAGGAGCAGGTCACACTCTGACACATCCAAGTGCACATACAACCCCTGACGTCAACAACACATCTGCAGACAAACAATGCACAAGAGTCCAAAATCCATCCAAGAGCACAAATGACCCAAGTCGCCAACATCACAGCACCGTAAAAGCACACAAGTCAAAGGCACACCGCCTCAAAGGGATAAGGGGCCGCTAAATCAGAGCTCCAGGGGCGACTCTCCCACAATGCAGCACACACACATAGCAATCACAGCACATCAACATTGACTACAATGTGGTACAAAGTGCCACACTCACACCACAGAACAGAGGACACAACTGGTGCCGCCTGTGCATAGAAAATGGCCAATCACACCAGGCATAGCAGGAAACTGTCAGATGATAATGTACAAGTACAACCTCACATCCGTCATGTAGTCGAAATGTCCACTGTCTCCCATCAAATACCCAGCTCCTCCAAAACAGTCACAATGTACATTGTCATGCAGTCTGTATGTAAACATGTACAATGCGTGCACATACATGGAACACACTGTTAACCTGCATCTCCCCTTCACATTGCAGAGGGACAATCAACAACTCCTGCAGAGCAGACCAGACATCTCTTCAGTGATGAGGAGGAGGAACCCCTGGCCATCTACTCCGACACCCTCCAATGGCTCGTGGACAGCCTCCGCACCCCACTTCCAGGAGCAGGGCAGCTCAGCTGCATCGAGGTGATCCCACCCCCTGCACAGACCACACAGCAGGAAGCACCCACCACCACGGCTGGCTCCCAGCACCTCACCGAAGAACACATGGCATTCCAACGCCGTGTGTCAGACTGCCAGAGGGGGCTGGCTGAACAGGTGCGGGTGGGTTTCGACCTCATGGCAGCCAAACTAGATGCCATACGTGGGTGTCTTAGTCCCATCAGGGACCACTTACAGTCCCTAACGGACACCCACAGTCCGCTCCATGCCCTACAACAATCCTTGGCTGACCTCGCTGGAGCCATCACTCGGATACAAGAACTGTCTAGGCAGAGAGGCTCCAGCGACGACAGCACAGATTTGGCACACATGCGGAGGACAATGGAGAACATGGAGGCAGGAAGGATGGCTGCCACGGCTGAACACCAGCGAGATGTAGCTGGGATCTACCATGCCCTGCAGATCCTCATCTTGCCATTGCTGCCACAGAGCCTGTCCCAGATGACTGCTGCAGGAACTTCGACACACACATCTCCGCCCCCTGATGTGTCAGTGGCACACAGTGATGCAGCCATAACACCACCACACACACCTGACACAGAAGACATATCAGAGGACGAAGATATGGACGGTAATGACTCTGTGTCAAAAAGGAGGTTGTAGCATTCATCGCCCGCCATATGGCCTGTTTCTGCTTGGTACAGCCCTCTGCATCATGCCCTGGTACAACACCTTCCACTGTCCCCCGAAACACTCTGCGAGATTCACCTGGACCCCGACATGGACTGCCATATCTGCTCTGGTTACCAATGACACAGCAAACAGGCTGCGGACTCAACCCTTCCTCTACCGATTAACTTGTCATCCTCTAAAGGACTCTGTTTGGCCCTCCACTGGGCAACCATGTAATGTGGGGTGTGCATGGCCATGTACTGCTCCAGCTCCGACACTCCACAGGATGTGAATAAAACATTCCTAATCACACAGATGTGTCATGTCTATGTTCAATCAAGTATAACAGTATGGATGACTGTAGGGACATTGCTTGCACAAAAAGTTACACCCTGGGAAATGACATCAATGCGCATGTTTGACCGTGACACACATGGCCAATTAGATGACTATGAAGGTGTGAACTAGCTGTGGCCTCATTGATCATGAACAACAATCTCGCAACCCCCCAACGTAGCCCCACGTCCACGTATTAAATAGGGCTGTGTGTAAATATGTCAAAGTCGGTAGGAGGCCTAAAGTAGTGTCCCACATCACATGTGACAACAGAACATCTCTTCGCATACCTACACACACTCAACTGTGTGGACACAGCCTGGTTTGATGGAACACATTGATCCACATGGCAAGAAATTGGACACCCTACTCACATTGCTGAAGACACGTAAGCGCACAGGTCTACCAGCAACTCTCCCAACCACAATGTCTGGCTCACAGAGGTGGAGCTGGCAATAGGGACTCACCCCTAAGTGAAATGCGTCAGTCAGTCCCTCCCTGTGTACGGACAATGCTCATTGAGGCACACGATTTGGCATGCTAATCAACACTCATCACAGTTGAACACTAGTGAAGCTGCGTACACTTTATTAGCATGTGTGTGTCAGTACGGGCAAGACAAGGGCCACAACATGCAGACCAATGCATCATACACTAACAGGCAGCAAAGGAACATGTAGAGGTGCAAGACATGGGGAGGCACAAATGAACACCAACCATGACGGATGCCAACTGTCTCAGCCCACCTTGCCCTGCTGGACGAGTCATGTGGTGTTTGGCGAATGCTCATTGCACCGTGTCAGGGGACACCACTCACAGCCCATGGGATCTGCATAGTCCTGTACCACCGGACTGCGCTGACTGTCTGCTCTGCTGACAGTGAGCAGGTGAAGGAGTCCAACAAGGTCACATGTAGTACTACATTGCCATGTGCGTACTCTCCCTCCAGGGGTGTGTCAGGTTGAGGAACATTGCCAGGCGCCGCTGTCCACTCACCTTGCACAGGTGTGTGTCAACCCGCAGTCTTGCACGCACATGCATTCGGAGTCCAGGCGAATGCAGCCATGTCCACTGTCATGGTGGGATATGTGTCCATTTCTCCAAGATGCAAAAGGGTGTTGGGACCTGTGCTATGGGTTACAATCTTTTGTGGCTGCAGGAATGTAGTTACTCGTCCATGAAAGCGAGCGCAGCTTCATGGGCAATAAGTTCCAAGAGTACGTCATTGTCGACTTCAACAAACACGGGGGCGAGCCAATCCATTAGCTGGTCCGGACAGATGTGCTCCGTCCATGCCGTTTCACCAATCCGCAACACAGCCCAATAGGGGAGCACTTCGATGTGGTCACTGCACACGAAGAATTGTGCAATCTCACATGCCCAACTGCCAGCACATACGCCCAATACCAAGGCATCCCATGAACGGGTATCACGGTTACACTCCTGGTCGTGGTCCAACAGGGGGCACACACACATGTCATAATCCAGTTCATCTACCGTTGTGTTGGATAGGCAGACATCCATGGGCCACTCGAATATGCATGATCGGCAGTGGAACCAGGGCTGGACGCAGGTGACGTACGCAAGACGGAAGCTCAGATGGTAACTGATGCGCAACACTGCCAGTGGCAGTGCCCCCAACAAATGCAGCATTCAGTCATGGTACAGTTCCACGTGACAGGGGTTGTGCATGTGCCCGGGATGTTCTGACATTGCGTTGTTCGCTCTCGTAGAACTGGCACTCTTCTGACCTACGGCTGTTATGTGGATGATATGCCACAGCTCGGAGAAATGAGTCGTATGAGTGTGCAAAGTTTGTACATATGGGTTGTCCTGTATGTAAGTGTCAAGGCCGTTCCATGCAGGAGTACCTCGAGCAAGGACTTCTGTGTGTGGGGTGTGGATACGTTGATCTTTCATTGGCGCCGTGTGTAGTGTGGGAGTCGTCATCATCTGCCATGGTATCTCTCTTAGGGGGTGCCTGCCGCATGCATTTCCAAGGTCGGGGGTGCAGATGTTCTTCCGCCTTCTGTATTGAGACGAAGGGGCTTTCATCCCTAATGTTAGTCAGACTACTGCTTGTATCCTGGGAATGTGATGTGGCTATCGCACTGCAATTGAGGCTAGGCCTTGGGCTTATGGTGCACCAAAAGTGATGAACACACACAACAGTTGCCATGTATGAGCCAAGACCCCGAGCGGCCTTGCGCTCCTTGTACAGTCCCTTCGTGCGCGGACGCCCTCCGGCTGCATGCAGCATTGCAACATTGTCGATTGCGGGACATGTGGCGCAGACACAGCAAAAGAGACACACGTATCAGTTGGTTTCCTGTGCAGCCCAGATATGAACCACGCCCAGAGTACAGGGATAATTGTTCACACCCCTACGCTGGCCGGGCGTACGCCGAGCCAGCCCACTCGGCTTACGTATAAAGGGGGGGACGATGACGCTACGTGTCCCAGTTCTTCCCCACTGCCTGAGGTGACATGGCTGCGTCCCCCTGGCCTATGACGAGGCTCAATCATTTAGGGTCCATGACTTGCGTTGCACGGAGTCGGTGGCACCGGTTGCACTGCGGCCGGCACGGTCCTACCGCCACGGGACGGGGACTTTCTGTGCACTGAGGTAGGGGGACCTAAAGTGCTGAGCGGGTGTGCAGCCTGCGATGATGACGTGTGCACTGATATGGTCTCTGCCATTGCAATATCAAGACCCAGAATCAAGTGTGCGACCTGATGGACCGCAATGTAGGCCTGAGCCAGTGGGCAGCGCGGGCCTACCGCCACGTGGCATTGCCTCACGGTTCACAGAGTTAGTGGCACCTAGAGAGCTGAGCGGGTGTGCAGCCTGCGATGATGACGTGTGCACTGATATGATCTCTGCCATTGCAAAATCAATGGCCATTGCAGAATCAAGTGTGCGACCTGGTGGACCGCGGTGCGGGGATGCGTGATGTGGAGGCTGCCAAGGTCGCGGGCCCCGGGCTTGGTGCTTGCACCGGCACGTGGTGGGCCCTCTTGGAGACACGCCGGTGGCGGAAGCTGAGCATTGAGGCCTGGGTGCGCAGGGGCGGGAGCAATCCCCGCTGGGCGGCGGGAAGGGCTGGGGTGCAGCAGCCTGGGTGCGCAGGGGCGGCCAAGCGATGTTGCTGTGTGCAATGATATGTACTCTGCCATCATTAGCTGTGGACTCTGTTTCAGATGAGGGACCTGGTGGCCTGCAGTGTGAACCTGCATGTGGTTGGAGACACACCGGTGGCAGCAGGTGAGGAGTGAGGCCTGGGTGCGCAGGGGCGGGCAATCCCCGCTGGGCGGCGGGAGGGGCTGGGGTGCAGCAGCCTGGGTGCGCAGTGTCGGCACTGTCTCTCCCTGTCCCTCTCTTCCTTTCACTGTCTCTCTCTCCCTCTCTTTCTCTATCTTTCTCTCTCTTTCTCTCTCTCACTCTCCCTCTCTTTCTTTCACTGTCTCTCTCTCCCTCTGTTGCTCTCTCTCTCCTTCTCCCGCTCTCCCCTTTCTCTCTCTTTCTCTCTCTCCCTCTCTTTCACTCTCTCTCTCTCCATTTCTATCTCTCTCTCTCTCTCTCTCTCTCTCTCTCTCTCTGTCCTTTGTTGAGCGCATGACACACCTTCTTATCTTCAATTTTGTCTTGCAGGCTGTGACTTACAGTTTGTCCGGAGAAGACCCGCCATGTCTCTTCCAATTATTGATGTTGAGTTGGATTTGAATAAATTGATTATTTTTGGAATTCTAAGATGTATGTATGTTCTTCCTTTTTCGGACCACACATGGATGTTGGTTGTTGTACTTGTGCGACATCAGGCGAATTGTTGTGTTCATGAATTTGTAAGGTAGAAGTGAAATATCTTCGTCCGGGGGGTTCTCGGGGTAGGGCCCCGGGGGTGGGGTCCTGGGGGAGGGTGGGGGGCCTGGGTGTGGTGGCGGTGGGTGTTGTGGCCCTCTTGGGGCTCCGGGCTGCATAATCAGTAGCTCCATGGCATCTGTTGTTCTTCAGGTGTGGCTCTGGGCTGGGCTCCCTTTCATGGTGCAGGTTGTCGTCCGACTTAACACCAGGTCGGAGCAGGTGTTAAATCCCTGCTGCTAACGCGCCTTATCGCATGTTTTTGATTCTTATCGCCGATCTGGCTGGTCGTTGGGAATATTGCGGAGTGGTGTTTCCGCAGGTTTTTGCACGGGAACGCCTACTCTGCATCTCATTAGCGTTAGTTGCCGGTGTCATCCGTGGCGATGTTTTTTGCGACTGCTATCGCATGAAAACTGGTGATATCGGCTGTTAGCACCAGCTTGTGAATGGTACGATGAATTTATCACCACTTTGGCTGCGATAAAGTGCCGCTAACTCGGCGATAAGTCCTTGTGAATATGCCCCTAAATTTCTTCAGTTCGGCCAGGACCTGATGCTGCAGCCTTTGGAAGATAGCTGGATTTATTCTTGAGTGCAAAGCCCATAAATATGGCTCTCAGGCATGAGAATCGCTCCTTAGCACCACCCATGAGTCCTATCCTACTGTATTTAACAATGTTTGGTCGCACAAGAAACATGTTACTTACACACCAAAGTAGAAATGTTCACACTGGCCTCAAATTTCAGAATTCCTATTCTAAATGTGCACAGTTCAGCATCACACACATATAGAAATCCTTTAAATAAGTTTGAAGGTCAGCTTAATGTGAATTTTGGATATCTGATGCTCAAAGCACCAGTGTTTCCATGGCACAATTATGATTTATGTGAATCAAATCACTAAGGTGTAGGGAAGGATTTAAATGTAATTAGGGTAGGTAACTTTGAATTCCTCTATTTAAGCCATGTCTTAATTTAAGAATCCCTAAAATGTAGACAGACATTCTTCAGCTAAAGGGGCATTTGATACGGGCTCTTGGCCAGAAGAAATACAGTTATCTACTCAGCACCACTTGTTTTGGCAATATGCTAGTCCTCACTCATGAGAAAAAAGATACTTAAAAAAGTGGCAGCCCATAACTTGTCAATGGGTTGCCAACTTCAGGTGACTATGATTGTGCATCTGTCATGGTAATAGAGGTGGATACCACACAGTCCACACAGAACTGAGGTTCTATGGTACTAGCATGACAACCACAAACCACCTGGCTGGGAGGGGGCACTAATGGAGGGCCCTAGCACCCAAAGCCAACATTGCGTGTAGCTAAAATGGCCACTGAGAAATCTTATGGTTAGAACTTCTCTTTTAGAACCTGACTTAATTGTTGATACGAGCAAAAGACCCGATTATATTAAATAGATTTCCCATTCTGTATCTATGGCAAAATATCTTAGCACATATGGAACAACGTACTTTGTCACAGGGGTGTCACTTTGCCAGATGGTGGTTTGCTCTTGCATGTCCAATGCAGTGACCGCATGCTGTCTTCAGTTTAGCATGGCAAAGCTTTCTGGTGTCCTCAGAGAGATGATAGAAATTCCTTTGGGTGCCTTTTAGAACATCAGACACCAATGAAGATTTGGAAGGCTGAAAATAATTTACTTTAATAAATATAAGACAATATGCTTTAGGAAGATAATTTAGGAAATACCAAAACGTGCTGGTCAAAAGTATGTCCATGCTCAATTATGCTGGAAATCTGGTGGATAGGTGGCGTTCAGGTATTACTACTGAAAAGTGTGTGTATCAAATTTACAATATAATTGACACCAAGGGTTTCAGCCTAATTGCCTCAGTAACTTGGTGGCCAGGGACATTGCTCCAGATTTAGAGTCGGTGAAAAACTATGACCACTGTCTTCTGGTGGCAAGGAAAAAGATTAAAGAAAGTGTTAAATATTTATGCAGCTAGAAATAGCTCTTGATGAATTTCGAAACATTTGATTCCTTTAAATTTTAAATGTTGTTTCTTTGAACATACATCAAGCTCATGCCTGCCAAAGTGGTAGACAATAAACAGGGCTCATGTCACCCTTGGCCTGCAGTGGCCAGTGACAATAACAGCCCGAAATGGCTCCCTTTGAAGCACACTCCAGCTTCATCATGTCTACTGTTCCCTTGAACATATCATGGTTTGTGTGGGTAAGTGCCTCTTTTGACATGGTGTAATTCTGTTATTGCCTTGCCTTCAGTATGGAAGTAATTCCCTCAACTGTAAGTATTTAAAAAAATAATAAGGAGGAAGATCAAACTCAGTTTGTAACTCAGCAAAAGTGTGTATGCCATTCAGATCAAATAGCTGCCCCTCCATCAATATCCCTAATCTCTGCCATATTTCACAAGCCGAATAATGAAATACCCCAGGAAAAGCCAGGTTATCCCAAAGCGGTGTGTCCCCATGTATTAATTTAGCACAAATCTCTCGCCAGATAATTACAGTATCCTTAACAAACTTGAACCTTACTCTTTTGTAATAGTTAGGGTCCGTTATTCTATAGAAAAATAACCTGCTCTCAGCTCCCAATGCCAAATAGTAACTACATTAGTATGAATCCGGTTTCACTGGAGCAAGCAGAGTACGCAGACGACCAACGAATGCTGCCCAAAAATATAACTTAAAATCCGGAAACTGCAGACCCCCCTGTCGGTACGGTAGTTTTAATAGACGTGCCCGCTTATACCCCCCAAATAAAACTACTTAAAGCTCCCTCTAACTTCTTAAAAACACATTTGGCACCCTAAGTGGTATAGCCCGAAAAAGATACAAGAGTTTAGGAAGAATGTTCATTTTTATAGCATTGCAACAACCTATAATGCTGATTGGAAGTTTATTCCAAAACCGCAATTTTCGAATCACAGACTTTAACAAGGGCTCATAATTCAATTTTAAAATCTTGTCTATTTTAGCACTCAGTTTAACTCCTAAATAACTAGCCGTATTTACTACCCGGTATTGATATATCCGACTCATAGTTCAGCAATAATTGAGTTTTGGCTATATTTCGTTTATAGCAAAACCAAAGGGGATGATGGACGGAGTGTTGAACATTGCAAGCACTCACCCCCAGTCAACTGATCTGGGTTTAATCCATCATCATTCTTTAGCTCACTCCGCCACCCCAGTTCAGACATGGCCATATGCAAATCAGTCTGACCCTGTGCCTCATGGCAACAGTCCAGCCCGAACTGCCAAGCCGTGTCTTCCCTGGACCGGAAACAAGCATCCTGGGACCGGTTTCTGGCTTACAGCCGTCATCAGCCAGGCTATCTTGAATCCAGTGGCAAAGTGAGCAAGGGACCCACGTCTGGGCATACCCTGCCAACTAAGGGCGAACATAGCAAAACCAAAGGGGATGATGGACGGAGTGTTGAACATTGCAAGCACTCACCCCCAGTCAACTGATCTGGGTTTAATCCATCATCATTTTTTAGCTCACTCTGCCACCCCAGTTCCGAGTGGGACGGGTATGCCCAGACGTGGGTCCCGTGCTCTCCATGCCACTGGAGTCAAGCTATCCTGGCTGATGAGGGCTGAAAGCCCGAAACCGGTCCTAGGATGCTTGTTTCCAGTCCAGGGAGGACCTGGCCTGGCAGTTCGGGCTGGACTGTTCCCATTGGGCGCAGGGTCAAGACTGATTTGCATATGGCTGGGTCCAAACTGGAATGGCATGGTGAGCAAAAAAACGATGGATTTAGGCCCAGATCTCTGTACTGGGGTGAATGTATGACATTGTTCTGCATTCTGTCCATCAATTGTTCTTTTTGTTTTTATATTTCGTTTATAGCCAGAAACTGACCCAAACTTCCCAGCCTCCTCCACTATACAGTTTTATAGCCTTCCCTGGTTCCTCAGAGTATATTGCCACATCGTCCGTTATGCACTGATTTTTAATTCACATTCACCGGATACCTTGGGCCTGATCCCTACATTCCTTTGTAATGACAATAGAAAAGGCTCTAAAAACAATGCAAATAAGAGAGGAGAGAAGAAAAGGACAAAGAAGAGCTGCTGACCCAAGGACTGAAGCCCTGCTGCCGAAAATTGGCACTAAACCCTGCCTGCTGCCTTTATCTGCCTTGCACCTGGTCTGACCGGCCTTGGTAATGAAGATCCAGCTGCGCTCCCATGGTCCTGAGGCCCTTGCAACCTGCTCCCTTGAGTGGGACACCTCGGACTTACCTTTAAGTCCCTTTGTGCAGTGTGTTTTCAAGTGAATCCTTTCTTCATAGCACAACAGCTACCAACGAACTTAGCACCCTGCTCCCGGCCGAATTCGGGACGCTTCCAAGAATCTGCTGATGGAACATTGGGGTCGATTCCGATCCCGGTCGGAGGCGCACCTAATACCATTCGGTAGGGAAAAAATCCAGGCGAATGCCTGTTTCCCGACCGATCCACACATACGTCCGAACGAGCAAGTACGATGCGCACAACTGCCCAAATCCCGACCCAGTCGTACTCACCCAATACAGGACCTGAACTCAGACCGAGGCGGATCCGGAATCGCAGAATCGAGCCGCACGGAAGCAAAAATGCAGCCCCGTCCGGCCGGACAAGTACGATGCGCTTCCCGTACGCGCCGAACCCGTCGCTACGCACGGCACGTCAAAGCATCCAGGAGAGGCGCACATAAGCTCCGATTCGCGCCACAACACGATCCACGGCTACGAGACGAACACGCCAGCGACGAGGACGAGGCGAAGCAAAGAGAAAGACGAACGAGACGAACCAACCATGAATCCCTTCGTGCCGATCCTACCAATATTCTACCTCTATTACCGGAACAGGCACGGACGCGTACGGCGCAGAAGGTAAGTCAGACACCAACAACAAAAACAAACTACACGTACCCGACACATCACACACAGAGGGATGCAGAAATACCTACACCAGCAACAGCAGCACCATAGGGGCGGGATGGCCCTCACCAATGCCACACATACACAAAGGGGCCTGTATGCCTACCACTACTACCACCCCTACCCAGGGTGGGCTGGATGCCTGTCACTACTACCACCTCTACCCATGGGGGGCTGGATGCCTACCACCACTACCACCCTTACCCAGGGGGTGCCAGATGCCTACCACTACTACCACCTCTACCCATGGGGGGCTGGATGCCTGTCACTACTACCACCCGTACCCATGGGGGGCTGGATGCCAACCACCACTACCACCCTTACCTAGGGGGTGCCAGATGCCTACCACTACTACCACCTCTACCCATGGGGGGCTGGATGCCTGTCACTACTACCACCTCTACCCATGGGGGGCTGGATGCCTACCACCACTACCACCCTTACCCAGGGGGTGCCAGATGCCTACCACTACTACCACCTCTACCCATGGGGGGCTGGATGCCTGTCACTACTACCACCCTTACCCAGGGGGTGCCAGATGCCTACCACTACTACCACCTCTACCCATGAGGGGCTGGATGCCTGTCACTACTACCACCCTTACCCAGGGGGTGCCAGATGCCTACCACTACTACCACATCTACACATGGGGGGCTGGATGCCTGTCACTACTACCACCCTTACCCAGGGGGTGCCAGATGCCTACCACTACTACCACCCTTACCCAGGGGGTGCCAGATGCCTACCACTACTACCACCTCTACCCATGGGGGGCTGGATGCCTACCACTACTACCACCTCTACTCATGGGGGGCTGGATGCCTGTCACTACTACCACCCCTACCCATGGGGGGCTGGATGCCTGTCACTACTACCACCTCTACCCAGGGGGTGCCAGATGCCTACCACTACTACCACCCTTACCCAGGGGGTGCCAGATGCCTACCACTACTACCACCTCTACCCAGGGGGTGCCAGATGCCTACCATTACTACCACCTCTACCCATGGGGGGCTGGATGCCTACCACCACTACCACCCTTACCCAGGGGGTGCCAGATGCCTACCACTACTACCACCTCTACCCAGGGGGTGCCAGATGCCTACCACTACTACCACCTCTACCCATGGGGGGCTGGATGCCTACCACTACTACCACCTCTACTCATGGGGGGCTGGATGCCTGTCACTACTACCACCCCTACCCATGGGGGGCTGGATGCCTGTCACTACTACCACCCCTACCCAGGGGGTGCCAGATGCCTACCACTACTACCACCTCTACTCATGGGGGGCTGGATGCCTGTCACTACTACCACCCCTACCCATGGGGGGCTGGATGCCTGTCACTACTACCACCCCTACCCAGGGGGTGCCAGATGCCTACCACTACTACCACCCTTACCCAGGGGGTGCCAGATGCCTACCACTACTACCACCTCTACCCAGGGGGTGCCAGATGCCTACCACTACTACCACCCTTACCCAGGGGTGCCAGATGCCTACCACTACTACCACCTTTACCCAGGGGTGCCAGATGCCTACCACTACTACCACCCTTACCCAGGGGGTGCCAGATGCCTACCACTACTACCACCTCTACCCAGGGGGCTGGATGCCTACCACCACTACCACCCTTACCCAGGGGGTGCCAGATGCCTACCACTACTACCACCTCTACCCAGGGGGCTGGATGCCTACCACTACTACCACCCTTACCCAGGGGGTGCCAGATGCCTACCACTACTACCACCTCTACCCATGGGGGGCTGGATGCCTGTCACTACTACCACCTCTACTCATGGGGGGCTGGATGCCTGTCACTACTACCACCTCTACTCATGGGGGGCTGGATGCCTGTCACTACTACCACCCCTACCCATGGGGCCTGGATGCCAACCACCACTACCATCCTTACCTAGGGGGTGCCAGATGCCTACCACTACTACCACCTCTACCCATGGGGGGCTGGATGCCTGTCACTACTACCACCCTTACCCAGGGGGTGCCAGATGCCTACCACTACTACCACCTCTACCCAGGGGGTGCCAGATGCCTACCACTACTACCACCCTTACCCAGGGGGTGCCAGATGCCTACCACTACTACCACCTCTACCCAGGGGGTGCCAGATGCCTACCACTACTACCACCCTTACCCAGGGGGTGCCAGATGCCTACCACTACTACCACCTCTACCCATGGGGGGCTGGATGCCTACCACTACTACCACCCTTACCCAGGGGGTGCCAGATGCCTACCACTACTACCACCTCTACCCAGGGGGTGCCAGATGCCTACCACTACTACCACCCTTACCCAGGGGGTGCCAGATGCCTACCACTACTACCACCTCTACCCATGGGGGGCTGGATGCCTACCACTACTACCACCTCTACTCATGGGGGGCTGGATGCCTGTCACTACTACCACCACTACCCTGGGGGTGCCAGATGCCTACCACTACTACCACCCTTACCCAGGGGGTGCCAGATGCCTACCACTACTACCACCTCTACCCAGGGGGTGCCAGATGCCTACCATTACTACCACCTCTACCCATGAGGGGCTGGATGCCTAACACCACTACCACCCTTACCCAGGGGGTGCCAGATGCCTACCACTACTACCACCTCTACCCAGGGGGTGCCAGATGCCTACCACTACTACCACCCTTACCCAGGGGGTGCCAGATGCCTACCACTACTACCACCTCTACCCATGGGGGGCTGGATGCCTGTCACTTTTACCACCTCTACCCAGGGGGTGCCAGATGCCTACCACTACTACCACCCTTACCCAGGGGGTGCCAGATGCCTACCACTACTACCACCTCTACCCAGGGGGTGCCAGATGCCTACCATTACTACCACCTCTACCCATGTGGGGCTGGATGCCTACCACCACTACCACCCTTACCCAGGGGGTGCCAGATGCCTACCACTACTACCACCTCTACCCAGGGGGTGCCAGATGCCTACCACTACTACCACCCTTACCCAGGGGGTGCCAGATGCCTACCACTACTACCACCTCTACCCATGGGGGGCTGGATGCCTACCACCAACACCACCCCCACTCATAGGATGGACAATGCATGACACAACCAGCACACTACAACCTAGGGAATGCAAGATAAAGACATCCCCCCAACACCATGACAAGCGTGTGTAGACTGTGTCAAATGCCTACAACACTGAACATGACTTTGAACATACAATGTGACCCCCTATCACATGTGCCACACATATATGTGTGTGGCCCCCACAATGCAAGCAGGCCATGACCATTGTGGCAATGGGGATCAAAACCCCATCATCACAGTGAACAAAATGTAAGTGTGGGGGCCCATAGCTGAAGCACATTTCAAACATTGTGGCAATGGGGTCTAAACCCCCATCATCACAGTGACCAAAATGTAAGTGTGGGGTCCATAGCTGAAGCACAGTATGAACATTGTGGCAATGGGGTCTAAACCCTCATCATCACAGTGACCAAAAGGTAAGTGTGGGGTCCATAGCTGAAGCACATTTTGAACATTGTGGCAATGGGGTCCAAACCCCCATCATCACAGTGACCAAAATGCAAGTGTTGACAAAGAAAAAGCTGCAACTGCCAAACTGCATGGATGATTCCTGGTCACAGAACATAAAACACATCAGTGGCAAAGTAGTGCATGTGTCCCATTGCAACATAGATTGGGGGAGGCAAATACTGCAGTGCAAATAAGACATACCTTTGGCCATGTGCAGACAAACATCACCCATGGGGGCTGACACTGTCAACATTCATCAATGACACAATGACAGAAGTGACCATCAGAATGCAGACCCACATATTTGCACCAATGGGCACACAAATGCAGATACCCTGTGGAGACTGTAGATGTGAGGGGAACAGATACCATACCATGGCAGCAATGGGACACACAAACCATGATCATTGTGCTGACCGATGACCTAGGAGTCCCAGGGACAGCAGGGGAAACCCACCAAACAACATACAGCCAATGGCACACCAAAGAAATGCCAATGCAGTGGTGCAGATGCACAAACACAAACAGGCAGACCCACACTGCACATCAAACACAACAGGTGAGGGGGGGTGCCAGTGTCCCCAGGCAACCACACAACACATGAGGAGGCCTGAATACCAATTACACAGATGTGCATACAGTGCCACACAAAGGTAACTCATGGATCCAAATCCCCTATGTGGGCAATCGGGCATTGTCAGATGAGAGGGAGCACAAATCACACATGTCACACAGGCATGTAGGAACAGCAACTGACACAGCAAGACACAGACACACCACAGCACTACCCCCAGGGCCCCCACAATGTGGTGACTCTGGGCTGCATTACAATCCCACTGTGATGACAAAGCTAAATGTCGTTCACACTGTGAACCACAGTCATGTGTCCTGAGCAACAAACTACCATCACACCTACACAAGCACAAATCAATCAGCACGGCCAGTAAGCCAAGGCCAACAAGGAGGCAGGGGTCTAGCTGGGCAACAACTCTCATCTGCACACACTCAACACCACACACCTCGACCTCCAACAATGTGCAGCAGTGAAGCACACATGCACTGGTGACATTGCACATGCACCCATGACAATCCCAGGGTGGTGGGTGGGAACCAAGGTGCAGAAACACATCACACATGGCCACTCAACAAGACTCCTGAATGTCTGACACACTGCACACTACGCTGTACATGGACATGACGGCAATACCACACCAACCAATGGGATCCCAGCCACAGTCCCACACCAATGAAGAAGCCAAGGTCACCCACAAAGAACACACATAGACAACTACCAACATTGCAGCCCGGACCCTGAGGAGTGCCAGCAGTCACACACACAACGTGTCACAATCACTGAAAGATAACACAAACTGGAAATCACATGACAGGTGTAAACAACAAGTGCCAAGGGGAATCCTGACTGTGACCCATCTGCGTCTGCACACAAACTCAGCCCTGACAGCAAACACACCTATGGGTGACACCCTGATGACCAGTAATGTGCCATGCACCCACATCACAGAGAATCCAGGGAGAAGACTTTGGGGGAACATAGGTCAACTCAGCAAGCATCACAAACAGGAACAACACTAGGGATCCCAGCATGCACAGCAAAACGGAAGTGAACACACAGACATGCTCATACAACACACACCTTGGGCGCAGGCAGTGTCACAGGAGTACACACTGCCATGAGGGGACTCCACTCCTGTGTGAGGAAAGCTGTGCCATATGTTGCCTCAGTAGGGCTCCATCATGTCAGCTGAGCACTTGGTCACACAGTCAACAATTAGCACCAAATGAAGGCTCCCGTCACATCAGCCTGGTCATGGGAGTGCCAACGAAATCATCAGCACAGATCCAACACACTTGTATAGCAATGTTGCACTGACAACACAGATGAGTCCTCCCCCATTGATGCCCAAACCTGAATGTCCAGTGGAGATGGCCACACGGTCAGGGAAGTAGACTAATTGAACAATGGCAGGCACAACAGATGTGCAGGGGTGGAAGCCACAGATGTGAAGTTGCTAATGAAAGTAGGAAATCCCATTGCCAAATATTGAACACATGACACCCTCAGATGCTGCTAAGGATGACATGGATACACCACAGGATAGGACACATTCCCCCTGGACCACATGTGTTCCTGCACAGTAACACTTCATTATCATGAGACCAAATATCACCATCACTGCAGCAAGGGCATGGTTAGCATCATCAACAACATGTACATCAGAAGCAAAAGCACTAGAGAACAGAAAGGTGCTTTATTCAGCATATGTGGGTCTAACAGTTGATGTCCAGCAAAAAATTAACAAAGGCCAATGGCCAGTCCAACATGAAAGTCAAAACAGGGTGACAGTGGCAGATGTCACCCTACGCATGCCTGCACTGATGAAAACCAGGGACAATCCCCTCGGAGGGGCATACGGGGGAGCAGGCCAGGCACCACAGGGACAGGATCATGGCTCACCAGAAGGAGGCAGGGAAGGGGTGGTGGGTGCTGGAGAGCCACTGACAACTGCAGTGGAGGTGTCTGACATGGTGTGTGCCGGCACAAGTGGGGGGCATGACTCTGATGGTGTGGGTGCCGGCAAGACTGCAGGGGACCGTGCAGATGGAGTGGACAGGTTCCCCACTGCAGTGCCCAAGTCAGACAGGGTTGTAGTGGACTCCACTGCAGTGCCTACCTCCAGGGGAGGAGAATGGGGATCAGGTAAGGTGGGCAGGACAGAGGGGGAGGACACCGTCTCCACACCAGTGGCACAGACAAGCGCAGCGGGGGGTGTGGGGCCGGAAGAGCAAGTGGCAGGGGGAGAAGGCCTGATCCTTTTGGGGATGGTGTATCTGTGGGTGGGGGAACCTGGGGCAGGGTGTGGTGGGGGCACCTGTGGAGTGGGGGCCTGAGGGATGGAGGAAGGAGACTTGGTGCCTGAGCTGCAGGGCGGCGGCGGGGTCTTGCTCTTCCGGGTCCGGGGGACTTGCGGATGGGGGCGTCAGTCGGTCTGCGCCTGGGGGAGGGTGTCCGGGGGTGAGGGGCACTCCGCTCCATGTGGGTGGGCTTCCTCTTCCCCCTGAATGCTGTATCAGCTGGATCGGAGGGGAAGAGGCCGATGTCACTGAGGAAGAGCCGCTGGGTCTTTGGGGTTGCAGGTGAGGCAACGGAGGGGGCTTTGGAGGGAGAGGCAACTGTGGACTGCGCAGTGCTCGTGGATGCGTGTGTGTATGACTGGGCCCCATCCCCTGTGAGTGTGGTTTCAGTCCCCTGACTGTGCGTGCGTGTGCGTCTTGTCTGTGGCGTGTGTGTGTGTGTGCTGCTCGTGTCTGTGCTGGTGTGTGCCTGTGCCGGTGTGTGTGTGCTTGGGACAGGTAAGGTGCTGGGGAGTGTGGATGGGGCAGAGACAGGAGGGGTGAGGGACTGTTGGAGGAGGGACACTGCTGCCGTCAGGGAGGAGTCCATGGACCTATTGCCCCTCTGTAGGGCAGACATGCCCGATGAGATGCCCTCCATGAACGACACCAGCTGAGTCAACAGAGTGGTGTGTGCATGGAGGACACTCAGCATCGCTGTCTGCCCTACATGGAGCTGGCGAAGGAGGTACACAGACTCCTCACTCAGGGCAGCAGGGGACACAGGGGCAGGGGTGCGGTGCCTGGCCCGAAGGAGACACGCTCCCGAACATGGGAGCCTCCACGGACCTCTGGAATGGGAGCCGATGGGAGGGCGGTGGTGGTGGTGGTGGCGGGGACAGCAACACTAGCTGGGGTGTGGTGGCTGCTGACACCCGCCTCCATAAGGGAGTCATCCTCCGAGCTGCTGTGGTCCTCAGCTGAGGTGGATGGTGCTGAGGACTCCTCGGTGTGGCACCCCTCGCCCTCCGTGCCACTGGGTCCCTCCGACCACTCCTCGGCTGCTGACCCAGTCTGGCTCTGCGGCTCCTCCTGGTCCGTGGAGCTGTCCCCTCCTGTGGCCATGGATGTATCTGCAAACAATAGGGAAACAGACAGACATCAGTCACCTGCACCGAACGCACACACCACAGTAAGTACAGCACAATACAGAGCAAGGCCTGGCATCCTTAGTTGAACATTGCTAAAAGTGCCCAAACAGAATAGGAGAAGCCAATTGTCAGTCTGATCGTCAACCATGGCACTCACATCCCACCTGGCCTTGCACACATCTGTCTGGCGTCCGTTGGCTGGCAATACCCCAGTGTGGACACATGCACCACCTACACAGTAGTTGGACGGTGCAGAGAACACGGTGAAGCATGTGAACATGCACACATCACAACTCTTGCCACTGAGTCAGTACAGGTGTCCGGATGAAAGTGATGCCCAGAGTCAGATATATGAAATGCATGTGATGCATACCAGCGACAGACACCATGATGCACCCATGTGCTGATAGCCATTGCCACTATGGTGTGCATGTAGCACATGTCACTCCCCTGCAGGATCACTCATAGGAAGTCACATGCCATGGCACAGGCATGCCTGCTAAGTCATACATCACTGTCTCCAGTCACATGGGCAGGGCAGCCACACAACAACAGTCTGCACTGTGTCACAATAGTAGGTCATGGGGAATGCAAGTCCTGGAGCTGAACAAGTGCACATGTACATCCCTCACACACCACATCATCTGAACCCTTATCTGTCCAGGTCATACTGATTGGACATATGGGTGACCTGTAACACAAGCCTCTGAACCTGAGCACCTCACAATCTGCTGTGAATGGGAAACAGCTGCATGGACTTCACATTCGCATACCCCAGTCTGCACGGTCAGGTGTTCAAACACCTATGTGTCACCCAAGTATCGTCTCCTATGGTCACATCTCCGGTGGCATGCTGAGCCCCAACCGATAAACACCCCAGCAGTCCTGACATCGAAGCCACAGCACACTGACACAGAGGCTGACACCTGAGGGGACATATCACTGAGCACAACGTGTCAGCTGATACACGGGAGTGGGAGTACAGAGTGCATTGCATGGCCTGGAGTAGGCATGACTGTCCTGCCCCACATGAATGAGGGATGAACCCTGGACAGTAGGCAGCTGGCTAAGTATGTGTGACACACGTAATATACACACTCCTGGGGCCCAAACATTGTTCCCACCCGCAGCTTGGGTGTGTGCCAGTTACCACAGGCACATGTGGTGGATCAGCTCAGCAATTGGACCACATATCAAAGTAACACGCAGATTACATGTCAGAACACAGGCATTGTGTAAGCTATGGACCCACCCATGATGCCCACCACAGTTAGGGGAACAGATGCTGTCCCCCACCTTGAGTCAAGCAAACTGCAAGGACACAGTACCCAAGTGACACAATTCCCTGACTGCAAGGGCCACACCTGGGTATCAGATGAGGAGTGGGCAGTGCACAATCGAGGGACATGGGTCCTGGACCACATGACTGATGTGCTGTGGAAGTTTAACCAGGCCAGAGGAGGGCACATAGCATGGCAGACAAAGTTCACAATGCAGTCATGGACTCACCCCCTCCGTGCTGCTCCCTGGCCTTCAGCTGCCCATCCAGATCAGGGAAGACCACCGCCAGGATCCTGAGCATGTGGGGGTCAGGGTCCGGTGTCCGCCCCTCCTGCGAGGAGGCGACAGCTTCAGCTGGACCCGTGCGATCCTCCGGGTCCAGCCCCGAAGGTCCTGCCACCTCTTCTGGCAGTTGCGGATCCGGCGCTTGTAGTCCCCCACGGATCTCACTGCCCGGACGATGGTCAGCCATATCTTCTGCTTCTGGTGGGCATCAACCTGTGAGGATGACAAAGTGAGAATGCTATTACTACACATGCAACATATCCGTGCATTACACAGTTGTGTATACATGTCTCAATCACAGGGGCACATGATGTACACAGGCAGTGCAACGATGGCCATGGACAGTATGCCAGCAGTTACTACATGGTATCATTGCCTGGGAAGTAAAACCTTGTTTAAATGCACTGTCACTGCACTATACCTGTCCAGTGCATGTAACTACACACTATGGGGGGTGACAACTACTCAGTGAGCCTGCTAGCCAGTGGCGTGCAGACTGTTAGCCTTGCTAGTCAGACAACATGCACATTTAGGAAGGCAGTGGACAGAACACTCACCTGCTCCCCTGCTTTCCCATACAGCTTGCTGTACTGTGGAAGGAGGCTGTCCAGCAGGGCCTGGTTCTCCTCAGTGCTGAAGGCTGGGGCTCTCTCCACAGTACGTGCCATTGCAGGGTCCAGAGGGTGCAGATACAGCAGCAGTGGTGGTGGCAGATGTCGTCCTGGAGCATGTAGTGCAGGCAAGTGAGCTCTCAGGGGAACAGCCAGCATTATATGTGTGCTGCAGAGGCAGTTACTGTCCCATGTGTCCAAAGTGATAGGTCCAAGTCGTTAGCATCTTCTGAATCTGGCCAATCCATGGAATTGCACCACTTACACACGCCCACAGCATCCTTCAAAAGTTCAACTTCATGACACCCATGAATTTGCAACATTGTTGTGGGTGACCAACTGAATTTCCAGCATCAGACTCGTTCAAGATTTGAAAACGCGTCCGTTGCCAGGCCAGGCCATAGCCAATGGGTGCGCACCGATCGGTCCATTGCTGTTCAACGCGTACCTAGGATACAACGCGTACCCGCACACATTGAATGCAATGGGCCGGCCGGGCACACCGATCGGTCCATTGCTGTTCAACGCGTACCCAGGATACAACGCGTACCCGCACACATTGAATGCAATGGGCCGGCCGGGCACACCGATCGGTCCATTGCTGTTCAACGCGTACCCAGGATACAACGCGTACCCGCACACATTGAATGCAATGGCCAATGTGTGCGCACCGATCGGTCCATTGCTGTTCAACGCGTACCCAGGATACAACGCGTACCCGCACACATTGAATGCAATGGGCCGGCCGGGCACACCGATCGGTCCATTGCTGTTCAACGCGTACCCAGGATACAACGCGTACCCGCACACATTGAATGCAATGGGCCGGCCGGGCACACCGATCGGTCCATTGCTGTTCAACGCGTACCCAGGATACAACGCGTACCCGCACACATTGAATGCAATGGGCCGGCCGGGCACACCGATCGGTCCATTGCTGTTCAACGCGTACCCAGGATACAACGCGTACCCGCACACATTGAATGCAATGGGCCAGCCGTGCGCACCGATCGGTCCATTGCTGTTCTACGCGTACCCAGGATACAACACGTACCCGCACACATTGAATGCAATGGCCAATGTGTGCGCACCGATCGGTCCATTGCTGTCCAACGCGTATTGCGAATACAACGCGTACCAGCACACATTGAATGCAATGGCCAATGTGTGCGCACCGATCGGTCCATTGCTGTTCTACGCGTACCCAGGATACAACGCGTACCCGCACACATTGAATGCAATGGCCAATGTGTGCACACCGATCGGTCCATTGCTGTCCAACGCGTATTGCGAATACAACGCGTACCAGCACACATTGAATGCAATGGCCAATGTGTGCGCACCGATCGGTCCATCGCTGTCCAACGCGTCCCTGTACATGTCACTGGCATATGTCACCATGCCTGTCACAGGTGAACATATGCCAGCCACATATACTTCCCAGGGATGAAGGGGCACACCTACAACACCACAGCCTGTCCAAACTGTATCCTAAGGCATGTAAGGCTGCATTACCTATTCCGTGTATGGGGGTGAACATGTTGTTCTGTGGGTGTCACTTGGGGCAGCCACCCCCAGGCTGTGCACGTGTTCATGGGGACAGTATCCTTGGTGTTTCGTGTACATGACCACTGTGATGTGCAACTGTTCATATCTGAGCATGTGGCATGGTCACATTTCACGGTGGTGTATGTGTATGTCATGTCACATGCCCCCTGAGTCCCATGTGGGATGGTATGTTTAACCCAGGGTGACCCATTGGCACAATAGTGATGGTCCTCCACAGTCTGTGTGCATGTTGTGTTTACAATGTCTCGGATTTCATGTGCACAATGGGAGACAGTCTCCTCATCCACGTTGTTTGTGCATGGACTTTGATGTTGTGCGTGTGTGTGTCACAGACGGCCATGTCTGTCCTGCCGAGGCAACAGGGACCACTACCTGTGGGGGTCATGGTTGTTTTGCTGTGGTGTATACATGATACGCCATGTCATGCCAGTGTCCATGTGGCAATACAGGGTCCCTGGGAATCTACCTGTCATTGAGCTGTGATGCCTGGGGCACATCTGTCCTCACATGTCACTGTGGGGTGTGTTTGTAACGTGGCAGCAGGAGATGGGAAATGTGACACGTCCTCATGATACCCAATGGCACAACCTGGGACTTATTGATGCCACTTGTTGAACTGTGATGTTGGATGTTGGCCATGTATGTGCCATACATGTCCTTACGGAACTGCACACATCATGTACTTGTGCCTCATAATGATGTATTGTGTGATATTGAGTGTGTACAATGCCACATATGTGGGGTGAGTGACAATCTTTCTTTCTTCACCTATGCACTGCAGGGCACCAGCTGTCCATAGACCATTCCCTGACCTGGCAACGATGGTGGAACGTGACAGCATCCGACGGTACCGCTTCACCAGGCAGCTGATTGATGATTTGGCAGTGCGCTTGGCACCACACCTGCAACCTGGCCGGCCGTTCCCTACAGCGCTGACCCCCAAGGTGAAGGTGATGGCAGCCCTACACTTCTTTGCCACCGGTACCTTTCAACACACTCTGGCGACTGCTGGTGGGATGTCACAGACCATGTTCAGCCGTGTGCTCCGCGATGTATTGGAGGCTATGTTGATATACCTGAACCAGTACATCTATTTCCCTAGACTCCAACAACTCACTGATGTGAAGAGTGACTTCTATGCCCTGGGGAGGATGCCGCATGTCATTGGCTCCATTGATGGGACACATGTGGCTTTGGTACCACCACAGGCCCAGGAGCAGGCATACAGGAACCGCAAGCACTACCACTCGGTCAATGCACTGGTGGTATGTCTTGCTGATATGAGCATCTCACACGTGTGTGCCCGTTTCCCCGGTTCTGCACACGATGCCTACGTGATGAGGAGTAGTCGCATCCCGAGCATGATGTCACAGATGCGGAACCAGCGTGCCTGACTTGTTGGTGTGTACTGACTTTGTATCATTGTGTGTGTTCTGCAATGTAGTGTTCCACCCTCTTTTCCAACTCAGCTAATGTGTAATTGTCTGTATGTAGGTGACTCCGGATATCCCAACATGCCGTGGTTGCTGACGCCCCTCAGGAACCCTGTGACACCAGCCCAGATGCGCTACAATGAGGCACATGGTCGGACGAGGAGAGTGATTGAGCGGACATTTGGTCTCCTGAAGAGCCGCTTCCGCTGCCTGGACAAGACAGGAGGGTCCCTCCCATATGCCCCGGCAAAGGTGTGCAAGATTGTCATCGTCTGCTGCATGCTACACAACCTGGCAGTGCGGAAGGAGTTGCCTCTCATCCTGGATGACGATGACCAACGTCCGCCACCTGTGGAGGATCCTGGCCTGGACCACGATGCCAGTGATGATGATGATGATGATGGTGATGTCCGCACACAGCTCATCACCAACTTCTTCAGCTGAATGTAAGTATCCAGAGATGTCATGTAACTGATGTGAGTTTGCATGATATGTGTTGGTGGTGCTCTGGTGCTGTTTGAGTGTGTCCATGTGCTACATGACTGTATGCGTGTAGCGATGTGTCCTTACAGGTAGTCTGTACTCCCCAACAGTGTTGACATGCTTACTTGGTTCTGGGTGGGTATCTTGTGACATGTATTGGGCATGAGTATTGCAGTTCTGTCCTGTTCTTCAGTGCTTTTGACTGTGTGTCATTTCTGTCCTTCACAGGGTACTTTCAGAGTGGTTTGGTCAACTGTGATCCCCGACACCGTGATTTGACTTCCAGGGTGGTAGCTGTTGTGTCCCTACAGGTGATGTGCGCCACACCCATGGACTTCCTTCCTTCTACACTTGTTGACTGTGTGCCCGCTGCCAGGTGGGATTACCTTGCATCTGTAGTGGTTACAACATGTTGCAAATGTGTAATAAACCTGTGCTTCACTTTGTGATGTGCGTTGTCTGTGGTCACACATTTGACTGACATTTGCTAACTGCACCAGTGGGCTAGTTGACTAAGACTGGGAATAGGTGTTGTGTCTGTGCATTGCACCGTATTTCCTGGCAACATCAGTGTAGGCAATGAGTCAGATGGCCTAGGTGTGTATTTGTTGTGTAGCCGTGGTGGTGAGTCTCCCTCATATGTGTCACGTTGCCATGACTCACATGCCTGTGTTGTACTTGCTGTAGCAGTTAGCATGCACAGTGTAATTTCGCTGGTCATCATCTCCATGACAGTAACCACGTTGGAATCACGACAGAGGCAGGTATGGTGTATTAGTGTGTTTATTGTAATACATGTGTGCGAATAGTGCACAGGATGGTGAGTGCTGTACATTTTGATTGCAATCCTAAGTTCCTAGATGAATTAGAAGTCCTGGTATCAGAAATGTCCTGTATCAAGTCCACAGTCATCTGAGACATTGGTCCAACTTGTACTCCCCATGTCATGTGGGGGGTTGTGTTGCAGTCAACAGGGTGAACAGTTTGCGCACAAAGGTGATTATCCAGAACAGGTGTTGGCTTCCTGGGGGTTGCACATGGCCATCGGCCTCTCAGTTGCCCCTCCTCGGACGACCCCTCTTCTTTGGGGGGACCCTCAAGTGCAGGCTGCTGCGGTGCAGGGGACTCTCCGCCAGAGTCATCCTGCCTCCCTGTGGCAGTTGCAGTTGTTTCAGCAGCAGATGTTGTGGGCACACAGGGAGGTGTTGACTGGTTGCTGCTCATCTGGTGGAGGCATTGTAATATGTCCCTATGCACCGCCGTCATCTCTTGCAGTGTGTCCCACTTGGACTCCACGCGGGACATGTGTGAGTCCAAGCGGGCATGATGGGCAGCCTTCTGCTGTTTAATGTCCCTGAGGAGCCCCACTACCTGGCTGAGCTCTCCGGTGCTGGACTGGTACGCATCGGCTATGCGTGCCAGTTGTGGGTCATCATGCAGTCCAGACCCCTCTGCAAGCAGCGACCTATGTCTCCCACCCCTCCCACCACCCCTGGTGACACGTGTAGGACCTGAGGTGGCACGCACAGGTGACCCTGGGCCCCCTTGGGGGTTGTTGGGTGTTGGTGTCCATGGCCCCACGTTGGTCCAGGGTCCCTGTGCTGGTGGTGCTCCTTGGTCTTTCCATGTCGGCAGGGGTGGTATGTGTGTTGACAGTCGTTGGAGGGGTGGGTGCAGGGGGTGCAGCTGGTGGTCCTGCTGGTGCTGCATGATGACTTGCTCCGGAGGTGCCAGGTGGGTCTTCTTCATCCGAGGAGGGCAGAGGCTGTTCCACACCAGTGAGCTCCGTATCCTCTTGAGCCTGGGTCGGGGACTCCTCAGCGTCTGCTGCTGTGTCCCCATCATCACCTGTTTTTGGGAGACACACACAATGTATGTTATGTTTCTGCAGGCATCAATGGTTGACACACCTGACAGTTGTGGCTGTGCCTCTGGATGCGGGCCTGTACATTGCATTGTCCTAAGTTGTCACAGTCAGGGGTTGATATTGGTGTAGCACATTGTCCTGCATTATTTGGGCATTTCTATGTGAATGTTGGGGTGTGTACATGGTCTGCATTGGTTGTATTTGGTTGACATCCGGCCCTCCTTCCCACCCAGCCAGATATTCCACCATGGAACGTGCTTCCATTGCAGGGAGTGCAAGTTGTCTTTCAGGATGTCAGTCAGTGGTGTCCTGCTGTTGGTTGGTGCACAGTTGCCAACAGGGCCTTGTGCTCCCCACAGCAGTAGCCAGTGTCAGCCATCTTGTGAGTTGTTTTCCACTCCCTGTGATGTGTGCATGGTTCAGGGTGGTGTTGATGGGACAGTTGTGGGGGTGACCAATATCTGTGACTACCACTCCCATCATGCTATTGCCTCCACCCCCCTTCCCAGCATGCCCATGCTTCCTTCCCTTTGACTCTGCTTCCCTGTGGGGTTGTGTGCCTGTGCTGACAAGATGGCTGACAGTGTTATCCTGGGGTTAGTTTTGCTACAAGTCCCATGTGTGTCCCTGTGCTTCACTCAGCATGACCCAGGGTTGTGGTTCTTTGTGGGATATTTGATTGGAGTGTGAGGCAATGCATTCTCCCAGGTGAGTTTTGTGGAGTTTGTGTTAGGGGTGTGTGTGAGAAACGCTGCAGGTAACTATGGTCAGGGCTGTGAGTCCTCCTTCCCACCCAGCCAGATATCCCACCATGGAACGTGCTTCCATTGCAGGGAGTGCAAGTTGTCTTTCAGGATGTCAGTCAGTGGTGTCCTGCTGTTGGTTGGTGCACAGTTGCCAGCAGGGCCTTGTGCTCCCCACAGCAGTAGCCAGTGTCAGCCATCTTGTCAGTTGTTTTCCACTCCCTGTGATGTGGGCATGGTTCATGGTGGTGTTGATGTGCGCATTGTGAGGGTGAGCAATATCTGTGACTACCACTCCCATCATGCTATTGCCTCCACCCCCTTCCCAGCATGCCCATACTTCCTTCCTTTTGAGTGTACTTCACTGTGTGTGGGTGTGACAGCAATGGCAAGGTGGCTGACAGTGGTGTCCTGCTGTTGGTTGTTGGCCAGTTCCCAGCATGGCCTTGTGCTCCCCACAACAGAGCACCACTGTCAGACATCTTTGAAGTGGCTTTTGACTCCCTGTGAGGTGTGCATGCTTGGGTGTGTTCTTGCTGGGCCATGTGGGGGGGATGTTGAGCTGTGACTACCACTCCCATCATGCTATTGCCTCCACCCCCCTTCCCAGCATGCCCATACTTCCTTCCTTTTGAGTGTACTTCACTGTGTGTGGGTGTGACAGCAATGGCAAGATGTCAGTCAGTGGTGTCCTGCTGTTGGTTGTTGGCCAGTTCCCAGCATGGCCTTGTGCTCCCCACAACAGAGCACCAGTGTCAGACATCTTTGAAGTGGCTTTTGACTCCCTGTGAGGTGTGCATGCTTGGGTGTGATCTTGCTGGGCCATGTGGGTGGGGGATGTTGGGCTGTGACTACCACTCCCATCATGCTTTTGCCTCCACCCCCCTTCCCAGCATGCCCATGCTTCCTTCCTTTTGACTCTGCTTCCCTCTGGGGTTGTGTGCCTGTGCTGACAAGATGGCTGACAGTGTTATCCTGGGGTTAGTTTTGCTACAAGTCCCATGTGTGTCCCTGTGCTTCACACAGCATGACCCAGGGTTGTGGTTCTTTGTGGGATATTTGATTTGTGTGTTTGAGGCAATGCATTCTCCCAGGTGAGTTGTGTGTAGTTTGTGTTAAGGGGGTATGTGTGAAAAGCTGCTTGTTCATATGGTCTGAGGTGTCAGTCCTCCTTCCCACCCAGCCAGATATCCCACCATGGAACGTGCTTCTATTGCAGGGAGTGCAAGTTGTCTTTCAGGATGTCAGTCAGTGGTGTCCTGCTGTTGGTTGGTGCACAGTTCCCAGCAGGGCCTTGTGCTCCCCACAGCAGTAGCCAGTGTCAGCCATCTTGTCAGTTGTTTTCCACTCCCTGTGATGTGGGCATGGTTCATGGTGGTGTTGATGTGCGCATTGTGAGGGTGAGCAATATCTGTGACTACCACTCCCATCATGCTATTGCCTCCACCCCCTTCCCAGCATGCCCATACTTCCTTCCTTTTGAGTGTACTTCACTGTGTGTGGGTGTGACAGCAATGGCAAGATGGCTGACAGTGGTGTCCTGCTGTTGGTTGTTGGCCAGTTCCCAGCATGGCCTTGTGCTCCCCACAACAGAGCACCAGTGTCAGACATCTTTGAAGTGGCTTTTGACTCCCTGTGAGGTGTGCATGCTTGGGTGTGTTCTTGCTGGGCCATGTGGGTGGGGGATGTTGGGCTCTGACTACCACTCCCATCATGCTTTTGCCTCCACCCCCTTCCCAGCATGCCCATGCTTCCTTCCTTTTGACTCTGCTTCCCTGTGGGGTTGTGTGCCTGTGCTGACAAGATGGCTGACAGTGTTATCCTGGGGTTTGTTTTGCTACAAGTCCCATGTGTGTCCCTGTGCTTCACACTGCATGACCCAGGGTTGTGGTTCTTTGTGGGATATTTGATTGGTGTGTGAGGCAATGCTTTCTCCCAGGTGAGTTGTGTGTAGTTTGTGTTAGGGGGTGTGTGGGTGGAGCTGCTGGTGACTATGGTCAGTGCTGTGAGTCCTCCTTCCCACCCAGCCAGATATCCCACCATGGAACGTGCTTCCATTGCAGGGAGTGCAAGTTGTCTTTCAGGATGTCAGTCAGTGGTGTCCTGCTGTTGGTTGGTGCACAGTTGCCAGCAGGGCCTTGTGCTCCCCACAGCAGTAGCCAGTGTCAGCCATCTTGTCAGTTGTTTTCCACTCCCTGTGATGTGGGTATGGTTCATGGTGGTGTTGATGTGCGCATTGTGAGGGTGGGCAATTTCTGTGACTACGACTCCCATGATGCTATTGGCTACACTGACTTGCCCAGCATACACAGTATTCCTTCCTTTCAGTCAGCTTCCCTGTGAGGTGGTGTTGTGGTGGTGGCTACATGTCTGACTGTGTTTGTTGGTTAGATTTGTGCCACTGCCTAGCTCTATTTGTTGTTAGGTTTGTACATGTCATGACACAGTTACATTTCACTATGAGCTGGCATGTATTGTGTTTATCTGGCTGACATACACATTTTGGGATGATCTGTTTTGGTTGGTGTGTATTTGCTAAGGGTGCATGGTTTGACTCTCCCCTTGACAGTGATGTGTGTGTATTGTGGCACAATATTGTGTACATTTGTTGTGTACTCACCAGGCTCTGGGATGTTTTCTAGTCCATAGACGCTCACTGGTGGTAGGATGGCCCGCACCTTCTCCTCCCAGGGCCTGAGGTATACTGCTTTGGCAGGAGGGCCACTGCCGGTGTGTTGGCTCATGATGTAGTCCTTCTTCAACAGCTCCTTGACCCTCCTGCGCACGTCATACCACCTGTTCTGGATGTCTACCTTTGTGCGCAAACATGGTGATTGTGCGTTCACCCTGTCGACGATCCTCTCCCACATCTTGGTTTTCAGCGACATGGGTGTCTGTTGGACCAATGTACCAAACAGCTGTGGCTCTACCCTGAGGATCTCATCTACCAGGACTTCCAATTCACTATCTAGGAACTTGTGATTCTTCTTTGGGGGCATGGTGTTGGGTGGTGCTGGTGTGTGATGTGTGTGTTGGTGTGCAAGTGAGGGTGTGTGAGTGTGTGTTTTGCTGGGTGTATGTGAGGGTGCTATTTGTTGTGGTGCTGCTGGTGTGTGGCTTGTGTGATGGATGAGCTGTGAGTGTGTGTGTGGTTGCTGTCTGTTGGTGTTGAGTGCTGGCAGGTCTGTTGAATTTGCAAAGGATCATGGTAGGGATTTGTGTCCTTTATATGGGTGGAGTTGTGGGTGTGTCTTTGTTCCCTGTTTCCCCCCCCAGTATTTATTTGCTTTGTGATTGCTTGTTTGGCCTTTTTTTGTGTTTTTTTTTCCTTGGTTCTTTTTGTGCATGTAGGAGACGTTCTTCTGACCGAGTCGGACCCTCCAGTTGTCTCGTGTGAGCCTCTCAGATTCGTTCACGCAGTGTTTGTGCTGTTTTCTGTGCTGCGTACGCGTCGGTCGCGGGGTTTTGGGTTGCTTCGGCTCGCAGTTTTGAATGCGTGTCGGTCGTGCGGCTTGGGCCCTGTGCGACTCGGTCGTGTTTTCCACGTGTTGCATCGTACTTGGCGGGTAGGAGTTCGCGGGTACGTTTCGTTCGGGATTCTTCCTGGTGCGTGTCGGTCGGTTAGTTTCACGTGGTTTTCTGGCCGGATGGCTGTTTTCCGCGCGGTTCGGTCGTTCGGCTTGTGTTCCATACGAGTCGGTCGTATTTTGCACGCTTCTCATCGTACTTTGCGGGTCGGGCTGCACCGTTACGTGTCGGTCGGTATTTATTCCGGCTCCGAGTCGGTCGGTACGTTTTCCGGCCCGAATCGGAATCGGCCCCATTGGGTCTCGCCTTGCTACTTACCTAAATACCGAAGGTGAACCTTGAGATCCAACTGTGGGATTTTATATGCATTTTCTTATTTCTTCCCATTGATTTCAATGGTGTGTAATTGCGCACAAAAGTAATTCATTTTGCGAACTTTGAAAATTGCTATCTTGAAAAGTACTTACTGTAGAACAAAGTTCTTTGTCTCAAAAATTATATAAAAATTGATGTTACTTTTGGAAATTGGTCTCAGATTTATTCTTGAGTGTATATCTGATTTATTGCCTCTGTGAGTACAACAAATGCTTAGCACTACCCTCTGATAAGCCTAACTGCTCGCCCACACTACCACAAATAGAGCATTAGTATTATCTACTGTTGCCTCTGTATACCAATCTAGGTCTCCCTGGACTCTCTACAATGTGTACTTTGTTTTAGTGCACTTTATAGAGAGCCAGCTTCCTACATTTGTGAATCAGCAGTGGGGTCTACGACTTTGGGTTTGCTGATACCACTCTGTCAATAAATGACCACACAAATAAATCAAAAAATTACCTTTAGCCAGTTGTATTTTTCCCAAATTTCTAAAATTAATTGCAAGGGCCTTGGTTAAGTCCCTGAAAGCAGTTGTTAGAATTGAAAAATCTTAATTTAGTTAGGACAAAAGAAAAGTGTTAATGTTTTTTAACTTTATAAAAAGATCCCAACTTTAGGGAAATAATGACTACCTCACAGGAGCATGCTCAGGAGCTCGACCTATCACCATATGTGGAGTTGTCATACTACCAGCTATAGACCTTCTGTAGGGCTTATGGTGTTAAAACTGGAGCGCATGCTACCAAAGAAAAGCTTATGAGGCTTTTGGCAGAAAATGAGAGAGATTATCAAGCGGATGAAAATGATTTCCAGGAGAATCATACAAGAGAAGAATATGCTGAGGAGGTGGTGGGGACCCTTGCCTCAGAAGTGGAAGCTCCTTCAGAAGAGGAGTCTGTCCTATAAAGATTGCCCAAGAGGTTGAACTTAGAAGCTCAACTCCTGGACAAAGAGAAGCAAAGAAAAGAGATGGGCTTATGACCTGGTGGCAGCAATATCATAATACCTAGGGAGAGAGAGGAATTCTTTGACCCTAAACTCCCGAAAGGAGTTATCCCTAAATATGCAGAGGGCGATGACACCACCAACTGGTTTACTGCTTTTGAGAGAGCCTGCGTTAACAGAAGAGTAGCCAAAAAGAATTGGGGCTCTTTCTTGTGGGAACTTTTCTCAGGTACATGCAGGGATAGTCTCCTGACATTGGATGAGGAAAATGCGGCTTCTTATGATCTCATGAAGGGTACCCTGATTGAGGGCTTAGGACTCACCACTGAAGAATACAGGATAAAATTCAGCGAGACTCAAGAAAGCCAGAGTCAGTCCTGGGCTGAATTACTAGACTGTCAAGAACCTAAAAAAAGCCCCAGTATTGACTGTTCGCCAGAGAAGACAAGAGACAATCCAAAAGAAGAAATAATAGGATTCTATCTAAGTATGGGCGGTGAACCCCGCTCCGCTCACAGAGTTTGCGGAGTTTTCTGCACTCCGCGATATGCGGAACTCACGCCGTTCCATAAAACCGCTGAGTTTTTTTCCTCGCTCGCGTTCGTCAACGTCAAGTTGGCGAGCGCAAGCGAGGAAAATCCACCTCCTTGTGAGATTTTTCCTCGTTTGTGATCGTCAACATCAAGTTGGCGAGCGCAAGCGTGGAAAATCAACGTCCCGGCGAGATTTCTCAACGCGGGCGGTCAGATTTCTCATTGCGACCGCTCGCGTTGAGAAACCGTCCATTCGCGTTGAGAAAGCTTCTGCACGAATGAAAATCTACTCGAGTCGCAGAAAGGAAGCAGCGCCCCCTTGCGCTGTGCATGGCGCCGTTTGCGATGATTGCACAGTGCGAACAAGCACCTGGCACTGAAAATCACAGCGAACGGCATCACTCTGCTGCTTGCGGAGCTCCGCATAGCACGGCTGACTTTTTTGCACATTCTGCGAACTCTGCCCAGGCTTAATTCTATCACATACCCTGTTTTTAGGAACTGAGCCAGGAGCCTTGAAGAATCAAATATTTATGGCTGGTGAGTAATACGGCTCTTTTCCTAGCTTCGCGGCGGCCATGTTAGAGACAGTAAGGTTAGCGTTCTAGTTTTTTCTCTGCTCGAACACTTGGAGACTCTAACACGCTCGCGCGCTACTGAAACGGTGCACTTCAACTGACTTGCATGACAGAGTGCAGTGTCTTGTTTTCTGTGTTTCCTCTGACAGGAATTGCATGAGGCTATTCCTCATTTCTTGGTACCAAGCCATAGTTACTTCTTGGTGTGCACACCCGGGCATGCTCCCTAGAGCAGTGTTCCCCCTTTTTGAGAGACATTTTCTAAGGCCACGAAAAAACTCAAGAATAACAGAGTCAGAAAACTACCGAAGACTACAGCAGTAGAAAAGAAATCATCTGACAAAAAGAAGATAACAACAAGTAAGGTGACAGTGTTAAATAGAAGATTGATAGACTTTTAATTCACAGAAAAGAAGGCAATGTGAATATCATTTTTCCAGAGAGAGTTCAACCAAGAGTAGTTACCGAAGAATGAGTGTATTCTAAGGAAAAGATTACAGTCAACACCTTATTAGAAGAATTTAAGAGAGAAGCTAATTCCTCAGGAGTTTTGGGTAAATGGAGTAGAAGGCGATGTGATGGACAGTGTGAGTGAATGAAGTGTGAGTAAGGAAGGAATAACTAAAACTGTGCACTATTGTATTTTAGATATAAGGTCATTGTCGAACTACCAGCCCACCGGTGAAAGAAAGAAGTGGTGACAGTTGGTGTTCTGAAGACTACATAGCTGACTCTGAGGCAGTCTCTCTTCTTATCCCAATCTCCTTTCCCCCGGGTGGCGACTTGCAGAGCGAGTTTAAAAATTCCTTTGCGGGTTAATACCGAGGGGAATTGTGGAACGCTCATCTGCTCGTGTGGTTCTTGGCACAAGGTTAGTGAAGTTATATTCCTGACAGATTAAAGTGCCAAAACAAAAGGACACCACCCGAGCAGATATGGCTGAAGGATTGGATTTAAAGAATTTAGCAGTGTTATTAGAAAACATGCAAGAACAATTAAATCAAACTATGGAAGAGAATAAAAGTTTGAGGGAAGAAATTAAAAGGCCACATCAAGAGTCTCAACTCTTGTTTCAAAGATTAGATGTTCCATCAGCAGGGTCTTCTTCAGTGCCTAAGGAGATTAATCCAGGGGTTAGGACCGCATCCACAGCAGCCACAGAATTATCTACTCAGGTCAGACATGCAGTCTCCCTGATCATTCCTCTAGCTCACCCTGAACGTTTTAGTGGGGATCCTCAAGAGACCCAAATATTTTTAACACAATGTTCCCTCCATTTTCTCTGTCTACCTATAGTTTTTACTGAGGACCAATCCAGGTCGCTTTCATATTGTCATATCTGAGTGGTGATGCAGCCGCATGGTCAATGCCATTGGTTAGCTGTAACGACCCCTCCCTATATGATTATGAGCAGTTTAAGACAGAGTTTCTTTGCATTTTTGACAGGAGAGCAGCCACTCAAGCCACAGACAATGAATTGCTGGATTTAAAGCAAGGAAATTGAGATTTGATTGCTTACTTGGCCCAATGTAATAAACTAATTGTCGAGACCGCATGGCCTGAGTCAGAAAGAGCAGCCATTTTTTATAGAGGGCTACGAGAAGAATTGAAGGATGCGTTGGCACAAATTCCGGATCGACCAACTGAAGTTTCTAAGCTCATAGATTTGACAGTACAAATAGATTAGAGAGTGAGCAAACGCAAATCAGAGAAGAGATGAGATTTTCGCATAATACCTCCTCGGTTTGATAGAGCCAAAACAGACCCAGATAAAACTTCCGACACAGTCTCTTCGGAACAACCGATGCAGATTGGGATCATTTGAAGTCCATTAACGAAGGAAGAAAAAGAAAGACGTTGTTCTGGGAGCCTTTGCATGTACTGTGGTAACTCCAGCCATTTCATGAAGGAGTGTCCCAAAAAACCAAAGAACAACCAACCGTTAAAAGGGAGGCCCATCAGTAAGAGGAGTTGCTCTGGTGGGTGCTATTGAAGAAAAGACAACTCCAGTTCCTCAATTGATAGTCAATACTCTGCAATCCTCCGCTCCACACTTGGTAATACCTGTTACCACTCAATTCGGTCAAAAAGAGATTTCAGGAGTCTCCGTGATGATTGATTCGGGAGCTACCGGACACTTTTGTGATATAAAATATGCTAAGGAAGTTGGAATCCGCGCAGTCAAGCAGAAGAACTTTGAAAACGTGCGAGCTGTCGATGGAACCAATTTGACCTCAGGGCCGATTACTGAAGAAACGGAACCAGTAAAAAAAATAATGAATGATGGTCATAGTGAGAAAATCAATTTTAACCTAATTGACGCTCCTCAATTTCAATAAATTCTTGGTTTGCCTTGGTTAACTGAGCATAATCCGACTATCGATTGGGAGAAAAGAACTGTGAAAATGAATTCAAAGTATTGTCAAGAACATTGCATCCATGAATCTAGTGAAGTCTCCCAAGCAACCATCATAGCACAACAATGCAAATATGTACTCTCGAAAGAATAGAAATTCCGAATGAGTATCAAGACCTAACTGGGGTCTTCAATGAAATTGAGGCTGAAAAACTCCCCCCTCATCGATCATACGATTTTAAGATAGACCTTGAACCTGGAGCAACCCTACCTTGTAGTAGGATTCATGCCCTGACTGAAAATGAGAATAAATATTTGAAAGAATACCTGGACAAATATCTCGCAAATGGATTTATTCATCCATCCCAGTCCCCTGTTTCGTCGCCTTTGTTTTTTCGTCCCTAAGAAGGATGGTAACCTCAGAACATGCATATATTATAGAGCCATTGATAAGGTCACACAAAAAATCAGTACCCATTACCGCTTATCTCAGTCTTGTTAGATCAGGTCAAGGAGGCCAAGATTTACACCAAGTTGGATCTCCGTGGTGCTTATCATCTTATAAGAGTTGTCGAGGGAGATGAGTAAAAGACGGCCTTCCATACTCGTTTTGGTCTCTTCAAATACAAAGTCATGCCCTACGGACTTTGTAACGCTCCAGCAGCCTTCCAACACTTTGTTAATGACGTTCTCAGAGAGTACTTGGAACGGTTTGCAGTCATCTACATCGACGATAATTTGATTTTTTCCAAGAATCAGGAGGAGCACACACAGCACGTGAGAATCATTCTGCAAAAGTTGTTTGAGCACCAACTGTACATAAAATTGGAGAAGTGTGTCTTTAACAAGGAGCAAGTTGAATTCTTAGGATTTGTTCTTTCCCCGCAAGGAGTCTCAATGGGTCCCGCTAAGGTGAATGCCATTCAAGACTGGCCTTCTCCAACCTCTGTGAAAGAGGTGCAGAGGTTATTGGATTCGCTTATTTCTACCATCGGTTCATTGGAGAATTCTCCCAAAAGGTTGTACCTATCACCCGCCTTCTTGAGGAGGGAGTGAAATTCTCTTGGACCACAGAAGCGGAAAAGGCCCTTACATTTTTCAAGAAGGCATTTGTTTCAGCTCCTATTCTTTTGCATCCAAATCCCGAGGAACCCTTTTTTTGGGAAGCTGATGCCTCAGACTTGGCCATAGGAGGCATTCTATCCCAGCATCACAAAACAACTGGTCAACTCCATCCTGTGGCTTTTCGTTCCCGAAAATTAACACCTCCAGAGATGAACTATTCCATAGCAGACAAAGAACTGTTGGCAGGCAAAGATGCATTTCAGGAGTGGAGGCACTATCTTTTAGGGGCACAACATGTTGTTACAGTATTCACTGATCACCGCAATTTGCAATTTTTAAAATCAGCCAAAACGTTTACCCCCAGACAACTAAGATGGTCACTATTTTTTGCAGATTTAGATTTTGTCATAGCATATTTACCCGGTTCAGCAAATGGTAAGGCGGATGCACTTTGCCGCGTAAGTGTTGGAGTCAATTCCGAAAAGCCAGAGGTTGGTTCAATTTTGCCCATCAAAAAATTCATTGGAGCATTAACGTTTCAAGACATAGAAAATAAAGTGAAAGAATGATTATCATCTGAAAGGATAAAAGCATGGGTAGAGGAAGCTCCCGAAAGAGAAGTACAAAATGATTTGCCCTATTTTAAAGGAAAATTATATCTACCCAACACAGAATTACAAGAACAGGTTTTACAAGGGCTACATGATGACCAACTGGCAGGGCATAAAGGAGTTTTGAAGACTACAGAATTAATCAAGAGACAGTTTTGGTGGCCAGGCATGACCTCTCAGATAGAACAATATGTTCGCCCTTGTGACAAATGTATAAAAGGACAGGCTGATAGACAAGTTCCTTGACCGTGCCTGTGCCACCAAAATCTCTATTTGCCTACTAGGAAACAAAGCACAGCACCAGGGAAGCACAGCGCTAGCGCCACCAGGAGAGGAGCGAGGAGCAAGGACTCCAATTCCCAGTCTCCCCGACTCCACCGTCATCGTCACAGCGCCTGGAGGCGCATGAATTACATCTGCGGCTCCCGCGGCACGGGAAGCCAAGAAACTCGACCGTGCCTCCAAAATCTCTATTTGCCTACTAGGAAACAAAGCACAGCACCAGGGTAGCACAGCGCTAGCGCCACCGGGAGAGGAGCGAGGAGCACGGACTCCAATTCCCAGTCTCCTCGGCGTCACCGTCATCGTCGCAGCGCCCGGAGGCGCATAAATTACATCTGCGGCTGCCACGACGCTTGCCGTGCCCGGGCAAAGCCCGGGCCAAGGGCGGGCCCGTCCTGCGCCCATCGGCGACAGGAGGAGGCGGGGCGGGCCACCCCCTTTGTCTTTGGTTTTTGTATTGCTTTATTCAGCAACCTGTGGTCACTTTAAAGGACGTCCATTCTCCTAACCCTAGAGCGAGTAAATTTACCCCGACAGTGAACAGCTAATCTTAGGGGCTCATAGTAGACGAGAGTCGACCCCTTACATCAACCAGCGAAGCCTTATCCAGGCCATCTAAGTAAGCTGTGATACCGGGACCTTTCATATCAAGGTACTTTCAACGACTTCTTTTCCTTTATTTTAATCTAACTGACTATGCTGCCAAGACCTTACTTCGCTGCTTAAGGTGGCTACGTCGTGTTAACTTGAGAGACACTGACCCTGATATGACTGTTTTCACACATATGATATTGTGTGTTTAAAGATATCGCACAGGAAGTGGGGGTAAGGGCAACAACATCTAGGCATACAATTTATAGGTAGGTGGCTGGATACTGGGTGGGTGGCAGACCATCTGAGTTACACTGTGATAATCCCATAACTACACCCTCCTCCATTAAAAGCACTAATTATTATTGGGTTATATTGTCTTTTGAGATTACCCCAGAGACTACGGTACTCCTGAGAGATTTGAGACATTTGACGATAACATGGGCAAAAGGAAGCATTTAGCCTTTTTTGGAAAAACATCTCCCCTGACAAGTCACAAACATCCTTATTAAAATACATTACTGGTGCACTGGGAGTCATTGAGAAGCAGATCTCTACTGTTGAGGAATCTTTATTATTAGGGGGGGGAAGCGAAATGGCCGGAATAACAAAAGCTCAGGCCTTTACCATTGACCCTGAGACCCGTGGAAGTACGACACTAGGGAAGGGTCCTAGTTAGGAGATTGTGGGAGAAGAGTCTATTAAGACTACTAGTATAGTAGAAGGGAAACACGCTAATGTTATCATCCCTACGAGAGACATAACAACAGGATAGGAAATCAGAAGTGAGAATGGAGGGGAAGGGGTTAACAAGACAAATGGGTGTATACAATACATAAATGATAGTATCTCCCCAACCAAATCCAACTCTCCACCACTTAAACGGCTCAAAAACAAATCCCGACTCCATTGCGCAGGTACGCTCCCTAGTAGAGACCTGACTAGGAACAAGAAGGGTAGCTCCCATACTCACGGACTGGTCCAAACAGAAACAAGTGCAGCAGCTATTTTCTCAGTCCCCAACTTTAACACAATCATTGGAAAATTAGATGCCTTGACTGAGGCATTTCAAACTCTCGATCAGCATGTGAAAGATACTATGGGGACAATACAATCTAGACTAACGAAAGTCGAAGTAAGAACTAATTTTTGTCTGGAACTTCTGACGATTTTCTCCACAGGTCAAAAGTATAAGGCACCTCATAGTGCAGACCCCCTCCCAGCACCTGAAGTACCAACTGAACCCCCAACTGAGCGTACACTTGATAATACTACAGTAATAGGAATAACCACACAGTCCTCTAGTAGTACAGGCATTAAAAATACAAGAGGGCAGCGGGGGATAGGACAAGGCCAGCAGATGGGGACAGGAATAGCAACGAAATAGAATTACTGCACCCATTTCAGATGTTAGCAACCAAGGTAAAGAGCTAGCTGAATACACATCTGATCGTTTGGACCTTCCGCCAGCAGCTCCCCCATATGTGGTAGTCTTGACCAATGTGCCTCCTCTCCCCATTAATGACAAGGAGAATTGGATACCCCTGAGAAATAAGTCCTTAAACTGGTTGGGTGTCAGAACAGGTTTAACCGACCATCTATTTAATGAATTCAAGATGGTAAGGAGAGTCAAGTGGGTTGGGAGCGGCGATTGTGTGGTACTGACTTTTAGATCTCCCCAGCTGGTGGACTCTGTCCTGACTAGGACTGAGACCTCCGGCACTTATGGAAATGGCATCTTTTCTCGCCCTCTCGGTTATTTTTATTGCCCCCTAAACCCAAGAAATAGTTCCCTCCCACAGCCCAGGTACGAACAGAGACGGAAGCTTCCAAATTTTACAATTCCAACGCATAACAGATTTCAATGTTTATCTTCGTTGGATGGCTTTGATTGACTGAAGGAGGGGGTGCAACTAATTGAGGAAGAGAAGTTACAGAAAAGCCCTGACACTAAAACTTTAGTTGGCATTACTACTATCACTACACCATCAATATTACAGAAAGACACCTTACAAAGACAACAAATAGTGCCCCATTCCGTTAACATCAATGTGCAAGGCCCCACGATAGATACTCATTCACAGAATGCAGTACAAACCAAAACCGAATCTTTTGGATGCTTGTTCTGGAATGTGACGGGTCTACGTGGTAAAATACAGACCAGAGAATGGTTAGACTTTATAGGAAAATATCAAATTATTTGTATCCAAGAGACATGGCTCATAGAGGCCATTCACATAAATGGGTATAGGACATACTTTACTGGGGCAATACCATCAACCTATGGTAGGGCAAAGGGGGATCTGTGCACTTATGTAGCAAACACCCTACAATTTATTAATATTGACTTTACTACCAATAATCCATATTATCAAGTATTGCTATGTAACTCGAAAGGATGTGCCAGTCTAGTAATTATCAACTTTTATAACAACGCCACTATGAGAGTGATAACGGAGGCCCTACAGAAAATAAATAATGACTTAGAGCGTATTATTTTTGGTAATAAAAAGTATATTACAATCTTATGGGGGGGATTTTTAATAACCGTCAATGTAATGATCAGTTGGGAAAAATGTGTGGAATGACAACCATAGATGATATATAATAACCACACTTTATACATAGTATATACGGCAAATAGCTAAACAAATTAATATACAAATTCGACTTGTCATTCGCAAATGAAATTTCAACTCTATATGCGTATCGGGAGAAAACTTTTAATGGGTCAACCAACAACAGTATCATTGACCATGTTTTATTGTCAAACCATTGTTCTGGCTCTATTTTTAATTTTTGCACACATTCGATAACACTAAGTGACCATTTCCCACTGAGCCTTGAACTATCGATTACACCCTTTTTTAAACAAAGACACGATAATGTTATACCACAGGTAGAGGGGATCGAATTAGTACGGCGCAATGGATATACTTTGAGCTGGTCACAGATTAACCCAAAAGATCTCCTCAAACAGTTAATATCTAACAATAAAGGTGAATTTGACTTCTGTCTAAACGAAAACACAACCCCAAATGAAATCATTGGGGCCTTTCTGGCTATCTCAAAGAGCGTAAAAGAGAATCTCTTTGCTACCAGAGGGAAGACAAAAACGGAGAAAAAGGGTGGTTTGACTCTCTCTGTAGTAAAGCCCACAAGCGCCTGAAGGAGGCACTACATAAAACAACATGGTGTAATAGCGAGGTTCATCAATGCAGAGTAGAATACAAACAGGCAGTAAAGAAGAGGAAATCGCATTTAAGAGAGACTGCCTGGGAGATCCTACAGGAGGCTGGTGCAAGTAAAGATGAGAGAACATTCTGGAAGATAATTAACTCCTCCCCATGGAATACAGAGGTGTCCCCTAAAATCGAGACCGCTATCCTGGAGGAGGAATGGATTAAGCACTTTGCCGGTATTTACTCTGCACCCGCTATAATAAATCTACAAGACCAGGGACAAACGGTCATTGAGCATGCACCCATCTCCCAAACCCCCTCTATTCCTCAGTTCTCCTTGGAGGAAGTAAATAAAGCGATTCAAGCTGGCAAAAACAGGAAAGCACCAGGGCCAGATGCAATCCCAGTGGATTTATATAAGGATAACATTAGCCTATGGGGACCACTGCTGACACAAGTATTGAGGGCTTGTTGTACATCAGGTTTTATACTTTCGTGGGGAGAATCAATCATTGTACCTATTTATAAAAAGGGAATGAATGAATGAAAAGCATTTCTTGAGTGCGTAGCTACCCGAGGGCACGATTAAACCCAGCATGCTATAGACCAATCTCCCTGATTGGCTCCCTAGCGAAGATAGCGGGACGTATAATCCTGGAAAGATTACAACAGTAGGCGGATACTCACGGTAAATTGTCTGACCTGCAATATGGCTTTCGACCCGGGATTGGGACAATAGAGCAGAGTCTCAATCTAAACATGCTCATTGGTAAATACATCAGTATCAAAAAGGGGAAGATCTACTTAGCCTTCGTCGATCTTACATCGGCGTTTGATTGTGTAATACACGCTAAGTTATGGCTAAAATTGAAAGACATGGGGGTGGAAAGCCCAATTATCAGCTTTCTAAGAAATTTATACATGGGGTGTAGAGCCAAGGTTAGATACGGTGTCGGTGGAGAATGTACTGGAGCCTACAGCATGGAGAGAGGAGTGAGACAGGTATGCGTTTTGGCCCCCTTCCTGTTCTCTTTATACATAAACAGTGTGGGGGGAAGAGCTCGTGGCTGTCTGTAAAGACCTTCCCCAAATAGGTACGCGCCCTGTCCCGACCCTCCTCTACGCCGATGTCACAGTCCTTATGGCCCGCACCCCAGTGGCCCTACAGACGCTCCTTACTAACTTTGTCGAATACATGAACAAACTGGGTCTCCAAGTTAATCAATCTAAAGCCTTCATAATGAAGTGTGGTAAGAATAGTGAGAAATGCAGAAACATAACAATAGATGGAATAAAGATCAGCTCCACCAACACTTTTTCTTATCTCGGAGTCCTATTCGACAAAGATAGGGCATGGAATAGGGATACTGAGAATAGAAAAATCCCTTTTAGTAAGGCCTGTTGAGCCCTAAGAGGCTTTGCAAGACGATTGGGCACTAGCCCCCCAGATTTGATGATGAAGATATATAAAGTGAAATGCATTAGCATAGCACTTTACGGGGCAGGCATATGGGGACATAGGAAATGCGTAGAGATGCAAGTAACAGAGAATTATTTTTTTAGACAACTTTTAGCAGTCCCCAAAAGCACGTCAGTGTCTGTACTTCACTCTGAACTTGGTGCCCCTTTCCTTACAAATTTAATTAAGCTAGAACCAATCTTGCTGTGGCACAAAATTTGGACCTCAGAATTCACAGATCTCAATCGAGCAATAATAGCCGACTGTCTTAAATCAACTGCTTATATGAGCATTCCATGGCTAGCGTATGTTCAGCGGTTCTTTGGTGACATAGCGCACCCCGAATACTTTGAGAATCTTGACACGTTATTTACCATCAGTAGAAAAGCTTTGAAAAGGGAGGCAATGACTCATTTGGAAAACCTAAACTTGATACCTAAACTTCCAAAACCTTCTGTTTTACATAACCAACTGATATTAACCACTTTTAATATGCAGCCTTATCTGATAACTGTCTTAAACTCACGGCATAGGTTCGTTCTTACACGCCTAAGACTTGACATATTTCATAGACTATGCACCTTCCCTACCACAAATGATTGGTCAACAGATTTGGGAAACGGTCCCTGTGAAGACAAGATGCCCCAGAACACAATGCATGTGGTTCTCCTGTGTAAATTGTACTCCCAATAATTTAATTTAATTGATTGTACCCAATTAGATGCTTTTTTAATATTGTGAGTTCATGATCAATTTGTTTTTAACATATCTGACTGTACTCTTTCTTTTTAGATGTAATGAAATGAAACTGACTTATGTTGCTTCTTTATCTATGTAAATGCTTTTATGGTTGTTTGTCATGACTCCGAATAAAGCTATATATGACTATGACATGTTCCTCAAGGGCTTTTGCAACCTATTCCACTATCACCTTATCCATGGCACACAGCCACTATGGATTTCATAGTAGATCTCCCTTCTAGTCAAGGATACAACACAATATTAGTATTTTAAGACACCTTTTCATAAATGAGCCATTTCATACCCCAAAAGGAGTTCCACGAGCGCAACAATTAGCCCAGCTATTTACTGAACACACAGTCAGGGCACATGGGATTCCGATAGTGGTGATTTCAGACCGTGGGCCACAGTTTGTTTCTCATTTTTGGAGGGCTTTCATGAAAAGATTAGGAATAGACTCCCGGTACTCCACAAGTTACCACCCTGAAACAGATGGCCAGACTGAAAGGGTGAACCAGGAGTTAGAGCAATACTTGCTAGACAGAGAAGGAGAGTGGCCAGAGTTGTTGTGAACAGCAGAGTTTGTCTATAATAATGCTGTTCATGCTTCCACAGGTACTCCCCATTCTATTTAAACCATGGAAGACATCCGAATGTCTTAGTAGGCAAGGAAGAAGAATCCGTGCCTGCCGTTAACATTCTGGTTAAAGACCTGCAGTTAGCCTACCAGTCGGCTAGAGAAAGTTTGCAAAAGGCAAAAGATTCCTATAAAAGTGAGGCAGACAAGAGAAGGAGACCTAATCCACAATATTCTGAGGGCGAGAAGATTTGGTTGTCAACAAATCATATTCACATGAGAGGTAATAGAAAATTTCAGCCTAGATTTTTGGGCCCATTCGAAATTATTAAGATGATGAACCCAGTGACTGTCAAATTGAAATTACCACCACAAATGAAAATTTATCCAGTCTTCCATGTTTCTCTCATTCAGAGACGTCCACAGAATCTGCGTGTAAGGTCCCTTCCCACACCAATCCAGGTAGATTCAGAGAAAGAGTTTAAAGTGAGCAGGATTTCAGATACCAAGATTGTGAGAAAGCGTTTGTTCTATTTCATAGAATGGAAAGGTTTTGGTCCAGAAGAAAGGTCATGGGAACCCTCTCAAAATGTTCATGCCCCTCGTCTAGTTAAGGAATTCCACCAGACTTTCCCATTAAAACCAAGACTGTTGGGCAGCTCTTTGAAGTGGGGTAGTGTCAAGAACCTCAAAAAAGCCCCAGTATGACTGTTCGCCAGAGAAGACAAGAGACAATCCAAAAGAAGAAATAATAGGATTCTATCACATACCCTGTTTTTAGGAACTGAGCCAGGAGCCTTGAAGAATCAAATATTTATGGCTGGTGATCAATACTGCTCTTTTCCTAGCTTCACGGCGGCCATGTTAGTAAGGTTAGCGTTCTAGTTTTTTCTCGGCTCGAACGCTTGGAGCCTCTAACATGCTTTCATGACGGAGAGCAGTGTCTTGTTTTCTGAGCTTCCTCTGACAGGAATTGCATGAGGCTATTCCTCATTTCTTGGTACCAAGCCATAGTTACTTTTTGGTGTGCACACCCGGGCATGCTCCCTAGAGTAGTGTTAACCCTTTTTGAGAGACATTTTCTAAGGCAAAGAAAAAACTCAAGAATAACAGAGTCCGAAAACTACTGAAGACTACAGCAGTAGAAAAGAAATCATCTGACAGAAAGAAGATAACAACAAGTAAGGTGACAGTGTTAAATAGAAGACTGATAGACTTTTAATTCGCAGAAAAGAAGGCAATGTGAATTAAAAGTCTATCAGTCTGTGGAGGACCAGGTTAAACTGGCTCCACTGTTACTCTGGATATCTGTTTGGGTAGATGCGAGACTGTGGTTCAGCAGGAGTGTGATTGAGGACTGCATGGAATGCACATATGGCCATAAGATACCTTGGATTAATTATATAAAATCTGTTGCTCGTTCCCTAGACTGCATGGATATTTTTAATCGGCCACACCTCCTTAAAACGGGCGATTGTGGCCTTTTAAAGGAACGATTCTTAAATAAGCTCTCCTGGGCGATGGAGAAAAACCCAACAGATCTTACTTACTGCTGAAATCTGTCATTGGTGTGGAACCTTATTTTATAGAAGTTAAATATCCCAGGGACAGATCATTGCTTACTAAATTCTATATCTGTACAATGATCTGTTTCCCTTTGGGTCAGTTTGATCCTCATGCCCTTTTAACGTGCCCCTGTGATGACAACTCACCCCAGACCTTGATACACCTGGTCTTATTCTGTAAATATTATGAATTTTTGCGTAAAAGATTTTTATTACCACTTTTAAAGGCAAGGGGTTTTAATCAATTTCGCCCTGCCTTTTTACATTTACAGTTGTTACCTGATCAGGTGGTTATGTTGGCGGTCATCGGCTATTTAAAGGGTGCCTTAAACTGGAATAAAATATTGTGTGCCTAGAAAAATAAAGATGTTGAGGTTAGGCTGGGCTGCTAAATTTACAATGTTTTTAAACGCTGACACATCATTCTTTGGAATGAATTGTATTGCATTGAGCCTCATGAGGCTTTTTAATGTTTGTTATGTGGCTTTTATGTATATGTTTTTATCTATTATGATTATGTTATATATAATTGATTAAAGATTGTTTATTGATTGAAGGCAATGTGAATATCGTTTTTCCAGAGAGAGTTCAACTAAGAGTAGTTACCGAAGAATGAGTTTATTCTAAGGAAAAGATTACAATCAACAGCTTATGAGAAGAATTTAAGAGAGAAGCTAATTCCTCAGGAGTTTTAGGTAAAGAGAGTAGAAGGCGATGTGATAGTGTGAGTGAATGAAGTGTCAGTAAGGAAGGAATAACTAAAACTGTGCACAATTGTATTTTAGATATAAGGTCGTTGTTGAACTACCAGCCCACTGGTGAAACAAAGAAGTGGTGACAGTTGGTGTTCTGAGACTACATAGCTGACTCCGAGGCAGTCTCTCTTCTTATCCCAATTCCCTTTCCCCTGGGTGGTGACTTGCAGAGCGAGTTTATAAATTCCTTTGCAAGTTAATACCGAGGGGAACTGTGGAACGCTCATCTGTTCCTGTCGTTCTTGGCACAAGGTTAGTGAAGTTATATTCTTGAGATAGACTGTTCAGTGAAAACACCAAGTGGTTGGTTAACATGTAACAATGTGCATGACTATGTTGGGCTTTACAATTTAATCATGAAAGAGCATTTGCTAAGTAATTGTTACAATGAGAAGTTACAATAGCAGCACCTGGTAGAACTAGGTCCACTTTCTCCTGAAGAGTTGGGGAAGAAGGCAGACCACTGGGTCAAAACAAGAGTACCAAAACTGCCACTGGTGGGTTTGGGCAAAAGAAAGAGGACAAAAAGAACCCCCAAGGGAAAGATGGTGGCCATAAAGACTTGGTGTCATGACTGTAAGGCTCTTGAACACGGAACTGGAGACCCTAGCTGTAAAAACAAAAAGAATGCCTCTAGCACACTTGAAGTAAGTGCAATAGTGAGTCTCCAGATGGGATCACATGTGAGACCTGGCTATGTCAAGGTGTTCACTGAGGCAACTCTAGTCTCAGAGGGAGGGGTGGATGTAGCTACCAAATATCAATGGGGTTAGAGTGGAAGCCCTGGGAGACACTGGTGCCAGTGTCACCATGGTGACTGCCCAACTGGTGTCCTCAGACCAGTTTTTGCTTGAAGAGACCTACACAGTCCTCAGTGTTGACAATCAGGCTAAGGTGCATCCAATGGAGTCGGTGTCCTTAGGTTGAGGAGGGGTTACTGGACTGAAAAGAGTAGTGGTGTGTTCTGCTATCCCTGTACAGTATCTGCTTGGCAATGATTTGGAGTCCTCAGCATGGGCTGAGGTAGAAAAGAAAACCCATGAAGGAATGCTGGGAATACCTGAATGGGTGTGTGTGAAAAAAAAAGAGCACAGTGTAGAACACAGGGTGAAAAAGACGCGTTGGAGCCTGAAATTATGGAACAACCTTCCAAGAGAAAGGGCAAGAAGTCTGGGAAATCAACTTCTATTCAGACACCAGATCAAGTCCCCTCTCCTCATGGAGAAGAATTGTCAGCCTCAAAGGGAACTAAGACCCAGGAGCTTGGGCGTTACATGGCAGAGCTTTTGGGCCCAGGGAGACCCTCTAGGGAAGATCTGGGCCAGGGGCAGAGAACCTATCCCACTCTTGAAAACCAGAGGCAGCAAGCTGCTTATCAGGAAAAGGGAAATGTCAGAGGTTCCCACTGGGCCTATTGGGAGGAGGGACTCCTTTACACTGAGGCCAGAGACCCCAAACCTAGGTCCACCAGGACAGTGGTAGTGCCTCAACAGTTTAGAGAGTGACATTCCCCTAGCTGAGCATCTTGGCCAGGCCAAATCTTGGAGTTGGTTGATGAACGACTTCTACTGACCAGGAATGTCTCAGAAGGTGAAGCAGTTTTGCAAATCCTGTGCCACTTGTCAAGCCAGTGGCAAGACAGGTAGCCATCTGAAGGCCCCCTTAATGCCTCTCCCAGTGGTTAGGGTACCCTTTGAGAGGGTTCAGATTGACATTGTTTTCCCCTTGACCCTCAGGCAGCATCAGGAAACCAATTTGTACTAGTGGTAGTGGATCATGCCATTAGGTATCCTGATTCAATTCCCATGAGGACTACCACTGCCCCTGCAGTGGCTAGGGCCCTCCTGGTATTTTTACCAGGGTTGGCTTTCCAAAGGAGGAAGTATCGGACAGAGATACAAACTTCATGTCTGCATACTTGAAACACATGAACTGAGTGTGGAGTGACTTATAAGTTCACTACACCATACCATCCGCAGACTAATGGGCTTGTTGAAAGATTTAATAAGTCCCTAAAAGGTATGATTGGGGACCCCCTGAAAAGCTCATAAGGAGATGGGATGTCTTACTACCATGCCTGCGTTTTGCTTACAGAGAGGTGCCACAAAAGGGAGTTGGGGTTTCCCCCTTTGAACTTTTGTTTGGACACCCTGTAAGGGGACCATTGTGTCTTTTGAAGGATGGGAGAGACCTCTCAAAGAATCTAAGCAGGATATTGTGGATTATGTGTTTGGCCTTCATTACAGGATGGCTGAGTACATGAAAAAAGTAAATAAAAACCTTGAGCCATCCAAAAGCTCCAGAAGCTCTGGTATGCTAGAAGGCTGCCATGGTGGAGTTCCAACCAGGGCAGATGGTATGAGTTTTGGAGCCTGTGGCTCCTAGGACCCTCGAGGACAAATGGACAGGGCCATACCCTAAACTTGAGAAAAAAGGGGAGGTCACTTAGTGGACCTTGGCACTTGCAGGAACCTCAAGAGGGCCATCCATGAGAACTACCTGAAACCCTATAATGACAGGGCTGACATGACCATGCTCATGGTCACAGATGAGGATCAGGAAGCAGCGAGTGAACCTCTCCCTGACCTCCTCTCAAACAACCCAAAAGATGGGTCAGTTGAAGGAGTAGCCTTGTCAGATACCCTCACTGCCCAACGGCAGACTAATTGCAGGCAAGTCCTAAATCAGTTTCCTGAGCTCTTCTCTTCGACCCCTGATCAGACTAACTGGTGTACACATGATGTGGACACTGGTGACAGCCTACCAGTCAAAAATAAAATCTACAGGCAGTCTGCTCATGTCAAAGAGAGCACCAAGGCTGAAGTAAGCGTGATGCTGGAATTGGGTGCCATTGAACCCTCAGAGAGTCCCTGGGCCAGCTCAATTGTGTTAGTCCCCAAACCTCACTCCCAGGGTGGAAAGAAAGAAATAAGGTTTTGTGTGGACTACAGGGGCCTCAACGCTGTGACAAAAACTGATGCACATCAAATTTCTAGGGCTGATGAACTAATCAAAAGGTTAGGGGCAGCCAAATATCTCAGTACTTTTGATCTCACATCAGGGTACTGGCAGATAGGTCTGACTCCTGGAGCCAAAGAAAAATCAGCATTCTCAACCCCAGATGGGCACTATCAGTTTACTAAAGAATGTCCCTGCCACCTTCCAAAGGCTGGTAAATAAAGTCTTTGCTGGGCTGGAGTCCTTTAGTGCAGCATATCTTGATGCCATTGCTCTCTTTCGCTCCACCTGGCAGGATCAACTGATTCACCTTTGGGAGGTCCTGAAGGCTCTGTAGAGTGAAGACCTCACTATCAAGGCAAGCGAGTGCCAGATAGGGCAGGGCACAGTTGTATACTTGGGCCACCTTGTAGGTGGATGCCAGGTTCAAACCAGTTGTTAATTTGAGCCTGTGGTTTCCGATGCTTCGCACCTGCACTTTTTTCACAGGGCCGGGGCTATGATTTCTGACCCTGCAGGTGGCGGTCTCAATATTAATAGTTCAACTTAAAAATAAAAAGAATACCATACCTTGCATGGTGATTGGCATGTGTTCATAGGCACGCGTACGCCTGTCCAGGCAGGCATGATCGTGTATCACCACGTTAGTGATGTTGTCATCATGCCTGTCACGAATCCAAGAAGTCATTGTGAATGAATGGCTTGCATTCTATTCCCCGAGTCTGCTGCACCCTGCCACTGCCTGAGCCTAAGCCTCCCATTGGATAATTGTAGCTGGGGGCTGGCTCATGACTGAGTTGAGGCACGGAAGCTGCGAGAGTGCATTTGGAATTTGGGAGTGAGGGCTCGTGAGGAAAAATAAACAAAAGTAAGTGTGAACTTTCCACTTGATGCGTAGCCAGAGTAGAATAGCCTGCAGCCCTGCATTGCTACGATTGTCAACGTGCTCAATGCGGCTGTGGCCCACAGCAACTTTTGGGCACCATGGAGTCACCTGTAGTATCTGTGCGCTGCCTCCCAGCATTCTAATTTTTGAGCATGCATAAGTCCAGTAGGCGCAACAGCCATTCTTACGTCTTGTGCAGTAGCAGGCAACACAGTAACCTGAGCAGTGGATGTTGATGCCATCGTCATAACTGGACCAAACTAATTAAATGCAGCACTAGCAGTGACATGACCTGCTGTGGCAAGTGTTCCTCTCAAGTAGCCGTCTGTTCCGCAACAAACCCAGTTGGACCGCACTGATCAATATGTGCAAAAAAAGCATTTTCATTTGGTGTACATTTTGTTTTTGCACTTGTCTGTCGATGTAGGTAAAGAAGTAAAATGCATGTCATCTTCCCCTTCTTTAGGAATGACAAAATAGCAGGGTCATTTTACAGGCTGGAGGCAGGGTGAGAGCAGTGGTAAAGATGAGAGAGAGCAAGAGTAAAGATGAGAAAGAAACAACAAGAGAGGAGAGGGATAAAACGCAGCGGAGTAGAAGAAAAGGAGGAGAGCAAATCAGATACAGAGAGAAAGAGAAGGCAGACATGGTGCAAAGAAGAGAGCGATAAGAAGAGAGAAGATAGAATGAAAGGATGTAGAGGAGAGGACAGAGAAAAAAGGAACAGAGAAAGGATAAAATGGAGACACAGCTAATCAGTGCTAGAAGAGTGATAGTAAAGAGCCAAGATCGAGGGAAGAGAGCACAGCATGGATAAAAGGGAAGAGGAAAAAGGGCAGGGGTAGAAAGCATAGGGAATAGAGGGCAAATCAGAAATACAGGGAATAAGGTAACACACCAGATGTGACAAAGACGATAGAAAACGATTAGAGAGGTGGGAGGAAAGACTTTTGGAGCAAAGACTTAGGGATTGACAGCAGAGCATGGTTAGAGGATAGAGACTGAGGCAGTGCGAGTATTGAAAGTGTGGCGCAACAGAGGCAGAAGTGGGCTGTGGCCTCCTTTGCAACATTTTCGGCACCAGCACGTCTTTTTTTTTTTTTACATATTAAGCACTGGTTCAAACCCTACAACCCAAGATCCAGACCACTCTGGACTGGGTGTCTCCAACCACCCAGACTCAAGTCAGAGCATTCCTTTGTTTGACTGGGTACTACAGGAGGTTTGTGAAGGGAGATGGGTCCATTGTGCCCCCTCACAGAATTGACCTCCAAGACAATGCCCAAAAAGGTTAAATGGACAGTGAGCTTTCAAAAGGCTTTTGACACCCTAAAGGAAGCAATGTGCTCAGCACCCATTCTAAAAGCTCCAGATTACACCAAGCAGTTCATAGTGCAAACAGATGCCTCTGAAGATGGAATAGGAGTGGTCCTATCCCAGACCAATGATAATGGCCATGACCAACCTATTGCTTTCATTAGCAGGAGGCTTCTACCCAGAGAGCAGTGTTGGACTGCCATTGAGAGGGAAGCCTTTGCTGTGGTTTGGTCCCTGAAGAAGCTGAGGCCATACCTGTTTGGTTCTCACTTCCTTGTCCAAACTGACCATTGACTTCTCAGATGGCTAATGCAAATGAAAGGTGAAAATCCCAAACTGTTAACGTGGTCCATATTCTATAGGTAATGGACTCTACAGTGGAACACAGACCTGAGACTGACCATGCAATGCAGATAGCCTTTCCAGGTTCTTCCACTTAGAAGATGAAGATGCTCTAGGAAAAGGTTAGTCTCATCCTCTTTCATTTGAATAGGGGGCATGTAGGAAAGTGCCTCTTTTGACATGGTTAGCCCCTAATGTTTGCCTGGTGTATGATGTGATTTTGAATTGAAAGTGCACTGGGTCCCTGCTAACCAGGTTCCCAGTGCCACATCTCTTTCCTAAAAATGTACCATGATTGGCACAATGTCAGTAACCGCTGTAAGTCCCTCATGATTGGTACCCCTGGTACCTAGGGCATTGGTACGGAAGAGGGTCCTCTAGGGCAGCAGCACAAATTGTGCCACCCCAGAGACCCCCCCTCACCAAGACCATGTAAACTGCCATTGCAGGCTGTGTACCTTGGTGCAGAAAATTCCGAAGAGTTGACATGGCACACAGCCCTGTGTGCCATGCCCCCATACACTGCAAGAAATATAGGTATGTTACCCCTACTGTAGGCCTTATAGCCCAAAGGCAGGGTACACTATATCCCATATGTGAACATATCTCCCTGAGCAGATATGACCCTGCAATATCTGAGCCATTCTTGGATATTGTAAGTGCACAGGGAAGCCATAGAGAGCGCATGGGCTGTATACTTGTCATTATGAGTTCCCTAGCTCCATGATGGCTTCACTGTACCCTAAGATGATTAGTACCAAACATCTTGTCTTAATAAATCCTCACTGATGCCAGTGTTGGATTTATGAATAAATGCACACAGGAGACCCTTTAGACGGCCCCCTGAAAACCTACCAAGCACTAGTGTAGTCTCTGACTAGTCTTAGCCAGCCTGCCACCACCAGACATGTTTTGATATCATGGGGTGAGGGTCAGCACTCTCAGAGGCCAGGAACAAAGCCTGCCCTGGGCGTAGGTGCTTCACACCTCCTCCAGGACAGGATGGCCTTCCAGGACCAGGGCCGGACTGGGAACGGAAACCGGCCCTGGCAAACTGCTCGGCGGGCCCCCCTGGGGGGAGCAGGGGGAGGGGTGCGGCCCAGCTGTTTGCTAGGTCCGGTTTCGGACGATTTTGTTACAGGGGGCCGATATTGCCGGCCCCCGGTAACAAAAGTGGCCCCCCAGGGGCCAAAAACTGGCCCCCACCCTGGCGGTCCACCGGGGAAACGCCCGGTGCCCGCTATGGCCAGTCCGGCCCTGTCCAGGACTGGAAGCTTCAAAGGCGATGCTACGATTGAAAGGCAACCCAGGCATCTCCTGATAGTGGGGGATGCCAAACCCCCCTTCCAGCTCCATATTTTATGGGAGGACAGGTGGGAACATTTGTTAGATTATGAGGTGTGCCCACATTCAACCAGCACCACCCCTAAGGTGGGGCAGGTGATGTGAACACAACTCCTCCAATTCCTCCATCTTGGAATGGCAGGAATTAAACCTATCAGGGCTAGGGTAGTGCCCTTTCCCACAGGAAGTGGTCACTTAGAGGGTGTAGACACCCTACAGGTAGGTAGCCCATTGGCTACTACCTGTCACTCCCTTTAACGCCCCTAAATTTAGTATTTAGGTGGCATCCCTAGACTTGCTATCTGGCTATAGAGAGCCAGCTTCTACTTACTGTAGAATGAAGTTCTTGGTCTCAAAAATTATATAAAAATCGATGTTATTTTTGCAAATTGGTCTCAGATTTATTCTTGAGTGTGTGTCTCATTTAATGCCTCTGTGAGTACAACAAATGCTTAGCACTACCCTCCGATAAGCCTAAATGCTCCCCTACACTACCACAAATAGAGCGTTAGCATTATCTACTTTTGCCTCTATATACCAATCTGGATCTCTCATGACTCTCTACACGGTGCACTTCGTTTTAGTGCACTATAGAGAGAGCCAGCTTCCTACAGTTTGGCTAGAAGCAACTCTTGGAACAAGGTCAAGAGCTTGTTCCGTTCCAACTATAAGGACTAATCACAAAGAAGGGCCACGGAAGTGATTAACATTTAAGAAATATTGAGACAAATTAACACACTGATTGTCAATGACTGGTCGGAGTGTAAGCACAGAGCTCAAGTTCGCCTCTTATACAGCCCTTCCCTAAGTCAACATTGGTCGTTGACACCTGAATACCAATAACACAGAGGAAACAGGAACAAATGGAAACAATGCTCTAGAACAATGCGGGTGCAATGCTCTTTGACAACATAGGTAGAGGTGTTTCTGCCACCTTAAAGACGTCCCATCTCAGATTAATTGAGCTGGGGGAGGGGTGATGAATGCACGACTTATGGTGTCCGTGACTCCATCATGGCCGAACCTTACAATGTGGTACTGATGCTGCAATGTCTTGATACTATGGGTAGAGTTAGGGTTGCTCTTTTGCTGCACAATCCTTCACAAGAACTCCCACCAGGCTGTTTACTGCACCTCAGGGGTGCGGGTGGCAGTTTTCCATTCCCTTTCCTGAAAATATAACCATGTTGGATGCTTTCAGGGTCAATAATACATCCCCCTGCTGGTGACTTCATATTTTACTGCCTTAAATTGCCTTGCTGTTGCAGCATCCTTACTTAGAAAAAAATGTTGACTAAATTCTCCACAAGTCCTGCTCATTGGTAATGGCCTCTTCAAGGTCTTAGAATACTGTTCCATCAGAAGAGACTGGCCCTTAGCATCTTGCTTGATGCCAACTTGGTGGGTTGAAAAGCAACCTGCATGGCTCTGGAGAGTCATGTCCTGCCAGTGCCTTGTCTGTATAGTTTCTGTGGTAGTTTGTCATTTTCCGCCCTCCTCTAATGAACCCAAAAATCATGCAAGCTCACTGGGGATTCTTCTTGTTTATGGACTGACAACCCAGAGAGATGCCCTGAGGTTGAGGTGGAGGACGAAAGGGCACCCCTCTTTCAAGAATGGCTACTGGCCTCCCTACCCAGGCCTTGTGGGACAGGCAGTAGTGGCAGTGTGAGTTCTATGAAAGTACATGTGGTTTTATCTGTACCATTCAGGGGCTGATGCCTACAAGCCTTCTCCATACATAAGTTGCGTCCAGTCTCCCTTAAGTCCAGTCCTTTGCTTTCGTATGATTGGGATGTGTGTCAACATTTGTGAGCGTGAGTATGTCAGATCTGAGTATGAGATCTGTGTGTGCTTTTACTAGACTGCATAGTTGAATCCCTTTTGGGTTACACACTCTTGTGGGAAACTACTGCCAAGGTCTCTGCTAAACTGGATGCCTGCTCTTTTAAATATTTCCCCTCCTACTTCCCTATGAAGTGATACTGCGTTCAAGTAAGTGGGGGTATCAGGTTTTCACTCTTTGGAGTTCTTGCAGTGCCTATGCCAAAGTGCTCCCAGCTCCTTTCCTATTCCTTCCTCACCTATGCCTCACGGGACGTGGCCTGCAGTCTGCACCCAATAAATATTTCACCTGAGCCAGCTGAACAGAACACAGTGTAGATCCTGTTGTCCACGTCCCAGGCCATTCTTGGTTGGAGGAGCCCACTGGAACCTGAACGTTGTAATTACTGGTCCCTTGATCTTCACATTGTCCCAGGAGTCCCTTACTTTCCAAAGCAGAGCAGCTAACTAGTGTTGCAAAGAGACGTGTTCCAGGAACAGCACTCAGCTAATGCCTTCCTTCTAAGCTATCGTCAACCTTCCATAACAAAATAACATCTATTTAATCACAAAAGAATTGACAAAAAATCAACTTTATTTAATGAAATACAACCGCAATATCAAAAACTACAGGACTCCAAAACAAATGAACTACAATTCCAAGCTTGCACTAAATAAGGCATTTCCGGGCCAACCGCCCGTAAAAATACACAAATACAACGTCACAACCGGTTTTGAAGAAACAGCTTCGACATATACGCACGCCTGAGGACTACGACGAAAGTAGAGGATCCATCGTGTTAACCACAAAGTAAGTTCTTGAATGAAACGTTAAACAAAGTATCATTGCCTTTCAGCTTACAAGCAATGAACGCGCAGAGCGTTTGAAGAGCCGTCCGCCTACCATAAGAAACGCGGGTGCGGTTAAAATTAAGTAAGTTTAAAATGTTGACCAGAAACTACAACTGTGGAACCATAACTCAACATAAATCTGAGTTAGACTAATTAATTGTTTTTTAATTGATAGAACGTTTAACACAGCGACAAAGTCGCTAAGAATCATTCCAAAGTTTATGCTGCCAAACTTCTTAACCAAAGTAAGCGATTCCATAATTTTTCCGAAACACTTAAAGCTAAACGATGTTCTTTGAAGCTCAAACATAAAGCCGCGTCCTCTGTTTGTATTGACAGCGCTGCCTGCGGTAATAAAGTGGGGATCAAACTGTCGAAGCAAAAGCAGTCGGCGTAAAACACAAGTAAGCCCCCTATATATATATCTTTTAACAATCACCCTGACGTTCACCAAAATAATTCTAAACGTTACAGCGCATGGTTTTATTTCCTCAGAATTAATTGAAAGGGTAATACGCTGGTATCCAAACTGTCTAAAATCTAAGAATAAAGGAAGAACTTTCAACAAGAATTCAGGTACCATTAAAATCTCTGAAATGTTAAAGATAACGTAAAAAGCGAAGGGATATTAAAGTACTGAACAAGTTTTTTATTTTTCATTGTTTACAGAATACACCGTGTCACAGCCTGATGAAAATCCCACAATAAGTCTAGGGATTAGAAACGCGTCTGCACTGTTTTATTTGGTTCCATGAGGGAATACAAAAAATTAAGTAGCCCAAAGTCTGCAAAAAGGGAAACTGAATATTGATTTACCCCAAGGACTTTAAGCACAATCCCCATGGGTAGCAACTCTCTTGATAAAAATTAAATAGATGATAAGAGAGTGCTCATTGTTTATTTTGTGTGACAAATCACAAACTGGTGTAACAATTATCAAGTTGGGTTCGTGATTCATGCACTGTATAATATGTTCTATTAACTTTTTGTTTTTATGAATGTAATGTCTATTCATTGTTTATTGTTTGTTCTAACTGTAAGAGTGTATCTTTTGATGCTCAGGCTTGTTAAAACAAAAAAAATGACTCAAATGAATGTTTAAATGAAGGCAAAATAAAAAAGCCAAGATCTTTAATTATATACATTGGTCTGAAGTCTGCTCTAATAAACAGCAGCAAGCGAAAACGGTGGCCAGATTCTTTTTGTTTTAAAACTTTACGCTACGTCCCATCTGGCCACCATTAAGGACGTAACCCCTATTCTTAAACACTAAAAGAGCGGGCATAACCCGCGAGGGTTTAGCAAAAAATCAGCTTAGCAGTTAAAGTTAATTGATCAATTTCAGCACAGGAAGGCTCACCATCCTCCCTGAAAAAGAATATGTCTGAAAAAGATACACTATCATTTTCAGAAACACACATACAAAATTTAATTTCTACACCTTCTCCCTTCTCATCCATCACATTAAGTACAACAGCGAAGCAGCATAACGAATTAGAGAAGCTAATTCGTTTAAATAAGAAACGCATCCGAACCGAGCTGCATGGATATTTTTTATTGGAGCATTTAAAAGCTGGTACCATTCCTTGGGGCTTACAGGTGAAAAACGTCCCTGCAATTTTTATTGATGACCCGGACTACAGAAAAGGCTTTAGCTTTATAAGCACGAAGTGTAGCCGAGACCTCATGGTTCATACCATTGAAACAGCACAACGAATATGTCAGAAAAAAGCTGAGGAGCTGGATAATTTAATTCAAGCTATCAAAAATAATCACACAGTAACGGAAGCAAAGGCACTATTGGAGAAAATAGATAAAGAAATACAAACGTTCAAAGACAACACCATCAACTTCAAAATGACAAAATTCGAAAAAGACTCAAAAGCATTCAACATTGAAACAGTCTATCCCTATTTAAAGGAAGATTTCTATACCAAAGCGGAAGCACGCAGAGTCCTTCCGGAGTATCAGGGCCATTCTAAGAATCGATTTCTTACTTTTTCAGAATCTTCATCATCTGAATCAACAGGAGATTCAGACCCAAGGGAGGGTCCCTCTAAAAGACAGAATTCTTCTTTTTTAGAGAAAGGCGATCAAAGAAACAGGGTCAGATTCAAACAACAGCAGCCATGGGAAATGAGAACAAGGAGGAACTTTTACAAGACGTAAGCAGAACATCACTAATAAATTTATCTACCAAAAAATTGTCAAAAGCACAAGAAAAACTTCTGGAACTGGGTGTTAAATTTGTTCCCAACAAGCATACAGACTTTACTAATTTGAAAATAGAAACTCTTGAATTCATACGAAAGATCAAACTAAGGGTGTTTTTTCATGGAAAAGAAAATAGCAACAACACTGAGCCCTCTGGACTAACCAAAAAATCAAATTTCGTTCCACCTATCTACAGTATTCCGAAGCAAGTTATAGCTTTTGAGCAAGTTGTCTTGTCCTCGATCAGACAGCTAGAATCCAAAAAACAATATATTAAACGGAATATCACTCAGGAACAACAAAAAGCTTTACAAGAACTGCAAAAAGATGATTCTATAATCATCAAGCCTGCAGATAAAGGCGGAGCTCTAGTCATTTGGCCCAAAGACAAATATTTAACAGAAGCCAAGAGCCAAATCTTGAACACTGAATGGTATCGCCAACTGAAGGAAGATCCAACAAGACAAATCGAAGGGGAAATCTCCAACATACTTAAAGCAGGGCTTGAACAAGGAATTCAAGGCCCAAAAGAATTTGAATTCTTAAACAAATCTCATCCAAGGATTCCTGTAATTTATTTTCTACCCAAAATACACAAGTGCCTCACACAACCACCAGGTAGACCAATCATCTCCGGTTGTGATTCAGCACTGGAGCCTTTAGCAAAGTATGTAGACGTATTCCTCAAACCATTCATTGAGCAGGTACCATCATATATAAGGGACACAATGGACTTCATAACCAAAATAGAGGATCACCATTTCGACCAAGACCAACAATGGATGGTCACATTCGTCGTAGTGTCACTTTATACACTGATTCGGCAAGAAGAAGCATTGCAAACTATGGAACATTATCTGGAGACCAGAACAAGGCCGCACAGAGTACCTACCAACTTTATACTAAAATTAGCTGAAATAGCTCTTAAGAGGAACTACTTCAAGTTTGAGGAAACCTTTTTTATGCAGGCAAAAGGGACCGCGATGGGATGTCCCTACGCCCCAGAAATGGCGGTGCTGTTTATGGCCTGTTACGAGGACAAGTTCATCTTAAACAATAATCCATTCAAGCAACACATTCAACAATGGTACAGGTATATAGATCGACGTCTGGTGCCTTTGGAATGGCACAGAAGATGAACTACAACAATTTCATGGATGGATTAATACCAGACACCAAGATATCAAATTCAGCATCAATAAAAGTAGAAACAGCTTGACCTTTCTTGATGTGGAAGTAATATCCCATGAACAGAAGTTGACTACCTTGCATCGCAAACCCACAGACAGGAACACCATTTTACACTATCGAAGTTCACAAACACGCAATTTACGCGATAACCTCCCATATCGTCAGCTGCTACGAATGAGAAGGAACTGTGCCCGAAAAGAGGACTACATGACTAATGCAGCATTTCTTTATGATCAGTTGCAAGAAAGAGGCTATCCAAAGAAATTGTTAAAGCATGCACCAAACGAGCGTGGTATACGCTGAGGGAGGAATTACTTATAAAAAGAACAAAGAAACCCCTTGAAAAATTGGTGTGTGTCACCACTTTTGGTCCACACACCAACAAATTTCGAGAAATAATTCTGAAAAATTGGCATCTTCTTTCCCAACTTGAGTGCCAATTAGAAAGACCATTATTTGCTATGAAGAAAGGCAGAAGTATCGGCCAAAGCATCATACGCGCAGATTTGCCAAAACAAACGCAGAGAAAAGATCTACGTGCCCAATGGAACATGAGACCCATCGAAGGCCACCATAAATGTGGTAATTGTTCTGCTTGCAATAAGACAATTGAAGGCACCAAATGTATACATGATTCGATAAGGTGGAAACATACTGAATTCTCAAACTGCAAGACTAAAAACACAATCTATGCTATTCAATGCCCTTGTCCAAAGTTATACATAGGGAAAACAAACCAACAAGTGAATCAAAGGATCATACAACATCGGTCCAGAATAAAGAAGCAGGTTTTGACCACTCCAATGGTGTCTCACTTTTTGGAAAACAAGCATAGTGAAAAAGATTTTGAATGGTCAGTACTGGCTGCACTGAAACAACCGCCCGAGGTGGAAATGTAGAAACATTACTACTACAAAAGGAGGCGTATTTGATTTTGAAATTCAATTGCACCCAGACTGGGCTAAACGAGATGTCTGAATTATCCAGGACAACGATGCAATAATTATTAAATCGTTAACGTTCCATAACAAAATAACATCTGTTTAATCACAAAAGAATTGACAAAAAAACTACTTTATTTAATTAAATATAACCGCAATATCAAAAACTACAGGACTCCAAAACAAATGAACTACAATTCCAAGCTTGCACTAAATAAGGCATTTCCGGGCCAACCGCCCGTAGAAATACACAAATACAACGTCACAACCGGTATTGAAGAAACGGCTTCGACATATACGCAAGCCTGAGGACTACGACGAAAGTAGAGGATCCATCGTGTTAACCACAAAGTAAGGGGCACATTCCGATGGCGGGCGGACAAAGTCCGTCCGCCACCGCAGCGGAATGCGGGACCGTCCGCAAGGGGTGCGGCAGTCCCGCCATGGGTATTAGGATGCCACCACCACGGTGGCGGTGGCATCCCGTATTGTTCACATTGTGGTGGGCGGTGCTGTCAGCAGCACCCGCCGCAATGCGAAAAACGCATGTTGTGTATTTGAATGCACAACGTGACAGGCACCGCGCGGTGCCTGCCACCTTGTGCATTCAAATGTACCCCGCATGTGCACCCTCCACACCCCCCAAATCCTGGGGGCCCGCAACGGGCCCCCAGAAGCAAAGACCACATGCCTTTCCATGGCAGCAACACCGCCATGGAAAGGCTGCTTTCCGCCTCCATCCTAATATGGATGGCGGTGTCTTGCAGACACTGCCACCATATTAGGGTCCTTTACCGCCCGGTCCCCTGTGGGACCGGCGGAAAACCGGCGGACGGTCTTCCCGTCCGCCGGGCTCCCCCCGCCATCGTAATATGGAGGGGGGGAAATGGCATGCGGGCGGTGTGAAATGGCGGGCGGATCGCCACTGCCATACGGGCGGTGGCGATCCGCCCGTCATTGTAATGACCCCCTAAGTTCTTGAATGAAACGAATAGCGAGAAGCGTTGATGAATACAAACTAGCAGCAGGAATCAAAAGTTAAACAAAGTATCATTGCCTTTCAGCTTACAAGCAATGAACGCGCAGAGCGTTTGAAGAGCCGTCCGCCTACCATAAGAAACGCGGGTGCGGTTAAAATTAAGTACGTTTAAAATGTTGACCAGAAACTACAAATGTGGAACCATAACTCAACATAAATCTGAGTTGGACTAATTAATTTTAATCGATAGAACGTCTAACACGGCGACGAAGTCGCTAAGAATCATTCCGAAGTTTATGCGGCCAAACGTCTTAACCGAAGTAAGCGATTCCATAATTTTTCCGAAACACTCAAAGCTAAACGATGTTCTTTGAAGCTCAAACATAAAGCCGCGTCCTCTGTTTGTATTGACAGCACTGCCTGCGGTAATAAAGTGGGGATCAAACTGTCGAAGCGAAGCAAAAGCAGTCGGCGTAAAACAGAAGTAAACCCCCTATATATATATCTTTTAACAATCACCCTGATGTTAACCAAAATAATTCTAAACGTTACAGCGCATGGTTTAATTTCCCTCAGAATTAATTGAAAGGGTAATACGCTGGTATCCAAACTGTCCAAAATCTAAGAATAAAGGAAGAACTTTCAACAAGAATTCAGGTACCATTAAAATCTCTGAAAATGTTAAAGATAACGTAAAAAGCGAAGGGATATTAAAGTACTGAACAAGTTTTTTATTTTTCATTGTTTACAGAATACACTGTGTCACAGCCCTGATGAAAATCCCACAATAAGTCTAGGGATTAGAAACGCGTCGGCACTGTTTTATTTGGTTCCATGAGGGAATACAAAAAATTAAGTAGCCCAAAGTCTGCAAAGAGGGAAACTGAATATTGATTTACCCCAAGGACTTTAAGCACAATCCCCATGGGTAGCAACTCTCTTGATAAAAATTAAATAGATAAGAGAGTGCTCATTGTTTATTTTGTGTGACAAATCACAAACTGGTGTAACAATTATCAAGTTGGGTTCGTGATTCATGCACTGTATAATATGTTCTATTAACTTTTTGTTTTTATGAATGTAATGTCTATTCATTGTTTATTGTTTGTTCTAACTGTAAGAGTGTATCTTTTGATGCTCAGGCTTGTTAAAACAAAAAAAATGACTCAAATGAATGTTTAAATGAAGGCAAAATAAAAAAGCCAAGATCTTTAATTATATACATTGGTCTGAAGTCTGCTCTAATAAACAGCAGCAAGCGAAAACGGTGGCCAGATTCTTTTTTTTTAAAAACTTCCTTCTAAGCTAGGCATAACCTTGGACCCAAGAACTCAAGAAGAAGTGTTGCTTTATTGCATGGTGCAAGGAAAGTTGTTGCTTTTAGTGAGCAGACTTGCTTTAGCTGTCATCGGACTGTACCATCTACAGAGAATGACGTTGCCTCATACAGCTGCTTGAGAACATGACCAAACACCATCTGCTTCCATCACCTGTGTCCCAGGAGACGAGCCGCGACTGTCCGCTGCTGTTTAGCTTGAACCTACTTTGCCCCTGATCCCATCCATGCTGCGTGAAAGCCTGAGTCTGTGTCCCAGGCCGCTGCTGGATTCTTGAGGATCATCTCAGCTCCCTCATTGGGTCTGAGGATTTGGAGTGGCTAGGCGAGGCCACTAACTGTCTGGAACCATTGAAGATATCAAAATGTGTCAAGCCATTCTGGTGATATTCATGTTCGAACCCCTGGTCCCCTGTCTCCACCTTTCTCTTTACTAGAGTCCATGCCACCAGACCGGTGGGTGCCCCTGGCACCATGAGTTTCCACTGGTGCAGAGACAGAATATCGAATCACAAATATCGAGTTGCTCAAATATCGAGTTGCAAATATCGTGGGTCAGAAATATCGACAGCAAGAATATCATGGTCGAGAATATTGACTTAAGGTAAGTAATATCAATTTTAAAAATATCGAAGTGTTTAATATCGTTTGCAAAAATATAGTTGTTAAAAATATCGTTTATTAATGTCATGTATTTTAGTATATATTTTATATGTATGTGTTGTATGTTCTTTTGTATAAGAATTGTTTGTATTTTTAATATATGTGTTACATTTTCAGTAGTTATTAATTTTTTTAATTTGAATTTTGCGTTTTTAGTTCTGTAGCAGGTTGTTTGTTTATAGGGGAATAGGGTGGGAAGTAATTTAATTATATTAAATGTATTGATTATTTTTTATTTATTAATATTTGTTTAATTGAGATATTATATTGTTAATTGGTAATTAGTTATGGTAATTGTGTAATTAATTTTAGGTGTGTGTTGTGGTGTTTATAGGTGTTAAGGGTGGGAAGTAATTTATTTTTAATTGATGGATTAATAATTGGATGTTAATTAATTTTAATCAATTAATTGGTAATTAATTATGGTAATTGTGTAATTAATTGTAGGTGTGTGTTGTGGTGTTTATAGGTGTTAAGGGTGGGATGTAATTTATTTTTAATTGATGAATTAATAATTGGATGTTAATTAATTTTTATTAATTAATTGCTAATTAATTCTGGTAATTATGTAATTAATTTTAGGTGTGTGTTGTGGTGTTTATAGGAGTAAAGGGTGGGAAGTAATTTGTAGTTAATTAATTAATATATTGGGGTCGATTCCGATCTCGGCCGGAAGCGCACCGAATACGATTCGCCCGGAAAAAATACGAGCCGAACGCGTTTTTCCCGACCGATTCGAACAGTCGTCCGAGCGAGCAAGTACAATGCGCATTACTGCTAAAATTCCGAGCGAGCCGTACGTTCCCATTCCAGCTCCAGTTCCCCGACCGAGCCGGATCCGTAAACGCCAATTCGAGTCGCACGGAAGTAAATACACAGCACCTTCCGGCCGGACTAGTACGATGCGCACTCCGTACGCGCCGAACTGGTCGCTACGTCCGGCACGTCGGAGCATCCGGGAGAGCTGCACATAAGCTCCGATTCACGCCACGAGACGATCCACGGCTACGAGACGAACAAGCCAGCTACGAGTACGAGTCGAAGCCACGATAAACCCGAACAAGACGAACCAACCATGAATCCCATCGCGCAGGTCCTACCAATACTGTACATCTATTACCGGAACCGGTACGGACGCGTACGGCGCAGACGGTAAGTCAGACACCCACTACACAAGCAAACGACACGTACCCGACATATGTCACACACACATAGGGATGCAGAAATGACGTACACTAGCAACAGCAGAACCATAGGGGCGGGATGGCTATCACCAATGCCATACACACCCATAGGAGCCTGATGGCTACCACTACCACCACCCCTACTCATGGGGGGCTGGATGCCTGTCACTACTACCATCCCCACTCATAGGGGGATGGATGCCTACCACTACCACCACCCCTACTCATGGGGGCCTGGATGCCTGTCACTACTACCATCCCCACTCATAGGGGGATGGATGCCTACCACTACCACCACCCCTACTCATGGGGGCCTGGATGCCTACCTCTACCACCACCCCTACTCATGGGGGGCTGGATGCCTGTCACTACCACCACCCCTACTCATAGGGGGATGGATGCCTACCACTACCACCACCCCTACTCATGGGGGGCTGGATGCCTGTCACTACTACCATCCCCACTCATAGGGGATGGATGCCTACCACTACCACCACCCCTACTCATGGGGGCTGGATGCCTGTCACTACCACCACCCCTACTCATGGGGGCCTGGATGCCTACCACTACCACCACCCCTACTCATGGGGGCTGGATGCCTGTCACTACCACCACCCCTACTCATGGGGGGCTGGATGCCTGTCACTACCACCACCCCTACTCATGGGGGCCTGGATGCCTACCACTACCACCACCCTTACTCATGGGGGCTGGATGCCTGTCACTACCACCACCCCTACTCATGGGGGCTGGATGCCTGTCACTACCACCACCCTTACTCATGGGGGCCTGGATGCCTGTCACTACCACCACCCCTACTCATGGGGGCCTGGATGCCTGTCACTACTACCATCCCCACTCATAGGGGGATGGATGCCTACCACTACCACCACCCCTACTCATGGGGGCTGGATGCCTGTCACTACTACCATCCCCACTCATAGGGGGATGGATGCCTACCACTACCACCACCTCTACTCATGGGGGCTGGATGCCTGTCACTACTACCATCCCCACTCATAGGGGGATGGATGCCTACCACTACCACCACCCCCTACTCATGGGGGCTGGATGCCTGTCACTACCACCACCCCCACTCATGGGGGCCTGGATGCCTACCACTACCACCACCCCTACTCATGGGGGCTGGATGCCTGTCACTACCACCACCCCTACTCATGGGGGGCTGGATGCCTGTCACTACCACCACCCCTACTCATGGGGGCCTGGATGCCTGTCACTACCACAACCCCTACTCATGGGGGCCTGGATGCCTGTCACTACTACCATCCCCACTCATAGGGGGATGGATACCAACCACTACCACCATCCCTACTCATGGGGGGCTGGATGCCTGTCACTACTACCATCCCCACTCATAGGGGGATGGATGCCTACCACTACCACCACCCCTACTCATGGGGGGCTGGATGCCTGTCACTACTACCATCCCCACTCATAGGGGATGGATGCCTACCACTACCACCACCCCTACTCATGGGGGGCTGGATGCCTGTCACTACCACCACCCCTACTCATGGGGGCCTGGATGCCTACCACTACCACCACCCCTACTCATGGGGGCTGGATGCCTGTCACTACCACCACCCCTACTCATGGGGGCCTGGATGCCTACCACTACCACCACCCTTACTCATGGGGGCTGGATGCCTGTCACTACCACCACCCCTACTCATGGGGGCTGGATGCCTACCACTACCACCACCCCTACTCATGGGGGGCTGGATGCCTGTCACTACTACCATCCCCACTCATAGGGGGATGGATGCCTACCACTACCACCACCCCTACTCATGGGGGCTGGATGCCTGTCACTACCACCACCCCTACTCATGGGGGCCTGGATGCCTACCACTACCACCACCCCTACTCATGGGGGCTGGATGCCTGTCACTACCACCACCCTTACTCATGGGGGCCTGGATGCCTGTCACTACCACCACCCCTACTCATGGGGGCCTGGATGCCTGTCACTACCACCACCCCTACTCATGGGGGCCTGGATGCCTTTCACTACTACCATCCCCACTCATAGGGGGATGGATGCCTACCACTACCACCACCCCTACTCATGGGGGGCTGGATGCCTGTCACTACTACCATCCCCACTCATAGGGGGATGGATGCCTACCACTACCACCACCCCTACTCATGGGGGGCTGGATGCCTGTCACTACTACCATCCCCACTCATAGGGGGATGGATGCCTACCACTACCACCACCCCTACTCATGGGGGCTGGATGCCTGTCACTACCACCACCCCCACTCATGGGGGCCTGGATGCCTACCACTACCACCACCCCTACTCATGGGGGGCTGGATGCCTGTCACTACCACCACCCCTACTCATGGGGGCCTGGATGCCTACCACCACCCCACTCATGGGGGGCTGGATGCCTGTCACTACCACCACCCCTACTCATTGGGGGCTGGATGCCTACCACTACCACCACCCCTACTCATGGGGGCCTGGATGCCTACCACTACCACCACCCCTACTCATGGGGGGATGAATGCCTAGCACTACTACCATCCCCACTCATAGGGGGATGGATGCCTACCACTACCACCACCCCTACTCATGGGGGGCTGGATGCCTACCACTACTACCATCCCCACTCATAGGACGGGTAATGCATGACACAACCAGCATACTCCAACATAAGGAATGTCAGCAAAAGACAACCCCCCAACATCATGACAAGAGTGTGTAGTCTGTGTCAAATGCCTACAACACTGAACATGCCATTGAACATACAATGTGTCCCCCTATCACATGTGTCACACAAACATGTGTGTGGCCTTCACAATGCAAGCAGACCATGACCACTGTGGGAATGGGGTCTAAACCCCCATCATCACAGTGACCAAAAGGTAAGTGTGGGGTCCATAGCTGAAGCACATTTTGAACATTGTGGCAATGGGGTCTAAACCCCCATCATCACAGTGACCAAAAGGTAAGTGTTGTCATGGAAAAAGCTGCAACAGCCAAACAGCATGGATGATTCCTGGTCACAGAACAACAAACACATCAGTGGCAAAGTAGTGGTTGTGTCCCATAGCAACATAGATTGGGTGAGGCAAACAGTGCAGTGCAAATAAAACATACCTTTGGCCATGTGCAGACAAACATCACCCATGGGGACTGACATTGTCTCCATTTATCAATTACACAATGCCAGAAGTGACCATCATAATGCAGACCCACATATCTCCCCTAATGGACACACAAATGTAGATATCCTGTGGAGACTGTAGATGTGAGGTGAACAAATACCATACCATGGCAGCAATGGGACATACAAACCATGATTATTGTGCTGACTGATGACCTAGGAGTCCCAGGGACAGCATGGGAAATCCTCCAAACAACATACAGGCAATGGCACACTAAAGATATGCCAATGCAGTGGTGTAGATGCACAAACACAAACAGGCAGCCTCACACTGCATATCAAACACAACAGGTGATGGGGGTTGTGCCAGTGTCCCCAGGCAACCACACAACACATGAGTAGGCCTGAATTCCAATTACACAGATGTGTATACAGTGCCATACAAAAGTAACTCATGGATCGGATTCCCCTATGTGGGCAATCAGGCATTGTTAGATGAGAGGGAGCCCAAATTACACATGTCACACAAGCTTGTAGGAACAGCAACTAACACAGCAAGAGACAGACCCACCACAGCACTACCCCCCGGCACCCCACATTGTGGTGACACTAGCCTGCATGATAATCCCACTGTGATGACAAAGGTAGATGTCGTTCACACTGTGAACCACAGCCATGTGTCCTGAGCAACAAACTACCATCACACCTACACAAGCACAAATCAATCAGCACGGCCTGTCAGCCAAGGCCAATATGGAGGTAGGGGTCTAGCCGCGCAACAACTCACATTTGCACACACTCAACACCACACACCTTGATCTCCACCAATGTGCAGCAGTGAAGCTCACATGGACTGGTGACATTGCACATGCACCCATGACAATCCCAGGGGTGGTTGTGGGAACTAAGGTGCAGAAATCCATCACACCTGGCCAGTCAACAAGACTCGTGAATGTCTGACACACTGCACAGTACGCGGTACATGGGCATGACGTGAAATCCACCCCAATCAATGGGATCCCGGCCACAGTCACACACCAATGAAGAAGCCAAGGTGACCCACAAAGAACACACGTAGACAACTTCCAACATTGCAGCTCTGACCCTGAGGAGTGGCAGCAGTCACACACACAACGTGTCACAATCACTGAAAGGTACCACAAACTAAATTACATGACTTGTGTAACCAACAAGTGCCAAGCGGAATCCTGACTGTGTCCCATCTGCGTTTGCCCACATCCCCAGCCCTGACAACAAAGACAACTAGGGATGACAACCTGATGAACATTAGTTTGCCATGCACCCACATCCCGGAGAAACCAGGTCCAAGATTCTGGATGAACACAGGACAACTCAGCAAGCATCACAAACAGGAACATCCGTAGGGACACAGCCTGTGTAGGAAAAGAGAAGGGAACACACACAGACATGCTTACACAACAGACAACACGGGCCCAGGCAATGTCACGGGATTACACACTGCCATGAGGGCACTCCACTCCTGTGGAAGGTCCGCTGTGCAAAACCTTGTCTGTGCACGACTCAAACATGTCAGCAGAACACTCGGTCAGTGAGTCAACAATTACAACACACTGAAGGCTCTGCTCACATCAGCCTGGGTACGGGAGTGTCACTTCAGTCATCTGCATATACCCAAAACACGTGTCAAGCAAGTTGCACTGTATACACAGATGAGTCCTTCAACATTGATGTGCTAAACTGCATGTCCAGTGGAGATGGGCACACAGTCAGGGAAATAGAAACATTGAACAGTGGTAAGCCCACCAGATGTGCATGAGTGTAAGCCACAGATGTTAAATTACAAATGCAAAACGTACATCCCTGTGTCAAATGCTGAACATTACACCCTCAGACTGCAGCAAAGGATGCTATGGATCCAGACTAGATTAGGACACATATCCCATGGACCACATGGAGTCCATCACAGCAACACTTCATTTTCCTGATCTGAACACTATTACAACAGCAAATGCATGATGATACTCATCTACATCATGTACAACAAAAGCAAAACCACTAGTAAACAAAAATACGCTTTATTCAGCCAATGTGAATGAAAAATTGGAAGTCCAAAAGAAACTAAGGCCAATGGCCAGTCCACATTCACAGTCCGAACAGGGTGACATGTGACAACTTGTCACCCATTGCTTGCCTGCACTGGTACGGACAGGGGACATCCCCCTCGGAGGGGCATACAAGGGGCAGGCCAGGCACCGCAGGGACAGTATCCGGGGATGCCAGAAGGAGGCAGTGAAGGGGTGGTGGGTGCAGGAGTGTCACCGGCAACTGCAGTGGAGGTGTCACTCAGTGGGGGCCGGCACCACTGTAGGGCACAAGTCAGATGGTGTGGGTGCTGGCACCACTGCAGTGGGCCGGTCAGATGGAGTGGACTGGGTCCCCACTGCAGTGCCCAAGTCAGACGGGGTGGTTGTGGACTCCACTGCAGTGCATAACTCCAAGGGAGTGGAAGGGGGGCAGATGAGGTGGGCAGGACAGAGGGGGGGGGACCCGGTCTCCACACCAGTGGCACAAACAGGCCGAGCGTCTGGGTTGGGGGTGGAAGAGCAAGTGGTAGGGGGGAGGGCCTAAGCAGTTTGGGGATGCGGTATTGGTGTGTGGGGGAACCTGGGCAGGGTGTGGCGGGGAACCTGTGGAGTGGTGGCCTGGGGGATGGAGGAGAGAGACTGTGTGGTGGAGCTGCGTGGTGGTGGTGGGGTCTTGCCTTTCCTGGTCCAGGGGGACTTCCTAATGGGGTCCTCAGTCTGCCTGTGCCTGGGGGAGGGTGTCCGGGTGTGAGGGGCACTCCCCTCTGTGTGTGCTGGTGGCCTCTTCCGCCTGTACGTTGGGTCAGATGGATCTGTGGGGAAGAGGCCAAGCTCACAGAGGAAGAGCTTCTGGGAGGGGGGGTTGCAGGTGAGGCAAGGGAAGGGGTTTTGGAGGGAGAGGTATCTGAGGACTGCGGAGTGCTCGTGGATGCGTGTGTGTGTGTGTCTGGGCCCCATCCCCTGTGAGTGAGGTATCAGTCCCCTGACTGTGCGTGCGTGTGCGTCTGGATTTTGGCTTGTGTGTCTGTATGCTGCTTGTGTCTGTGCTGGTGCGTGCCTGTGCCGGTGTGTGTGTGCTTGGGACAGGTAGGGTGCTGGGGATTGTGGATGGGGCTGAGGTAGGAGGGGTGAGGGACTGTTGCAGGAGGGACACTGCTGCCGTCAGTGAGGAGGCCATGGACTGATTGGTCTGCTGTAGGGCAGACATGCCAGATGACATGCCCTCCATGAATGACACCAGTTGTGTCAACAGACCCGTGTGTGCATGGAGGACACTCAGCATTGATGTCTGCCCTACATGGATCTGTTTCAGCAAGTCCACAGACTCCACACTCAGGGCAGCAGGGGAGACAGAGACAGGGGGTGCGGTGCCTGGCATGAAGGAGACACGCTCCCCTACACGGGAGCCTCCACGGACATGTGGGATGGTAGCAGATGGAAGGGTGGAGATGGTGGTGGTGGCGGCGACGACAGACTTGCTCGATTTTGCCTGTGGTCTGCTGACACCCGCCTCCACAAGGGAGTCCTCACTGGAAGTGCTGTGTTCCTCAGCTGAGGTGGTCGTAGCTGAGGTCTCCTCAGTGTGGCTCCCCTCACCCTCCGTGCCACTGGGTCCCTCGGTCTCCCCTGCAGTGGACCCAGTCTGGCTCTGCCGCTCCTCTTGGTCCGTGGAGCTGTCTCCTCCTGTGGCCGTGGATGTATCTGCAAACAATCAGGATAAACAGAGCAACATTAGTCACCTGTACTGACCACACACACCACAGTAAGTACAGCACATCACAGAGCAAGCCCTGCCATCATTTGCTAGACATTGCAATAAGTGCTGACATTGATTTGAAGAAGCCCATTGTCTGCCTGACAGTCATTCATGCCACTCATATCCTACCTGTCCATGCACCCATCTGTCTGGTGCCTGTTGTATGCCACTAATCATATGTGCACACATGCACCACATACACTGTTGTTGGACATCCAAGAGAACATATGGAAATGTGTCACTCCAAACACATGCCATCTCCTGCCACTGACTCAGTACATGTGTCAGGAAAAGTGATGGGCAGAGTCTCTGTCGATATGCGGGTTTTGCTTCCATCACCAGACACAATGATGTCCTCATGTCCTGATAGACAATGCGACAATGGTGTGCATGCAGGACATATCACACTACTGCTGGATCACCCTTTGCAAGTTGAATGTCATGGCACAGGCCTGTCTGGCAAGTCAGTCATAACTGTCTCCTGTCACAGGGGCAGTGCATACACACAACACCAGTCTGCACTGTGTCACAATCATGGAAGTTTTGGTAATGCAAGCCCTGTAGCTGACAGGTGTACATGTGCACCCCTGGCCACCCACATCATGAGGACTAAGATGATCCCACGTCATTCAAATGAGACATTTGAGTGACTGCAAACACAAATCCATACACATGAGCACTTCACCGTCTGATGAGAATGAACCAAAGCTGCCTGCACCTCAATGTTTCAAACACCATTGTGCACAGTCAAGGGATCAGAGACCTATGCATTAACCAATGTGCAGATCCTATAGTCACAACTCAGATGGCTGGCCACCCCAAATTGTTAAACATTCCAGGAGTCCAAAAAGCAAGGCCACACCACGGTGACACAGAGGCAGACACCTGAGTGCACTCTTCACAATGCCCAATATGTATGCTGACACACGGGAGTGGGAGAACAGAGTGCCTTCGATGTCCGGAGTAGGCATTACAGTCCTGGTCCATGTGCAACATGGTATTACCCTGAACACTAGGCAGGTGGCTATGCATGTGTCACACACATGATGTACATACTTCTGAGGCTCCTACCTTGGTCTCTGCTGCAGCATGGGTGTGTGGCACATACCCCAGACATGTGGTGAGTCAGAGCAGCAATTGGAACACATATTAAAGCCATACCCAGGGTACATGTCAGATCACAGGCATTGTGTGAGCAATTGTACCACCCATGCAGCCCACAACAAAGTTCCTGTAACTGATGCTGTCCCCAACTTGAACCACAGGTAACTGCAAGTACACAGTACCCAAGTGACCTAAGTCACAGACTGTAAGGGCCACACCTGTGTATCAGATGAGGAGGGGGCATGACACAAGTGAGGGACATGAGTCCAGGACGACAAGACAGTCATACTGTGGAAGTGTAACCAGGCTAAAGGAGTGCATAGAGCATGTTAGTCATAGTACCCAGAAAAGGCTAGCACTTACCCCCTCCTTGCTGCTGTCTGGCCTTCAGCTGCCCATCCAGGTCAGGGAAGACCACCGCCAGAATCTGGAGCATGTGGGGGTCAGGGTCCGGTGTCCGCCCCTCCTGCGAGGAGGCGACAGCTTCAGCTGGACCCTTGCGATCCTCCGGGTCCAGCCACGAAGGTCCTGCCACCTCTTCTGGCAGTTGCGGATCCTGCGCCTGTAGACCCCCACAGATCGTACTGCCCGGGCGATGGTCAGCCAGATTTCCTGCTTCGGGTGGGCATCAACCTGTGAGGATGACAAAGTGAAAAGGCCATTACTACACATGCAACATATCCGTGCATCACACAGTTGGATATACATGTCTCAATCACAGGGGCATATGATGTACACAGGTAGTGCAACTATGGCTATGAAAAGTTGTCCAGCAGTTACTAAATGGTATCATTGCCTGGGAAGTAAAACCTTGTTGGAATGCACTGTTACTGCACTATACCTGTTCAGTGCATGTAACTACACACTTTGGGGGTGACAACTACTCAGTGAGCATGCTAGCCACTGGTGTACACACTGTAAGTCTTGCTAGTCAGACAACATGCACAATTAGTAAGGCAGTGGACAGCACACTCACCTGCTCCCCTGGTTTCCCATACAGCTTGCTGTACTGTGGAAGGAGGCTGTCCAGCAGGGCCTGGTTCTCCTCAGTGCTGAAGGCTGGGGCTCTATCCACAGTATGTGCCATTGCAGTAGCCAGAGGATGCAGAGACAGCAGCAGTGGTGGTGGCAGATGTCGTCCTGGAGCATGTAGTGCAGGCAAGTGAGCTCTCAGGGGAATAGCCAGCATTATATGTGTGCTGCAGAGGCAGATACTGTCCCATGTGTCCAAAGTGATAGGTCCAAGTCGTTTGCATCTTCTGAATCTGGCCAATCCATGGAATTGCACCACTTATACACGCCTACAGCATCTTTCAAAATTTCAACTTGATGACACCCATGAATTTGCAACATTGTTGTGGGTGGCCAACTGAATTCACTGCATCCGACTCGTACAAGCTTCGAATACGCGTCCGTTACCATGTCAGTCTATAGCCAATGCGTGCGCACGGATCGTTCCATTGCTGTACGACGCGTATTTCGACACACAACACGCATCCGTCAACATCATATGCAATGGCCAATGCGTGCGCTCGGATCGGTCCATTGCTGTACGACGCGTATTTCGTCACACAACACGCATCCGTCAACATCATATGCAATGGCCAATGCGTGCGCACGGATCGGTCCATTGCTGTACGACGCGTATTTCGAAACACAACACGCATCCGTCAACATCATATGCAATGACCAATGCGTGCGCACGGATCGGTCCATTGCTGTACGACGCGTATTTCGAAACACAACACGCATCCGTCAACATCATATGCAATGGCCAATGCGTGCGCACGGATCGGTCCATTGCTGTACGACGCGTATTTTGAAACACAACACGCATCCGTCAACATCATATGCAATGGCCCATGCGTGCGCACGGATCGGTCCATTGCTGTACGACGCGTATTTCGAAACACAACACACATCCGTCAACATCATATGCAATGGCCAATGCGTGCGCACGGATCGGTCCATTGCTGTACGACGCGTCCCTGTACAAGTCACTCGCATATGTCACCATGGTTGTCACAGGTGAATGTATGCCAGCCACAATTACTTGCCAGGGACTATGGGGCACACCTACAACACCACAGCCTGTCCACACTGTATCCTAAGGCATGTAAGGCTGCATTACCTGTGTGTGTATGGGGGTCAACATGTGGTTTGTTGGGTGGCACTTGGGGGCAGCCACTCCCAGGCTGTGCATGTGTTCATGGGGACAGAATCCTTTGTGTGTTGTGCACATGACCACTGTGATGTGCAACTGTTCAGTTCAGAGCATGTGGAAGGGTCACATTTCCAGGTTGTATATGTGTATGTTATGTCACATACACCCTGAGTCCCATGTGGGATGGTATGTACGTCACAGGGTGACCCATTGCCACAATTGTGATGGCCCTCCACAGTCTGTGTGCATGTTGTGTTTCAGATGTCTCTGATTCCATGTGCACAATGGGAGACAGTCTCCACATCCATGTTGTTTGTGCATCGACTTTGATGTTGTGCATGTGTGTGTCACAGACGTCCATGTCTGTCCTGCAGAGGCAACAGGGGCCACTACCTGTGGGAGTCATGGTTGTTTTGCTGGCGTGTACATGATACGCCATGTCATGCCAGTGTCCATGTGGCAATACAGGGTCCCTGGGAATCTAACTGTCAAAGAGCTGTGATGCCTGGGGCACATCTGTCCTCACTTGTCACTGTGGTGTGTGTTTGGAACGTGACAGCAGTACATGGGTACTGTGACACAGCCTAATGATTTCCCATAGTACAACCTGGAACTTGTTGTCAACACATGTTGAACTGAGATGTTAGATGATGGCCATGTAGGTGCCATATATGTCCATACAGAACGGCACACACATCAAGTACTTGTGTCTCGTAATGATGTATCATGTGATATTGAGTATGGTCAATGCCACATATGTGGGGTGACTGACAATCTTTCTTTGTTCACCTATGTACTGCAGGGCACCAGCTGTCCATAGACCATTCCCTGACCTTGCAACCATGGTGGAACGTGACTGCATCCGACGGTACCGCTTCAACAGGCCGCTGATTGAGGAATTGGCGGGGCGGTTGGCCCCACATTTGCTACCTGGCCGGCCATACCCTACAGCGCTGACCCCCAAGGTGAAGGTGATGGCAGCCCTACACTTCTTTGCCACCAGTACCTTTCAACACACTGTGGCGTCTGCTGGTGGGATGTCACAGACCATGTTCAGCCGTGTGCTACGCGATGTTTTGGAGGCAATGTTAACATACTTGAACCAGTACATCTATTTCCCTAAACGTCAACAACTCGCTGACGTCAAGAGTGACTTCTATGCCCTGGGGAGGATGCCACATGTCATCAGCTCCATTGATGGGACACATGTAGCTTTGGTACCACCACAGGCACATGAGCAGGCATACTGGAACAGGAAAAATTTCCATTCTATCAATGCTCTGGTGGTATGTCTTGCAGATATGAGCATCTCACATGTGTGTGCACATTTACCCGGTTCTGCACACGATGCCTACGTGATGAGGAGTAGTCGCATCCCGAGGATGATGTCACAGATTCAGAACCAGTGTGCCTGGCTTGTCGGTGTGTACTGACTTTGTACCATTGAGTGTGTTCTGCAATGTTGTATTCCACCTTCTTTTCCAACTCAGCTAATGTGCAATTGTCTGTATGTAGGTGACTCCGGATACCCCAACATGCCGTGGTTGCTGACACCCATCAGGAACCCTGTGACACCAGCCCAGATGCGCTACAATGAGGCACATGGTCGGACCAGGAGAGTGATCAAGCGGACATTTGGTGTCCTGAAGAGCCGCTTTCGCTGCCTGGACAAGACAGGAGGGACCCTCCCATATGCCCCAGCAAAGGTGTGCAAGATTTTCATCGTCTGCTGCATGCTACACAACCTGGCAGTGCGGAAGGAGTTGCCTCTCATCCTGGATGACGATGACCAACATCCGCCACCTGTGGAGGATCCTGGCCTGGGCCACGATGCCAGTGATGATGATGATGATGAGGGTGATGTCCGCACACAGCTCATCACCAACTTCTTCAGCTGAATGTGAGTATACAGAGATGTTATGTCAATGATTTGCTGTTTGAGTGTGGCCATGTGCTACTTGACTGGATGCGTGCAGCGATGTGTCCTTACAGGTAATCTGTACTCCCCAACAGTGTTGACATGCTAACTTGGTTTTGTGTAGGTATCTTGTGACATGTATTGGGCATGAGTATTGCAGTTCTGACCAACCCATCAAGCGGGGCACATACTTGATGGGGTCTTTTCTAATGACCCACGTGTAAGTGTGGGGGAACCTATCCCCCTAGCCTGGTCTGATCACTTTGCCGTCCCTTTTGACCTACATTTTATGTCTCCGGCGTTGATTATCCCTGGTGACATGAATTTGGACGAAAGGAGGAACTTTAGCCTCATAAGTAATGAGTCTCTTTTAAATTTTCTTAACAATCTTGAGCTCACTAAGCTTTATGATGCTAATCTGGCAGCGGCAGAACTATCGCAACAATTGCTAGCAGCAATGGATACTCTTGCACCTCTTAGTAAGTACTATTCAGCAAGGAAAAAACCCTCTGCTCCCTGGTTTACGGAGAGGCTCAGAACGCTGAGACAGGGCTGTCGCAGACAGGAGAGGCATTGGCGCGTAGATCTAAACCCGCTGAATAGGGCACTACATAAGCAAGGCCTCAAAGAATATAAAATTGCCGTCATGGAGGAAAAGAGATTATACTTCTCTAAGACTACTGATTCTATGAGATCCTCTAGGGATCTCTTTAAGGTAATAAATTCTCTTACCTCTCCCCCTGCTTCCGACCCCTCAAACTTCTCTCAGGAGCGCTGTGATAAAATATCTGATTTTTTCCATACTAAGATTGCAGATATCTACTCCCTGCTTGAAGCCTCCAACCCCATTTCGGGGTCATCTGTCCGATCCCCCTCCCATCCCATTGGGGCCGCACCCATCGAGGGGTCGCCCAGTCTTCTTACCTTCCCTATTATGTCTTCCGAGGTGACCGATCGGATCCTTGAAGGGGTTAAATCGGGTTCCCCTCTGGATCCTTGTCCCCTCAAGGTGCTAAAACATGGTCGTGAAGTTATTGTCCCCCATTTGACGGATGTTTTTAATATTGCCATCTCAGAGGGGCAATTTCCCACTCTGTGGAAGACGGCTGTAGTGAAGCCACTTTTGAAGAAACCTTCTCTGGATCCTAGTGAACTGAAGAATTATCGCCCGATCTCCCTACTTCCTGTCCCAGCTAAGATTCTGGAAACTTACCTTAACTCTCATCTCAGTATTTACCTAAAGGATTTCCATCTACTAGATGGTTCGCAACATGGATTTAGAAGCCATCACAGTACGGAGACAGCATTGACGGCTGTATTTGATAATATCCGGGTTCAAGTGGAAGCAGGGCATACTACCCTCCTTGTTCTACTGGATCTTACCGCAGCCTTTGATACCCTGTCTCCCTGTAGATTGATTGATCGTCTCAGAGAGATAGGTATTGGGGGCTCGGCTTTGGGGCTCCTTGCTTCCTTTCTTAGTGAGCGGGCACAGATGGTTAAGCTTGGTCGATTTTACTCAGCCCCAAACCCTTGCTGTGTGGTGTTCCTCAGGGCTCCTCCCTGAGCCCTACTCTTTTAATATCTATGTCGCTCCTCTTGCGAAGGTTGTGAGATCCTTTGGGTTGGAAGTGCTGTCCTATGCGGACGACACCCAAATTATGGTGTCTATTTCGCATAGTATAAAGGATTCGGCCCTTAATTTCAGGAACTGTATGCAGGCAGTGTCCTCTTGGATGGTGGAGAATTTTTTGAAATTGAATGGAGAGAAGACGGAGGTCTTGGTTTTTGGGAGTAAGCAGGAGGTGTGGTCCAGTGACTGGTGGCCGGATGCCCTTGGCGTCTGTCCCTCTCCGGTCTCCTATGGCAAAAACCTGGGGGTTATCGTGGATAACTCACTGTCCCTGAACCTTCAGGTTAGTAGGACAGTTTCCACGTGTTTTGGGATCATTAGGATCCTACGGAAAATTTCCCACTATCTCTCTTTTGATGCACGTAAGCAGGCTGTCATTGCACTGGTTACATCCAGATTGGATTATTGTAATGCCCTTTATTTGGGCATTAACAAGGGTTTGATGCGACGTCTGCAGATGGTGCAGAATGCCTCTGTCAGGCTGGTGATGAATTTACCTAAATATCATTCAGTCACAGCTGCTATTGGGTTGCTGCATTGGCTGCCTGTGGACCGTAGGATCCTTTTCAAGACCCTGTGCATGACTCACAATGCCTATTACGGGTCAGGCCCTGAGGCGATTAAGTCCATTATCCATCGTTATGTTCCCAACAGGCGGCTCCGGTCTGCAGATAAGAATCTGCTTATAGTACAGAGATTCAAGAAGGTTACATGGGGAGGTCGAGCTTTCTCCACTGCTGCTGCTAGACTGTGGAACTCCCTCCCGGAACAGCTCTCAAGTCAGGTGTCCCATTCTCTTTTCCGCAGGGCCATAAAGACCTGGCTTTTCTCTCAGACCTCGGTATGAGCATGTCTTTTTGTCTGCATCCTTAGGTCCGCTTATAGCACCTTGACGCCCTTGGGCTTAGTTCGCGCTTTACAAATTTTATATTCATTCATTCATTCCTGTTCTTCAGTGCTTTTGACTGTGTGTCATGTCTGTCCTTCACAGGGTACTTTCAGAGTTGTTTGGTCAACTGTGATCCCCCGACACCATGATTCAACTTCCAGGGTGGAAGCAGTTGTTTCCCTACAGGAGATGTGCCACACACCCCTGGACTTTATTTCTTCAACACTTGTTGACTGTGTGGCCACTGCCACGTGGGATTACCTTGCATCTGTAGTGGAAACAACATGTTGCAAATGTGTAATAAACCTGTGCTTCACTTTGGGATGTGCGTTGTCTGTGGTCACACATCTGACTGACATTTGCTTACTGCACCTGTGGGCTAGTTAACACAGACTCTGAATAGGTGTGGTGTCTGTGCATTCCACTGTATTTCCTGGCAACATCAGTGTCAATCAATCAATCAAGCATTTGTATAGCGCGCTACTCACCCGGAGGGTCTCAAGGCGCTAGGGGGAGGGGGGTCCGCTACTGTTCGAACAGCCAGGTCTTGAGTTGCTTCCTGAAGGAGAGGTGGTCTTGGGTCAGGCGGAGGTGGATGGGTAGGGAGTTCCACGTCTTTGCAGCCAGGTAGGAGAAGGATCTTCCTCCCGTTGTGGCTCTTCGGATGCGGGGGACGGCGGCGAGGGCGTGGTTGGTCGATCGTAGCTGGCGGGTGGGAGTGTAGAAGGTCAGACGGTCGTTGAGGTATCTGGGGCCTTGGTTGTGGAGAGCTTTGTGTGCGTGGGTGAGGAGTCGGAACGTGATTCTCTTGCTGACGGGGAGCCAGTGCAGGTCTCTCAGGTGTCCGGCGATGTGGCTGTGTCGGGGGATGTCCAGGATGAGTCGAGCTGAGGCGTTCTGGATGCGTTGGAGTCTTTTCTGAAGTTTGGCTGTGGTTCCGGCGTAGAGGGAGTTGCCGTAGTCCAGTCGGCTGGTGACGAGGGCCTGGGTGACCGTCTTCCTGGTTTCGGTGGGGATCCACCGGAAGATCTTCCGCAGCATGCGTAGGATGTTGAAGCAAGACGAGGAGACGGCGTTGTCTTGTCTGGTCATTGAGAGGGAGGAGTCCAGGATGAAGCCCAGGTTGCGTGCGTGGTCCGTTGGTTTGGGTGCGTTGCCCAGGGCAGGGGGCCACCAGGAGTCGTCCCAGGCGGAGGGTGATGATCCTAGGATGAGGACTTCCGTCTTATCTGAGTTCAGTTTCAGGCGGCTGTTCCTCATCCACTCGGCTACGTCCTTCATCCCTTCATGTAGGTTGGTTTTGGCGGTTGTGGGGTCGTTGGTGAGGGAGAGGATCAGCTGGGTGTCGTCGGCGTAGGAGATGATGTTGAGGTTGTGTTGGCGTGCGATGGCTGCGAGGGGGCTCATGTAGACGTTGAAGAGGGTGGGGCTGAGTGATGATCCTTGTGGTACGCCGCAGATGACTTCGGTGGCCTCGGAACTGAACGGGGGAGGCGGACTCTCTGGGTTCTTCCGGCGAGGAAGGAGATGATCCACTCCAGTGCCTTCTCTTGGATTCCGACGTTGTTCAGGCGTTGCACTAGGGTGCGGTGGCAGACTGTGTCGAACGCTGCGGAGAGGTCCAGGAGGATGAGGGCCGCTGTTTCCCCGTTGTCGAGCAGGGCTCGGATGTCGTCGGTGGCTGTGATGAGGGCGGTCTCGGTGCTGTGGTTGGCCCGGAAGCCGGACTGTGAGTGGTCGAGGGATCCATTCGTCTCGATGAAGGCAGCCAGTTGTCTGTTGACGGTCTTCTCGATGACTTTGGCAGGAAAAGGAAGGAGCGAGATGGGGCGGTAGTTTTTGAGGTCGGTGGGGTCCGCTGACTGTTTCTTCAGTAGGGCGCAGAGTTCGGCGTGCTTCCAGCTCTCTGGGAAGGTGGCGGTGTCGAAGGAGGTGTTGATGATGTCCCGGAGGTGGGGTGCGATGACGGCGTCGGCCTTGTTGAAGATGTGGTGAGGGCAGGGGTCGGTTGGTGATCCGGAGTGGATGGAGTTCATCGTGCGGATAGTGTCTTCGGTGTTGATCGGGGTCCAGGCTCGGAGGGTGGAGGTGGGGGACGTTGGAACGGTTGTAGGGTACGTCGGCTGTGTGCTGAAACTGTTGTGTATGTCTGCGATCTTGCTGTGGAAGAACGAGGCGAGCGAGTTGCAGAGGTCTTGCGAGGGGTGATGTCGTTGTTTCCGGCGCTGGGGTTCGAGAGCTCTTTGACGATGATGAAGAGTTCCTTGCTGTTGTGGGCGTTGTTGTCCAGTCGTTCCTTGAATGCGGTTTTCTTGGTGGTGTGGATCAGCTGGTGGTGTTTTCGGGTGGCGTGTTTGAGGGTGGTCATGTTGTCTGCAGTCGGGTCTCTGCGCCATGCTTTCTCGAGGCCCGGCAGTTCTTCTTGGATTTCTTGAGTTCGTCGGTGAACCAGGGTGCTTTCTTGTTGCCGGGTCTGATTGGGGGGTCTTCAATGGGGCGAGGATGTCAGCGCAGTTGGTGATCCATCTTGTGAGGTTGCTGGCGGCTTGGTTGGGGTTCGTTGAGCTGGCGGGAGGGTTCTGGCTCAGGGATGTGGTGAGTTGGTCGGTGGTGATCTTGTTCCAGCTTCTGCGCGGGAGCTGTTGCGGGTGGTGGTGCGTGGTGGTCCTGCTGAAGCTGAAGTGGACGCAGCTGTGGTCTGTCCAGTGGAGTCCGGTAGTGTGGCTGAAGGAGATGTCCTTGCTGGAGGAGAAGACGGGGTCAAGCGTGTGGCCGGCGTGGTGTGTGGGGGTGGTCACCAGTTGCTTGAGTCCGAGGTTGGCGAGGTTGTCCAGCAGGGTGGTGGTGTTGCGATCGTTGTTGTTCTCTAGGTGGAAGTTGAGGTCCCCAAGGAGGATGTAGTCGGCCGAGAGGAGGGCGTGCGGGCTGATGAGGTCGGCGATGTCTTCGCTGAATTGTGTGCGTGGTCCTGGGGGTCTGTATATGAGGGTGCCTCTGAGGGTGGTCTTGGGGTCGGTGTGTATCTGGAAGTGCAGGTGTTCGCCGGCTGTGAAGGTGTCGTCGGAGTTGGTCGTAATGCGGATGATGTTCTTGTGGACGATGGCGATGCCTCCTCCGGTCTGGTTGGCGCGGTCCTTTCGGGTGTTCTTGTATCCGTCCGGGATGGCGATGGCGATGTCGGGCGCTGAGGAGGCGTTCATCCATGTTTCCGTGAGGAAAGCGACGTCTGGTGATGTGGAGTCGAGCAGGTTCCAAAGTTCCACGGCGTGTCTGTGGACGGAGCGGGTGTTGAGCAGGATGCACTTCAGGTGGTTGCTGCTGGTGCTCGGCGTGGCGGGTGCGGTGCAGGTCCGGAGGCAGGAGAACTTGCAAGATTGGCAGGCGAAGGGTCCGTGGGTGCGTCCTGGGGTGGCACGGTGGCAGCCGGGGATTCGGCCGGTGTTGAGTGCGTTGAGGGTGGCGGTGTCGTAGGTCCGGTGGGTGGGTTGGCTGCTGCGGGGGCCATGGGTTCTGGCGCTGGGCGCGGTCCAGTCGCGGACGGGCGCAGACGGGCTTGCCTTCGCCAGCGGCCGCGCAGCGGCCGCCATTTATGGGGAGGTGGGAGGGAGGAGCAGCTGGGAGGCGGGAGGCAGGGGCAGCGAATGGGCAGTCAGGGGGCGGGGCCGCAGGGACGCAGCGGCGGGAATGGCGAGAGGCAACGGGGGTACAGAAGGAAAAAAGGGGCGAGAAAACAGACAAATGCGGGCACAGTACAAAAGGGGCAATGGGGGTACAGAAGGAAAAAAGGGGCGAGAAAGCAGACAAATGCGGGCACAGTACAAATGGGGCAACGGGGGTACAGAAGGAAAAAAGGGGCGAGAAAACAGACAAATGCGGGTACAGTACAAATGGGGCAACGGGGGTACAGAAGGAAAAAAAGGGCGAGAAAGCAGACAAATGCGGGCACAGTACAAATGGGGCAACGGGGGTACAGAAGGAAAAAAGGGGCGAGAAAACAGACAAATGCGGGCACATTACAAATGGGGCAACGGGGTACAGAAGGAAAAAAGGGGCGAGAAAACAGACAAATGCGGGCACAGTACAAAAGGGGCAACGGGGGTACAGAAGGAAAAAAAGGGGCGAGAAAACAGACAAATGCGGGCACAGTACAAATGGGGCAACGGGGGTACAGAAGGAAAAAAAGGGGCGAGAAAACAGACAAATGCGGGCACAGTACAAATGGGGCAACGGGGGTACAGAAGGAAAAAAAGGGGCGAGAAAACAGACAAATGCGGGCACAGTACAAAAGGGGCAACGGGGTACAGAAGGAAAAAAAGGGGCGAGAAAACAGACAAATGCGGGCACAGTACAAATGGGGCAACGGGGGTACAGAAGGAAAAAAAGGGGCGAGAAAACAGACAAATGCGGGCACAGTACAAATGGGGCAACGGGGGTACAGAAGGAAAAAGGGAAGGGCGTTCTTACCAGCAGCAGCGGGCGGACAACACAGGCGGAGCTGTGTGGCGGGGGAGCGACCTACCTGGCAAGGTCAAGGGTCGCTCTCCTCACCGTGCAGCGGCCGCCATTTATGGGGAGGTGGGAGGGAGGAGCAGCTGGGAGGCGGGAGGCAGGGGCAGCGAATGGGCAGTCAGGGGGGCGGGGCCGCAGGGGACGCAGCGGCGGGAATGGCGAGAGGCAACGGGGGTACAGAAGGAAAAAAAGGCGTAGGCGATGAGTCAGATGGCCCTGGTGTGTATGTGTTGTGTTGCCCTAGTGGTGTGTCTCCCTCATATGTGTCACGTCGCCATGACTCACATGACGGTGTTGGAATTGCTGTAGCAGTTAGCATGCACAGTGTCATTTAGCAGATCATCATCTCCATGACAAAATACCACGTTGGAATCACAACAGAGGCAAGTATGGTGTATTAGTGAGTTTATTTACATATATGTGTGAGGATAGTGCACAGGATGGTGGGTGCTGTACATTGGTATTGGAATCCAAAGTTCCCAGATGAGTTGGAAGTGTTGGTAGCAGAAATGTCCTGAGTAAAGTCCACAGTCATCTGATACATTGGTCCAACTTAAACTCCCCATGTCATGTGGGAGAGTTGGGTTGCATTCGACAGGGTGAACAGTTTGCACACAAAGGAGAATTTCCAGAACAGGTGTTGGGTTCCTGGGGGATGTACATGGCCATCTGCCTCTCAGTTGTCCTTCCTCGGACGACCCCTCTTCTTTCTGGGGGGACCCTCACGTGCAGGCCGCTGCGGTGCAGAGGACTCTCCACCAGAGTCATCCTCCCTCCCTGTGGCAGTTGCAGTTGTTGCGGCACCAGATGTTGTGGGCACACAGGGAGGTGTGGACATGTTGGTGCTAATCTGGCGGAGGCATGTCAATATGTCCCTCTGCACCGCTGTCAGTTCTTCCAATGTGTCCCACTTGGACTCCATGCCAGACATGTGTGTCTCCACACGTACATGTGGGAGTCCAAGCGGGCATGATGGGCAGCCTGCTGCTGTTGAATGTCCTTGAGGATCCCCACTACCTGGCTGAACTCTCCGGTGCTATTCTGGTACGCATCTGCAATGTGTACCAGTTGTGGGTCATCATGCAGTCCAGACCCCTCTGCAAACAGCGACCTCTGCCTACCACCCCTCCCACCACCCCTGGCCACACGTGCGGGACCTGTGGTGGCATGCACAGGTGACCCTAGGCCCCCTTGGGGGTTGGTACTGGGGTTGTTGTCCGTTGCTTCCCGGGGGGCCGGGGTCCCTGTGCTGTTGTCATTCAGTGTCCTTGGTCTGTCCGTGTCGGCGGGGGTGGTCTGTGTGTTGGCAGATGTTGGAGGAGTGGGTGCAGGGGGTGCAGATGGTGGTCCTGCTGGTGCTGCATGATGACTCACACCGGAGAGGCCAGGTAGGTCTTCGCCATCCGAGGAGGGCAGAGGCTGTTCCACACCAGAGAGCTCAGGGGCCACTGGAGCCTGGGACAGGGACTCCTCATCATCTGCTGCTGTGTCCCCATCATCACCTGTGTTTGGAAGAGACACACAATGTATGTTATGTTTCTACAGGCATCAATGGTTCAAACACATGACAGTTGTGACTGTACATCTGGATGCGTGCCTGTACATTGCACTGTCCTAAGTTGTCACAGCCAGAGGTTGATATTGTTGTAGCACATTGTCCTGCCAACCTGAAGCATTTCAATGTGAATGTTGAGGTGTGTGCATGACCAGCTCATGTATTGATTGGCTGTACATGGCCATTGCTACTCAAGGGCCATCACGTGCCTGACACAGGTGTGTCATCCTTGTCCACATTTGTCCTTTAACAGAGACATACGTGCAATTCCACTTAGGATATCTTTCAAGATTGGGACATGTGTGGTGGCAGTTTTTGCCAGTCTTTGTGCGTCACATTGGTGTGTCTGGACAACATGGTCACAGTCCGGTATGCCTGGGATCTCTTGGGAGTATCTGTATTGTTGTCTGGGTTCCTAGTTCACGTCTCATTTCATACAAGTGATGTTGTTAACATAGCTAATGATGTTGTTGCTGAGTTTTGTACGTGCAAACGTGATTAATCTTGTCAATGTCCTCCATGGTGATAAGGATTGGGCACGGCAGCTCTCTGGCTTTTCCATTCTCATGACAGTGATGGCCAGTGGTGTGTGTTGCAGTTCTGCTGCTGTGAGTAGCATGTCTCCTCAAATGCAGTCCAGCTTGGTGCTTGTGTCTACAGTGTCTATGACAGTGAGTGGTGTGTTGTGTGAACGATGTGGGAGTGGAATGCAGATCACAACCGCAACTTGTGTGACTGACACCATGGTACAGTGTCCGGTATATTGGTGTGTCCATTGCATTCACTGTCAGATGTCCCCTGTCAATGATGTCTCTGTGACTTCCTGTGTGTTTTGTGCTATGTAGTTTGTCTGATTCTCCACAGTTGTCATCTGCAAGTCACACCTTCACAGCCAGGCCAGGGGGCACCCATGGACACAGCATCCCCTGACAGCGTGTGTAAACATAGAGTTGCAATGGCTGTGAGTGTGTACGTGTTTGGGTTGGCCAGTGCATGGGTGTGAATTGCAGGCACATCATTTCTCATGCCCATGTGTCAGCCATCTTGCCAGGGCTTTTACTTTGGGAGTGACTGGTCCCACGTGTGCAATGTGTTTTTGCAGAGTAGGTGTGTATGGCCAGCATTGGTGGTATTTGGTTGACATCCGGACCTCCTTCTCCCCCCAGCCCAGTTATCCCACCATGAAGCATGCCACCCTTGTAGTGGGTGCAGGTTAACTCTCAGGATGTCAGTCAGTGGTGTCCTGCTGTTGGTTGGTGCACAGTTCCCAGCAGGGCCTTGTGCTCCCCACAACAGAGCACCATTGTCAGACATCTTTGAAGTGGCTTTTCACTCCCTGTGAGGTGTGCATGCTTCAGTGTGAGCTTGCCGGGCCATGCGGGTGGGGGATGTTGAGCTGTGACTACCACTCCCATCATGCTATTGCCTACACCCCCCTTCCCAGCATGCCCATACTTCCTTCCTTTTGAGTCAACTTCACTGTGTGTGTGTGAGACAGCAATGGCAAGATGGCTGACAGTGTGGTCCTGTTGTTTGTTGGTGCACAGTTCACAGCAGGGCCTTGTGCTCCCCACAGCTGAGGCCAGTGTCAGACATCTTGGAAGTGGCTTTTCACTCCCTGTGAGGTGTGCATGGTTCAGTGTGAGCTTGCCGGGCCATGCGGGTGGGGGATGTTGAGCTGTGACTACCACTCCCATCATGCTATTGCCTACACCCCCCTTCCCAGCATGCCCATACTTCATTCCTTTTGACTCTGCTTCCCTGTGGGGTAGTGTGCCTGTGCTGACAGGATGGCTGACAGTGTTGTCCTGGCGTTTGTTTGGCTACAAGTCCCAAAAGTGTCCCTGTGCTTCACACAGCATAACCCAGTGTGGTAGTTCTTTGTGGGATATTTAATTAGAGTGTGAGGCAATGCATTCTCCCAGGTGAGTTGTGTGGAGTTTGTGTTAAGGGTGTGTGTGAGAAAAGCTGCTGGTAACTATGGTCAGAACTGTCAGTCCTCCTTCCCACCCAGCCAGATATCCCACCATGGAACGTGCTTCCATTGCAGGGAGTGCAAGTTGGCTTTCAGGATGTCAGGCAGTGGTGTCCTGCTGTTGTTTTGAGCACAACACCCAGCAGGGGCTTGTTCTCCCCACAGCAGTACCCAGTGTCAGCCATCTTGTCAGTTCTTTTCCACTCCCTGTGATGTGAGCATGGTTCAGAGTGGTGTTGATGGGCCAATTGTGAGGGTGACCAATATCTGTGACTACAACTCCCATCATGCTATTGGCTACACTCACTTCACCAGCATACACACAATTCCTTCCTTTCAGTCAGCTTCCCTGTGAGGTGGTGTTCTAGTGGTGGCAAAATGTCTGACAGTGTTTGTTGGTTAGATTTGTGCCACTGCCTTGCTCTATTTGTTGTTTGGTTTGTACATGTCATGACACAGTTACATATCACTATGAGATGGCAGGTATTGTGTTTGTCTGACTAGCATACACATCTTGGGATGATTATCTTTTGGTTACTGTGGCTTTGCTAACGGTGCATGGTTTCACTATCCCCTTGACAGTGATGTGTGTGTATTGTCGCATAATATTGGGTATATTGGTTGTGTACTCACCAGGCTCTGGGATGTCTGATAGTCCATGTACGCTCTCTGGTGGTAGGATGGCCCGCACCTTCTCCTCCCAGGACCTGAGGTATACTGGTTTGGCAGGAGTGCCACTGCCGGTGCGATGACTCAAGGCGTATTCCTTCTTGAGTAGGTCCTTGACCCTCCAGCGCACGTCATACCACCTGTTCTGGATGTCTTCCTTTGTGCGCAAACTTGGTGATTGTGCATTCACCCTGTCGACGATCCTCTCCCACATCTTGGTTTTCTGCGACATGGGGGTCTGTTTGACCAATGTACCAAACAACTCTGGCTCTACTCTTAGGATTTCATCTACCAGGACTTCCAATTCACTGTCTAGGAACTTTGGATTCTTCTTTGGGGGCATGGTGATGGGTGGTGGTGGGGATTGATGTGTGTGTGAGTGTGCAAGTGAGGGTGGGTGAGTGTCAGTTTTGCTGGGTGTATGTGAGGGTGCTATTAGGGAAGTGCTAATGGTGTGTGGCTTGTGTGATGGATGAGTTGTGAGTGTGTCTGTGGTTGCTGTCTGATGGTGTTCTGTGCTGGCAGGTCAGTTGAATTTGCAAAGGATCATGGTAGGGATTTGTGGCCTTTATATGGGTGGAGTTGTGGGTGTGTCTTTGTTCCATGTTTTTTTCCCCCAGTATTTATTGACTTTGTCATTGCTTGTTTGGCCCTTTTTTTTGGTATTTTTTCCTTTGTATTTTTTGGGCATGTAGGAGATGTTCTTCTGACCGAGTCGGACGCTGCAGTTGTCTCGTGCGAGCTTCTCCGAGTCTTTCACGCTGTCTTTCTGCTGGGTTTCATGTGCGGCGTACGCGTCGGTCGCGGAGTATTGGGTTGCTTCGGCGCCCTGTTTTCTATGCGTGTCGGTCGTACGGCTCGAGCTCCGTGCGACTCGGTCTGGTTTTACACGCATTGCATCGTACTGCGCGGGTCGGAGTTCGCGGGTACGTATCTGTCGGGTTCATTCCTGGTGCGTGTCGGACGGTTCGATACGCGCAGATTTTCTGGCCGGATGGCTGCTTTCCGTGCGGTTCGGTCGTTCGGCTTGTGTTTTGTACGAGTCGGTCGTAATTCACATGCATAGCATCGTAGTACGCGGATCGGACAGCGCCGGTACGTGTCGGTCGGACTACATTCCCGTACTGAGTCGGTCGGTACGTTTTCCGGCCTGAATCGGAATCGGCACCATAGTTGTTAATTAATGTTAATTATTTGATATGTATTTTGGTTAATTGTTTATTTATTTGTCTGTTGTTTTTACTTTTAAAGAGGTAAAGGGTGGGTATTAAATACATTTTAATTATTTTATTATTAGTTGTTAATAATAGTTATTAATTTATAAATAAGTTTTAATTGTGTTTTATTATTTTAGAGTTTAATTTAGGTGTGTTGTGGATAACATAGTGTTAAAGTGTGTGTAGTCAATTAATGTTTATTAGTTTTTTTTGTTAATAATATTTTTTAGATTGAATATTAATTGTTAATTTTGGAACAAAATTTAATTTAAAATGTTGAAGTATTTTGTTATTGGTGTGGTGTTATAGGGTTGGAAATATAATAAATACATTTATGTATTAATTAATTCTTTTGTAAATATTTTCTAGTTTAAAATAATTTTTTAATAAATGTATTTATTATTTTATATTATATATTATTTGTAGTTTTTTTATATGTAATTAATATTATAATAATTTTTCTTTTTATACATTTAATATATATGATTTTTCATTTCTAAATATTGTTTAGTTATTTTTATGATTTGTTATAATTTTTAATGTTTTTTATTTTTGTTTTAACTGTTTGAGTGTGAATAGTAGTTTTTGTCTCTTCCCTATCCAACACTTTCTCTAATGTTGCACTCACTGGAGTGGGGATAGTTATTTTTACCTCTCTGCTATCCAGCACTTTCCCTACTGTTGCACTCACTGGAGTGGGAGTAGTAATTTTTACCCCTCCGCTATCCAACACTTTCCCTACTGTTGCACTCACTGGAGTTGGAATAACAATTTTTACCCCTCTGCTATCCAACACTTTCTCTACTGTTGCACTCACTGGAGTGGGAATAGTAATTTTTACCCCTCCACTATCCAACACTTTCCCTACTTTTGCTCTCACTGGAGTCGGAATAGTAATTTTTACCCCTCCGCTATCCAAAACTTTCCCTACTGTTGCACTCACTGGAGTTGGAATAGTACATTTAATTATTTTGCTATACAACACTTTCCCTACTGTTGCACTGATTGTATTGGGAAATGTAAGTTTAATTTTTTTAATAGTTTAATGTTTTAATTGATTATAGATTTTTTTAAATATATTTTAAATTATTGAAATATATATATTTATATTATTTTTATATAATTTTAAAGTTTTGAAATAAATTAAAGATAATAGTTAATTATTTTAAAGTAAATATTTATATATCTATAAATTATTATGTTTGTGTGTTTATCTTTTTTTAATTAAGTTTATTTGTTATATTTTGTTTAAATGTATATTAAATTTAATTTATTTTGTTAAAATTAATATTAATATTTAATATATTTAATATATATTATTTTATTTTATATATATATTTAAATCAATATTTTTACATCTATGTTTTTTACATCAATAATTTTGATGCAATTTTTTGAACTTACCTGTTAATGTTTGGGAGTCGATATTTTTGTAGTCTATATTTTCTTTTCGATATTTTGAACATCTATAGTTATGTCATCGATATTCTATCAGTGAACCATTTCCACTGCATCTGGTAGTTCTTCATCTAGAGGGCCTTTAATTGTGCCCTGTGCGCGATTTGTGCTGCAAGACACAGGCCTATTCCCCGTTCTGTGTAGCCTTTGGGTTAGTGGACTTCCGTGATGTGTGGCCAATCACTGGGTACCGGGCAATGAACGTTGTCCCTCTCGCCCCTTTAGTGACTGTTAAAGTTTGCCAGTGTTGGGTGGGTTCTTCTGGCCTTGTTATGTAGGCTCAGCAGATTACTTTGGGGACTGAAACTTTTCGAGGTTGGTGCAACGGAACTTAGGAAATTCTTTGGTACCAATTAACAAAACACAAATATGTGCAGTGGAAACAGACAAATAGATTTTAGTCTCTGAAGAATGGCAAACTGGATTGTAACTCCTTCAAGAAGTATCTTTATGAGACTGTGAAACCCGTTACTGTTTGAGTTGTGCATCCCTTGGGAAGGAAACTGAAGTAAACGGTCATCTTCCTGTAATATAAGTTCTGTGTCTGGCAGTTCGGGCTGTACTGTTCCCCTGGGGAGCAGGGTCAAGACTGATTTGCATATGGCTGGATTTAAACTGGAATGGCATGGGAAGCTAAAAAAACCGATGGATTTACGCCCAGATCTCTGTACTGGGGTGAATGTTTGACATTGTACAACATTCCATCCATCAATTGTGCTTTTTACATTTGTGACCACGTGTGGGATGGGTATACCCAGACGTGGGTCCCGTGCTCTCCATGCCACTGGAGTCAAGCTAGCCTGGCTGATGAGGGGTGAAACCCCGAAACCCGTCGCAGGATGCTTGCTTCCTGTCCAGGGAGGACCTGGCCTGGCAGTTCGGGCTTGACTGTTCCCATTGGGAGCAGGGTCAAGACTGATTTGCATATGGCTGGGTTTAAACTGGAATGGCATGGGGAGCAAAGAATAAAACTAAAACAATGTATTTAGGCCCATATCTCTGTACTGGGGTGAATGTTTGACATTGTTCAACATTCCATCCATCAATTGTTCTTTTTACATTTATCTACAAAGTAAAGCACTGGCTGAAATGTAGCCTCATTGTACGATATTACTGTGTTAACTATGTCCTGGGCGTCTATGCCTATGTAGTAGTGGGATTATTTGTATACTAAGGTTAGAGAACGTAGAGTGTAGAATTGTATGATGCAGTATTATAATGTGTATTTATGCCTTGTCGTGGAATGTCGCAGCATTGCAGAGTTTTACCTGCAGCTGCAGCATTGCGGAGTTTACCTGCAGCTGTGAACATCCTTGTTTGTATGGAGTTATTTACGAATAAAAAGGATTATACTACTACACCCTGGTGTGTTGGATCACTAAATCTTTTGGCGGCGAGGATGGAATTTTTAAGTTTATCTGGTATTGGCATCCATGGCCGGGAATAATTACGTTGCGCATTACATTTGGGATTTGAGGATTCAATAAACAAAGCAAGGAAACCATAGGATTCATTATTCAGATTTTGCAAACATCATTCGACCGCTCTTGTGCACTGGTGCTGTAAGTACATTTTATTTAATATAAAGTGAAGAGTTGCTTACTCCCTAGACGGCCTCTAACGGATGTGTCCCAATCGCCGACATTTGTAAGTCGTGGTACTCGGCAAGGGACTCCAAGCATTTGGGGAATTCGGAGAACGCCGCCTTGATCTATGCTAAATCGAGCACTGTCTTCTGCAAACATCATTCTCTACATAGGGCATCACACACAAGTCGTTTACGTGCAGCAGTAGTGAACGCTGTTCACGTAAAGGTCACTTACGAGCGGCCATTTTGGATTTCACCAGTGTAAATCAAGTACCCGATCTTAGGGACTCATTACGATGGCGGACGGACATCAGTCCGCCCGCCATCGTTGTGGTTCTGGGACCGCCCGCCGGTAAGGCGGTGGTCACGCTGGGTGAATTAGGATGTGCCCGCCACTATGGCCGACGCATCCTGGGCCTTTATCATTGCGGGCGGTGCTGCTGGCTGCAGCACCGTCCGCAATGATAAAGGTGCATGCACCGCATTTCCCTGCACCACTTGGCAGGCACCACGCGGTGCCTGCCACTTGGTGCATGGAACTGCAGGGGGGTACCATTGGTACCCCCACAGTGCAGCCCCCCCACACACAGAGGGGGCCCGCAACGGGCCCCCAAAGCCAGTCTCTGCCTGTCTTTTTGCGGCGGGATATCCGCCGCAAAAAGACAGGCGGAGAGGGATACCGTAATCCCTACGGCGGTGCCTGCACGGCACCGCCGCAATGTTGCCCTGGTTCCGGGATCCGCAAGGCGGCCGAAAGAGGACCGCCTTGCGGAACCATGGCGGACGGACTTTCCATCCGCCGTGGAACCATTGTGATTCCCACTGCCATCCTAATTTGGCGGTGGGAATTTTCCTCATGATGGCGGAAGGACCGCCACCGCCGGCCCGGCGGTGGCAGTCCTTCCGCCATCATAATGAGACCCTTAGTGGTTAACACAACGAAGCGGTCCTTTTTTTCCACGGAGGAAAATTTGAGTGGTCAACACAACGAAGCAGTCATTTTTTCTCTATAGATGAGTATGCGTGCTAAATGAATTTGGCATCTCTTGCTCCATGGGTGTTCAGGGTTTTATCATTTTTAAGTAGATAGCTATTGTTAAAATTATTCTATTTTGTTTTTATTTGTAGAAAGGGGGGTGTAGTAGCGGGATTATTTGTATACGAAGGTTAGAGAGCGTAGAGTGTAGAATTGTATGATGAAGTATTAGAATGTGTATTTATGCCTTGTCATGGAACGTCGCAGCATTGCGGAGTTTCACCTGCAGCTGTGAACATCCTTGTATGTACGGAGTTACTTACGAATAAAAAGGATTATACTACTACTCCCTGGTGTGTTGGATCACTACAGCCTCCACCAACTCTCTGAAAAAGCCTTGGACTGCTCTGCCTCCTTACCATTAAGTTGAGTGCTAAAGGGAAGCACTTAGTACTTCAGTTTGGGATTCAATGAGACGGTGGGCCCAGGACAACAGTGATAACCAACTCAGGTTGTCAGAACTGGAGCCGAGTAACTTCAGACTACATGAACTATGTCTCATACATCATATGTGTTTCTAGCAAACAGGGTAGATTTTAATACTGGCAGTCAATGATCTGATAAATGGGAGATAAAAATGATGTCATATGAATTTCTGATTATTATTGCCAAGATTTCTTTTCATAGCATCTAATCTGCTAGTTCTAATATGTTCTACTGTAGGATCATAACCTAATTGGTAATCGTTAATCTTGTTTCGAAAGAAACCCATTCCAAAAAAATGGGAGCCAAAAGGTTAGTTAATAAGCAGATTCTAGAACACAAATAATGGGAGGGCAATTAATGGCTCTTATATCATTACACAGAAAGATGACATAGGTGATTTTCATGTGCTGTGTTTATTGGACTGGCTAATGATACTATGCTATGAATGCCTTTTATAAGTTAATAATGACACCAGTGGAATTTGAGCTGATGTGATGATGTTGCATAATAATAAGGGCAGGATTTATTACCTACAATAAATGTATCTGATATTATATGAGGCAGCAGTGTAGGTAATATATATATTGATGAAATGCTGTTGGGTCTAACCAGTATAGAAACAGCTTTTTTGGAGGAACACTAACACATATTCTATCAATAATACAAAATCCTTTTCCTCCTCAAACTTTGTTTTGTCTCCAGATATGTGCTCCCCAGCGTTAAAAAAAGCACATTCAGCCACATGATTTCCTATATCGGGGGGTGTGGCTAACTGCCGTAGATCGCGATCGCATAGACGAGTGGCTCCTGACCGGGGGCCTGGCATCTCCCCCATATCGGGCCGCTGAACGAGTCATCGGCCCAATCCCCCAGCACAGAAATGTTACACGATCCAGTGGTGCCCATAATGTGAAACCTGGAAGGCGATCAGAGGTGATAATCGGCATGAACGACTGACGCTCTGCCTGAGAAAAATGGCGGACCCCAGCGCAACTGGAGTACACTGAACATTGGGATAACAGCTATTAGACTCTATCCCAAGCACACATCACCCGGAACGGTCACAAGCAATAGGTGATATATGTGTTACCGCAACTACACCAGGAGATGGGGCGAGGACACCGAACGAGCAACCGGGCCCAGACTTCCCCGGAGTGAGGCCTATACCACTGCCCACCGGAGCGGAGTGCGTTGCACACGGAGAGACCCACCTGCAATCCTACTGTCGCATCCTCCCTGGGTCGTCCGCGGGCCGACTCCACCACCAGGCCTACAACAGGATGCCTTGCCGGGATCCTTGGCGGCAACGAGCCATGTGACAGGAGAGGACGTGGAGGCTTCGGCAGAGGGTCACGTTCTGGCGCAGCAGCCTGCCCTGCCAGGGCGCGCGCTCAGGACTAACCCGGTGAGTGGACTGTCCTCGGGGGCTCCAGCGTGGGAGGTACCGCTGGGCTGGGGGGACCCACCTGGATTCCAGAGGTGATTCCAGCGCCCGGCGCGAGACAATTATCTGCGGCAGCGCGCCCTGGTCCTGGGAGGAGTGAAAGAGACTGCTACTCTTGGGACCCGACCAGCTCCGTCAACACTGAGGCCGGGACTCCTCATAAGGTGGGATTCTCAGAGGACCTATCCCAACTTTTGGAAACAATTCCCAAATCGGCACACTCAATAAATAAGGAGGCCAGTCCCAGTAATATGAGAGACATTGCCCGTGCATCTAAATGAACCTGGAGACCACGACCAACACACCGCAAATTTAAAGGCTAAACAAGCTCCTTGAGGAACACACTGACTGTGTAGCAATCCAACTGGAGCCGGGGCCCCATTACTGTGACACTGACCTCTGGTACAGCAAAGGAAGCTGGGACCTAACCCCTGGCGGGCTGTCAAAAGAGGGAAAACATATCAGACAGCCTGTGGTACAAGCTCTGCTCTGTTTACCCTACTCCCCATCATTTGCAACATAACTTTTTCCTCCTCAGTGAAGCGGGCTCCTCGCACCTGCCTGCAAACCAGGTCTCTGACCCTTGGTGATACCGCTCAGCTTTACACCGTCAGCACCTCGAAACTACAGGCAGCAATAGCAAGCCAGTAGCACGGCACAGGCTTACTGTTGTTAAAGGGACAAACTACCCATGAGTTCGTCCCCCCAAGTGGGCTTACTATAGCTGAAGGTACTTACCTTGCAGATTCAAGCGTATTACAAAAGAGGAAGTCGTGGAACGATGGGGCGGACCAAGGGAAGGCAGCTGGGCCACCTCAACCGGGTACGAACTGCATGCAATTCACAACCAGACAAATTGGATCTTGTACTACAAGAAATCAGAGACTCCTGCACAGTAGTGGAATAACAGCTCGGTTCACTAACTACTTAAATCACCCTAATTAGAGTGGACCATAAGAAACTTGCAGAAAAAGTAGCTGCCATCACAACAACATTACAGGACTTAACCCCTTGGCGTAGAGAACAAACTGAGATAGTAGAACAACTTCAGCACCAAGTTGTGATACTTCAGGAAAGGATCAAAGATGCAGAAGGGCGCTCGTGCCGAAATAATATCCGCATAATAGGTCTACCTGAACACAGTGAAGGCCAGAATGTAACCATATACATAGAGTCCTGGTGGCGAACAATAGCAGCGCCAGGTGGTCTATCTGAACATTTTTGTGTGGAAAGGGCATACAGAGTCCCTACCAGGAGAAGAGCACCCGGAGCGCCTCCCTGCCGAATAGCACTTGTTACAACGCATGCGTTTTCTATGCATGCTTTTACAACGCAAGTCGTTACGACGCGTTGTTACATCGCATGCCATTACAACGCAAGTCATTACAACAACTTGCTGTAGGGAGGCGCTGGAGTTTGGAATAGTATAATTTACTATTCCAACTCCAGTGTGTGCAACAGTAGGGAAGGTGTTGGATTGAAAATCCAACAAATCCAACACCTTCTGCCCCCCACAGCAAGTCGTTGCGTTGTAATGGCATGCGATGTATCACGTACGTTGTAAACGATGTTTCCCCTCCCCGCCATATAGTCGCTCGAATACTCAAATATCGAGACTAGGGCCTAATTCTACAAGTGGCGAGAGAAAAAGCACCTATCAAACACGACAATGCGCAAATTTCACTATTTCCAGACTACACCTTCCAGGTACAAAAGAAGCATGCGTCCAACCATGGAGTCAAACAACATCTTCAAGCTCTCAATCTAAAGTACGCGCTCCTTTACCCTGCTAAACTTAAGATCATTCAGGATCAGAAAAGCCACTTTTTCGATACACCTTCGGAAGCCTGGGAGTGGATAGTACACACCTTCCCTGACCTGCCTATAGATGAGGCTCTCAAACAACACTCGGAACCCAGAACTAGAAAACATCTGCCACCGACTCGACGCGCAACATCATGAAGAAAGGAAGAAGATCTAGTGCCTACACCTGAACAAATGCTGAAGGGGCAACGATCGGCCTGCTGTCGGCAGCCACACTTCGAGAACCACAGATTACCACAGACAACGAATTCTCGACTGGTGACACAGCTCAATCAGAATCGGACAGCAGCCAACTACTATTCCCTTCCATAACGCCACAAACTGTAAATGATCTATTGAACTGACAAACTACAGCACCTAAAAATCGGTGTGAACCGGCTTATTTCATGTCATTTTCATGTTCCCACAGCAGGGTATGGAGAAGATAACAATGAAGGCATATTGACACCGTGCAACACGAAGGTTGCCCCGATCAGAGGTGAGAGCTCCATGAAGACCTGCTATGTTTCCTGCAAGCTTGAGATTCCCTGCTAGGCTGTTGGGTGGGGGTGAATCTAACTAATCCTTACGTAGCATCCATCTTGAAGACCCACATGAAACAGATAATATGTGGGAAAGCCACAGGGGGAGGGAGACTTGTCAAATAAAGCCATCATTAATATTTCATCCTCAGGCCGGTGCCGGATCGGACGGGACCCGGGAAGGAGGCGTGCACCCCTCAAAGGAGAGACACCTAAGAACTTCTGGGAGCTCTCACTGACTATTTAGCCACCATGACCCCTTCTGCAGTAGCACGAGTTGCAGCCACCCGGCTGGTCAAAGTTGTACGAAATGTTTGATCGAACACTGTTCTTCAGTTGGACCTAGTATTGAGTTGTTTAAAAGGGTAGCTGATGGGTACAAGAATCTTATTAAGTAGAACTGACCAACACAGTAACAATACTCTACTATCACACAAAGGAAATTCACAGGGCAACAACCCAACAATATAACTACACCTCTTGGAACATACGGGGAATGGGATCACTACACAAACAACATAGAATCCATGCGCAGTTGGCTAAGCGTAAAGCACAAATAGTGTTCCTACAAGAGACTCGTTTATCCACAGTGGAAACCCTTAGACTACAGAAAAGGTGGAGGGGACAACTATTTGACACAACCTACTCAGCATTCGCATGAGTGTGGCAATATGGATAAGAGCTGGGATCCCCTTTATAGCACACGAGAAGCGCATTGGTAAAGAGGGTAGATACGTGCTAGTGCGTGGTAAACTAGATGGCAGTCCATTGGTGCTGGGAAGCTTATATACTCCTAATGTGGACCAAGACGCATTTTACACCCAGGTGGGAACGGTACTGGCAGACTGAACCCTGTTTCCCTGGATACTGGGGGGCAATTTCAGTGCAGTCTTAGATGCCACACTGGACCGGTCTCACCCCCACTCCCTGGTGCGACTTCGATAAGACAGGCTAAATCGTTACAGATCTGGGCACAAGGTTGGTCATTGTGTGAGATTTGGCGTAGCCATAATGAGGGTATGTGGGAATACTCATACTATTCACCTACATACAAATTACATACTCAAATAGATCACATTTTTTGTAGCCCATCCCTCCTAACACAAGTCACCCACACAGCATGCATGGGTAAAACACTATCGGACCACAGCTACTTGGAGGCCACCATTTCCTGGGGACGAGTCCCCACACCAGTTCCCACTTGGGGGCTTGATCCTCGTCTCCTGGAAGATGGTGTATTCTGAGACACTATAGCTACTACCATTGAAACATATTTTTCCGAAAACGCAGGAACGGCCTCTACAACAGGGATAGAATGGGAGGGATCACTGATAAAATATCGACGACAAAAACACCGATCTACGAAAATATTGCGGTAAAAATATCGTACACACAAATATCGACACCCTATACTTAAACAAGAAATTACACAAATATCTATAAAAAAATCGCCTAATTAAATATCGATTACAAAAATATCGACTGCAAAAATATAGATAACAAAAATATCGCTAACATTAAATCATAAAGAAACACAACAAAAATATCGAGAACACTAATATCGACTACACAAATATTGCTAAAATACATATAAATAATATCGAAAAAGGCATTTAACATTGAATAAACACTATTTAAAATTATTTAATTATTTAACATCTCCCAAATAATTATAATAAATGATGACAACATATATAAAAATTATTAAATGATTTTAAAAATTATAATATAATTATACTAACCAAAATAAATGAACACATTCATAATATAACATTAAATACTTTCCAACGATACTAAAATTACATATATATAATATATAACAACAACAAATGTTATAAATTACATTTATTAACAAATATATTTAAATAACAACAACAAATAACATACATATAAACATTAAATAAACATTACATATATTTACAAATAACGCATCTCAACCAATGATTTTAAACTAAAAACACACAAACCAATAAATAATGTTAACTAATTAACTAAACACTATAAAAACAAACAATTAATTAACACAATTTTACCGTTTATCGGCCAAACACGGAGGGAGACCGTTACTTTGCGAAAGAGAGACCAGAAAAGAAAGAAAATCTACACAAACTACTATATCAGATTATACTACAACACAGGTAAGAACAAAACTTTTTTACAAAATATAAATAACTCAACCTCCTTAACTTAATTAACTAAAATAATGAAATGTTCCCCTTTTTTAAATCAAAACTAAAGTGCAATACTACCAAACCGATAAAATACAACACAAACATTTTTATTAGGTACCTTATTTAACTCAACATAATAAAGAATAAAAATAATTAAATGTACAACTTAACCTATAAAGAAAATAAATAACTCTGATTTTTTAAACGTATCAAAAGTACAAAACATAACTAATAAATGCGTTTTCCTTCACAGCTTTTACAAACTACACCTACAAAGAACATCCACAAAATTAAATTCATCAACTACAAGAAGTAAGTATTATTTGTTTCAGTGCTAAATAAAAAACAATACAAATAAATTTAAAACATATCTCACATTTAATTAACATAAACAGTTTTCTTTCGCACCAACTGAAAATAGAACAGTGAAAAAACAACAAGCAGCAAATAATCCCATCAACAAAAGTCAAAGAACAGTAATGTAAGTATTTTTTCTATATTATTAATAACACTAGCATATTTATTATTCACAATAGCATATTTACTAAACACATATTTATATATCTTCACAGACATACCCCAAAAATGGCAGAAGAAGGGAAGTTTATTACATCTCAAAAGGGGAAATTAATGCTTTGCTACATGGGTTACACTTACACCCAAGCAAAACGTCATAGAAAATAAAACTCATTGGAAATGTAGCAAATATTATGCCAATGCCTGTTATGAGAGAGCTACTACAATAGATTTAAATGTTGTAAATGTTAGAGAGCACAACCATACCCCCAATGTGACTGAAGTGGAAGTAAGAGATGCCTTAGAGACAATAAGGAAAGTAAGCAAAAGTTCCCAGCAGACAAGTACTCAAATTCTAAAAAATGTTTTAACCAGAGTACTAGAACATGTCACAGGACAACTACCTTCCATCCCCAACTTAAAAATATTAATATCAAAAACTAAGAAAGCTTCAGACCAAACTCCACCTACCCCCAAACTTTTGGAGAAATCCAAATACTCCCAGAATACACCATCACCCACAAAGAAGAAAAATTCTTGCTCTATGACAACAAAAGTCACGAGAAAAGAATTATTATGTTTGCAACTAATACTAATTTGCAAAAACTTAAAAACTGCGAAACGTGGATGATGGACAGAACCTTTAAAGTTTGTCCCAAACCATTTTATCAGCTTTATACAATTCATGGAGAATTTGAAGAGACAAATATCCCATTTATTTACGCATTGCTACCTAATAAACATAACACCACCTATATAGAAGTACTAACTACAATAAAACAATTCACAGCAAATTACTATCCCCAAAGAATAATAATAGATTTTGAACAGGCAATGATTCAAGCAATACTCAAACTATACCCACACACTGCAATACAAGGTTGCTACTACCTTGGAGAGGTGGAGAGGTGTGGTGCAGCGGCCAGGGCAGCTGACTTCGGAGCACAGGGCTCACGGTTCGATCTCTGGCTCCAGCGGCAGCTCAGCTCAGCACTATGTGACTCTGGGCAATAGTTCACTTAATTTCCACGACGTTCTCAATTTCTTGAGACCCGTAAGGGTGAGAGGTTCGCGCTTTACAAATACGGATTTAGATTTTTTTTTGATTTTACTACCATTTTAACCAAACCATGTGGAGGCACCTACAAAAATCTACTTTAAGCATAGAATATTCAACTAACAGCAACTTTGCCTACCAAATAAAAAAATTAATAGCTCTGGCCTACGTACCAACTACTGAAGTAGCCAATCACTACAACTTACTAATAGAAAGTCCTTTCTATCAAGCCAATGAAACAAAATTAAGTCCCTTACTCGACTACTTCGAAGACACCTGGGTGGGAAGGTTACATAGGTCAGGGCATCGTAGACAACCTAAATTTCAAATCCCCTGGTGGAATGTGTATGCCAGTACTGTGGCTCAAAAAGCCAAGACAGACAACGCAGTGGAAGGATGGCATAATGCCTTCCAAGCCACAATAGGAAGAGGACAACCAACATTGCACAAACTTATTGAAGCTATTAAAAAAGAACAAAGGGGCCTATTATGATCAGGGGCGGATCGCCACCGCCGGGCCAGCGGTGGTCACCGCCGTCCCGGCGGTGGCGATCCGCCCGCCAAATGACCCATGTTCACCCCCGCCATATTAGTATGGCGAGGGGCACCGCGGCTGACGGAAAGACCGTCTGCCGCTTTTCCGCCGGTCGGATTGCCGGCCGGGCGGAAAAGGCTCAGGTTATGGTGGCGGTGCCTTGCAGGCACCGCCATCCATATTAGGATGCATGGCTTTCCATGGTGGAGACTCCGCCATGGAAAGGCATGCTGGAAATCACCGTCGGGGCCCACTGCTGGCCCCCGGGGGCGGGGGGTGTGGGTGGCTGCATTGGGGGGTACCCATGGTACCCCCCATCATTGCCATGTACAAGATGGCAGGCACCGCGCGGTGCCTGTCACGTTGTGCATGGCAATGCACAACATGGGCTTTGGCATTGCGGTGGGTGCTGCTTACAGCACCGCCCGCCGTAATGTCAAAGTCGAGGATGCGCCCGCCAGTGTGGCGGGCGCATCCTAATTTGCCTGGCGAGACTGCCGCAACTTCGGCGGTCGGTCCCGTGCTCCGTTGCGGTGGCGGGCGGACAAAGTCCACCCGCCATCGTAATAGGCCCCAACGCTAACAAGAGCTCAGACTAGAGCAATCTCTAAGCAAAATAGGACCTAAACTAAGCAAACAAACAAAAACTATGTATGAATACCTCCAACATAAAACTAGGATGTATCCAAATACCCAAGGTCTAGAATATCTAGACATAATTGCAAAATCAATTCTTTAAAATAAACCAAATAGCAAACCTTTTTACCATATAAAACATAAAAACAAAGTATTTCTCTTTTTTTCAATTAATACATTTAATTGTCATAAAATTTTAAATCTAACACAAAATTATATGACATAATGTAAATATTTAAAAAAAAAGAATGAAAAAATAAACATTTCCCACCCACAACTATAAAAAAAAAATTACTTACAGTTATGTAGCTGTAGAATATACTCGAAAACGATAAAATCCACACCAAACCAAGCAAAAATTAATCCATTGAATAAGGAAACCCCCCAAAAAAATGTAAAAATACAACTGTAGAAAAAGGAATCCAACGACGCAATCCTCTCAATAACGAAACCCTCAAAAACCCGAAAATAGTTTATAACAAAACGCTCAAACAACCCGGGAAAAAAAGGAAATGTATAGTAACTTATTATCAAATAAGAAACTACATTGTTCTTTATTTAAAAAAAAAAAAAAAACACGTTAACAACTCCATCCGTGCACCAAAGCCAGTACCTGTAAATAAAAAATAAACAACACCCACCCACAACAGAAATACAAACCCACAAGAACCAATATCAACATAAAATACACAAAAACACACGTAATGAACACATAAGTAAAACTACATAACATTATAACTCTATCTGACACTAAGGGGTCGATTCCGATTCGGGCCGGAAGCGCACCTAACACTATTCGTCCGGAAAAAAACCCAGCCGAATGCGTGTTTCCCGACCGATTCGAACAGTCGTCCCAACGAGCAAGTACGATGCACATAACAGCCCAGATTCCGAGCGAGCCGTACTTACCCATTTCAGCTTCTGTTCCCCGCCCGAGCCGGATCCGTAAACGCCGAATCGAGTCGCACAGAAGCAAATACACAGCACCTTCCGGCCGGACTAGTACGATGCGCACTCCGTACGCGCCGAACCCGTCGCTACGTCCGGCACGTCAGAGCATCCGGGAGAGCTGCACATAAGCTCCGATTCGCACCACAAGACGATCCACGGCTACGAGACGAACAAGCCAGCGACGAGTACGAGTCGAAGCCACGAGAAACCCGAACGAGACGAACAAACCATGAATCCCATTGCGCAGGTCCTACCAATACTCTACATCTATTACCGGGACCGGTACGGACGCATACGGCGAAGACGGTAAGTCAAACACCCACTACACAAAGAAACGACACGTACCCAACATATGTCACACACACATAGGGATGCAGAAATGACGTACACTAGCAACAGCATAACCATAGGGGCGGGATGGCTACCACCAATGCCATACACACCCATAGGGTGCTGGATGCCTACCACTACCACCACCCCTACTCAGGGGGCCTGGATGCCTGTCACTACTACCATCCCCACCCATAGGGGATGGATGCCTACCACTACCACCACCCCTACTCAGGGGGCCTGGATGCCTGTCACTACTACCATCCCCACTCATAGGGGGATGGATGCCTACCACTATCCCCACTCATAGGGGGATGGATGCCTACCACTACTACCATCCCCACTCATAGGGGGATGGATGCCTACCACTACCACCACCCCTACTCAGGGGGGCCTGGATGCCTACCACTACCACCACCCCTACTCATGGGGGCCTGGATGCCTGTCACTACTACCATCCCCACTCATAGGGGGATGAATGCCTACCACTACCACCATCCCCACTCATAGGGGGATGGATGCCTACCATTACCACCACCCCTACTCAGGGGGGGCTGGATGCCTGTCACTACTACCATCCCCACTCATAGGGGGATGGATGTCTACCACTACTACCATCCCCACTCATAGGGGGATGGATGCCTACCACTACCACCACCCCTACTCATGGGGGCCTGGATGCCTGTCACTACTACCATCCCCACTCATAGGGGGATGGATGCCTATCACTACCACCATCCCCACTCATAGGGGATGGATGCCTACCACTACCACCACCCCTACTCAGGGGGCCTGGATGCCTACCACTACCACCACCCCTACTCATGGGGGCCTGGATGCCTGTCACTACTACCATCCCCACTCATAGGGGGATGGATGCCTACCACTACCACCATCCCCACTCATAGGGGGATGGATGCCTACCACTACTACCAACCCCACTCATAGGGGGATGGATGCCTACCACCACCCCTACTCAGGGGGGCCTGGATGCCTGTCACTACTACCATCCCCACTCATAGGGGGATGGATGCCTACCACTACCACCACCCCTACTCAGGGGGCCTGGATGCCTGTCACTACTACCATCCCCACTCATAGGGGGATGGATGCCTACCACTACTACCATCCCCACTCATAGGGGGATGGATGCCTACCACTACCACCACCCCTACTCAGGGGGCCTGGATGCCTACCACTACCACCACCCCTACTCATGGGGGCCTGGATGCCTGTCACTACTACCATCCCCACTCAAAGGGGGATGGATGCCTACCACTACTACCATCCCCACTCATAGGGGATGGATGCCTACCACTACCACCACCCCTACTCAGGGGGCCTGGATGCCTGTCACTACTACCATCCCCACTCATAGGGGGATGGATGCCTACCACTACCACCACCCCTACTCAGGGGGCCTGGATGCCTACCACTACCACCACCCCTACTCATGGGGGCCTGGATGCCTGTCACTACTACCATCCCCACTCATAGGGGGATGGATGCCTACCACTACCACCATCCCCACTCATAGGGGGATGGATGCCTACCACTACCACCACCCCTACTCAGGGAGGCCTGGATGCCTGTCACTACTACCATCCCCACTCATAGGGGGATGGATGCCTACCACTACTACCATCCCCACTCATAGGGGGATGGATGCCTACCACTACCACCACCCCTACTCATGGGGGCCTGGATGCCTGTCACTACTACCATCCCCACTCATAGGGGGATGGATGCCTACCACTACCACCATCCCCACTCATAGGGGGATGGATGCCTACCACTACCACCACCCCTACTCAGGGGGCCTGGATGCCTACCACTACCACCATCCCCACTCATAGGGGATGGATGCCTACCACTACCACCACCCCTACTCAGGGGGCCTGGATGCCTACCACTACCACCACCCCTACTCATGGGGGCCTGGATGCCTGTCACTACTACCATCCCCACTCATAGGGGGATGGATGCCTACCACTATCACCATCCCCACTCATAGGGGGATGGATGCCTAC